>CM043318.1:32789967-34012467 GCA_023736055.1 Quercus glauca | reverse complement strand
GCTAAGGCATTGACTTTCACCAAAAGTCAAAATTTTCAAAAGTTACCTATCATTCGAGACTCGAAAATTGCAAAATGGTCTGACTTCTAGAAAATTTGAAAATTCAAATAACGTATAAAACACCAATGAATGTTTAGACCCCCAAACACAAAATTACCAACACAAGCTTATAATCAAATAGTATATGTGTGGAATATGAAATATAAGCTATATCCAAATTGGTAACACACTCTAAACCATAATTAAATACAATCATAGAAGTAATTAAATGGTAAAGAGTAAAGGAAGAGAGATACAAACACAAAGATAACACGAAGATGCATTATCGAAGAGGAAACCAAAGTACTCGGTGAAAATCCTCTCCGCCGCTCTCCAAGTGGTCAATAATCCACTAAAGAATAAATTTGGAATACATGAATAGCAGAAGACCCTCTAAGCCTAATCTACCTAGTGCACCTAAGCCCTCCAAGCTTCTTGCTCCAACTAGGTTACGCCAAACCTTGTCTTCTCCAGCTTACCGGATCCCACAATCGCTCATTGTATCAACCAAATTAATTGGTCCCTTCTAAACTGCTTCCTAAGCACCACAACACCTCCTCACTGATATGGGTATGGTGAGATAAGGATTTGGCAAAATGTACCTCTCAAGGATATGTCCATGAAAAGGGTAAAAGTAGAGTAATTTAGAGAATCAAAAGATGAAGATTGTGGATGAGTCAATCTTGTTTTTTTCTAGGGGTTCTCTCTCAAAATTCTCTCTAAAAGCTCTCTACATTTTGTAGGTATAAGGGTATTTATAGTAGTGTGTATGAGGAATGCGAAAGTCAGTTTCAACCAAACAGGGCATTCTGGCGACTCAAGCTCGCGACTAGAACAAGTCACTAGTTTGAGTCGCGAGCTAACTACTTGGTCAAACTGGAAGTTTTGTCCTGTAGTGCTCCAGCTGTCATGACCCTTCAACTCCCCTGCATGCTTCACATGTGTGCCACCTTTGGTGACTTGCCAGTCATAAGCCAGTCGTGAAATCCAATCGCGAGACTCTTCTTGAGTGCACACATCTTAAGTTTTCTTCACACTCTCTCACACGCTACCCTTACATAATTCTCACCTAAATACAGGGTATCTAATTGCTAAATTACAAGCAAATTTGGCACGGAATAAAACCAACATATGATTGAATAAATTCAACCTTACAAAATTGACTTCTACGATTGTTGACTTTGATGTAAACTTTGACCAAGAATTAAGATTTTTGAGCAAAGCTTTTCCTACTTGGTTTTTCATGAAGATTCTGATTTTGGAGTCTGTTCTTGCATTTAAGACTTTGAAAGTGCAAAAATGGCTTGATTCCAAGATAGGTGACTTTTGTGTTGATTTGACCAAAAGTCAAAGTTTTCAAGCTAGACTTGTCTTGCTTGGTTTTTCATAACTTGGGGACTGCCCATCTAACCCACTTCTCCAAAGTACTGGCAGAGTCTAAAACTTGAGCTCGTAAAATTAAAGTTTGAGATTCATCCATTTAGATCGGATTCCTTAAGGGTTATCCTCCAAACTTCATCAAGTCTTCCCTTTCAAAGAATAGATGAATCCTCATAAGTGTATCCTAAACTTGAAGTTACATTGAGTTACCAATTCAACCTATCTCTCCCGTTCAGTGCCTACCAGTCTCCCACCTACCATTCCCAATCGGTGCCAAACATTCTAATTTACCATTCCCACCAAAATATTCCCATCCACCATTCTCATCTAACATACCCATCTACCATTCTTCATCTTTCCGCTATAAATAGAAGCATTAGATTCATTGAAGCTCATTAAGAAAAACACATTGAATTATGAAATGAAGATTTGCTTCTTTCAAATTTTCAAATCCTCTTTCGCACAACCATTTCTCGCTATAGCTTCATCATTCTCAACACCTAGCAACCACTATTGCTTCATAATCAGCTTGAACACAATCTTCTCATGGTTGAGTAGAAACCCTTCTCACAACATCATTGCAATTTTGAGATCCAAACAAATTTCATTTCCCCACTTCACGACCCCATTTGTCCATAAAATTTCACATAACCTAGCCCATATCATAATCTCATGCAACCTTGAATTACCTAGCTGAGAGACCTAAGTCTAGTAAAGACACCTGTTTCTAAGCTTTGGGAGCCTCCTAACTGCATTGAGATTGTTTGGTCTTACAATAGAAGCAGCAGTTTGGAACAAACAGCAACTTGGCTGGTTTCTAAAACCAGAATCACTAGTTAGCTTCATCTTTCATTTTCTAGGCTTTCCTAACATACGGCAAAACCATTACTTCGTTTGTCTCAACCAACCTCCCAACTTTGTTCACATCTTTCAACTTGTATCATTAGGTAGGAGTTGTAAAAATGTAAGGGTATCCTACAAATTTCTCTCATCCAACATTCACAGCGACCTCCAAGGTCCCAGCTCATCAAAAGTTAGCAACATGGTTCAGTCTAGATCCTCCATAATTATTAGCCTCTGGTATTGGTCAATCAAAGATTTGTTTCCACCAAAGCCTTATTCCATGTTGTCAATAGCTTGGGACACAAAGGTCATCGTTGCTGGTACTTTAGAACACATTTTTCTGGAATTACTCCAACTTAAATTCTGCTTGAAGTATTTTAGGAAGTATGCTTCTGAAATTACTTCAACTTAACCTCTGTCAGCATGGTCCCATCATGCACACAAGTTTTATGACTTGCCACCGAACTCCATTCAACATGAAATCAGTCCCATACTCCAAAATATACTCCCTAGAAACCTCTATACCTGAAACCCCTCGACATACAGGTTTCGTATGTTTCACACAGTCACCATCTCTGCTTCATCTCCATCTTCTTCCTTTCTCAATCACCACCATCCCATGCTCTTTTAAAATTACCTCAACTTAACCTGGGAGATACAATAATGCATGCACACTCAACCACTTTCCCACACATCCCTTCCATAATCTGAAGTATATTCTTCTAAAATTATTTCGCATGGGATTCTCAAAAGTGCAAGGCCAACCCCATAACTCTACATGCTGTACCTAGCCAACGTCCTCGCTTCATTGCCATCTTCTACACCTTGTGATCACCGCCAACAATCCAAAATACTCTGTTGAAATTACCTTAACTTAACCTTTGTTGATATGATTCAATCACACAAGTACATCTAGTTACTTGCAAATAACTTTCAGCCTCACCAACCCATTCCAAATACCATGGAACACTCTTTTGAAATCACTTCAACTTAATCTCTGTTGACATGGCCCAGTCATGCAGTTATGTTTGACCACTTGCCGACTACCTTTTGGTCTCATCAAAACCTTTCATATGGGTAGGTCTACTCTTTTGAAATTATCTCTTCCTACTGAAAGCTTCATTACCTTCAACTACTTCACTTGAAGAGTCAAGTATCAAAATCCATTTTTGAGACCCATTCCCTCGGCACACTCCAAAACTGTATGCATGTACAAGTCTCGAGGGGGCATTTGTAGAGAGGGAAAATTCCTAACTTATCACAAGCTGACACATCACACTACCAAATCCACAAAGTACAGCTAATTACAAAGCGCCACGTACTACTACTAGGATTTGCTATCACTATTCAGAAACTAACATAAATTTGCCAAGTTTAGTTGAAAAGCAAGTATAAAAAGCATGCAAAAAAAAAAAAAAACCCAATCACACATTGGCGCGTGTAAGCAATGACATAAGCAATCTGGCATGTGTAAGTAATGATATAAGTTGTCTAATAAGGTTGTGACATGTGTCATCAATTAGACTCCGCCACATGTCGCTCACCCACCCCTAAACTCCCATAAATAGAAGCCTTCCTAAGGCACTTCTGGACACCAAGACTTTTTAGAAGACACCAACACACCAAGGCATCCATGCCACAAACAGCCTTAAAAAGATTTAAAAGTATAGAAGTTTTGTTGGAATCAAGCCTTGAAGCATCCAAGACCTTCAAGAACTTCAACCTCAAATACGAAGAACATTCAATGCAGAATCATCCAAACTACTTGCCTAGATCTTAAAGTTTGCTAGAATTAAACCCAAAAGCCTTTAGAAACTTCAGGAAACCACAAATCAATGAAGCTCTATAGATTCAAGCCCCAAAAGCTCTAAAGAACTTCTGCGACAAACCTTTGGATACAAAGAACATTCGAAGAGAAATCATCCAGATCATCTTCCTATATCTCAAAGTTCACTAGAATCAAGCTCAAAAGCCTCCAAAACTTCAAGAAACCATGAATTAGTGAAGCTCTACGAATTCAAGCCTCCAAAGCCCCAAAGAATTTCCACCACATACCTTCAAAGACGAATAACGCACGAAGAACAGAGAATTTCTAACAAGTTCATAGCTAGAGATTCGTTGTAATTTTGTTTCAAGGGTCTTTGATCCATCCTTCAGCCAAATTGAAGGATATTTGTGAAAGATAAATTACATGCGCAGCAAAAATAAAATTTATTAAACGAATCTACTTCATTCACAATTGATAACATATGCCATATAAGTTTCAGAATTAGAGAACAATAGAGTGTACCTTGAAGCGGTGAAATTCAAAACCGAAGATCAGAAGTTCTTGAGAAGACTTTCAATCTTCACTCCAATTCCACTAGATGCCCAAGATGTGTGGTCTCTCAATCAGTTATATGTGTATGTTTCTAGAGAGAACCTAAGAGTGTCCAACACTCACATACCAACTCATGTTCTATAAAATCTATATGTTTCTCTCCTTATAACTGATTATCTAATTAGGCTAGCCTTTTGGACTTTCCAATTGGGCTTTAGTATGTGGCTTGAAGTGGGACCAAAAGGGAACAAATAAGACACTAGCTCCAATGGGCCTTGGGCTTTTCTGTCAACTCTTGACAAGTCCAAAATTACCATTAACTATATTTAATACCACTATATAAATATAATTGTACTTTAGGCCTCATTAATAAATTATATCCCAATACTTTATTATACATGCAAACCCTTCATAAAATATTTGTAGTAATTCAAAGTCATGAATATAGACTGTCACTTTGAAGATTACTACATCTTAATCCTTGAATACCCGGTTTAATCCTTTTAAGTTATTCATCATATATTTATAAAATTCAATTTCATAAATATATACTTTAGTAATTTCTTACCAAAGTGGTTAGGCCTAACTCTCTGAATAACAAACCCATTAAACTTATCTCAAGGGAATATTTTGTATCTCCGTTAAGAGACTATGAATTCCATCTTGAAAATATATGTTGCATCAACACTAAATGTGGCTGCCCAACATACTGAGGTTTTGACCGTTACTTTAGATCTCACTCCTGATATATCAAAGCAACCTGCATTTCATGATCAGGTCCATTATTCTCTCAGGCTTAAGAGTTCATGCAAATATAAGTCGTGAGATTTATTATTCAATTGACAGTCGTTAGGAGAATAATAAATCTCACAGCGGTCCAGTTCAATATGTTTTAACTCTTAAAACATATCAACATATCAACTAGAAGTCACCACTTCCATGATCAAGACAAATCATCTTAGTTGATATGTTATAATCTTCGCAGATGAAATGCCCAATTTCATCACCGACTATGAACCAAATTCTGAGTTTACAAAGAACTTGTGACTTATATCTTCTGTGACTAAATCACATAAATCACATACTATGCATCTCATGGGCTATATGATAATGTCCAAATATTCATGTTATCATTATTTCAGATAATAATAAAACAACTTTATTAATTACAATATTAAGTCATACATCATGTCATACATAATATCATATATAATATAATACATAGCATCATACAATAGGATTCTAGGGCATAAATCCCAACAATTTGGTGTTTAAATCAAAATCACATTGTCACAATTCCAATCAACAAATCTTTCAAGAAGATCGAATCAAAAAATCACTCTTTTGTAATTTCACTGAAACGTACCACATATTGATCAGTACCAATTCACATTTGTGAAACTATTTTACTTGTTTGATTTATTTCGAACTAGAAATTTAGTCGTCCACAATACTGTAAATAAAGTTAAAAATTAGCTAAAATAGTATAGTAAGACTTATGAATAGTACCAAAAATCATAATAAAACTTATAAATAGTAGCAAAAATAAGATAATAATAATAAAATAAAATAAAAAAACCTGGCTTTCTAAGCCAATGCCAAACACAACCTTTGTTGGGATTTGTGTCCTAGAATCCTATTGTATGATGCTATGTATTATATTATGTATGACATTATGTATGACATGATGTATGACTTAATATTGTAATTAATAAAGTTGTTTTATTATTATCTGAAATAATGGTAACATGAATATTTGGACATTATCATATAGTCCATGAGATGCATAGTATGTGATTTATGTGATTTAGTCACAGAAGATATAAGTCACAAGTTCTTTGTAAACTCAGAATTTAGTTCGTAGTCGGTGATGAAATTGGGCATTTCATCTGCGAAGACTATAACATATTAACTAAGATGATTTGCCTTGATCATGGAAGTGGTGACTTCTAGTTGATATGTTTTAAGAGTTAAGACATATTGAACTGGACCGCTATGAGATTTATTATTCTCCTAACGACTGTCAATTGAATAATAAATCTCACGACTTATATTTGCATGAACTCTTAATCCTGAGAGAATAATAGACCTGATCATGAAATGTAGGTTGCTTTGATATATTAGGAGCGAGATCTAAAGTAACGGTCAAAACTTCAGTATGTTGGGCAGCCACATTTAGTGTTGATGGAACATATATTTTCAAGATGGAATTCATAGTCTCTTAACAGAAATACAAAATATTCCCTTGAGATAAGTTTAATGGGTTTGTTATTCAGAGAGTTAGGCCTAACCACTTTAGTAAGAAATTACTAAAGTATATATTTATGAAATTGGATTTCATAAATATATGATGAATAACTTAAAAGGATTAAACCGGGTACTCAAGGGTTAAGATGTAGTAATCTTCAAAGTGGCAGTCTATATTCATGACTTTGAATTACTACGAATATTTTATGAAGGGGTTGCATGTATAATAAAGTCTTGGGATATAATTTATTAATAAGGCCTAGAGTGCAATTATATTTATGTAGTGGTATTAAATATAATTAATGGTAACTTTGGACTTGTCAAGAGTTGACAGAAAAGCCCAAAGCCCATTAGAGCTAGTGTCTTATTGGTCCCTTTTGGTCCCACTCCAAGCCACACACTAAAGCCCAATTGGAAAGGCCCAATAAGCCATCCCAATTAGATAATCAGTTAGTTATAAAGGGAAAAACATACAGAATTTTTTAATTAATTAAAGAAAAAAATAGAGACATCATTGTGAAATGGTGTGTATGTGTGAGTGAAACTACTCAATTAATCTCCCTTAGAAACTGATTGAGAGACCACACTTTTTGGGCGTAAAGTGGAATTGGAGTGAAGATTAAAAGTGTTCCCAAGTACTTCTAATCTTTTGTTTTGAATTTCACTACACCAAGGTACGCAATCTTGTTCTTCAATTCTAAAATTTACATAATGCAAGTTATCAATCATGAATGAAATAGATCCATGTTTGTTGTTTCCGTTGTGTGTTTTGTATGAGATACAAAACCAGATTTTTCCAACAACCTTAACAATCGGAAGCCCACTGAGTTAGGTTATGAGCCATGCTTCTATTGCATCTAGGAATTCCAACAATATTGTTAAAGTTTTGCTAAACAACTATACTTTTCACTTTTTAATTTATATATATGTATATATATTTTGCAGTTGTTGAGTAGACATTGCATTGCGACACAGATTGTCTGTTTTCTTACATAAGACTTGGTAGAAATTGGCGATTAATAAAGATTTCCATAGATGAAAAAAAAAAAGGAAAATTCATCTATGGATTATGTAAAATGCATATTCAGTAACAAGTTTATATACTTAACAAATTTCACAAATTTTTTTTTCATAAATGCTAAGGTAAGTTGTGATTTGTGTACAATTAAAATGATATTAATGTGAATGTGATGTAGCACTAATCACAATATATTGCATCCAATGTTGTGAACAACATTGTGAAATTTGTTGGGTTTGTAGCATTATTGCAAATTCTTCTTCTTGAGAGTTTGTATAAAGTGTATCATTATTTTTGGAGAAATGCTAATTTTACAGCTATCCACTATGATGGTTGGAGCCTCTTGTTCATTAAATCCTTAAGTTCTAAATTTCAATCATTTTCAGTTAATAAGCATTTACGGGAAAGCATTGAAGGCTACTGAAGAGAGGGTGAACGAGCTCAAGTCTCAGCAGAAATAGACTGTGGCTGCCTGACAATGACGAAAATCATCTAGCTTCATGTAAAACAGAAGAATCTATGTGCTATTATGGCTTGTAACTAAATAAAGTATCTGATTTGTCATGTCTTGTGGTAATTTATCTCAGATTTTTCCACTTCAACTTTTTCTTCCCTAAAATAGTGGTTTTCCAGATTAAGGTAATGGATCAGATGGTTGGGAAGATAATGTCTATAGCATACGTATGGTAAAGATGGTAACCAAAACATGGAGTGAGAGTTTGTCCAAAACAAGAAGGTCATAGAAAAGGGGATATTATTTATATTTATAAGAGCTTCTGTACAAAATTACTAGTCCCCAAAGTGTAAACTTTTTTTTTTTATTATTATAGAGTTTTAACCTATGACATTCGCTCTTAATATTAACTCTTTATTATCAGACTAAGACACCAGTCAGTTTTTAGTGTAAACAGGAATTGAACCCTAGTTCTTTTATTCAACAATCAAAGATTTTACCAGTTTTTTTTTTTTTTTTGAGAAGCAAACATACACACACACACAAGAGAGAGGGACAAAGGTTCTAACACAAAAGCACACCACAACTCCACTTAAAAGTCATGGTAACTTTTAAGAGAGGGTGGAGCAAGTTATACTACACACAACATACTCTCTTAAGCAATATGGGACAACTACCCATTCTTTTTTTTCTTTTCTTTTTTTGAGAAACAAACACACACACACACAAGAGAGAGGGAAAGAAGTTCTAACACAGGCACGCCATAACTCCAAAGATTTTACCAGTTGAGTTAACTGAAACCTACCATGGAATATAACCTAAGTGTTCTCATTTTCATCAAATCCCATACGAAACAGTTAAACAAAAGATGGAGATCTATTCCTATCCCAAAAAAAAAAAAAAAAAGAGAATAAAACCGGTTTTTCCATTGCCTCCCTAATTCCATAGGCTTAATTGTTATATAGGGGACTAGCATATAGTTCAAACTTAAAACTAGGGAGTTGGAGGTAGATATTTATGGGTTTTAGGTCCTAAAAGTACTTATTTCAATTTCTTTTTTCTTCTCTCTAATTATACTTATTTTTTTGATTCTTGAATAGAGTTTAGATTTTAAAAAAGTTTGTTTTTAGGATTAATTGTAACATTATAATTTTACTTTGATGATGCACAAATTTTGTAATCTTATTTTATGAATGAATTTTTCCCTTATCTTACCTTTTGAGTTCTTGAGAAAGTTTTCTATCTTTTCTCTTAAAAAAAAAGAAAAAAGTTCTTGAGAAAGTTTGATTTTTTTAAAATTTTTTTTTTTTCATTTTCATAATGGAGAATTTTTTGTTTTGTTTTTAATTGCATATATACATATCACCTTATGTATACTTCGCCTACATTGTGCAGAGTGTGTGTGTGTGTATATATATATACACTGATAGATACATTTATTTCAATGCATTAAAAAGGTTCAAAGATTTGTATACACACGCATATGCAAAAATACATTTATACCCAATAAGTTTAGATTTTGTTATTTTAATGTTTAACACCTTAGTAAGTTTAGATTTTGTTATTTTAGTCTGTTTAACACCTTAGTAGCCTAAGGTGTTAAACAGACTAAAATAACATACAACCAAAATTATAAAAAAGAATAATCATGTTCTTAAGTTGGAAAAGTAATTAAATATTTTCCAATTTACGTGAATAATCTTACAATACGTTCATAGTATAAATTATATTAATCTAAAAAATTGGTCATAAAAATATTTCTTAAAGGAGTATTACAAATTGGTCATACAAATATTTTTTAATCAAATCTTTAAAAATAAACTTATAGCATACACATGCATCACATTGAACATCTGAATGTTCAATATGTGTATTAAACACCCTTGAACGTTTAGACCCCAAGTTACAAATTACCAATTCAAGCTTATTATCAAACAATAAATATGCGGAACATGAACATAAGCTAAAACAGAATTGATAAACAATCTAAATCATAAATAATCACAACCACAGCAGTAATTAAATGGCAAAGATAAAGGGAAGAGAGATGCAAACACAAGGACAACACTCGATGTGTTATCGAAGAGGAAACCGAAGCCCTCGGCGTAAAACCTCTCCGCCGCCCTCCGAACAGTCAATAATCCACTAGAAAATGTAGTTGCGATACATGAACAGCAATAGACCCACCAAGCCTAATCTACCCAGTGTACCTAAGCCCTCCAAGCTTCTTGCTCCAACGAGGTTACGCTGAACCTTTGTCTTTTCTAGCTTACCGAATTCCGCTATAGCCCATAGCATCAACCAATATGAATTGGTCCTTTCCTAACTGCCTCCCAAAGCACCAAATAGCCTTCCCACAAATGTGGGTATGGTGAGAAAATGATTTGGGTAAGAACCTCTCAAGGATGTAACAATGGAGAGGGTGAGAATAGAGGAATTTGAAGAGTCTCTTAGGTGAAGATTGTGGATGAATCAATCTTGTTTTTCTCTAGGGTTTCTCTCTCAAAATTCTCTCTGGAAGCTTTCTACATTTCGTGGGTATAAGGGTCTATATATAGTGGTGTGTGTTTGGAATGCGAAAAGTTAGTTTTTCCAAAACAGAGCTAGCTGGCGGCTTGGCCTCGCGACTGGACTGAGTTGCGAGTTCAAGTCGCGAGCTAACAGAACGGCCAGGTTGGACTTTTTGTCTTGTAGTGCTCCAACTGGCATGACTGTTCATCTTCTCTACACGCTTCACTCGTGTACTACAGTTGGCGGCTTGCCAGTCACGAGTCACCCGTGAGTCCCAGCCGTGAGTCTCTGCATCCTTGCACAAACTTGAGCATTTCTTCACACTCTCTCACACACTACCTTTACATGATTCTCACATAAATACAAGGTTACTAAATACTGAATTACAAACAAATTTGGCACGGAATAAAGCCAACAAAATGGTTGATTAAATTCAACCTTACAATCTCCCCCTTTCGCTATTCCGTGACAAAACCCTACAACAAACTCTAGACTTAACGCGTGAGTTGGGAACAGTTGAAAAAAACTCACTCACACCTAACTCTAGAATCTGTGAAGCTCTTGAACCATAAGAACAAGTATCTCCTGAAACACAACAACACAATAAGATCATTGTATGCAGAAAAATTGCAATGCATATAGAGCAAGCACAATGTGATCAAGCAAAAATGGACTTAAGCAATAAAGCATGGCTTGACCAAAAATGAACAATCACTATAAATAGTGATCACAATGCTCATTCACACATGGAATGGACATCCAGACATGCAAGCTAATAAGCTCATTTGCAAAATATCATTTGCATGTCCAACACTCAACCAATGCAACAACTAAAGGTAATTGCGTTAAGGATAAAAATCCAACAAAGGGCACAAGAGTGATGTACTAAAGAAAATGCATAACATTTAACAGCAAGTACTTAAGCTACAAAGCATGGGTACAAAAACCTAAAAGCTTACAAAAGCAAATGGTTACAAATGTACCATACAACAAATAACTGAATAACATCAAATATATAAACTTAAACCAGAATAACCAAAGTATTAGAACTATATCCACACAAATAGCTATAAATAGGACAAGCAAAACATAAGTTTGTTAGTCTATCTAAAAGTATGTGTGAGATTATATACAGCATCCTCATCTTTATCTACAGCATCCTCATCCGCAGAGTCATGAGATACTACCTTCTCATCAATTGTCTTAAGAGCAAGAGATTTGCTCTTCCTCAGTGTAGGCAATGACAATTCATATGTCTGCAATGAACCAATCAACTCTTGGACTTTAATGTCGTCAAGATCCTTACTCTTTTTAATAGCTGTTACTTTAGCACGAAAGCTTTCCGATAGTAACCGAAGGATCTTCCTTACTATTTTAGAATCCTTCGTCTTTTCCCTCAAATTGAACTTGCCTATGACCACCTCGTTCAGCTTACTATAAAAAGAGTCAAAGGACTCATCCTCACTCATTTGTAGTTTGGTGTCTTTCACTTTCTTTGTTCCTTCATAAGTTGTCTCCAGAATCTCTCATGCTTCCTTAGCAATAGTGATATGTGAAATCCTGTGAAATTCTTCTGGAGAGACACCACAGAAAATAGCATTCAAGGCTTTACTATTAGCATTAGCTGCCGCAAGAGCTACCTTATCCTAAGTGGATTTGGCAGCCTCCAGCCTAGTTCAACCTACTTCAACTGCATCCTACACAGCATCATTAATAGAACACAAAAATGCCCTCATTCGGACTTTCCAAAATGCATAATTATTACCATAAAAAAATGGTGGCACATTTAGAGATTGAGACCTATCCATCTCAATAACGGGTTAGGGATCGCACTAAGGTATTTAAACCACAAAGAGTGCACCCGCTCTGATACTGATTGAATGTTCAATATATGTATAAAACACCCTTGAACGTTTAGACCCCAAATTACAAATTACCAATTCAAACTTATTATCAAACAATAAATGTGTGGAACATGAACATAAGCTAAAATAGAATTGATAAACAATCTAAACCATAAATAATTACAACCACAGCAGTAATTAAATGGCAAAGATAATGGGAAGAGAGATGCAAATACAAGGATAACACTCGATGTGTTATCGAAAAGGAAACTAAAGCCCTCAGCGTAAAACCTCTTCACCACCCTCCAAGCGGTCAATAATCCACTAGAAAATGTAGTTGGGATACATGAACAGCAATAGACCCTCCAAGCCTAATCTACCCAGTGTACCTAAGCCCTCCAAGCTTCTTGCTCCAACGAGGTTACGCCGAACCTTTGTCTTTTCTAGCTTACCGGATTCCGCTATAGCCCATATCATTAACTAATATGAATTGGTCCCTTCCTAACTGCTTCTCAAAGCACCAAATAGCCTTCTCATAGATGTGGGTATGGTGAGAAAAGAATTTGGGTAAGAACCTCTCAAGGATGTAACAATAGAGAGGGTGAGAGTAGAGGAATTTGAAGAGTCTCTAAGGTGAAAATTGTGGATGAATCAATCTTGTTTTTCTCTAGAGTTTCTCTCTTAAAATTCAATATGGAAGCTCTCTACATTTCGTGGGTATCAGGGTCTATATATAGTGGTGTGTGTTTGGAATTCGAAGAGTCAGTTTTTCCAAAACAGAGCTGGCTAGCGGCTTGGCCTTGCGACTGGACTGAGTCGTGAGCTAACAAAACAGCCAGGCTGGACTTTTTGTCCTGTAGTGCTTCAACTGGCGTGACTGTTCATCTTTTCTGCACGCTTCACTCGTGTGCTACAGTTGGCGGCTTGCCAGTCGTGAGTCACCCGTGAGTCTCTGCATCCTTGCATAAACTTGAGCATTTCTTCACACTCTTTCACACACTACCCTTACATGATTCTCACCTAAATACAGGGTTACTAAATGCTAAATTACAAGCAAATTTGGCACGGAATAAAGCCAATAAAATGGTTGATTAAATTCAACCTTACAACATCAACTAGTTAAAAAGATAACAATGGGTGAGTGTCTGAAGATGAGGCTACACTATTGTCTACACTTGACATTGTTGATGTAGAAATGACACCCAAATGCTTGTACATTTCACTTCTAACACATTCAACCTCTTCATGGTTTTGTTGAACATTAGAAGCCTTCCACAACTTTTGAACTGTTTCCAATTTCATTGCAACTTCTTTCATTGCAGGTCTTTTCTTCCCATTCAAGTTTAGGCACATTTTTGCAAGATTTGCAACTGCTATGATCTCTTCTTTTTTAGAATCCTTCATAACTTGAGCATTGATAATATCAAACAAAATTTTCTCCTCCATTGAGTGAATGAAATATGTGGCTAAACTTTTACATTTTGGTGTCCTTGTAGAAGAGATCGCTTTTTCTCTGGTTAAAAGCTCAACAAGAACAGCACCAAAACTATAAAATCACTCCTTTTTGTAAATTGACATGACTAGAAATACTCGGGGTCCAAGTATTAAAAAGTGCCCTATACTACTGTGGTTAAGTGAGTTTGATCAATAACAATGGATCTTGAAGTCCCAAAGTCTGCTACTTTTGCTCTGTACTTATCATCTAAGATTATGTTTGTATTCTTAATGTCCTGATAGTAAATGGACAAGGACGCTACTGAGTGTAAGTAGAAAAGAGCTCTTGCAACTTTTGTAGCAATTTGTAAACGCATATCCCATGTTGCCAGAAACTTTTCATTTTGGACATGAAGATATTGGGATAGAGTTCCATTAGGAATGAATTCATAAACTAGCAAAGGAATTTCTGTCTCCAAATAACATCCAAGTAGTTTAACTACATGCCTATGATTAATTTGAGAAAGAATGACAACCTCATTAATGAATTCTTCAATTTGTTTTTCTTCATCAATTACTTTGGACTTCTTTACTACAACGATTTTCCCATCTACCAACATTTCTTTGTAAACGGTGCCTTGTCCTCCTTGACCAAGTATTCTATTCACATTAAAATGGTCAGTGGCCTTTTCCAAATCTTTTGAATTAAACAATTTGGTTTTCTCAACATTGGGTTCACTTGAAGATAACTATTGTAGTAATAGTAAGCCACCATTTCATTTGAAGAACTTCTCCTTACATTTAATGTTCTTCTGTTTCTTTATTACTTTGTACGACCACCATCCACCAATTAGCAAAAATAGTAGCCCAAGGCTTGTGCTAATAGCTGCATAACACAATTAAATGGAAAAGGATTGCTTATTGTAGTAAAGGTTATAACAATTTTGTGTAAAGCATGGACACATCTTCTCTTAATGCTAAAAAAAAAACTAGGCAAATTATAGGAGAGAAGGAAACACTAACTCGGGTTGATGAAGGGAAAAGATAATGGGAAATTACACTTTATTTCCTAAACTATGCCCCTTTTTACACTAATTCAGGTTGATGAAGAGGGTAAGTATAAAATAGGATATAGTTTATGGGGGGAAAGTGTAATTTTCCCAATGATTATACAAAACTTGATTGGTCTATCAACAATTCCTATGGAAGGAGCAAAAGGAATAGGATCTAAGAGAAAGATACTTATATATATATATATATATATAGGGTTGAATTCAAGTTACATCAAGTGTAACTCTAACCAATGTTACACCACTTAATAACTTATTATTGGATGCAAATCTTGACAAATCTACTATTGGATTACATTACATATATATACTCTCTATGCTTGCAAAATTTCAGAGTGATCAAAGATCATTAGTCATGTTATCAATCAATTGTTTAAATTTAATTTTTTGTAGTCTAAAATAATTCATAAAAGATGAGTTTATGGATTGCATGGTAAATAACATCCGATTGGCATGAAAATTGGAATGCATGTTAAATACATATAGAACATACAATTCAATGGTGAAATTTTCAAAATAGAAATCTAATAACAAGTTATTGGGTGGTGTAACATTACTTAGAGTTACACTAACTAGGTGTAACTTGAACCCAACCTCTATATATATATATATATATATATATATATACACACACCATCTATTCCCTTATTTGAAATAATTATAAATGATATATTGATAAAATTGTATATATCTTTCTATTTTATTTCTTCTTTTATAAACTCTCAAATACACTTAGTAAAAATAAATCATATTTTATTCCATTGTGATCTCTCATTCTCTCTATTACTTTTCATTTCATTCTTTCATAATCTTCCAAACGTGGGAATAAATTATAGGATTTAGAGAGGGCATAGCGTGACAGTAGTATTATTTAGTAGCTGTCTCTTTATTATCTATTTGTAGTTCAATTGAGGACAATCATGGATTCTGATTATACTAATTGAAACATTTAGGGTCCGTTTTGATTGAGGGGAGAAGGAGGGAGAGTGAAGGGGAGTAGAGTAAAGTTGGTTAAAAATAGGTTAGTTTTGAGCCAATTCCACTCTCTTCAATTTTACTCCCCCTTTCTCCCTCTCAATCCAAACAAGCCATTAAACTAGTAATTTTGCTCAAGATCTTTTTTATTTTTAGACTTGTGTTTATTTGTTTATCAAGTGCAATTTGATAAAGTTCCCTTAATTAAGACATGAATTGATCCTCTCAAGACAATAATCCAAAAAGAAGTAGTCTAGAATAGTAAAAATGAAGCAATGAGTCACATTTAAGATATTTAAGATTTTTTTTTTTTTTTTTGGTAAGGTTGAATTTAATCAACCATCTTGTTGGCTTAATTCCATGCCAAATTTGCTTATATTTTAGCAATTAGTAACCCTGTATTTAGGTGGGATTATTGTAAGGGTAGTGTGTGAGAAGATGTGAAGAAAAGCTCAAGTATATGCAAAGAAGCACAGTTTCGCGACTAGAACACGCGAGTTACTTGCAGCTACAAGCTGCCAACTGCAGGCATGTGAGAAGCACACAGGGAGCTGAAGGGTCGTGCCAGCTGTCGCACTACAGGACAAAAGTCCCAAGCTAGCCAAGCCGTTATCTCGCGGCTTGAACTCGCGACTCAGACCAGTTGCGAGGCCAAGTCGCCAAACCACCCTGTTTGGGAAAAACTGACTCTTTGCATTCCTCTCTCACCCCACTATATATAGACCTTTATACCCATCAAATTAGAGAGTTTCCAGAGAGAATTTTGTGAGAGAAACACAAGATTAATTCATCCACAATCTTTACCTTAGAGACTCTTCAAATTCCTCTACTCTCTTCCTCTCCATTGTTAAATTCTTGAGAGGTCTTTAGCCAAATCCTTTTCTCACCATACTCATATCCATGAGAAGGTTTATTTGGTGCTTTGGGAAGCAGTTAAGAAGGAACTAATTCACATTGGTTGATACTATGGTCTAGCAGTGGAATCCGAGAAGCTAAGAAAGAAATAGGTTCAGCGTAACCTCGTTGGAGCAAGAAGCTTGGAGGGCTTAGGTACATTAGGTAGATTAGGCTTGGAGGGTCTTCTGCTATTCATGTATCCCAACTACATTCTTTAGTGGATTATTTACCGCTTGGAGGGCGGCGGAGAGGTTTTATACCGAGGGCTTTGGTTTCCTCTTCGATAACACATCGTGTGTTGTCCGTGTGTTTGCATCTTCCTTCCCTTTATCTTTGCCTTATATTTACTGCTATGGTTGTGTTTATATTTGGCTTAGATTGTTTATCAATTTTGTGTTTGGCTTATGTTCATATTCCGCACATTAATTGTTTGATAATAAGCTTGGATTGATAATTTGTAATTTGGGGTCTAAACATTCAAAGGTGTTTCATACCCATTTTGAACATACAATTGGTATCAGAGCGGGTACACTTGCTATGGTTTAAATACCTAAGTGTGATCCCTGACCCCCTTTGAGATGGATAGGTCACAATCTCTTAATGTACCACCATTTTTTTATGGTAATAACTATGCTTTTTGGAAGGTCATAATGAGGGCATTCCTTTGCTCTATCGATGATGCAGTATGGGATGCAGTTGAAGTGGGTGATGGAATTAAATGAGTGCGCAGCGGAAAAGTAAGTTTTGAACGGATCTACTTCATTCAATATTGATAACATGTGTAAAGTAAATTTCAGAATTATGAGAACAAGAGATCGTACCTTGAAGCGATGAGTTTCAAAACCAAAGATTGAAGCACTTGGGAATACTCTTAATCTTCACTCCAATTCCACTAATCGCCCAAGATGTGTGGTCTCTCAAATTGGTAACAAAGGGATGATGTGTGTGTACCAAAAACTCACTTCCACACCAATTCTATGATGTTTTTCTTACCAAAAAACTTCTGTACGTTTTTCCCTTTGTTTCTAACCAATATATCTAATTGGGCTAGCCTTTTGGGCCTTACCAATTGGGCTTAAGTGTGTGGCTTGGAGTGGGACCAAAAGGGACCAATAAGACACTAGCTCCAATGGGCCTTGGGCTTTTCTGTCAACTCTTGACAAGTCCAAAGTTACCATTAACTATATTTAATACCACTATATAAATATAGTTGCACTCTAGGTCTTATCTATATATTATATCCCAAGACTTTATTATACATGCAACCCCTTCATAAAATTTTTGTAGTAATACAAAGTTATTAATATAGACTGCCACTTTGTAAATTACTACATCTTGATCCTTGAGTACCCGGTTTAATCCTTAATGTTATTCATTATATATTTATGAAATCCAATTCCATAAATATAAACTTTAGTCATACTAAAGTGGTTAGGCCTAACTCTCTGAATAACAAACTCATTAAACTTATCTCAAGGGAATATTTTATATCTCCATTAAGAGACTATGAATTCCATCTTGAGAATACATGTTCCATCAACACTTAATGTGGCTGCCCAACATACTGAGGTTTTGACCATTAATATAGATCTCACTCCTGATATATCAAAGCAACCTACATCTTATGATCAGGTCCATTATTCTCTCAGGATTAAGAGTTCATGCAAATACAAGTCATGAGATTTATTATTCATTTGACAGTCCTTAGGCAAATAATAAATCTCATGGCGGTCCAGTTCAATATGTCTTAACTCTTAAAACATATTAACACATCAACTAGAAGTCACCACTTCCATGATCAAGACAAATCATCGTAGTTGATATGTTATAGTCTTCGCAGATGAAATGCCCAATTTCATCACCGACTACGAACTATAATTCTGAGTTTACAAAGAACTTGTGATTTATATCTTCTGTGACTCTTCACATAAATCACATACAATGCATCTCATGGACTATATGATAATGTCCGAATATTCATGTTACCATTATTTCAGATAATAATAAAACAAATTTATTAAACACAATATTAAGTCATACATAATGTCAAACACAATGTCACACTTAATATCATACATAGCATCTTACAATAGGATTTAAGGGCACGAATCCTAACAATCTCCCACTTGCCCTAAAGACTATTGTGCACTAATCTAACTCCCATTCCCTCCAAATGTGACTCGAAAGTCCTTTGAGGCAAGGCTTTGGTAAATGGATCTGCTAGATTGTTTGCACTTTCAATCTTTGCTACCACCACATCTCCACGAGCAACAATATCTCGAATGATATGGTACTTCCTCTCAATGTGCTTTCCTTTCTTGTGATTCCTTGGATCTTTAGATTGTGCAACTGCTCCACTGTTATCACAAAACAATGTGATTGGAACTTGCTCCATTCTTATTACACCAAGGTCAGAGAGGAATTTCTTGAGCCATACAGCTTCCTTTGCTGCTTCACAAGCAGCAACATATTCTGCTTCCATGGTGGAGTCTGCAATACATGATTGCTTAATACTCCGCCAACTAATGGCTCCACCTCCCAAGGTGAAAACACATCCTGAAGTGGATTTTCTGAAATCTAGATCCGATTGAAAATCTGAATCTGTATAGCCAATGGGAATCAAATCCTCACAACGGTAAACAAGCATATAATCTCTCGTTCTCCGTAGATACTTGAGAATATGCTTTACAGCTTGCCAATGTTTTGGTCCTGGATTTGATTGATATCTACTGACCATGCCCACTGAATAGCAGATATCTGGTCTAGTACAAAGCATGGCATACATGAGACTTCCTACTGCAGAAGCATAAGGAACTTGTCTCATTATATCTATTTCCTCTTGAGTCTTAGGCCTTTGGTCATCAGACAGAGGAACTCCATGTCTGAAAGGAAGTAATCCTTTCTTGGAGTTTTGCATGCTAAACCGTTCTAGAACCTTATCTATATATCCAGCTTGTGATAAGCCTAACATCTTATTCTTGCGATCTCGCCAAAGCTTGATCCCTAGAATAAAGTTAGCCTCACCCAAGTCCTTCATATCAAATTGACTTGACAACCAAACTTTTACAGATGACATTACCCCTACATCATTTCCAATGAGTAGAATATCATCAACATAAAGTACTAGGAACATTACTACTTTATCTTGATGTCTTTTGTACACACATGGTTCATCAAGATTTTGTTCAAAACCAAATGTCTTGATTGCTTGATCAAATCTGATGTTCCATGACCTAGATGCTTGCTTAAGTCCATAAATGGACCTTTGCAACTTGCATACCAAATGCTCTTGGTTCTTTGCTATGAAACCTTCCGGTTGTATCATATAGATTTCCTCTTCAAGATTGCCATTAAGAAATGCAGTCTTGACATCCATTTGCCAAATCTCATAATCAAAATGAGCAGCAATGGATAAGAGAATTCTGATAGATTTAAGCATTGCTACTGGAGAAAAGGTTTCATCATAATCAATTCCTTCCTTTTGAGTATACCCTTTCGCCACTAGCCTTGCTTTAAAGGTTTCAACCTTTCCATCTATCCCTCTCTTTCTCTTGTAAACCCATTTGCAACCAACAGGTTTAATGCCGTTAGGCGCCTCTACAAGATTCCAAACTTGATTGGAATACATGGAATCTAATTCAGATTTCATAGCTTGGACCCAATGATGTGCATCTATATCATTCATCGCTTCATCATATGTGTAGGGATCCGATTCAACCTCTTCTGAGATAGCTTCATAGGTTTCTCCTAAACCTATGAATCTTATAGGAGGCCGAACAATTCTCCCACTACGACGAGGCACCTGTGTACTAGACATCTCATTAGTAGTATCTTGTGGTGTATCTAATACAACCACATCATCCCTAGTTTCATCTATAGGTTGTTCATTTACAGATTCATTCATTTCAGCCAACACAACTCTACTTTTAGGAGTATAATCATTCATATAGTCATTTTCCAAGAATTTGGCATTTGTGCTAACAAACACTTTATTATCTTTATGACTATAGAATAAACCTCCAACAGTTCCTTTTGGATACCCAACAAAGAAAACCACTTCTGTTTTAGACTGTAACTTGTCAGACTTTCCTTTTAACACATGTGCTGGACAACCCCAAATATGGAGATGTCTCATACTAGGCTTACGCCCATTCCACAATTCCACAGGTGTTTTAGAAACAGACTTCGAAGGTACTAAATTCAGAAGATACATCGCTGTGTTTAAGGCATATCCCCAAAAAGAAATAGGTAGAGTTGAATAACTCATCATGGACCTAACCATTTCTAAAAGAGTCCTATTCCTTCTTTCTGCTACACCATTCTGTTGTGGAGTTCCAGGTGCAGTCAATTGGGATACAATCCCATTCTTAGTTAAGTAATCCTTGAAATCCCCAAAGAGGTATTCACCACCTCGATCAGATCGAATGGCTTTTATGTGTTTACCTAATTGATTCTCAACTTCAGCCCTAAACTCTTTGAACTTTTCAAAGGCTTCGGACTTCCGTTTCATTAGGTACACATAACCATATCTTGAGTAATCATCAGTGAAAGTGATGAAGTACTCAAAGCCACCTCTTGCCTGGATTGACATAGGACCACAAACATCAGAATGCACTAACTCTAGCAAATCTTGGGCTCTTCTACCTTTTGCAGTAAAAGGTCGTTTGGTCATTTTACCTTCCAAACAAGATTCACAAACTGGAAATTCATCAAAGTCCATGGGCCCTAAGAGTCCATCTTTGATCAGTCTTTGAATTCTATTTGAATTAATATGACCTAAACGCAAGTGCCAAAGATATGCATCATTAGTAGAAGGAAACTTTCTCTTTAATGATTTTACATGAGAGTTAGCATCTAATTCAGAATTATACAATTCATGCTTATCAGGAGTTAAAATATAAAGACCATCCACAATATTGCCATAACAGATAAACACTTTATCCTTCTTTATTACAACATTGTCTTTTAGGATAACACAATATCCTTGTTTACCTAAGTAAGTAGCAGAAATTAAATTCCTACGTACATTAGGTACATACAAACAGTCTTCTAATATTAAAACTCTAGATTGAAAACACAAATTATAAACACCAACAGCTACAACTGGAATCCTGCTCCCATCAGCCAAAGTAAGAAACAACTCCCCTTCTTTAAGCTTTCTGGTCTCCTGAAACCCCTGCAATGAATTGCAGATATGATTAGTACAACCTGAATCCACACACCAGGAATCCGTGGGATTCTGTACCAAACATATTTCAAGAAGGAATGTATCATTCATACCTTTATTCTTGGCAGCCTTGAAAACTGGACAATTCCTCTTCCAATGTCCTTTCTCACCACAATGGAAACACTTTCCTTTGATCTTCTTTCCTTTATCAGCAACCCCTAAGGCAATTTGTTTACCCTCTTGTTTGGTGAAGTCCTTCTTCTTCTTCTTCTTACCCTTGCCTTTCGACTTAGGTTGAGAAGTAGAAGCTTCACCAACATTGGCTTCAACATTGGAAGTACCAAGAATGCCTTCTGCCGCTACCAATTCATTCATTAATTCAGACAAGGTATAAATCTTTTTGTTCATATTATAATTCAGTTTGAATTCCTTGAATGATTCTGGTAGCGACTGGAGTATCATATCCACTTGGGATTCTCCATCTATATCGGCACCTAAAACTTCCAATGTGTTCAGATTAGAGATCATTGTAAGACAATGCTCTCTCACTGAACTTCCCTCAGCCATTCTAGTATTATAAATTTGCCTCATGGTCTCTTGCCTAGCAGAACGGCCTTGCTCACCAAACATCTCCTTCAGACTTAGCATGATGTCTGAAGCTAGTTCTACATCCTGCATTTGATGCTGTAGAACATTTGAGATAGATGCTAGGATGTAGCACTTGGCCATTCCATTAGATTTCTGCCAACGATCATATCGTTGTTTTTCCTCAAGAGGAGCATCTAATGAAGGAAAGTTAGGACATGGTTTAGTAAGAACATACTTATGTTCTTCAGCAGTGAGAACTATGTCCAAGTTTCTTTTCCAGTCAACATAGTTGGATCCAGTCAGTTTGTTTTGATTAAGAATAGCTACAAGTGGGCTAAAAGATGCCATGTTCTAAATCTGAAAACAATAAACATGAATATAATCAATAAACTGGACATTATCTTTTTAGCATATAAACATATAGTATGGAACCTTAATAAAACCATAATATAATATATGCAACGACAACCCAATCCCATATTCAATATCCCTCAGCATAGAGTGAATATAAAATACTATGATTGATTGAGAACTATTCTCATCATTAGTGCTATCATGATAACTCTTATCAAACACTAATAATATGCCGTTATATTTATTTGGCCTCTAAATAATGATAGTAAGAACTCAGCATAGAGGATACTATAATATTTAGTCTAGTGTATACCACTGTCTAGAATCATGTGTAGCCACATTTCATCCCCTTAACAAGCTTATTTTGTAGTACCATGATACAAAACACCCTCCGCATGGAATGCTAAGCTCAAGGCAAAGACAAGGTGTTTGATCAAACCACTATAAACCAAGAAATTCAATCTTGTAGGACCATAAAATAAATACTCTCCGCATGGAATGCTAAGCACAAGGCAAAGACAAAGTATTTATTTCATACTACTATGAATTGACAATGGAGGCCGTGAGATCCAACCCTTGTATCTCTCTCCCACTAGATGTTTTAAAAGAAAGGTTTTTAGTTTTAAAACATGCATAATCTAATTACACATAGTCTTACTCTTTTATCATGTGAAAACACTTAGAAAAAATTTCTGTTTTTCTTTCTTTCGATCGATCGAAAGTGCCCCTCGATCAATCGAAAAAATTAAGAAATTCGAACTTGATCATCTGACACTTTCGATTGATACTCGATTGCCTTTCGATCGATCGAAAAACAGATTCGATCAATCGACTAGCAATCGAAAAACTATCGTTCTAAAGCATCTAATCACTGTCTCTTTCGATCGATCGAAAGTGATTTTCGATCGATCGAAAATCGCGAAACTCAAATTCCCAGAAATTTTCTAAGGCAGTTTTCTACGGATTTTCATGAACAAACATCTTGAAAACGAACATGATAGACAGAGATCAATGTCAAAACTGAATTCTATTGATGTTATAGCCTTAAGATTGAATTTAACATATTTAAATTTAAAATTAAACAACATCATAACACCAATTTCAGTTTTCATCAAATCATAGTTTCAACAACATGCAGAAAATTAAAAACTTAATCTTCTAACAATATGAAACTATCTTCTCCAATTCTAAAACTCACAAACATGTTAAACAATACGAAATTGAAGACCCCTCTGATACCATTTGATGGAATTAAATGAGTGCGCAGCGGAAAAGTAAGTTTTGAACGGATCTACTTCATTCAATATTGATAACATGTGTAAAGTAAATTTCAGAATTATGAGAACAAGAGATCGTACCTTGAAGCGATGAGTTTCAAAACCAAAGATTGAAGCACTTGGGAATACTCTTAATCTTCACTCCAATTCCACTAATCGCCCAAGATGTGTGGTCTCTCAAATTGGTAACAAAGGGATGATGTGTGAGTACCAAAAACTCACTTCCACACCAATTCTATGATGTTTTTCTTACCAAAAAACTTCTGTACGTTTTTCCCTTTGTTTCTAACCAATATATCTAATTGGGCTAGCCTTTTGGGCCTTACCAATTGGGCTTAAGTGTGTGGCTTGGAGTGGGACCAAAAGGGACCAATAAGACACTAGCTCCAATGGGCCTTGGGCTTTTCTGTCAACTCTTGACAAGTCCAAAGTTACCATTAACTATATTTAATACCACTATATAAATATAGTTGCACTCTAGGTCTTATCTATATATTATATCCCAAGACTTTATTATACATGCAACCCCTTCATAAAATATTCGTAGTAATACAAAGTTATTAATATAGACTGCCACTTTGTAAATTACTACATCTTGATCCTTGAGTACCCGGTTTAATCCTTAATGTTATTCATTATATATTTATGAAATCCAATTCCATAAATATAAACTTTAGTCATACTAAAGTGGTTAGGCCTAACTCTCTGAATAACAAACTCATTAAACTTATCTCAAGGGAATATTTTATATCTCCATTAAGAGACTATGAATTCCATCTTGAGAATACATGTTCCATCAACACTTAATGTGGCTGCCCAACATACTGAGGTTTTGACCATTAATATAGATCTCACTCCTGATATATCAAAGCAACCTACATCTTATGATCAGGTCCATTATTCTCTCAGGATTAAGAGTTCATGCAAATACAAGTCATGAGATTTATTATTCATTTGACAGTCCTTAGGCAAATAATAAATCTCATGGCGGTCCAGTTCAATATGTCTTAACTCTTAAAACATATTAACACATCAACTAGAAGTCACCACTTCCATGATCAAGACAAATCATCGTAGTTGATATGTTATAGTCTTCGCAGATGAAATGCCCAATTTCATCACCGACTACGAACTATAATTCTGAGTTTACAAAGAACTTGTGATTTATATCTTCTGTGACTCTTCACATAAATCACATACAATGCATCTCATGGACTATATGATAATGTCCGAATATTCATGTTACCATTATTTCAGATAATAATAAAACAAATTTATTAAACACAATATTAAGTCATACATAATGTCAAACACAATGTCACACTTAATATCATACATAGCATCTTACAATAGGATTTAAGGGCACGAATCCTAACAGTGGGTTGGACACGGTCGGAGGCTGCCAAGTCCACTTGGGATAAGGCTACACTTGCAGCGGCCAATGCAAACAGCAAAGCATTGAATGCTATCTTCTATGGTGTCTCTCCAGAAGAATTTCACCAGATTTCACATATTACCATTGCTAAGGAAGCATGAGAAATTCTGGAGACAACCTATGAAGGGACTAAGAAAGTGAAGGACACCAAACTTCAGATGTTGACCACTCGCTTTGAGGAGCTAAAGATGAGTGAGGATGAGTCTTTTGATTCATTTTATAGTAAAGTGAATGAAGTGGTTGTTGAGAAATTCAATTTGGGGGAAAAGACGGAGGACTCAAAAATAGTAAGGAAGATTCTTCAGTCACTTCCAGAGAGTTTCTGTGCCAAAGTTACAACCATTGAAGAGAACAAAGATCTTGACGACATTAAAGTTTAAGAGCTAGTTGGTTCCCTGCAGATATATGAACTGTCCCTGCCCACACAAAAGAGGAGTAAATCACTTGCTCTTAAGACAATTGATGAGAGAATGGTGTCTCATGACTCTTCGGAAGAGGATGCAGTAGACAAAGATGTGGTGTACCTTGTAAAGAACTTCCGGAAATTCTTAAAGCTCAAAAGCAATGGGAAATCCGGTGAGAAAAGAAAATTTCAAAGTGCCGAAAAAGAGAAGAAAGAGTTCAGAAGAAAAGAGGGTAAAGATTCCCAATCTTCACAAGGAATTACATGTTTCAAATGTAATGGACATGGGCACTTTAAAAAGGAATGTCCCAATTATTTGAAGTCGAAGGGAAAGGCCTATGCCACTACTTTAAGTGATTCGGACTCATCAAATTCTGACTCTGTGGATAGTTGTGATGGAGAAGGAAACTACTCCGCATTTATGGTTATTGAGCATGTTGAGTCCTCGGAGGACCTGAATCAACTTGTACAAGAACTTGGAGAACACAGCGATGATGAATCCGTAGGGATTGTTAAGGAATCAGATGCTGAAGAGGATAGAAATACAACTAGTTTTCAAGAGAATTACACCTTACTTCTTGAGAGATCGGGAGAGTATACAAGGGTGGCAAAGGCTGCTGTGAAGAAGATGAAGAAAGCTGAGGAGAACTACAAAAGTCTCCTGGCCAGATATAAGGAGGTAAAGTGTGAAATTGAGACACTAAATGGTGAGCTATCAGAAGCTTATACCAAAGTAAGATTTCTTGAGCAAGAGGTGGTGCAAGCACAAGCCAAGATAGAAAGGGTCTCCTCCAAGAAGCTGGAAGATGTTATTTCATCTCAAAAACACTTCTCAGATAAGTCCGAGTTGGGTTATACCAGAGGGAGTAGCTCATCTGCCAATGTCACCAAAGAAGTGAAATTTGTAAAGGCAAAAAAGACGGTTGTAGAAAAGCCTGCTGCTGAGAAAGTTAAGGCTGAACAGAAAAAGAAGGTGGCTGATCAACGGGTGTTTAATAAGTCCCGTAATCAATCAGAATGCAGAGTTGAAGCTAGAGGAAGATCTCTTCCAAGATGACAACGGGGTCATGGAATGAACTATGTTTGTCACTATTGCGGATTGCAAGGACATACCAGACCCAACTACCAATAGTTGAGAGCATTGAACAATACAAGTGCTCCTCGGTCACGAGGAAGAAGAAATGACAAGAGGTCTTCGGGTGGTGAACAACCGAGAAGTCAAAACAGTGATTCCGGAATGATGGATGTAATGAAGATGATCGATGCCTTCACCAACTGCCTGGAAAGCTTCACACAAAGGTCTGAAAGTCCTAACTCTCGTACCCAATTCGTCAAGGATATCACCCCAAACGCACATGATGTATGGGTGACGAAGGGTACTCATGCATAAGCATTACAACATGTCCATGCATTAATACTTCCCATATTTTGTGTACATGCTTGGGTGTTTGCTTCTTGCGAGTTTGTGTGGAAAATTTTGAGTTTTGCTTAAAATGTCTTTTGCATCCTTTTTTTTTTATTTTTTATCAACCTTTATTTTTGTGTCAAAAATCCAAAAACACATAAAAAGTAAAAAATCCAAAAAATTTGATCGACTTTGTTGAGTCTTATCTCAAAGCATGTTTTGCCTTGTACCTTTGTACTAATGGACTTGTGCATCTACGAGCTTAGCTTGTTCCCTATGCACTCATATCATTGTGGGAAAAATTCTGAAATCTATGTGACTGTTGTAAATAGATATTCAACCTTGTCATGGATGACTAGTGAATGGTTTTGTTGATCTTGAGACATGCATAGACTCATGTCTATATATCTTCCCACTCTTTATTTTTGTGTTTAAAAAGAGCTCTCCAAATGTAAATCTTCAAATGAAAAGAGATATAGAGCTATAAAAGCCTGTCGCACATACTAGTATTCGACTAGGAAAAAGGGAAAGTGACCCAAAATAAAATGTATGATGCCTAAAAAGCCGAAGGCTAACTCATCAATTGAAATATCAAAAATTTCAGGCATCTATCTCACAATGAGATTTTTTATTCAAAAAGTGCAAATGATATGATATATATGGAGCCAAATAAAAAGCTTCAAGGAAATGTAATCAAGTTTATGTGGGAGGTCATATATGCATGTTTCTATAATTGAGATAGGTCTCATTATCTAGTGCTAGTTGTGTATGCCTTGATTGAATTGATCATTGAAGCTTCACATTGGACTAAGGACTATCTCATGTTTGATATCCACACACATCACACAAGTCTATGTTCAATGAATGCCATATTCATTTGTGTGATTGTACTTGATTAAATGTGTTTTCACATGCTCAATCTTTGCTTGATCAAACACAAAAAGATTTTTGAGTGTTTTAGCTGTTTTTGGAAAGTATTTTATTTTTACAAAAATGTCAAAAATTTCAAAAACAATTTTGCCCTGTTTTGGCGACTCAGTCACGAGCCAATCTAGTCACATGACCCAATCGTATGCTCGTGGGTATGCCTTGGCAACTTGTTCGCAGGTGAAATGTCCACTAGAAAATGTAGTTTGGATACATGAATAGCAATAGACCCTCCAAGCCTAATCTACCTAAGTACCTAAGTCCTCCAAGCTTCTTGCTCCAACGAGGTTGCGCCGAACCTTTTTCTTTTCTAACTTACCGGATTCCGCTACTAGACCATAGCATCAACCAATGTAGATTGGTTCCTTCTTAACTGCTTCCTAACAGTACCAAATAGACCTTCTCACAGACGTGGGTGTGGTGAGACAAGGATTTGGCTAAAGGCCTCTCAAGGGTATGACAATAGAGAGGAAGAAAGTAGAGGAATTTGTAGAGTCTCTAAGGTTAAGATTGTGGATGAATCAATTTTGTATTTCTCTAGGATTTCTCTCACAAAATTCTCTCTAGAAACTCTCTCAATATGATGGGTTTAAGGGTATATATATAGTAGGGTAAGAAGGGAATGCAAAACGTCAGTTTTTGCCAAACTGGGCATTTTGGCGACTTGGCCTCACGACTGGGTCAAGTCGCGAGTTCAAGCCGCGACCCAATGGCCTGGCCAGCCTGGGACTTTTTGTCCTGTAGCATGACAGCTGGCGCGATCCTTCAGCTTCCCTGTGTGCATCTCACGTGCCTGCGTTTGGCGGCTTGCCAGTCGCGATCCACCCGCAAGCCCTAGCCGCGAAGCTCTGTTTTTCTTGCACACTCTTGAGCTTTTCTTCACATCTTCTCACACACTACCTTTACAATTTTTCCACCTAAATACAGAGTTACTAAGTGCTAAATTACAAGCAAATTGACACAGAATAAAGCCAACAAGATGGTTGATTAAATTCAACCTTACAATCTCCCCCTTTGGCTATTTTGTGACAAAACCCTACAACAAACTCTAGACTTAAACCGTGAGTTGGGAACAGTTGAACAAAACTCACTCACTCCTAACTTTAGATTCTGTAAAGCTCTTGAACTTATGAATAAGTAACTCCTGAAACACAATAACATAGCAATCACATTGTATGCAGAAAAACTTGATATGCATATGAAGCAAAAATATAATGATCAAGCAAAATGGAATAAATTAGTAGACCATGGCAAGACCAAAACAAGTAATCACTATAACCAAGTGATTACAATGCTCATTCACACTTGGAATGAACATCTGGACATTTAAGATGACAAACATAAGGCACATCACTTGAATGACCAACACTCAACCAATGCATACAAACATGCATGCATCTAGGAACAATCCTACTAGGGCACAAGAGTGTTGTACTTAAAATAATGCAAAGCATTAACAAGTACAAAGGCACAATGCATAAAGGCTGCATAAGCAAAGAATTGCAAATACATGGCACATACCATAAAAGCCTACAAATATGCATATTCAAACCCTTAAAGCTTACAAAAGCAACATGGGTACAAACTGATAAAACAAGACTGAATAACATCAAAATATATAAGTACCAAAGTTCTACAGCCATCCAAAAGTTGAGAGTTTTAAAAACAAACTTAAACCAAAGTGTTTCTAACTTATACAAAAGTATGAGACAAGTGTACCACAAGTTTTCCCAAAATTATAACATCTTAAGATATCCAAGCATAGTCTTAAAATTTTAAACAAAAACAACACATAAAAAACTCCCCCTCAGAGTAAACACTCCCCCTCAAGGGCTGCCAAAAATCTCCCCCTTTTTGACCGGAATGGCCAAAGGGTCATTGGTCATGGCTGGTGTGTATGCTGTCAAACTTGGCAGATAGAACATCAAGCTGGTCCTGCATAGCTATCATCCTCTCAGTGCGTTGATTCTGAACTTCCCTGAGTGTATCAAGCCTCTCCAGGATGATCTAAAATGCATCTGGGGGTGCAGCAGATGAGGTAGAGGCTCTACTCCTCTTGACTCTTACTTTTGGTGTGGAAGATGGTCCTGCACCCTCTGCTTCAGTTTCCATGGGATCACCTTCTTCTTGTACACCCTCTTCTTCTTCACCTGGTAGCCTACTCTGTATCCTTGTGAGAGTAAATTTGTTGATGGCTGATAAAGGAGGCACGGGACTTGATCGGTTTTAGACCCCTTATAAACAACCAGATTGCATAGCCTAGATTAATTAGCCAAGTTGTTACTTAGTCAAATTAAGCAATTCTAGGTTAAAACAATCACAAAATCATATCATGCATATAAAATATATAAAGCAGCGAAATAAATAAATAACACAAGATATGATCACCTAGGAAACCACACGGAAAAACCTGGGGAGGATTTTACCCACCGATCCTCAAGGCAAAACGGAATCCACTAAGAAAGAATTGAAGTTCTTACAAAAGGACTTACAAGCTCCCCGCTTGACTTCCTAATGCTACCCACCAGTAAAACTTCCTTACACGACCACGCGCAGGCTCCGAATCCACGGACTACTTCTTTCTTTGAATCCCTCAATCAGCTACAAGCACCTACGCTTGATATTCTTTAAGCTTCAATGGCAGCAACCAAGTTGATCATCAAGATGTTGAAGCAATCTCAATCTTGAAAACCCTAAGCTTTGTGTAAAGGAAAGCTCCTCTAGATCTCACAAGAGATTTACACAAAACCGCAATGTATGAGCAACAATACAACTTGTGCAACTATTAAAAACGTGGCTAGGGTTTGCCTTATATACCTAGGGCAAAAACATAAAACCCTAAACGTTTAAAGAGTTAGGGCTGAGTTGGAAATTCTGCAAAAAATGCATCTGGGCTGATTTTCGATCGATCGAGTCTAACCTTCGATTGATCGAGCCAGGCCGAAATGCCCTAATGCATCTACAGTCACTCGATTCCAACTTTACAATATTTTATCAACTTTGAGCAAGCCTAAACAAGACTAAGTACATTGTTTTGATCATGGTTTGCCAACATTACAAATTAGAGTTCTAAATACATAGATTCCTAAACCTTTAGAACCTAACAAACTCCCCCTTTGGCAATCCGTGACAAAACACAAATTAAAAGCTCAAAGTTTACAAGTAAAAAGCCCTTTTCAAAATAATGCTCATAAACTCAAATTCAACCCTAACTACTATCCATCAGTTGCAAGTGTAGACATCAGCTTTGTTGAATCAACCTGTATATTCCTGAAATACTCAACAAACGCATAAACGCATGTGTGACAGAAAATAGTATATAAACAGGTATAACATTCTTGTAAGATTCACACAACACAAAATAAAGATATATATTAATGAATCAACTCATAAATATAAATCAATAAGCAGTGAATCATAAGACAACAAGAATCAAATAAAGAAATGTATATCAATATATCAATCAATGTTACTCCCCCTAACATGAACATCCCCAAAAAATGATATACAAAGTGAAGCACCTAGATACAATCTAATAAACTCCACAAACAAAAAAAAAAAAAATCTCCCGCTAACAAAAAATCTCCCCCTAACAACAAAAACTCCTCTACAAGTCAAAACTCTACTCCCCCTTTTTGTGACGGAATGCCAAAGGGCAATCACAAGTCGCCATCAAAAGGAGGTGGTGAGGGTGAATGTAGACGCACAAGGTTGGCTCGCAGAGCTCGCATCTCATCAAGCAAATCCAGCCAAATCTGACCATGAGTCGCCTGAACGGTCATGACAGTCTCCAGGGTACGACGAGCATCGAAGTCAGCCGAAGGAGGTGGAGGAACAGCAGCAGCAGCCACATCAGGATCAGGAATATCCTTACCAGCAAGACCTGTAGAAGATGAAGGAGGAGGAGGAGCACTACTAGATGGCTCAGACCTAGGGTGTTTAGAACCAGCTCGAAGATGAGCGGCCCTTTGTCTAAGAAAAGACGCACCTATAGGAGCAATCACATGAACAAGCTCAGAAGCAGGGAAATCCTCTAAACCAAGATAAAGTAAAATCCTATGAATGAAGATAGGATGAACAAGAGCATGAGCTGTAGATGAACTCCTATAAACTTCGTTCAAAGAACGAAGAAAAAGATGAGGAAAACTAATAGGAGCATCAGTCACTAGAGCATACAAAAATACACACCTCTCAAGAGGAATGGTGTGCAGATGAGAAATGGGCCAGAGAGAGTGACAGGCTATCCTAAAGAAGAGATAGACAGTCTCAGGAAGCTCAGTGGTGGTGATCCTAGGATCAGAACCCCACTGGATAGATGACCTAGTGATGTAAGACATGACATCACTCAACTCTGGTGACTCATCATAGGGATAGACAGGATGCCGAACCAACGGTACCTCAAGAGCATCAGCCACTACCTGAGGAGTAATGGAGTACTCTCCACCTCGTATCCAACTCCTAACTAGAGTGTTGGAATCATAGATGTGGATAGAGATGTTCGAGAAGAACTCTCTAATCAAGGTAGCCGAAGGTGGAGGATCAGACACAGCTAACAAAGGCAACCATCCCCTACGCTCAAAATTTGCCCTAATGGCAGGATCAAGCTCATCTAGCATGACAGAACGCTCAGCCCAAACTTTTCTCTTAAGGTTTTGAGTCTCATAGATCTCTTGTTTTTTCTCACTAGGGAACCTCTCTCGGTCAAAGGAAGGTGGGGGTGGAGAAGGAGAGGGAATAGTCCTACGGGCTCTAGTCTTCCTAGGCATGGTGCTAAGGAAAGGACAGAGACACAAAGAGAAAAACAACAAGAATAAAAACAAAACCAAGGGCAGACTGCAAGTTAGCACAAAAAATATAATAGAATAAAAATCTATATGATGCATGAACAACAGCAATGTTATGATGCATGAACTAATGCAGTAACCAAGGTCAAATTAAGTTTAATTTCACAAAATTGGCTTGAACATAGAGTTTCTTAACAAAAACCTTAAAAATTTGAAAATCACTTGAAAAATTTTGCACCAAATTGATGAATTAAGCATTACAACACACAATACAATGATTATAATGCCTAATTACATCAATACACAAAGCCAATTTCATCAAATTTAACTCAATTTCATAAAAGCCCCAATTCGGACCAAACATAAACCCTAGAATTTTCAATTGTTCACAAAACTCAAAATTGATCAAATTAAACTATTAAGAACATGTTTATAGTGTGTCCCCACAAAAACCCATTGATCAATTTCACACAATTAGGTCTGAATCATCACAAATCCCAAATAGAGAAAGCTCCGAAAAACACCCTTAAAATGCATGAAAAATGCATGAAATAAGGAAATAAACTCAAAAAGGAAGGACAAAACAAACTTACCGGCTTGAGGAGAGAGATTTCTTGCAAAAAATCTGGAGGAAAACGACAAAAAATTGGAACTATTGAGCTTGCCTCATCGGAGAGAGAAAAAGAAAGTTTTGAAAAGTTTGAAAAGTGAGTTGAAAAAGTCAGATTTCAACTTTTAAAAAAGCTTCTCCACGATCTTCGATCGATCGAAAATTACATTCGATCGATCGAATGTGACAGTCATTTTAGAACAATCTGGGACACTTTTTCGATCGATCGAAAAACACACTGGATCGATCGAAATGGGCAGAGGCTCACTAAAATTTTGAGAAAAATCACAGTTTTGAAAAATGCAAACCTAATTTTGAAAGCAACTCCTCAAAGCATTTGAACAATGAAATCAAAATGCATGAGTATGAGATGGAATGCTCTTTCAAAAACCCAAATTTTTAAACCCAATTTTCTCAAAAACAAACAAGTTTCAATCATCCTCCCATTCAATTTTCTCAAGCAACAAATATGTTGTGCACAAAACTCAAGATATTTTCAAACTTGGTTGGTCAGACCAAAAACACACACACTAGCATGTACAGAGTTTAACAAAGAGTAACTTGTGTAGTGTGTGAAACTAGCAAAAACTTGAGATACATGTGAGGTGATATGTGAATAGCAATCAAACACAAAGTCTACACAATTCATCACATAGAATTTAAAAGAGACTATCACCTAAAGAGTTACATCCTATAACTCCCACATCTCCTAGATCAAAAGCTTGCAATCATGTAAGTTTCTTGCATTTTTGCCTCTTATTTATATATGAATTGGCATTCAGCCTAATAGTACACACTGGTTTGAATTAAGTGAATTGGCATCAAGCCTAATAGTACACACCAGTTTTAATTTAATTTGAGGCTACACCTTATGTTCTTTTTGTGCATGTGCTACACTTTCTCGAGCACTAAATCTTATGATATGCACTAAGGTGTTCATGATTGGCTAGTGAATAGTGGTGAGATGGTTATTTATGCCTTTCTCAAAAGGATCAAGTCCAACAGTCAAAGAACAAGTGACTTTATGATTAAGGCAAAGTAATTAAAAACCACACACATCTTTCCCACACAACATGCACTACAAAATTTCAACTAGTCAAGTGCAGTAAATAAGCTCATCAAGGTTAAATAAGGTACACAAGACATGACATGTGTAAAAAGATCGACCAACCTTGTTTTCAAAAAAAAAAAAAAATAGTGTCCAACATAGATTTTGCTTTCTCCTTTTTCCCTTTTTTTTTATTTATTTTTATTAAAAGAGAAAACAAATGAATCCTAGAATGAAATGCATGTATGTAATGCAATGCAAGTCCTAGAACAAAGAAACACAAAAACCAAAGAACAATGGTCACAACAGGATAGAGCAATGAAGCACAAGGACCATGTCAGAAAGACTCAGTTAGTTCGAGTCTTTTGCATCCAAAACTTTTTAGATGCACCCCGAGCATTGGAGTTCTTATTCACATTAGAGTGATTCCCAACTCTAGAATTGGAATAAAGGTTTAACGCCTTTACCAATTCACCAATTAGTGCCATAGGATCTTGTGCTTGAGGCACAGGCACTTTTGGTCTGTTTGCTCTCTTATCAGCTTGAAGCTTGTAACAGTTAAGACGGATATGTCCAGACTTACCACAATAATGACAAACCCAAGCGGGTTTACCATGCATCTTGTCCTTAGATTTGGTAGGCTCCTTAGGTTTAGATTCTCTTAAGTCTACCCTAATCTTCTTAGGTGGTGAAACTTCTATAGGTTTAACAACCTCACTCACAGGGGGTCTAATGGTTTCACTCACAGCCTTACTGAAGAGAGGTTCAGAAGAAGAAGAAGAAGGAACAAAATTCGTGGAGTGTGGTCCAGAATCAAAGATGCTTTCAACATATCCTAATCCAGATTTATCAGAAGGAAACTTTTGAACATTCAACATGTGATCAAGTTTAGCACTAGCAGATCTAGCAACAGATAAATCATGTTCCAAAGATTTAACTTTATCAAGCAAAAGCATGTTCTCAGATTTAACATTGTTCAAAAGATCATTAGCATCAAAAAGTTTGACAAGCAAATTCTTCTTTTCAAGCTCAAGAGCATCAATTTTCTTCAGGCCTAGATCAACTTTCATAGCATCCTTTGCAGCAATTTTGCAAAGTTTGTTGTAGGCCTCTTGAAGATCTGCATCTTCAGAGAGTTCCCCATTAGCAGGGTTCTCCTCAGCAGATATGCTTTCATTGACTACAGTAGTAGCAGTGAAAGCAATGAAGTTTCCATCCTCGTCACAACCAGACTCATCATCAGAAACCTCATTATCACTAAGGGTTACAGCCATAGCTTTTCCCTTATTTCTCAAGAAAGTAGGACATTCAAATTTGACATGACCATACCCTTGACAACCAAAACACTGAGGACCCAAAGAATTATTTGAAGATTGACCTACTTGTTCTCTAGGTTTTTCAAAATTATTAACCTTAGTGGGATCATTCTTCCTAAAGTTTCTAGGTTCAACAGTGTTGGTATTCCTTGCCTTCCTATTAGTGTTTCTGAGGAAATTTCTAAAGTTCTTAGCAAGGTAAGCTATCTCTGTAGGAGAGAGCTCATCATCAAATCCACCAGCCTCAACATCATCAACAGACTTAAGAGCCATTGATTTGGATTTGGTAGTCTTGGGTAGGTCAGACTCATAGGACTGAAGAGATCCTACAAGCTCATCCACAGGGATGGAGTCAACATCCTTACTCTCAGTAATGGCTGTCACTTTGGGCCTAAAGTTTTCAGTTAAGGATCTAAGTATCTTTCTAACAATTTTAGGTTGATCATAGACTTAACAATTTCAGAATTAACAATATCATTAAGTTTAGCATAAAATTCATCAAAGGTTTCATCATCAGACATTCTAATGTTTTCAAACCTAGAAGTTAATTGCTGCAATTTGTTTATCTTAACAGCCTTTGTGCCTTCATGCACAGTTTGGAGGATTTTCCAAGCAATATGAGCAACCTCAACATTAGAGATCCTCTTAAATTCCTCCATTGAAACAGCATTGAAGATGGCATTCATAGCTTTGCTATTGAAGTCTGCTGCTTCTTTTTCAGAAGTTTGCCACTCACTCACAGGAGTAGTGGGCTTCTCCCATCCGTATTCAACGGAATTCCAAACCCTCTCATCAATGGATTTCAGGAATGCTTTCATCCTTACTTTCCAATAAGCATAGTTGTTCCCATCAAAGTGAGGAGGAACAAACAGAGAGTGTTCATGCTTCATGACAACCGGGGTCAAAGATCAGCTCAGAGATAAAAAATCTCAAACAAAAGAGTAACCCGCTCTGATACCACTTGATCGGTTTTAGACCCCTTACAAACAACCAGATTGCGTAGCCTAGATTAATTAGCCAAGTTGTTACTTAGCCAAATTAAGCAATTCTAGGTTAAAACAATCACAAAATCATATCATGCATATAAAATATATAAAGCAGCGGAATAAATAAATAACACAAGATATGATCACCTAGGAAACCACACGGAAAAACCTGGGGAGGATTTTACCCACCGATCCTCAAGGCAAAACGGAATCCACTAAGAAAGAATTGAAGTTCTTACAAAAGGACTTACAAGCTCCCCGCTTGACTTCCTAATGCTACCCACCAGTAAAACTTCCTGACACGACCACGCGCAGGCTCAGAATCCACGGACTACTTCTTTCTTTGAATCCCTCAATCAGCTACAAGCACCTACGCTTGATATTCTTTAAGCTTCAATGGCAGCAACCAAGTTGATCATCAAGATGTTGAAGTAATCTCAATCTTGAAAACCCTAAGCTTTGTGTAAAGGAAAGCTCCTCTAGATCTCACAAGAGATTTACACAAAACCGCAATGTATGAGCAACAATACAACTTGTGCAACTCTTAAAAACGTGGCTAGGGTTTGCCTTATATACCTAGGGCAAAAATATAAAACCTTAAACGTTTAAAGAGTTAGGGCTGAGTTGGAAATTCTGCAGAAAATGCATCTGGGCCGATTTTCAATCGATCGAGTCTAACCTTCGATCGATCGAGCCAGGCCGAAATGCCCCAATGCATCTACAGTCACTCGATTCCAACTTTACAATATTTTATCAACTTTGAGCAAGCCTAAACAAGACTAAGTACAGTGTTTTGATCATGGTTTGCCAACATTACAAATTAGAATTCTAAATACATAAATTCCTAAACCTTTAGAACCTAACAGGACTGATATCTTGTGGGATTGCAACACCCTTTTCTTTGAAAATCCTCATAAGAAGACTTGGAAATACCAGCTTGGGCCTGGAGGTGGTTTTGGTTTCATCCATTATAGTATCAAAAATATGGGAACTGATGTCAATAAAAGTTTTCTCCTTAAGTTCCATAAGAAAGATGGCTCTAGCATTTGTCAGTGTAGTCAACTTCCTTATAGGGTAAAGGTTATACATCATTATTGTAGTTAAACACCTCATGTCTTTGGAAAACTCAGAAGTGTTCAGACATCTCTTTTCTATAACCCCACCAATCCTTTTCTGGACAGTTTCTAGAGAAAGCATTCTGTCCTTGTAGTTAGTGAATTCATAATCTTCCAAACCCTCCAGCCCTAGAAATTTATCAATATCATGAGCATCTAGGGTAAACTCCTTTCTTCTCACCCAACAACTCAACTCCTCCTCCCTTATCACAGCATTTGCATAGAATTCTCTAATTAGTGGTTCACACACTAAAGGTAAGTCACCTAGAAGTTTCTCCCAGCCTCTTCCTTCAAAACATTTTGGAATGAATGTATCCCTCAAATCATGTAAACCCATAAACCTCTCCTGGATAATTGTTTACTTTATGAAGGAATCTATGTATCTCTCAAAATGCTTGACTGACCTAAACAGGTTGTTGTCCATTTTCATTCTTTTATCAACTTTCTTAGCAGGAGTCTTCTTCTTAGTAGATGTTGAAGCCATCTGTAAACACTCAGAAAATTTCACAACAAAGGCAAAACACAATATGTGGAAGCATACTCAAATTAGTAACCATGTAGTTATAAGTAAGAACAGAGTATAGGGCAAAATACAAACCAAGAATAAGATATCACATAACGACAATCACATCAAACAAGTTCAGTCTGTAAAGATGAAACTTTCATATAGACAGAGGATAGCATATGTCACAGATACTTGACTAAATGAACATGGAATGTGCAAGAGAGTCCCTAAATGACAGAGCCACACACAAGATAAGGCAACACAAACACAGTACATTATATACCACATAGACACATTGCAGACCCAAATATTTCATATAGGGAAACATCACAGAAAGATCAGATATCTTATATCCAATAGATATAATCAATCAAATATCAAAGTTCAAATCATGAATGAGAAAGTGAAAACATGAAAACCCACAATGGAGCAAACTCAAGAATCTAATCATAACCAAGAGGGAACAAACCAAACCACCAAACCAGCATTTTTAAGCATAAACATGTTCGAATACCCAAATAACAATCCAATAGTAAAACACATAGATTCAAGAACATTTCACTTAAATCATGAAATTGGAAGTGAAATCAAGAAAACCCATACCTTTTTCTTGATGATTGATGCTGAAATGATGATTTCCCAAGAGAGAAGCACGGAGTGTTTCAGAGAGAAAAGTTTAGAAGACAATGAACAGTCACTTGATTTTCGAGGGAAAAACTGAAAAGTTTTTGAAAACTGACTTTAAAATCCAAAACACGCGTTTTTCGCGACTTGATCAAGTCGCCAGTAAGTCGCCAGGTTAAGCCGCGGAACACTGTGAAGGTAAGAAATTTGAAAATTTCTCTAAGTGTTTTTCACGACTAGAAGGTCTACCCGCGAAGGAGTCGCGAGCTGAGCCGCGAAAATCTCTGAGTAACCTTCGCGATTGGACCTTCCACCCGCGAACCAGTTGCCAAACAGAGCCGCGAAAAACTGCAAAACTCAAATTTTGAAAAATTTTCTAAGTCTTTTTCGCGACTTGGTTGCTAACTCGCCAGTGAGCCGCGAAAAGTCTCTGAGTGGTCCTCGCGACTAGAACCTGCGACTGGGACAACCCGCAACTTAGTCGCCAAAACAGGGCAACACTGTTTTTGAAATTTTGACATTTTTGTAGAAACAAAGTACTTTCCAAAAACAAATAAAAACACTCAAAAATCTTTTTGTGTTTGATCAAACAAAGATTGAGCATGTGAAAATACATTTAATCAAGTACAATCACACAATTGAATATGGCATTTATTGAACATAGACTTGTGTGTTGTGTGTGGATATCAAAAATAAGATAGTCCTTAGTCCAATGTGAAGCTTCAATGATCAATTCAATCAAGGCATACACAATTAGCACTAGATAATGTGACCTATCTCAATTATAGAAACATGCATATATGACCTCCCACAAGAACTTGATTGCATACTTTGAAGCTTTTCATTTGGCTCCATAATCAGCATATCATTTGTACTTTTTGAGCAAAGAAAATCTCATTGTGAGATAGATGCCTGAAATTTTTGATATTTCAATTAATGAGTTAGCCTTTGGCTTTTTGGGCATCAAACATTTTATTTTGGTCGCTTTCCCTTTTTTCTAGTCAAATACTAGTATGTGCGACAGGCTTTTGCAGCTCTATATCTCTTTTCATTTGTAGATTTACATTTAGAGAGCTCTTTTAAGCAAAAACAAAAATAAAGACTGGGAAGATATATAGGCATGAGTCTATGCATGTCTCAAGATCAACAAAACCATTCGCTAATCATTCATGGCAAGGTTGAAGATCTATTTACAACAGTCACATAGATTTCAGAATTTTTCCCACAATGACATGAGTGCATAGAAGACAAGCTAAGCTCGTAGATGCACAAAGCCATTAGTACAAAGGTACAAGGAAAAACATGATTTGAGACAAAAGCTCAACAAAGTTGATCAAACTTTTTGGATTTTCTACTTTTTATGTGTTTTTGAATTTTTGACACAAAATTAAAAAAAAAAAAAATGATCAAAGACAAAATTAGCAAAGTGAAAAATAATTTAACCAAAAAAAATTTCATCACAAACTAGCAAGAAGCAAAACAACCAAGCATAAACACAAAATATGGGAAGTATTGATGCATGGACATGTTGTAATGCTTATGCATGAGTACCCTTCGTCACCCACATGTCATGTGCGTTTGGGGTGATATCCTTGATGGATTGGGTACGAGAATTAGGATTATCAAACCTTCGTGTGAAGCTTTCAAGGCAGTTGGTGAAGGCACCAATCATCTTCATCACGTCCGTCATTTTTGGATCACGGTTTTAACTTCTTGATTGCTCACCACTCCAAGACCTTACGTCATTTCTTCTTCCTCATGACCGAGGTGCACTAGCATTGTTGTCTGCTCTCATCTTTTGGCAGTTGGGTCTTGTATGTCCTTGCAATCCGCAATAGTGACACACATACTCCGTCTTAGGACCCCGTTGATATCTTGGGATTGATCTTCCTCTTGCTTCAGTCCTCACTGCAGGTTGATTTCTGGGCTTATTCATCACCCTTTGATCTGTTACCATCTTCTTCTTTTCAACCTTAGCCTTCTCCACAGTAGGACCAACTACAATTGGCTCTTTGGCCTTCACAAACTTGACTTCTTTGAGCTATTCACAGTAGCTGCACTGCTTTCTCCAGTGTGTCCTAATCCGGATTTATCTGAAAATTGCTTTTGAGAGGAAATTACATCATCCAACTTTTTGGTGGAGACCCTTTCTACCTTGGCATTGGCTTGAACCACTTCAAGCTCTAAAAATCTGATCTTTAAGTAAGCTTCTGACAGCTCACCATTCAGTTTTTTTATTTCACATTTGGCCTCCTTATGTCTGATCATGAGACTTCGGTAATCTTCCTCTGCTTTCTTCATTTTTCTCACAGCTACCTTGGCTATTCTTGCATACTCTCCTGACTTCTCAAGAAGTAAAGAGTAATTCTCTTGGAGATTAACTGTATTTCTATCCTCTTCAACATCTGATTCTTCAACAACTCCAATAGACTCCAAATTAGAATGCTCTCTAAGCTCCTTCACAAGTGTATCCAAATCATCTGAAGATTCTACATGAGCAATGGTCATGAATGCGGAGAAATTTGCTTCTTCATCACAGCTCTCTTCGAAGTCAGAGTTTGAAGTGTTAGAATCACTTAAAGTAGTGGCATAGGCCTTTCCCTTTGACTTCAAGTAATTGGGGCATTCCTTTTTAAAGTGCCCATGTCCATTACATTCAAAACATGTAATTCCTTGTGAGGATTGGGAATCTTTACCGTCTTTTCTTCGAAATTCTTTCTTCTCCTTCCCAGAACTCTGAAATTTTCCTTTGTCATCGAATTTTCCACTGTTTTTGAGCTTTAAGAATTTTTGGAAGTTCTTTACAAGATACGCCACATCTTTGTCTATTGTATCCTCTTCCGAAGAGTCTTGAGACACCATTCTCTCATCAATTGTCTTAAAAGCAAGGGATTTGCTCTTCTTCGCTGAAGGGAGGGACAACTCATATGTCTGTAGAGAACCAACTAGCTCTTGAACCTTGATTTTGTCAAGATCTTTGCTCTCTTCAATGGCTGTAACTTTGGGCCGGAAACTTTCTGGTAGTGACCGGAGGATCTTCCTTACAATCTTTAAGTCCTCCATCTTTTCTCCCAAGTTAAATTTACCAATAACAACCTCATTCAATTTACAGTAAAATGAATCAAACAACTCATCTTCACTCATCTTTAGCTCTTCAAAGCGAGTGGTCAACATCTGAAGTTTGGTGTCCTTCACTTTCTTAGTTCCCTCATATGTTGTCTCCAAAATTTCCCATGCTTCCTTAGCAATGGTGATATGAGAAATCCGGTGGAATTCTTCTGGAGACACACCGCAGAAAATAGCATTCAATGCCTTGCTATTTGCATTTGCCACTGCAAGAGCAGCCTTATCCCAAGTAGACTTGGCAGCCTCTGGCCTTGTCCATCCTACTTCCACAGCATCCCACATAACATCATCAATAAAACACAAAAACGCCCTCATACGGGCTTTCCAAAATGCATAATTATTACCGTCAAAGAACGGTGGTACATTAAGAGATTGAGACCTATCCATCTCAAAGGGGTCAAGGATCACACTTAGGTAATTTAAACCACAACAAGTGTACCCGCTCTGATACCAATTGAAAGTTCAATAAGGGTATACAACACCTTTGAACGTTTGGACCCCAAATACAGAAATACCAATTCAAGCTTTATATCAAACAAATAATGTGCGGAACATGATATCAAGCTAATAACAGAATTGATAACTAATCTAAGCCAAATATAAACACATCCACATCAGTAAATATAAGGCAAAGATAAAGGGAAGGAAGATGCAAACACACGGACAACACACGATGTGTTATCGAAGAGGAAACTGAAGCCCTCGGCGTAAAACCTCTCCGCCGCCCTCCAAGCAATCAAATAATCCACTAGAAAATGTAGTTGGGATACATGAATAGCAATAGACCCTCCAAGCCTAATATACCCAGGTACCTAAGCCCTCCAAGCTTCTTGCTGCAACGAGGTTGCGCCGAACTTTTTTCTTTTCTTTCTTACCTGATTCCGCTACTAGACCATAGCATCAACCAATATAGATTGGTTCCTTCTTAATTGCTTCCCAATAGTACCAAATAGACCTTCTCACAGACGTGGGTGTGGTGAGACAAGTATTTGGCTAAAGGCCTCTCAAAGGTATGACAATGGAGAGGAAGAGAGTAGAGAAATTTGTAGAGTCTCTAAGGTTAAGATTGTGAATGAATCAATCTTGTATTTCTCTAAGATTTCTCTCACAAAATTCTCTCTGGAAGCTCTCTCAATATGATGGGTTTAAGGGTATATATATAGTAGGGTGAGAAGGGAATGCAAAACGTCAGTTTTTGCCAAACAGGGCATTTTGGTGACTTGGCCTCACGACTGGGTCAAGTTGCGAGTTCAAGCTGCGACCCAACGGCCTGGCTAGCCTGGGACTTTTGTCCTGTAGCGTGACAGCTAGCGCGACCCTTCAGATTCCCCGTGTGCATCTCACGTGCCTGCGTTTGGCGGCTTGCTAGTCGCGATCCACCCACGAGCCCTAGTCGCGAAGCTCTGTTTTTCTTGCACACTCTTGAGCTTTTTGTCACATCTTCTCACACACTACCCTTACAATTTTCCCACATAAATACAGGGTTACTAAGTGCTAAATTACAAGCAAATTGGCACGGAATAAAGCCAACAAGATGGTTGATTAAATTTAACCTTACACTTAGTTTCAAAGTGTTTTGCGGCTTACCGTAGCAGCTTACTGGCAACTTACTCCAGTCGCGAAAAACGCATGTTTTACGTTTTAAGGTCAGTTTTTTCAAAAACTTTTCAGTTTTCCCTCAAAATTAAGTGACTGTTCATTGTCTTCCCATTTCTCTCTTTGAAACTCACCAAGACACTCTTCGAAAATCCACCATTTCTGCATCTTTTCTTCTCAAATCTTCAAGAAAAAGGTATGGGTTTTCTTGTCTTCACTTCATACTTCATGATTTTGATGTTATTTCCTTGAATCTGCGTGTTGTGTTGTTGGTGTGTGTTTTGAAGGGTTCGAACATGGGTTTCCTTTAAATATTAGGTTTGCTTGTTTGGGGTTGGCTATTTCTGATGATAAATATATTTGTTATCATATTTTAGTGTCAGTACAATAGTTTTTGCTCTGTGCTTTACTGTTTGATAGTTCCTATACTCATTGGGTATATGGGTTTGGGGTTTTTACATTTTTTTTGAATATGTGTTTGGTCATTCTAGTTTGTTTGTGTTGTTGGCAACATTGTTTTGCTTTTTAATCACCAGTTCATGTGTGTGCTCTCATTGGCCTATACTCTATTTGTCTAAATGTGTTTTTAAATGATCTTATATATTTATCACTTTCTGAATGAACTTGGTTGATTTGATGAAGTTCCAATTTCATATACCCACTTTTCGTTATCAATTGTGCTTGGTCTATATGCTCTATTGACACTCTGTTACTCTAATTGTTAGTAACTTGTTACTAATTTGTGTACATTTCCACATATTCTGCTTTGCTCTTGTTGTGGCATCGTCTGCTTGTTTATAGATGGCATCCTCATCTACAAAGAAGGAGTATACTGCTAAGAAAGTTGACAAGATACTGAAAATGGATCACTTTTTAGATTTATTCAACACTTTGAAAGATATAAAGACTCTTTCATGAAAGGAACCATCATTCAGGAAAGGTTTGTGGATTTCAGGGATCTAAAAGACACATTTATTCCAGGCTGCTTTGAGGGAAGATGATGGGATAAACTATTAGGTGATTTACCTGGAGTGTGTGAGCCACTGATAAGGGAGTTTTATTCTATTGTCAAGATTAGAGAAGATGAGCTAGATTGTTGGGTAAGAGGAAATGAGTTCACCCTGGATGCCCATGATATTGATGAGGTACTTGGACTTGAGGGTTTAGAGGAGTATGAATTTGTCAATTACAGAGATAGGATGTTATCCTTAGACACTGTCCAGGCTCGAATTAGTGGAGTTAAAGAAGCAAGATGTCTCAACACCAATGCCTTTCCTGTTGACATGAGGTGTCTGACCACCATAATGATATTCGACTTGTATCCTATAAGAAAAATGACTACTCTTACTAATGCCAGAGCTATCTTCCTTATGGAGCTTAAGGAGAAAACATTCATTGACATCAGCTCTCATATATTTGACACAATAATGGATGAGTCCAGAACAACTTCATGAGCAAAGTTCGTTTTTCCTAGCCTTATCATGAGAATTCTCAGAGCAAAAGGGGTTCCAATTCTTCAAGATCTCAGCCTAATGCCTACACCTTCAGCTATCAACAAGCAAACCATCACAAGGATTCAAGCTCGCCTTCCGGGTGATGAAGATGAGGAAGGGGCTAATCAAGAAGAAGGTGATCCAATGGAGACAAAGACTAAGGCTGCAGGACAGACTTCCACACCAAGAAGCAAAACCAAGAGGAGCAGGGCATCTACTTCATCAGCTATACCTCCTAATGCATTCCAGATCATTCTGGAGAGGCTTGATGGTCTTAGGGAAGTTCAACATCAGCATACTGAAAGGATGATAGCCATGCAGGATCAGCTTGATGTCCTCTCCGCTAAGTTTGACAGCATCTACACCAACTAGGAGCCCTGGCCCTTTGGCCATTCTGGTCAAAAAGGGGGAGAATTTTTGGGATGGGAATGCTTATTTGAGGGGGAGCATTCATAATCATATGTGTTGTTTTGGTTATAGTTTTACTACTATGTTTTGGCTAACTATTGTTATTATAGGTTTTAGTCTTGGTTTGGATTAAATTCATAACTCTTGGATGTTTTTGAAACTTTGATGATATTTTCTATATATTATAATGTTCATTCAGCTTTTTTTTTTTTGGTTATATTTGTACCCATATTGCTTTTGTAAGCTTTTAAGGGTTTGTTTCCTTGCAGTTTGTAGGCTTCTATGGTTTGTACCATGCAATGCAATAGTTTTGCTTTGTAGCCTTGCTTTGCGGCTTACGTACTTGTTAATGTTATGCATTTTCTTAAGTACATCACTCTTATGCCCTTGTAGGATTGTTCCTAGATGCATATATGTTTGTATGCATTGGTTGAGTGTTGGACATGCAAATGATACTTTGCATATAAGCTTATTAGCTTGCATGTCCGGATGTTCATTCCTTGTGTGAATGAGCATTGTGATCACTATTGTATGGTGACTGCCTGTTTTGGTCAAGCCATGGTCTATTACTTTATTCCATTTTTGCTTGATCATTTTATGTTTGCTCCATATGCATTTCAAGTTTTTTGCATACAATGATATTATTGTGTTGTTGTGTTTCAGGAGATACTTGTTCATATGTTTCAAGAGCTTATCAGAATCTAGAGTTAGGTGTGAATGAGTTTTGATCAACTGTTCCCAACTCACGCTTTAAGTCTAGAGTCTATTGTAGGGTTTTGTCACAAAATAGCCAAAGGGGGAGATTGTAAGGTTGAATTTAATCAACCATCTTGTTGGCTTTATTCCGTGCCAAATTTGCTTGTATTTTAGCAATTAGTAACCATGTATTTAGGTGGGATTATTGTAAGGGTAGTGTGTGAGAAGATGTGAAGAAAAGCTCAAGTATATGCAAAGAAGCACAGTTTCGCAGCTAGAACTCACGGGTTACTTGTGGCTGCAAGCCGCCAATTATAGGCACGTGAGAAGCACACAGGGAGCTGAAGGGTCACGCCAGCTGTCGCACTACAGGACAAAAGTCCCAGGCTAGCCAGGCCGTTATCTCGCGGCTTGAACTCGCAACTCAGACCAGTCGCAAGGCCAAGTCGCCAAACCACCCTGTTTGGGAAAAACTGACTATTCGCATTCCTCTCTCACCCCACTATATATAGACCCTTATACCCATCAAATGTAAAGAGCTTCTAGAAAGAATTTTGTGAGAGAAATCCTAGAGAAACACAAGATTGATTCATCCACAATTTTTACCTTAGAGACTCTTCAAATTCCTCTACTCTCTTCCTCTCCATTGTTAAATCCTTGAGAGGTCTTTAGCCAAATCCTTTTCTCACCATACCCATATCTGTGAGAAGGTTTATTTGGTACTTTGGGAAGCAGTTAAGAAGGAACCAATTCACATTGGTTGATGCTATGGTCTAGTAGTGGAATCCGGGAAGCTAAAGAAGAAATAGGTTCGGCGTAACCTCGTTGGAGCAAGAAGCTTGGAGGGCTTAGGTACATTGGGTAGATTAGGCTTGGAGGGTCTTCTGCTATTCATGTATCCCAACTACATTCTTTAGTGGATTATTTACCGCTTGGAGGGCGGCGGAGAGGTTTTACGCCGAGGGCTTCGGTTTCCTCTTCGATAACACATCGTGTGTTGTCTGTGTTTTTGCATCTTCCTTCCCTTTATCTTTGCCTTATATTTACCATTGTGGTTGTGTTTATATTTGGCTTAGATTGTTTATCAATTCTGTGTTTGGCTTATGTTCATATTCCGCACATTAATTGTTTAATAATAAGCTTGGATTGATAATTTGTAATTTGGGGTCTAAACGTTCAAGGGTGTTTCATACCCATTTTGAACATACATTTTTTTAAGGCAAAAATCTTGTAGCAATGCAATAATAATACTTGCGGGCTAACAAAAATCTTTCTTGCAATTATTATTGTAGATCTCTGAGTGTAAAAACTAAAAAGACATACCTATTGTGATCGTTTTGGTCGGAGAAGGAGAAGGCTTGATGATTGGATCATCTTCTACACAATAGTATGACCCATTTTTTAGGCCTATTGCCATTCTAAAACACTACCTTAAAGTATGAATAAATGTAATCCTTCGCCAAGCCAATTGTGGGATTTATTACTTATCCTACCATGTGCACCAAACGTGCTAACCCTTGTTGTTTAGTATTTGATATCAGAAATGTGCTTGAAACGTATTTTTTTGGCTTTGGATTATTTAAAAGATATCTAACTTAAATCTATCTTAATATATAGAGATAAAAGTAGAAGCCTTTTCCTGCAATTAAGGCCATTGCAACATGTAGGAAGCATTTGGCAAGGGAAAGTGCTCACTTGGTTTTAAACAAAGCTCTCTCTCAATGCAAGGTGATTTTTTATTTTTTATTTTGGCTTTCTTTGTTTTTTGATTTTATTTTATATAAATTTTTAGAAGAAAGACCAAAATCTTACGATAACTATGATTTATGTTTGGCGGTTTAGGTATTTGATTTGTTTTGATTTAGGCATTTTGGTCAAATTTCTATCTCCCTCTCTCTATGCTTTACCATTAGAATTTCTCTGCCTTTATCTCTTTTTTTTTTTTTCTTTGTATGAAGTTTATTTATGGTTATGGGCTCTCTTTCTATGGATTTTTATATATATATATATATAAAGAGTGGTTCGGTGGGTTTTAATGATTAGGAGTGTAGATACTAAAAAATTATAGACAATAGAAATAGTATTTGGAGAAGATAAAGTATTCAAAGAGGATGATCAACATTGCTATGCTGAAACTTGGGAATATGATGTTGCAGAGAAGAAACAGAACAAAGAACCCTCCCACCACTGACCTACCGGAACTGCAAACAGTAAGTTTTCCTCTTTATTTTTCAATTTGTGCATTAAATATTATCTTCTTTTTTCTATAATATTTGGATTGGTTTGGATGTATATCTTTGGGTTATATGTGGCTTTAATTAAGGTATTTGCATTATGATGGTGGTGTATAGGTTAAAACACATAGGAATGGAATTGAAGTCGGTGACGTGACTAGCACAAGAAGCAAGTACACTCTGCACCACTTAGCGGTGGTGCATCCCAAGTGGAAACTACATCACATCTCTTTGACTCACCAAACCCACCCTTCATCAAAGCCCCGCTGACTGCAATGCTTAATAGAAAACAATTTTAGCTAAAGACCAGTATTTCTTCTTTTCTTGGTTTGGACGAAACCGGATTTTTTTGGTAGTTATGGTTGACTCCTATTATGGTAGTTAACTTGGGACTATTTTCAATTGACAAGTAGAAGATTAACAAATTTGTTATTTGTTCTTTGTGAGATGTATACATGTTGATTGTGATTTTTATGTTGCAGAAGCCATTAAGAGTAGGAAAGAATCCTTAAAATTGTTTCTAAAATTGCTGCATTTGGATGATTTAAAAGTTATATAGGCATGGCTTTATGCATAAACTTGTGATTTTTTTTGCTGCTTTTGCATGTTTGAGCTTTTGACATCTAATTTTTTGAGTGAAGGTAATGGGATTTTTCTCTTCAGTCTATGTGTGTGTTTAATTGTAATATATGTGTTCCAATTTTGGTATTATTCAATTCTAATATATGGGCATTGTATTGTGTTAATCTTATAGGAGTCTAACACTAATCATCTTGCATGTCATTTCAATTTTTGGTACATGTTAGTCTATTGGTTAAATATTTTCGTATTTTTAGCTTCTATTGAGAGATGATGTCTTTAGGAAATGTCTTTGAAATCCCTATCCACAATCTATCTTTTTCTGAGTTAGTTATTTTTTAAAGATGATGCTTATTCCTAAATCAGTTTATGATTCTTGATATGTAGATTATTTACAAATAGAATGTGCTACATATATATATATATATATATATATATATATATATATGTTATTCCAAATGCTTGCTGAACATTGAATTTACATTTTAAATTAGTTTAGTCTTGGTTCCATGAGCATTCAACATTACAGGCATTCTTTTTTTTTTTTGCTTATACCCAAAATTTTGTACATGCATGTGTATGCTACACCCATACCCAGTTAGTGACAAATATATTGAATGTTTTATGTTAATAATAATCCTTTGAAGTTTATAGAGTGCATCATAGTGCACCATTCTCTAATTTATGTTGATGTTACTTTGTTAGGTCTTAATTGCTATTAAGAACCGGAGAGTAGTTGAGAAACTACCAAAGACAAATAAGAAAATGGCTATTGATGAAGTTGAGAAGAGGGCAAAAATTCCTTATGCACCAAGAAATTTATGGAAAAGGATTGCGCTAAAAAGCATCAAGTAGATGTACATGGCTTAGGAAAGGGATCAGGTAGCTACAGATTTCTCTATGAGATTTTGTAAATGTAACTTTGATTTAGTGCTACTATCTTTTATTTTTTTATAGGGCAGTACAGTGATTGGTATTGATAAAACTCTTTAATATAACTTTTACAAGAGTTTTAGTTTTTTATTTTTTTTCCTACCCTAAGATATATCTTTTGTCCGTTTTTTGTATTCTTGAAATTAATTGTCCTTTGTGTAGTTTAAATTGGATTGTTATAGTAAGAATCCTGTAATCATGACAAACATAGTTTGTATAATTGAGGTTCTTTGTATTTTCCTTATTCAGTATGTCTTCATTTAACCATATTTGATGCATAAACAGACCTTCAATTTTAAGGAAGTTTCTCATCATTTATAGTAAGAATAATAATAATAATAATAATAATAAAGAAAAATAAATATAAGAGGGAAGGTTTTTTTTTTTTTTTCTTTAAAAAAATAAGTATACTTCTTTTAATTGTCTATGGAATTATCATAATATTTTTATGATATCATGATAATGTTTGATTGGCTAATGGAGTTAGCACAAAATTTTTGTATCATGATCATGTTATTAGAGTTTGATAGATAATTAGTGAAACAACTAATATTCTACTAATAGAATTTTATTATGATTTTAAATTTTTTCCTGTGAATAATAAAAAAATTTTCCCGCGCATTGCATGGGTCATGCACTAGTATATATAAAATCAAAACCTCTGAAACCTCCACAATTTTTCTACATCAACACAACATTAAAAAAAAAAAGGGTAATAAACCCGACATTCAAAACAATAAAACCAAAACAAAAAAAAAAACAAAAAAAAAGGAAAAAGAAAAAAAAAAGAGTAATAACTCAATACTCAAGCCTTTCCCTTTCATGATGCTCTGCCTCCCAATGCTCTGCCTTTCCCTTCCACGATGGTCTGCCATATCTTCCCTGCCTTCCTCTACCAGCTCTTCCTCGATTAGACCCACGGCAAAGCATCGCACCGTACCCACCATACCCAACAGACATCTTCTTCCTCAGAATTGATCTCCTTCCTCAGACCACCCACCACCCACATCTAACCTGTACAACCTAGAAACGGCGCCCCAAATACTTAAAAATCAAACCACAACATTTGGCCTCTTAATTATGCCACCATCGCAGAATCACAAATTCTCCCATAGCAAAACCGTCTCTGCCCTCCCTTTTCTTCTTTAAAAATATACCAACACGTACCTAGCAATCTCTTAAATCTTCACAATCATAACAAATATCCCCTCACAAGTCACAAGAACCCACCCACTTCAACCATCGGACCTGCAACACCCAAAATTTTACCAACCTCCTCACACTAAAAAAAACCTAAACTCCTCACCTACACAAATCCAGCTTCATTCCAACACAAGGCATCATCAAACCTCAATCCCAAACACCATCTCAAACCATTTTGAGCTAGACGTTACCACTCATCATCTTCTATCGCCACACATAACGATCATATAGGTCGAGTTTAGAAAAGAAGAGGCTGAGAGAAAGAGGTCTGACTAACATTTTTCTTTTAAGTAAAAATATGGTGCATAAAAAAATTAGGGAAAAAGCTAGAATTATAATTTTTTTTTTTTAATTTGACTTAATGTCAACTATATAAAGGGAATGGACAAAAGGACTATATTGACAATAAATGTGAACTTTTGGTTCGAAAATAACAAAAATAAAACTTAAAAGGATAAAAATCTTTTAAAGGCTATAATTTGTATTGTTGATAAAAACAATTATACAGACTCTATATTTAATTAATATATAAAAGACAATTTAGAAGCTAAGAGTATTGTAATTCAATTGATTGATACCTATTGGTATTATTATTAATGAAGACTCAAGATTAAAATCTTTCTTCTCCCATGGTAATTATTGAATTAACAAAACAAAAAAAAACAAAAAAACCAAAGAAAGAAAGAAAGAAAGACAATTCAAAGATGTGTAGACAAAATATATCTAATTTAATGAGAATTTGTTTAAGAGAAGATCAAATCAAATTTAATCAAAATTTGTTTAGGGTTCAATTGTTTAATCTTAAAAGACAATAAACTAACCCTGTTTAGCACTTTTTATAAATCTAAAATTCAAATTAAATTATATATAGTAAAAAAAAAAAAAAGTGCTTTTGATTTTTTTTTTCAATTATCAAACCTAGGGTTCGATTTGATTAATTAGCAATCGATTAAAATAATTAGATTTTCTCTTCTCTCACAGTACTCTCTCTCTTTTTTCCTCCGATATTTTCTCTAAACAAAAACAATGCTAAGTACTTCGACTTTTTTTTTTCTTTCTTTTTGGTGTGTGTTCGAAACTATAAAACTATTTGTTGATTTGAGTAAAATCTATATGGATTTTCAGCGGACTAGAAATTTAACTAGGGTTTTGTAAATTTTGTTCAGTTATTGATCTGTTTGATTCTGATTTGATCATTTTTTTGTTGTTGAATTTTTTCGATCAACTGTTTGGTCTTCACTACTCATTTGATCTATTGAGTTGATTTTACTTTTGAGTCCGTTTGATATGTATGTATATTTGTGTTCTGTTTGTGTGTATATTTGTACATACTATGTATGTATTTAAGCTTCGCTAAAATTAATGCTATCTTTTTCATATTGTTCTGTCGGTTTTGTATCCTATGACTAGGTTTCTGTGTTTGTGTGGTTGACTTCAATGTTTTGCTTAATGAAATGATTTGGGACATGAAATTTTAACTGCCCTGATTTAAAGCTTTAAGAACTTCTGATTTGTTCACTTGATTGTGGTTTACTTTTATGCCAAAATGAGTTGTTCTTAGAAAATATGTATTTTCTTTTGGGGAAACAAAGATTCTAATGTAAATTTCACATTGTTTGTAAATCTCTGTCAGCTGAAATTTTATTTTAGTATACCACCAAGAGTATTTAAGTTTTTTTATTTTGGGTTGATTGTCTTTGATTTAGGTATTTGGGTTATTGGTTTTGATTAAGGTTGAATGATGAAGATGGAACTATAGTAGGACGATCAATTTGAAGAGCTATGTTATTCAAAATTCAATTTTGTTCAACAAATTCACCAGATTTCTTGCTCTCTCTCTCTCTCTCTCTCGCATGTTTTTATTGGTATAATGGTTGAAAGAATGATATAAGAACTGGTATCCTTAGTGATAATAGGCCAACCCTAAGTGTTTGACAAAAGTCTCAATGAAATTAGAATCAATGTAGATTAAAGGCTTGGTAAAAAATTTACATCTGTTTTGTGAAAGTCCTCTATTTTGGATTGGTAAAAATTAGAATATGTTTAGATTGGTTGAAAAAGTGAATTTTGTGATTCTTTTAGAATCAGGGTAGAATCAGTGTAGAATATGTTTGGATTGGCAAATCAGCCTTTACTTGATTCTTTTAGCTTTTTCTTTTAATGTGAGGTTGATTAACTAAATATTTATTTAACTAGCTTTTTCTTTTAAAGTGAGTTTGGTTAATTAAATATTTATTTAACTATCCTGTGCATCGCATGAGTTAGTGACTAGTTATTCTTATTCCAGTCCCTCGAAGAGTTCTTCCAGAAATCCAAACATGGTGTGGAATTTTCTATGCATTCGTTAATATCTGACATGTAAATTGTAATGACAAACATGAAACATAGCATAAGAACATTGAGGAACAAAACTCAAAAAGCCACTTGACATTCATCCAAAAACAATGATTTTCTATGTATTATAATGGTAATTCTCTTCACACTCTTTCACATTATGTGTAAAATATGGACATTTGGTATGAAAGTGTAGATACTTGTAACCATTTATTTTTAGGAATTTGAAATAAGAATTGGCTAATTATTTATAATGGTATTCCAGCCCCAAGCTCATGTTAACATTGTGGGGTGATTGATTCATTGTAATGTGACAAACATTACAATTTAAAACAATATTATAGTAATATGGACTATATATATCATTATTGTAAGGGTAAAGGCCCAAATCTAGTATTGGGCTTTGGGCCTTGGCCGAGAACATGGGTGATCTGAGGATGATTAAATAGTAGTAAGTGGTTTAAGCTCAGAGCTTCATGAGTATGATATGAATGGAAAGGTGGTCTGAGGAGGAATACCACCTCGGATAAGCTAAACACAGATCTGATGTAGATCTTAATGATCAAGGCGACCTTCTAGGAAGCTCCAATGATAGGGACTTGCACCATAAACATACAAGAAAGATGGAAACCCAAAAATATCTAAGGGAAAGCTGCTACCACCGCATTGAATGCTCTGTAGCTAACTCTCTGGCCGCATTAATGAGGAAATGATCGCTGAACAGTACTTTTTCAGCCTTATAACCAACCTCAGAGACTTATGGAGGAGGCTGATGGGACAAGTATCAGCATAAGCAACCAACCATACACATGTAGGGCCAAAATTAGAGAAGATACATAGTATAAATTAGTGGGGAGGTTCCAAAGGAAGAGGATTGGAAAAATCAAGAAAGAACACTGTAGCAATCAACATTGTACTTGTAATATGTTTAATTGATTTATATAAAAACTTACCTCCTTGGACAGTGAATTCATCCAGATCATTGCTTCTTGTTTTTGCTTAATCATCCTCCAAATCCATACTAGCTGTTTTCCAACTCATTAGGGCCTAGTTATTTGATCCACTCTCTACAAATTTATTGTAATGGGCTCACTGGGCCGATATCCCATACATTTTGGGCTTGGGCTGTAGGACGTGACCCTACAATTGTAATGGATTATTTTATTAGATGATGAAAATCTTATATTTTCTTTACTAATGGAATGACTTAAATAACTAGAAAACCTCTAAAGTAATTAAAATACCATTAAAACTACCCAAATGACCAAACTATACCCCAAATCTTTAAAATAATTGCAGCAAAGCATCTAATATAACCAAAATATCCCTAAAGCGATAGAAGCCTAGAATGACCAAAAAAAAAAAAAAATCAAAATATTACAAAACCTCAAAAATGACCAAACCACCCTTAAAATTTGAAATTATTCATGAAAATGTTATTAACCAATTATAGGATTTTTTTTTTTTTTTTGAGAGGCAATTTCAACTTTATTTATTAAACTCAATTTGGACATTGACCTAGTCTATGAGTTAGGTCATTGGGTCATTGGTTCAACTAGTGGGTTATCGATCAAATCGTAGGGTCAAATAATATATATATATATATATATATATATATATAAGTTTGAAAATCATAACATAAATATGTAAATTAAAAAAAAAAAAGGCATACCCTAAGTTAAACTGGCAATTATAATTCAAAATCAAGATTTCACAATAACAGAGTAGACTTTTAATAGGATGAGTCTTGGAGGTTGGGAGATAGACAGATAAGTGCATTTTTTTAATATAAATAGATAACTTTTTATTAACAGGCTAAGACATCAATTTGTTTTTTCGTGCAGGCGGGGATCAAATCCCAGATTTCTTATTTGACTACAAGAGATTTTATCAGTTGAGTTAACTAGAACTCACAAATTATAGAAACTAGTCGCGGACCCACGCGTTGCATGTGATAATTTTTTAGGTAAAATAATATTTTAGTCCCTAGACTTTATAAAGAATTTTTTTAAAAAACAAAAAAGTTTTATCATATTTTTCATAATCTTGTCTATAATTTTTTTTTACCATTATCATAAAGTTATTGGTTGACGATTTGCATAACATAGACATTAAATAAGTGGAAGAACTATTCATTAGATTTTTTAAAGTCATGGTGTATGAATAATATGATTATATATATATATATATATATATATAAGGTTAAATGAAATGTCAAAAAATGAGATTATAAAATTTTCCAACTTCATTTCTAATATAATTTCTAAATTATTGAAGAACATCTCATTTTTAGTTATGATAGGAAATATAATTTCTCTACTTAGAGTTTGATTAGTTTTAAGTTTAAATTTTGTATTATTACATTTAATTGTTGATTATTGATTATTGATTTAATTAAGTGAATGTAATGGTTGATTTTATTGCACTATAAAGTTTTCAATGTCCACTGTATATCCATCTCTATTTTATTTCTTACTCCTCTTAACCACCTTTTTATTTTCCAAATAACGGTTATTAATTGACGTTTGATTTCATTTCTTTTTTTCTTCCTTCATTTATTCTTTATTACTTTATATGTTCCCTTGCTGGTTGTAAATTCTATGGTTATCAATAAGAAATAGATATCCTGGATGGCTTAAATAGGTATAGATGTAGTTATGCTAGTGGTATGCTAGAGGGTTTTTTTTTTTTCTCTCTTCTTCTGAGTTTTCAAGAAAATATGAAAGGCATTTCTCTAGTTTGGTCTTAATCAATTAAGATATCCATAATATATTAATAAAATAAATAATGAGCCTTAAAATTTTTTTAATGTATGAAGTGGTTAGGTTAGTGGTATGTCAAAGTTTTTATAAAAAAATTAAAAATAATTCCAAGGAAATGTAAACGGCCGTTTCTTGAAAAAAAGAAATTGTGACTTTTTGAATTGTAGAAATATGATTTTTTTAATTATCTTGTTTATAGATTTCATAATTAAGTTATAAACATCTAAATTAAATTAGGTGAATATATAAATGCAAAATTATATGTAAAGTTACAATCGCACAAGATAAATATGTATAGATAATATCTATCTATCTATATATATGTGTGTGTGTGTGTGTATTGTTTTTGATTATTCATGAATCATTATTTCATTGTTTACTTATAAATATCTAAACTAAAATTTTTTTATTTTGAAAAAAAAATAAAACTTAAAATAGATGAATATGTATAGGTAAAATTATATGAAAAATTAAAACTATCCAAGACAAACGTTTAACCACTGGTAGATATGTGTTTTTTGAAGACTAAATGTATATTTGATTACTTTAGCTAGAACTATATAACTATGCAAATATTGTTGCGAGTGGTTCATCATTTGCAAACTATCAAGTTTGGTGGCCTTACAAAATAGATATTTCATTTTGAAAAAAATACTTTACATGAACTCCTCTTTTGTGACAACTTTTTCTTTTTCTTTTTGCTGAAACAACTTAAAAATATTAAGACTTAAGTTAACACATGTGGTAGTTGTAGAAAACGCCAATGATATGAAAAATAGAAAGGTTTAAATATTTAAAAAGCATTTTTAGTAGATTATAATATAAAACATTTTTTTCTCAATATTTTATGTAACTTTTCCCTTAAGATCAATGTAAGAAATAGAGAATCGCAGCGGATATATAAACAATTGGTTTTTCGGCATACCTCTCTTGGCCTAAGCCGATGATCGCACAGGAGCTTTGAGATTGTTCTACGTTGTCTAGAGCCAGCCTCCACACTGACCAGCTATCCAAACACGTTTTGAATTCCAGTTTGAGCTACCCACGAACCAAAAACGTTTCTCCGACGGTGTTGCACACTACTAGAGTGATGCAAACATAACCCACAACCTAAGAGCCTCACAACACTCTATAAACACTATGAGAAATTCAGAATTCATCCACACACCAATGGTTATCATTCTTGGTGTTTATATACACTCAACCCCATTAATATTGAGTGGGATAATGGATTAGTGGGGTAGTGTAACGGTTTGATTCCATTACTCCTAGATGTTACAATCTGAAGCAAATAGAGGGACATGCTCACATTGGGTGACTGTCCAAATTCTTTCAGTTTCTAACATCTCCCACTCATCCACTGTGGGCATGGCCCTATTATCCATCTCTCAATGTGTTTCTCAGTGCGTTCATACTGGCAAATAGGTTGTGCGACCGCCGAGCACACTTGAAAAACATATTTGGGAGCACTAAGCTAAATCTTATACCAAAACCAGCATAGCAACATCCCTAAAGTGTCTCGTTATGCCCTAGACATATATTAACACATCAAATCAAGCATCTCTAACCCCTCTTGAGTTTCATACTCAGACTTATGCTTGATCCATCATGACTATCTAAATGTACTCACGATTATTTCGCTACCATAAGCGTTATAACCTGTCGACAGTGAGCACAAATATAAGGATGTGTTACAAAATCAGTCTTCCCTTTGCACTCATGTCCTTTAGCTTTGGTCCAATCGCTTTCCCAGCAATGTCCCTTTAGACCGAATCAAACATGGCCATAGGTAACATGCCAAAGTAGCAGACATCAAAACCTCAGCTTCAAGACATAGTCAAAAGTAATAAGGGCACAAGTAGGATCTTAATGAAAAATCCATGGGACTCACACGGTGAAGAAGCAGGGATTTATTCTCTCACCTCCGCTTTTGGTCGAGCAAGCACATGTAGTATGAAATACATGCTACGGTGGAGTTCTCTTAAGTAAGAGCGTATGTCTTAACTCAATACACCGTACAAATCTTAGTCTAGACACTACTCAAGCGCCTAACTCGAGTCCTTTATTCGCTTGCCACCTCAGGCATCAAATACGGTCTCGCATCTGGCTAACCACAGGTTACATGGATCATGGGCTATCCATGTACGGTCTAATCAAGATAAATATATTATAGACCTCATCTTAGTCCCAACTAAGGCGACATCTGTTTGTGTCAACTATCTATATATGCTACATAAGCATTGAATGACACAATTGTCTCATCTCTGCTCACTACTCAAGCGCCAGAGGCGATCGCTCGTGTGAGTGAGACGACCTAAGCCTGTCGACATACCTTTCATACCACAGAACTCATCATATGGTATATGTGTGTGTAAACATACATATTATTATTAACTGAATAACATCATATGTATTTAAAACAAAATATCCCAAAAGAGTACAATAAATGGTAACTAAAAACAACATATCATCATATTCTACGTAGCCCTAAACTCCTAACATGAGCCTGAAAGACATCCCTTCCTATAGGCTTTGTAAGAGGATCAGCAATCATTAGGCTTGTAGAAATGTGTTTTAGAACCACTTCATTGTGAGCAACCATGTCTCGAATGTAGTGATATCGTATATCAATGTGTTTGGTTCTACCATGATACTTAGAATCTTTAGCATAGGCAAGTGCTGCCATGCTATCACAATGTACCGTAATGGGATCCGAGGCATCCTTGATAACCTCAAGATTTTGAAAGAACCTCCTCAACCAAACTGCTTCCTGAACAGCTGCTGAACATGCTACATACTCTGCTTCCATAGTTGATAATGCTACACAGGGTTGTTTTTTGCTACTCCAAGTGATGGCGCCATTATTTAGCAAGAAAGCATATCCAGATGTTGATTTGCGTTCATCTAGGTCACTACCCCAATCAGCATCACTATAGCCAATCATACGCAAATCTGAACCCTGATAACAAAGGATGTAGTCTGCTGTCCCTTTAAGATATCTTAATATCCTCTTGACAGCTTTCCAATGAGCAAGTCCTGGATTAGACTGAAATCTGCTGACTAATCCAACAGCATAACATATATCAGGCCGAGTACACATCATTGCATACATCAGGCTTCCAACTGCATTAGCATAAGGAACACGAGCCATCTTTTCTTTTTCATCTTGAGTCTTAGGACACATATCAAGGCTTAAGCTCCCATTTTTGGCAACTGGAGTATCTATGGGTTTGCAATTATGCATTTGGAAACGCTCAAGAACTTTCTTAATGTAGGTTTGTTGTGATAAACCTAAAAGTTTCTTTGAGCGATCCCTAAGGATTTTAACCCCTAGAATATAATCTGCCTCACCCATGTCCTTCATCTCAAAGTTAGAGGACAACCACCCTTTTGTGGCGATAATCATCTCCATATCATTACCGGCCAATAATATGTCATCGACATACAATGACAAAATAATGAAACTTCCCTTGGATCGTTTTACATAGACACAGTGATCTTCTTCGATCATCGTAAACCCATTCGATAGAACAGCTCGATGAAATCTTAAATACCACTGTCTAGATGACTGCTTTAAACCATATATGGATCGCTTAAGTTTGCACACTTTGTGCTCTTGACCTTTGGTCACAAAGCCAATAGGTTGATCCATATAGATTTCTTCATCTAGTTCTCCATTGAGAAAAGCTGTCTTAACGTCCATTTGGTATAATTCCAAATTCAAGTTTGCAACAATGGCCAAAATGAGTCGAACAGAGGCAAACCTCACAACTGGAGAAAAGGTTTCCTCATAGTCAACACCCTCCTTTTGAGTGTATCCTTTTGCCACTAATCGAGCTTTATACCTTTCTATTGACCCATCCGCCTTGCGTTTGATTTTAAGAACCCATTTGTTCCCAATTGCTTTACGCCCTGACGGTAAGTCTACCAGATCCCAGACCTGATTAGTCCTCATAGACTCCATTTCATCATTCATTGCTTTCATCCACTCATCACTAACAGAAGATGAGAGAGCCTCTTGCACAGTTCTTGGCTCATCATCATCATGTGAAGCAATCATGAAAGCTTCCCCCTCAATCTCAAAACGACGACGAGGAATATTTCCACGGTTGCTTCTACGTGGCTGAGGTTGTTGTGGACCAGCTTCTAGTGGTGTGCTCCCACTAGGTTGTGAGTCGCTCCCACTGTCTCTAAGAGTTTTAGGAATTTCTTCCTTGTCCTCTACTAGTCTACTTGGGGCGCCTACCTCTTGATCCATCATTTCATAAAGAGTCAAGTTCTTTTCAACCTCACCAATGTTAGGGAATTCACTTTCAATGAAATCAACATCACGTGACTCCAATTCAGTTATACTTCCATCAGGTTGTTCACCTATCAACACATAGCCTTTGGAATGCTCAGAATACCTTATAAAGATACACTTCTTTCCTCTAGGCCCCAACTTCCCATATCTATGAGAAGTATTGTGAACATAACCTATTGAACCCCATGGCCGCAAGTTATTCAAGTCAGGTTTCTTGCCGGTCCATAGTTCATAAGGTGTGGAAGATACTGATTTAGAGGGCACTCGGTTAAGTATATAGGCTGCAGTCAAAAGTGCATCCCCCCAATATGAAATCGGTAGGTTAGCTTGCGCCATCATTGACCTAACCATCTCTAGCAGTGTTCGATTTCTCCTTTCCGCCACACCATTTTGTTGCGGTGTATAAGGCATCGTTAACTGCCTTGCAATTCCCTTTTCATCACAGAGCTCCTTAAATTGCTCAGATAGATACTCACGCCCACGATCAGTTCTAAGAGCCTTAATGCTCTTGTCTAATTGATTCTCAACCAATATCATGTATCGTCTAAAGCAATCTAAAGCCTCAGACTTATGAGAAATCAAATAGACATGACTGTAACGTGTAAAGTCATCTATAAATGTGATGAAGTAGAAACCTCCATGCCTTGCCCTCACATTCATTGGACCACATATGTCAGAGTGGATTAATTGCAATGGAAAAGATGCCCTTATGGCTTTTCCAAATGGTTTTCTTTTTGACTTTCCCACAAGACAATGCTCACATGTGGACAAAGTGACCTTAGCGAGATTGCCCATAAGGCCTTCTCTAGCTAACCTAGTCATCCTCTCTTGCCCTATATGACCAAGCCTAGCATGCCATATAATTGAATTATCAGAAGCATTATCAGATGAAGTCAAAAAAACTGAACTATCATTATTATAATATTCAATATCCAAGATTAAAAAACCATTTGAAATAAAACCACGACCATAATAAACTGTTCCCAAATGCAATAAAACATAATTATTCTCAAAAATAAACCGGAAACCAAGTCTTAACAAAGTAACTACGGAAAGTAAGTTCCTCCGGATCTCTGGAGCATACAACACGTCATGGAGCAACAGAGTGCGACCACCTCGCAATTCTAGCTTGTAAGTACCAATTCCAAGTACCTCCACGCTAGCTCCGTTTCCCACCTTGATGTCTCTACACCCAACAGGAATCCGGCGGTACTCCACAAATCCCGCTCTATCTCTCGCTACATGTTCTGTTGCTGCTGAGTCTACAGTCCACATAGGAGCAGAATTAGCAACAAGGACATGACTAGTTACAAAAACATGGTGAGATATAGGATTAGTTGTTACCTTTTTTGGCTCAGTGCATTCACGAGCAAAATGTCCTTTCTTTCCGCAATTATAACAAGTCAACTTAGACTTGTCCTTCTTTGCGCGCTTTCCTCTAGTATTGCGCTTGACAAACTTAGCCTTCTTAGGCGGTGGCCCATTAGGTCTCTCTTGTCCAGGAGCGTAATCAGGTTGCTTGCGTTTAGGCCTAGATGCCTTACGCGAGCTAGTCTCAGCCATGTGCACAGAACTAATCGGCTTGGCTGCTTCAAGGCGCTCAGCTTCAAGTTCCAAGTGACGAGCCACATCATCAAATGTTTTGATGTTCTCATTATGTGTCAAGTTTTGACACATCGTCTCCCATGAACTTGGTAGTGAACGAATCACTGCCTGGACTTGTTGTTCATCAGTAAGATTGTTTCCAGCAGATTTGAGCTCTCGAATCATGGAGGACATCGCCCTAAGATGCTGCTTCATCGTATGTTCAGAGCGCATCTTATATGAATCAAATTTCATTGTTAAGCCACGCAGTCTAGTGGCTGATGTCCCTCCATATCTTAGTTTTAGAGCTTTCCACATGTCTTGTGCAGTTGTATATTGCTCAAACTCACCAATCAAGTCATTGTGCATGCTGCTTAACATTGTAAAGCGCGCACACAAATCCTTCTTGCGCCAGCTTTCATAGGCAGCAAGATCACGTTGGTGTTGCTCAGTGCTTCCCTCATCGGGTTTACTCAACGAATGAGTTAGAGTCTCTAGGACTTCTTGCTCATTCAGCACATACTGGATTTTGCGGTGCCAAATATTGTAATTTTCACCATCCAATTTCTCTCCTTTATTGAGATCAGCAACTATACCTTTAGAAGCCATTTCACTACAAAATTTCATAAATGGGACATTATACACACATTTCAAAAATTTTGACGTTCGATCTAAAATAAACTTAGATAATTAACACACGTCGCAAGATCGAAAATTTGCTAAGCTTCCTAATCATCTCTTGCGCCACTAGTGTTTATTACTAAGCTTAATTTTAATCTATTCGTGCAAAATTATGTATGGGAGATAACGCAACTCAACCATACTCCCACTATTCCACATTTCAATTCTAAACATATTTACAAAATATATGTATGGAAAATATTTCACCAATATTATCAATTAACTATTAAGCCAAACATGCTTTTAAAATTTAAACTCATGAGAACAATTCATAGAGGCATTTCATTATTTCACTAAGAAATAATTATTTCTTTGTTTCGTTAAATATAATATTTAACATTGTGTAAATATATTTTTAATACCATATGTCACTAAGAAATAATAACGGAATTAAATAATTTAAATCAATCAATTCCATATCATTAAATATTTCTTAAAAATATATACACCATCAATAAGGAGCTGCATCATCATTAACAAATTGTAACAGCCCTTTAAATCTAAAAATAATGAATAGTCATGATATTTAAACTAAAAATACTATTCACGTCAAAATTTATGGCCCCACCGTTTTCTTCTTCTTTCATATATATATATATATATATATATATATATATATTTATGATAACGGTGAAACAAGCTTTATAGGCATCAACGTGGCCCACTGTACAATTTATGCTAAATGTATCTGAGCCAATACATATGAATTTAGGTAGTAAAATATTGTGGGACCTTTTCTTATTATTACTTAATTTGCTATCTCTCTAGCCCACGTGACTTTTGGCAAGTGAAACACGTGCAGGGAATGCAGGTTGTCTTCAACCTTGTTTCTTTCAATTTCTATCGGCCAAAAAAACGAGCTTCAGCCAAGAAATTCGAAATTTTATATCTTCTTCGTTTCAAGTCTATTTTTAACGTACCATATACCGATTTAAAGCTTATAACATATAGATTCATAATATGAAATCATATTTTGTAAACAGAAATCATATAAGAGCAGTTTTGTCTTTAAAGTTTCGGTGTTCTAAGTTTTGTTAAGCTATATCTCATGGCACACTTAGAGATTTGCTACAAAACTTAAGGTAGATATTAATACATGTAATACAAACAACATATATTAATTTCGAGGCACGAAATGCTCAGAATCAAAACTTGCCATTGAAGGCCATGTGAGGTGCAAAGAAATTCATAGCATGTCACAGCAGCATAAAACGTATTAAGAGCTAATCATATATGCCTATGACATCGAGAACAACCTATAAACGCTCTGATACCAATGTAAGAAATAGAGAATCGCAGCGGATATATAAACAATTGGTTTTTCGGCATACCTCTCTTGGCCTAAGCCGATGATCGCACAGGAGCTTTGAGATTGTTTTACGTTGTCTAGAGCCAGCCTCCACACTGACCAGCTATCCAAACACGTTTTGAATTCCAGTTTGAGCTACCCACGAACCAAAAACGTTTCTCCGACGGTGTTGCACACTACTAGAGTGATGCAAACATAACCCACAACCTAAGAGCCTCACAACACTCTATAAACACTATGAGAAATTCAGAATTCGTCCACACACCAATGGTTATCATTCTTGGTGTTTATATACACTCAACCCCATTAATATTGAGTGGGATAATGGATTAGTGGGGTAGTGTAACGGTTTGATTCCATTACTCCTAGATGTTACAATCTGAAGCAAATAGAGGGACATGCTCACATTGGGTGACTGTCCAAATTCTTTCAGTTTCTAACAATCAATATTGTTGGCATCCTTTAAAGATGATACATAATATTTTTAAGAAGAAGAAGAAGAAGCAGAGACGATGCTAACACATAATATAAAATTATTAAGTTTGTGTGATTTAAATTTGCGGCAAAAAAAAAAAAAAAAAAAAACTTTATGTATCTATGATAAAAGTTTTTATCTAAAGGATATATAGTAGTTCTTATTTTTTTAGTCTTGATTCAAAAAGTTCATTCTCAATTGCCTTTAAAGTCTACAAATTGCTCAATCTATAGGCTAGACACATTCAAAGAGTGCTATCTAAATTATAAATTATATGACCCTTTATCACACAAATATTTTGATTCTCCTAATGTATGGTAAAGGAAGGCAGGTTTGTGTTTAGCCATTTTCTTGATTTGTGCTACATAATTTAATAGTATGGAAGATGTGACTGAATTTAAATGTTGAATAAAATAAGATGAAAAGAAAAAAGAGTAGAAATAAAATATATAACAATAAACATCAAATTATCCAAATCATTCTATGTAATATAATAACATTATATTATTATATACTACATGTACAATGCAGTAGGATAATATTTAATCAAAGAGAATATAAAAGATAACAACTTAAAACACAAAACTAAATTGCATCAACCCAAAGTAGAATTCTAATTAACACAAAAATTCATCAACCTAAAAAATTGATGCAATAAAAATAAAATAAAAAATCAAACAAAAAATGAAAAACAAATTGAGAGAGAGAGAGAGAGAGAGAGAAGTAACCTTTTTTGTGTGAGAAAACTATGCATAAAATGAAAAAGAAAATGTCAAATTTATAGTAACATGTTGAGAATAAGAAGAGTCAAAATAAAAGAAGATAAAAAAGTAGAGAAAGAATGATATTAAGGTTGCGGAGTTGAAGAGGTAAAATGGAGGGAGAGTTTTGGAAAATTAATAATAAAAATAATCGTTAAAAGATATTTTAATTTTTAAATAATGGAGTTTTTAAGTCACCTTAAATGAGAAAATGTTTAAAAAATATATAAGAAAATTGAAAAAAAAAATTGAGGACATGGTTGCTAATGTGGCTCAATGTAAGCGTAGCAATATTAAATGCTACGCTTCAGCTTTTAGTAATAATAGATGTTAAATCCTTGAAATATGATGGGAATGTTACTAATTATTCAAACACTGTAATCTTATATTGTTAAAAACTTAAAATGTAATTCCATAGATTAAGATTCTAGAAATCTAACATCACGTGAACCAAAAGTCCCCTTAGAATGGAAGTACGCTTGTGAGAGAGATATCATTTTCAAAATTGTTAAGATGAAAAATTTTAAAATATCTAATTGATGAATTTGAAAGTTCATTACCATCGAAGCTAACACTCTTTGGCCAGACTTAACAATCCTTTGAAAGTTTCAACCTTTACAATCTACCGAGTATCAAGAATAAAATTCATATATTGATTTGGTAGTATGTATTTAACAATTAGGTAAATTCCATTAACATACTCTGAGGTTTGGGTTAATGCCAACCATGTCCAAAATTTTTCAAAACTAATCAATTTGTTCACTAAAACCAACTTAGTCCCAAAAACAGTTGAAAAAATTGACTAATTGGCCTAATAGTGCTTAGGGACTAAGTGAGCTTTATGGATAAAATTGGTCAGTTTTGAAAACTCTTGGACTTGATTGGTATTAGCCCAAACCCCAAAGTTTGTTATTGAAAATTATCCTTGACAATTTAATTTTCTTATAGTAGTCAAGTGCACCGTTCATGACTCTCACTTAAGTCTAGCATATACTTCACTTCACTTAAATTTAAAGTAATTATTGATGGACAGAGTACTATAGAATAGAGAAAGTTTTAGGGAGAATATTAATAAAGTTGAAAATTCAAGGAGAAATTTAGGACTCAAAAGGATACTATAAGTGTGAAAGCCAAGAGAATGGAAAAAAAAATGAAGAAAAAAGAAAGAAGAAATAAATAGGGTGAATTACAGTAAACTACCCTAAAGTTTGAGGAAATACCAAATACATCCACAACTTGTTAAAAATGGCAAATTTAATCATTTAACACAAACGGTGTTAACATCTGTCGTTAATAACAAACTCTGACTCTCTCTCTCTCTCTCTCTCTCTCTCTCTCTTCTCTTTTCTTTTTCTTAATCTCACCGTACTCTTTCCTTCTCTCTCAATTTTTGTTCTTTCCAAATCTAACTCTCCCTCCCCCCCCCCCCCCCCCCCTCTCTCTCTTCACAATCTCATCTAACACTCTCTTTCTCTCTCAATTTTCTTTGCCTTTGGTTGTCTAAATCTTGTTGATGATGGATGATGGATCCGCCTTCTCTCTCATCTCTCTATTTTGGTGTGGAGATCATGCAGTGGTGGGACTAAATTTGGGTTTGGCTGACATGGGTATCAGCAGTTTTGATGTTTGCTTGGTGGTTGATGACAATTTTGTGATGGAGTTAGGACCTTGGCTGGTGTGAATGGGTTTTTCCTGAGTTTCTTTGTGGAGGAGAAAATGGCTTGTTTTTCAAGGAGCTTTTTCTTTTTCTTTTGATTTTCTCGGCTTCCAAACACTATATGGAGGAGATGAGTCTTTTTCTGTGGCTTTTCCTTTTGATTTTTTCAACTGTTCTCCTTGATTTTCTCGGCTACCAAACACAAAGTAGCAAAATAATTACCTTTTTTGTTTTTTTGTTTTTTTTTTTTGAAGAAAAAAGAACCAAAAAAAAAAAAAAAAAAAAAAAAGCTCTACTGTGTTGTTAATTTTAAGAAGAAAAAGGAAGGAAATTTCAGAGAATGAATCTTTGGTCCATAAATGGACTATTTAAAATTTTAAGATTTGGATAAGCAAAGAAAAAGAAAGTTGTGACTCATGAGAGAGACAGTGAGATTTGGAAATAGAAAAGAAGAGAGAGAGAGAGAGAGTAAGATTTGAGTTTTTTTTTTTTTTTTTTTTTAAATAAAAAACTTTGTTATTAATGGCAGATGTTAACATCATTTGTGTTGAAGGACTAAATTGACATTTTTAACAAGTTGTGGATGTGTATGTTATTTCCTCAAACCTCAGGGTAGTTTATTGTAATTTACCCAAATAAATATATTCATGTAAATGATACACCCAAATGAAAATATATGTTTTAGCCACCTTATTTTATTTATTTTTGGATAATTTAATATAGTTAGGAGAAGGAATTTGAATCACAGATGACAACATGAAATGTATTTTTTCTCCTCCACACTGTTGTTGTGGTCTAATCCAGCTCTAAAATTAATTTGGGCAGGGCATGAAAGTTGTCTTAGAAAACAATAACATGTGATGTGATGAATATTTAATTTACAGGAGTAAAATTAATAGACAGAGCATAAAATATATTAAAAAAATTGCAGAACCTCCTTCTTACGTATCTCTCTTTTAGTCTTTGCATTCTTTCTCTCTCCGCTCTCATATCTTCCATTTCACGTCTCTCTCCGTAAGATGAGATGGAGAAGAGAGAGCAAGATGAGATGGAGAAAATGAAAGATGTTGTTGACAAAAAAAAAAAAAAAAATGAAAAAAGAGATTGGAGGGAAGAAAAGAACAGAAATTCATTAGCACGTTGAAAGAAGCTCAAGTGAAGAGAAGAACAAAAATTCACAGGCATTGCTTGTACATTTGGGACAAGTTGAAAATTTCATCTTATTTGTAATTTCAACTTATTTTTGCTACTATTTATTGGTCATACTGCACTTTTTTTGTATTATTCATGGATCTCACTGTACTATTCAGCTAATTTTTATCTTTATTATCTACAGTACTTTCAGCAAAAAAGTTTTTAGTTTTAGCAAAATAAGTTAGATTTCAAACAAACCTTAAATAAATTGTTCTCAAATGGACACTACATCTGAAACTTTCAAAGAACGAAAGTGAAAAAAAGTGCAAAAAGTTTTTAGTTTTAGCAAAATAAGTAAATTTCAAACAAACTTTAAATAAATTGTTCTCAAACAGACACTACATCTGAAACTTTCAAAGAACGAAATGGAAGAGAAGTTTTGAACTATTTTTATCTAAAGAAAATAAAAAGCCTAGCTTTGAAGTATTTTGCACGGAGCATGTGCTGCCAACACATTCTTGAAACTTGAGCACTTTTCACTTATTCTATCATTTCATATTTAGGGTAGACCTCACCATGTATGTGAAAAAAAAAAAAAAAAGCATTATTTTTTATACTATGAGAGTATCTAAAAATTACTCCAAAGCATGAGACTCTTTAGTTAGAAAAAAAATATCTTATGAGAATAAGATATGATAATGGGTTAAAAATTTAAGACTCAATACTTTTTTCTTAAATAAAAACTCAATATTTATTTTTGTTCGCTTAAAATTTAATTTTTTTGTTTATCTTATGAAAGTTAAGATATAAAAAATACATTTGTAAGATAGATTTTTATACTTATTTCGATTATTTTAGTCAAATTCTTATGACAGTAATTTAAAAGAAGATAGGAAGGGAAAAAGGTATGACATTTATGTGCAGGTTCATTAACAATCGAGAAGTTCAACTAGTATATATAAAAAGAAGATACGAAGGGAAAAAAGGTATGGCAATTATTTACAAGATCATTTTCGAGTCACTTTTTGTTTAGGATAAAACTCACGAAATGAAAGAAGAAAAACAAACACGATAATAAAAAATAAATAAAATAAAAATAAAAAAGATAAAGAAAAAAGAGGAAAGTAAAATATTACATGGTTTATATATATGAAGGATATTCTATCAAGCTAATTTCATCTCCCATCGTCAAACTCCAATGTTACGTTGTCCCTCGCATTATCGTTCAAATCGATATTTTTGTTACTAAAATCATTTTTGCAAGACTCTGTTCTCTCAACAAGTGACTTCAGTCTCTTCTGAGTTAAAATCACCATCGACCCCCGAATTCTTCTTTATATTTCTTAAAACCTCCAATTCCGATGTTACTTCCCTCATAGTAGGCCTATCCTCCCCTTTCAATCTTAAGCACCTGCTTGCAAGATTTGCAACTCCCTTCAGTTGCTCATCATTTCCTTCACTTACTATGTGCTTTTCTAGAACTTCAAATAATCTATTATCCTTGAAAAAAGAGAGAAAATATGAAGCTAGACTTCTCTCCCTCTCGGGCCTATCAAATGAAATAGCCTTTTCACCAGTTAATAGCTCTAGGAGGACCACTCCAAAACTATAAACATCACTTTTCTCAGTCAATTGACTCGTTTGCAGGTATTCAGGATCCAAGTATCCCAAAGTTCCTTGCACCAATGTAGCTATTTGTGTGTGGTCAAGTGGCACCAATTTTGAAGCTCCAAAATCGGATACTTTTGCTGTGTAATTACTATCCAATAATATGTTTGAAGACTTGACATCTCTATGGATTATAGGTGGAGAAGCAGCAGAGTGTAGATATGATAGAGCTTCTGCTGTCTCTGCAGCTATCCTAAGACGAGTTTCCCATGATATGATGGATGCTGTGCTTTCTTGATGAATGTACTCAGAGAGTGTACCATTGGGTATGAATTCGTAGACTAATAAAGGAACTGGTGTCTCCAAACAACAACCCAATATTTTAACCACATTCCTATGATTAATTTGGGAAAGTACAATTATCTCGTTGATGAATTGCTCAATTTGGCTTTCTTCTGCTATTTTAGACTTCTTGATGGCCACAATCCTATTATCCGATAAAAATCCTTTATAAACCATACCAAATCCTCCTTGGCCAATGATTAGAGTTTCATCATAATTGTTGGTAGCCTTTTTCAACTCCTCCATAGTGAAAATTTTTGTTGTTTCAACCGAATTTCCTTCTTTGTTGAGTTTCTGTCGTAAAATTAAACCTCCATTTTGTTCAAAGAACCTTTGTTTAAGCTTGATTAACTTTCTTTGCTTAATTATCAAGTACAAGCATGAGCAGATAAGCACCACTATCAAGCCTATGCCAACACCTACATTTCAAATATATATTATTAGCTTTATTTGCATAACTTTCAAGAACATCTAATAGTTATTGACAATTTGACATGCACAATGATTAAAGCCCATACCAAGTGCCCACCCTTACATTTGAAAGGAATAAAAGATTATTATTAATTGATATAGCATTTTTTTTTTTACTGAGTAGGACTACACATGGGTGTAGGTATGAGCCTACACATGCTGTGTGCCCCTTAGGCGAGTACTGAGTAGGACTCACAAGTCACAACATGTAAGATCGATAGTGCAGACGGAGGAGATGGTTTTTGCATGGGATTAGGGAGACAATAATAAAATGAAAGCTGAAAAGCTAATTGACTTTTTATGTGCTTCATTTTCTAAATTTGCATTTAATTTAGTAAACTAAATGTGTATGAAATATAGTAATTTTTTAAATAACTTTTACTTATCCGTGATCTAGCTCGGAAAGTAGAATCAATAAAATTCATTAAAAAGAATTAACTAAAAAATAAAATAATTTTAACTTAATTAAATGGAAATTAGAATTATAAACACCGTAGAGTTACACTAGATGTCAGTTGTACTGTCCCTCTTAATGTCATAAACCTTATGCCAGAGCATATCCTAGTCACATAACCAAGATCTTGTTATTATTTTTCACCATATTCATTTTCCAAATTTAATGAGCAATAAGACATACCTAGAATGGCTAACTTCAATGGAGACTTTCGCTTGTTGCAATTGTAACTGCCTTCTGTATTCTCACACTCGAAATCGGGGGAACAAATGGGATACATTTGTTTTTCGTCTTCGCATTCATTTATATCTGATAGGAATAAGATAATACGAAAATTAATAAATTTTTGTGCATTTTGGTGTTTACATACATATCTTTGCTCACTTATATAGGCAACAGAGGTTTGGGCAAAATTTGTTGCTCACTCATATTGGCAACAGAGGTTTCAAAAGTACTAAGCACAAGTCGTTCTTCAAAATTGATTTGGGTTAAATCCAAGGAGGTTAATCAAGCTCAAACAGCCTTATTACAAGGATTGCCTTGGTTCTTAAGCATCTGGGAAAACATAAGCAGACTCTAAACATAAACAGAAAACACCAAAAAAATGTTATGGCTCAATCAAAAGCTGAAAGTAGAAAACCAAAAGGTGGTCGGAGCCAATTGCAAGTGAATCGCTTTAGCTTTTTCAGGCTTTGTGGCAAAATGCAAATGTTATTTTAGCAAAAGCTTAAGACACCGACAGGTTTAAATATAGAAATAAAAAAAGGGATAAATTACAACAATTATCCTTGAGAATTTAGGAAGTAAAACCCCCCACTTGAGGTTTGTATAAATGCGAAGATTAATTCATGCCCTCTAAAAAATGTGATTTCACTAACAATTCTTACCGGAAAGATGAGATGACATTCCTTCTCATGAGTTTGATCATGAGATGACACACACACACATATATAGAGGTTAGGTTCAAGCTAAATCGTGTGTAACTTTAAGAAATATCACACTATTTAATTTCTTGTTATTGGAATAATAATTTAAAATTCACACTATTTGATTACATATTTTCTATGTTCTTAACATATATGTTGAATTTCACGACAAAATAGGAAGTTATTTACTTTTTCATCCACAAACTCGTATTTGATGTATAATTTTAAATTACAAAAATTTGAACTTTAAACATTTGATTGATGACATGGTTATTCATCCTTGACCTTTTTGAAAATTTTGCAATCATGGAGAGTATATGAAAATAATGTAATCCAACGGTGAATTTGTCAAAATTTGCCTTCAATAAAAAATATTAAATGGTTTAACATTGTTTAAAGTTATACTATGGATAAATTGAGTCCAATCCCCCTCTCATAAAATCTTTAGAGGGTGTGTTATTTCATATAACGTTTTTGTGAGTGTCATTTTGTAAAATTGTGAAGAAAGTCGGTGTAATTTATCCAAAAAGAAAAAGAAAAAGGAAAAAAGAAAAAGAGAAAAGGTGTACAAGATATAAATAAGAACACATAATACTTATTATATTATATATTAGATCATTATATAATGGTAAATACATAGTTTAGTTTAGGATAAATTTAAGTTAGAAATTTAGAATATATGTTATTTTGATAAATATTTCAGACTAAAACCTAATCATTAACTTAAAATGAAAGTGTGGAACATTAGAAATACAGTACAAATTTTTAAAGATATAATTTAACATCTTTTATATTTTAAGATTGTGTTGTTAGTAATTAGTGTTTGTAAAAAAGTCAAGTTGAGATGAACCGAGTAATGTTTAGGATTATTTATTTAATTATTTTTTGAATAGGAGTTGTGGTCAAGGTTATCACCAAATTAGATTACATATTTAAGTTTAGTTCATTTTCTGGTTAAACAAATTTAAGCATGTTCATGAACAACAAAATTAGATCAATCTTTTCTAATATATAGTAAACATTGCAACAAAAATTTGTATGCTGAATGAGGATTAGCATGCTAAATGAGGAATGGAAATCCATAATATTTTAATTATATTTGTAAACATTGCAACTAAATTTATGACGTCCACTTTGTAATAATTGCTCTTTATTATCATGTCAAGAAATTAACCAATTTTTAGTATAGACGAGATTCAAATCCCAAATATTTTATTTGATGATAAAAGTTTTACCAATTAAGCTAGTGGAAATCCATAATATTTTAATTATTTGATATATATATATATATATATATATATGCATCTAGTGCAATAATAAAAATTAAAGACAAAGTTTTAACCCATTGATAATTTATTTTAGTATAAATATAGTATATGAGGATAAGTTATTTAAAATCATATATTATTCTTGAATATAATTCAAAATAACGTGGTATTATACATACTTTAAACTTTTTAAAAGAATGTTTCTATATAAAATGATAGTCTCTATTTAAAAGATGGATCACAAATATGCCACATTAATGTAACAAAATGTAATTTCATCTAATATAATTAGTCTTTAGAAACAATTCCAACAAAATAATTTTGCTGAAACTGAAAATTGAAAACACTGTAGCAAAATAATTTTTAAATGTGTGAATAGTGCGGTGAGATTCAGTTTTATTGAAAAAGTTACTAAAAAGTGAGATTTGTGGGTCCCGTACACTGTTTAAAGGACCCACGAAACTGATAAAAATGGCTGAAAAGTCAACAATTGCCGACTATTATTCACATGAACAATAAATGTTGTCCCTAAATGGGTGCGCAGCCAAAAAAGAAGAAGAAGAAGAAGAAGAAGTGAAGAACGTAAACGCAAACGCAAAAGCTGGATCCAAACCCAGCCCAAGCATTATTTCTCAAAACCATATATATATATTTTTTTTTTTTTTGAGAAGGTCAAAACCATAATTAGTGATGTACTGATGTACAGGGCAGAATATGTATGGTATGAAATATGTATGTGTTTCATTTATAATGAATTTGAACAAAAAAATTCATACAAGTATAATACGAAAAACGTTTAATGCATATTTAATATGTTTATTTTTAATTATAAAAAACGTGTATTTTGTAGAGTAAACGAGAGTTTTATTAAGAAATATGTACATACGTGTAATATATTGTATGTGTACTTTACTTACAATGCTCAAAAGAATAAATTTTGCCAATATTAATATTTCTGTTAAAATCGAATCTACTAGATTTTTTTTTTTTTTTTTTTTTTTTTGCAATAGTCTTATTATTACGTATTATTTATTATTATTATTTTGATTTTGGAGGAAGACAATAGTCTTATTTTATGCAACCTTTTCATCAAGCTGAACAGTCTATAGCTAATATATATATATATATATTCAGCAACAAAAAGAAAAAGAAAGAGTGAACTATATATGAGTTAAAATAAGGCATGTAATCAAAGGTGTTGGTAATAGAAGTTTACCTTGACATCCCATGTTAAGATAAGGATTTCCTTCGAATCCATAACGGCAATAATAATACTTGACCCCGTATCTTGTATAACCCCAATCTATATGCCGTCTAACATACAACTCCGTAAAATCATAGACGTCAGAGAAGTTTAATACAGTCCACTCCAGCACCACAGGAACGTAATCCGAATTCAGAACATGGTTAGAGGCAGAGGGATCTGTTTTATCTAACCATTGTGTCTCTGCTAGGAAGGCACGTTGGCAACTACTCGTGTTTGTTACACTCAAGAAAGTAACGTCAAGTAGCTGAATCGCATCAGGGATTCTGGTCTGGCAGCAGTCGAACCCTGAGCAATTACCTTTCAACTTTTTATTACTGCAATCCGTCTTGCAACCAACCACCATCATAGGATTCAGACCAGTAACTGTGGCCAAGTTGTCGCAACCAACCGAAACGAATTTATTCCGATTTGACGAGAAATAAAATGGAGTTCCGGAGATGTTCACCCGTGGAACACTCCCCGCCGAACTCTGATTTATGCAGTTTGAAGAAGAAATAATAGGCATCTTGACTCGAATGAGTCCGGGCTCATAAGAAATTTTAATAGTATCATACGAATCACTAATATTGATTTCCAGCACCTCCCTGCCAATGCTGGGTAAGAAGGCTGTAGCAGCAGCCGCGACTCCACTTACATTGCAAACAATTTCATACGTCTTGGTCATGAAGCAATTGCTTCCGATTCCAAACGGATATGGAATCGAAATATTTCCACATCTATCAGGACAATTGGGTTTTGCCATAGGTGGTGCTCCTTCTGCTAATCCATATGCCACTGCCAGCAGAAGTAAGAAAGTAATCCTCATTACAAATGTCACAGCCATTTAATTTCTGGGTGTCTTTTACGGTTCAACAAAGCAATATATATATATATTATATATATATACACACACATACATACGTGGCCTTGCAAGAAAAGTGTAGCTAGATAAGATATTTTCCACAACTTCCGATTTTGTCCCTTCTTTTACTTGGACTTTATAATGGAGAGAGAGAGAGAGAGAGAGAGAGAACCAATGAAGGTGAAAAAGGCAAGAATGAGGTTTGAGGGGTTTGAATAATGTTGTTTGTAATTTTTTGAAATATAATGTGTAAAAATATGTGTAAAGTTACTTACAAATTAAAAATAAATATTTAAAATGCCCTACCGAACAGCCCTATTCTAAAATAAAAAAAAAAGCCATAAGAAAAGAGCATGTTATTGTCTTTAACCTTTAAAAATATATATATATATATATATATTACAAGTACTATGAATAAAAAGAGTCATAAACCACTTTATTACTTAAAAAAAAAGGGTTACCATGAGATTGTCTTCTATGGGTTTACAACACTTTAATAAACTATTTTTTATGCATACATGCATCTATACAAAGAATTATCCAACCAACCGTTTTGTTCTTAATATTGTAATAAGTAACTTATTATAATGACTATGAACAGAAAAAGTCATAATCGACTGTTTTATCTAACATATACACAGACCAAGATGTTATCAAAAAATAATAATAATAATACAGGCCAAGATTGTCTTTTAGTACCATTTTTTATGGTAACCTTTTTCTAATATTTTTCAGTCAAAGTCTTCGTCCTAAGAGATTGGCTTTTATCATTTTATGCATTAGAAAAATAAAAAAGAGTTTGTCTTTTATTCCCCCCCACCCCCCCAAAACGCATGCACATATTTTACAATTTTATGAGTTTCCATTAGAAAAAGTTCTCAAACCACTCTGTTTTAATGCACATACCATTAGTAAAAGATTACCGTACATGCAATTTTAATTTTTAATTTCATAGATGCTTTAACAAGTGCATAGATCTTGTGCATCAAATTTGAGACAAAGAATATTAGGGATCTTGTGCATCAAATTTGAGACACAGAATTTTGGGCTGTCTTTTGGTATTTGGTAATATGGTTATTGGAGAAGTACGATTAGATTGGTAGAATATGACATGCCGCACAGATTTTTCTTCTCTGCATGTAAACAATTATTTGATGGTGTAGTTACATTTAAAAAAAAAAAAATCTTCACCATATTTTATGCTCAGATTTTTGTCTTTGCGGCCCAGTATGCTTTGGCACATGATATTATCATTTCTTGGTAGGATTGGAACTTTTATTCTTTTCCCACCATTTGATAGATAACGTAGTTTGAACTACAAAGGTGTTGCGTACGTAAAGTATTAACTATTAATCAATCATATTAAACAAAAAACGTGAACCATTCAAATTTTTTTTTTTAGGGTACTTGAACCATTCAATTTTTTTTTAAGGGAAGGTAAACCATTGTTGCCATTCAATTAAAAAGTAACTATTTTCAAAAAAAAAAAAAAAAAAGACTGGATATAATAAAAATAACTATCCAGTTATTACTTATTTTCTGCAAAAAAAGAAAACAAAAGAATGAGGAGTCCGTTCAGGTTGGGTAGGACTCCTCATTCTTCCATGATAAACCTGATTTTTATTGGATTGGGTTGCGGGTGGTTGTGAACTTGACTTGATATCAATCCTACCACTATATATGACTAGATATATTGTAGTTGTTTACCAGGTGAAGATAGTCAAATATCACGTTTTGGCAAAATTTGTAACAAACTAGCATTGTTTTGGAAATATTTAGTAATCTACTACTTTTTTAGTACTCAAGTTTCACAAAAATTATACAGTTTACATTAAACCAACGTATGACTTTTTGTTTTCAAAATTTTGGTGCTATGAATTTACATTTAGTTGCCAATGCAAGTTTTTCTCAAAAAAAAAAAAAAAAAAAAAGTTGCCAATGCAAGAAACCTTTAAGATGGTGACTATTCATATCCTTCTGTTGATTAATGCTTGCTACATATCCCTCATGGCAGCTCAAGTTGCGTTCATCCCTAGCTGCTCATGACATGACCTATTGCATTAGAATGTTCTCACTTCTCTCTTACTTGGAATAAGTTGTGTTTATAATGCCTTTTTTTAGAAAGATTTACTAGTATTGATTTAGCGAAGTTTCTCTCATTCAAAAACTTCTGTATGACAATGATATAGACAGAGGATGCTAGCTAGGTGTATTATGTACTTTCCGCTATTTTTAATTTTTCTTTTGGCAACCTTGAAGAGCATCTATATTAATATCAGACTTCTTTGAATTATGCTTTTAAGCCTTATCGCTCTTGGATGAAATGCCTAGATTATAATAATGAGCACCGTTTTATACTGGGAAAAAAGTAAGAGCACTCCAATGTTTAGGAAACCAAGTAAGAAATTAGTGTCTCTGTGTGCAACAATAGAGATGCATTTCTCTCTTTTTTTCATTTGGAAATATTTTAGCCTGGAATTCATAAGCACCCTTTCAGATACCTGTTAAAGAAAGGGAAAAACCTAATATAATTGAATGAAACGCAAAAAGGCCAAAATCCAAAAAAGTTGGAGAAAAAAATACAGCATCATTTTAGAATACATATGAAAGTTCATCACAGTAATTGAAAACATCACAGAAGTGGTATACAGAGCCTAATAAGCTGTATGACTAGGAGAAGTTAGTTCCATAAAACTCAATTTTTTTCATAGTTAAATAAGTCATCAAGAACTTCTGGATTGGGTACATCCGGAGTCAACAACTTGACAGGCTTTGGTCAATCGACATGCATGTGACACTTTCGGCTCTATCTCTAGTCATCTTCCAATAAATTGCTCCTTTATTTCTTTGTCTCTTGATAGTACACTCTGTATTTTCTCCTTTGGCAGACTCCTCCAGCTGGATGCCATTATTTAGAATTATATCATTATTTAGAATTATATTTGATCTCCATTATTTAGAATTATATTTGATCTTTTTTTTAATCTATTTTTATATATTAATCGATTAATCCATTAATCTATCTTAAAGTTTAAGAGAGAAAAACTTATGGGTTGATCTAAAGCTAGAAGTTGACACCTTTTAATTAATCGAGGTAGTTTTAATTTGATCCAATATTGACCTTAATCTATGAAGGTCAGACCCAACTTCACCGCCACGCTTGAATACTTTTCAGCCCTGCATTATCGTAACTTTTGACCATTTTTGGCATTATGCAATTATACAGTTTTCACTTTATCTTCTTTTTAAGAATTTTATATGCACTTGTAAAACTTTATCTTCTTTTTTTTTTTTGCTTAAAGTAAAACTTTATCTTCTTTTTAAGAACTTTACATGAACTTTATATTCTTTTTAAGAACTTTACGTGCACTTGTCTACATCGTTTCTTGCTGACTATGCGCTTGTGGCTAAGCTTGTTTGCAGCAACGGACCCACAGCTACACTAAGGGGCCCATGGCCCCCTTGAATTTCTTGTTTCTTTATTTTCGAGGGAGGATTTATTATTTATATTTCCCAAAAATATAAAATTATTCCCTTGAAAAATAATATATATATATAAGTTTTTTTTAAACCCATCTCTTTTTTTTATTTTTTATGAGATATGAATTTTGAAAATATGGCTTGCTTAGTATATTGTTTAAGTATTGTTATTTAATTTTTAGTGTTATGAAAATACATATTTGAGTGTTATAAAAATAACAGCGAGATTGTCAAAGTAATAACTAATGAAAAATTCAATTATTGGCTTTATCTCTCAAAATTAGAATTAGAGAATATATATATATATATATATATATATATATATATCACTGTTGTTTTTCGAGTCTCTTATTTGCCAGATTCCTTCCTACTTGAAAACGTGTGGTGCAGAGGTATAAAATCGGGAAAAACATTTCACCATGACTTTTGTAATAATTGTTTGGAATTCCGAAAAATTGGAAAAAAATTTTCATTTGTTCTTATTTTTCTAGAAGAGAAGACTTGGAAAGTTAAGGGAGGTGTTTGGATCATTAATTTTCATAACTCATAACTCAAAAACAGTGAGACCCATAGCTAGAAGTCTGTTTGGCACCACCATAATTCTATTTCTATAACTCAGTTTTCATCACTCAATTTTCTGATTTTTGAGTTATAAGTTAATGGAAACTGAAAACACATTTTAGCTGTTTTTAGTTTCTATAACTCATAACTCAATGACATTTTTGTAATTAAACACACATGGCACCTTTTGATTTTTTTTTTTTTTTTTCCTTTTATTCTCCTGGGTTGGTCTTCAGTTCTTCCTTTTTTTTTTTCTCTTTTTTTTTTTTTTTTTTTTTTCCTTCTTCTTTCACTAGGTTCAGTTTTCAGTTCTTGCTTCTTCTTTTTTTCCTTCTTCTTTCACTGTTTCAGTCTTCAGTTCTTCCTTTCTTTTCTTTTCTTTTTTTTTTTCCGTCTTCTTTCACTGGTTCGGTCTTCAGTTCTTCCTTTTTTTTTTCACTAGATTAGGTGAGTTTGGGTACTAGGGTAAAAAAAAAAAAAGTTGCACCAAGTGACACGTATGGGGCCCACAAACAGTGTGAAAAATATTGAATGATGATAAGTGAGTGATGGTGCCAAATGGGTAGGGTATTTTAAATGATAAGTGATGAGTGACAGAAATTGAGTGATGAAAAATATTGATCCAGACAAGCCCTAATTGTTAATAGTCTTCCTTCTATTATCCAGTGTGAAATTTGGACTATAAAATAGTTTGTTTCAAATTGCAAAGTTGCAAACTAAAGATGTAGAAATTATGTTATCTGGGTTTCTGTACTGACCCAACAATCATGTTATCAATTTATCATGTTCACGTGGCAATCGTGTTATCATATGGCAATCGTATTATAGGGATCTCTATTTATTTTCTTTTTACTCAAATAATTTTTTTTAAGAAACTCATTTATAATTACATATACTCAAATTTACTTATTAGTATCCTGTACAAGGACCAAAGATAGCGAAAGTTGAACAAAAATTATGAAATCATGAAAAATAGTCACCAAAGTATAAACAACATGTACAGTTAGAGACCATATCAATCAAGTAGTCATTAGTGGCATCAGTGGGTTTGCACATTTATAAAAGACTCAAAGTCATTAGTAACATCAGTGGGTTTGCACATTTATAAAAGACTAAGAGCATTCGCATCCGAGTACCTAAAAAAAATACATATTTTACATTTTAAAATCCTACTTTATCTATTTTACCGTACCATTTTACAACTCATTCACATCCATGTTTTTACATTTACATTTAACACATTAGAAATAATGTAAATTACCCCTTAATAATAATAATAAACCATTTCATGAAAATTTTTTGTACCACTTTTATAAGAAATAAAAAATGCTGTCAAACCATTAATCATTTTCTTTATTTTCCAATAAAAATATTCCTAAAATAGTGCATTAAAAATACCTTAGATCATCCATTAACGTGTTCCACTTTTCCTAATAAAATTTCCATGACTTATCTTAAAAAAATAAAAAAAAAACTTTAAAGCGTGTATATAAAAGTGAGAAGTGTTCCCAAAAAAAAGAAAGTGAAACGTGAAGAAGTAAAGTCTTTTACAATTTCCTATTTTACATTTTCAAAGAATATGCTGGCAGTGATGCAATGAGAAAACAAGAACAAGTAGTGGTCTTGTTAACAACAGATATGAGAAAAGTTGAGGCCAGGCCTCACGACTCGTGACACAGAACTTATTAAAGATATTGTCCGGTTGCATAGAGTGTGGTGTGAGTACTGAGCATTGCCTGTAAAGACTAAAGAGAACTCACACGAAAGAACAACATACTTTCCTGTCACAAATTGAATGACGCACATTCATCAAATTTGATTTGTGGAAAGAAAAGTTGATGGGGAACATCCGTAGTACAAAGTAGCAACTAAAGAAATGATTAATTAGTAACTTTGCCTTTATCTCTTGAAGTTTGTATGGGACAAAATAATATCACTGCTTTTTTCAGTCATTGATTTGCCAGATTCTTTCATCCTTTAGAAACGTGTTTCAACATTAGAAGACTTGCAAAGACTTGGAAAGTTATAGTTTTCTGTAGGTTCGTCTATTATTAGTTACTAGCATTTAATCAACGCAATGCGCAAAATTATTTTATAAATTAAAAAATAATTAATTTAACATAACAATATATTAAAATTTAAAATTCGTCAAGAACATCCGTAGTCCAAAGTAGCAACTAAAGAAATGATTAATTAGTAACTTTGCCTTTATCTCTTGAAATTTGTATGGGACAAAATAATATCACTGCTTTTTTCAAAGTCATTGATCTGCCAGATTCTTTCATCCTTTAGAGACGTGTTTCACCATTAGAAGACTTGCAAAGACTTGGAAAGTTATAGTTTTCTGTAGATCCTTCTATTATTAGTTACTATCATTTAATCAACGCAATGCACGAAATCATTTTATGAATTAGAAAACAATCAACTTAATATAACAATACATTAAAATTCAAAATTCATCGAGAACATCCGTAGTCCAAAGTAGTAACTAAAGAAATGATTAATTAGTAACTTTGCCTTTATCTCTTGAAATTTGTATGGGACAAAATAATATCACTGCTTTTTTCAAAGTCATTGATCTGCCAGATTCTTTCATCCTTTAGAAACGTGTTTCACCATTAGAAGACTTGCAAAGACTTGGAAAGTTATGGTTTTCTGTAGGTCCGTCTATTATTAGTTACTAGCATTTAACCAACGCAATGCACGAAATCATTTTATAAATTAGAAAACAATCAACTTAATATAACAATACATTAAAACTCAAAATTCGTCAAGGGCATGTTGTACAACCTCTCATTTGTCCTACTTGCAGAAATGCTATCTACAAAATACAATATCACTCCATTTAAAATCAACTCCAATTATCTTTTATAGAATTTAAAATATATATATCATATGTTGCAAGGTTTTCAGACCCGGACCGTTCATTGAACCGTAAAAGGGAGGGGTTCAAGGTTTTTGAGGTCGAACCGAGGTCGAATCAGAGTCGAACCGTGATGACGTCATAATTAATTTAATAATTATTTTAAATATATATTAAAAAAATTAAATTAATAAAAAAATAGAAAAATTAACTAAAATAGTCCAAAACAAATATAGATAGGAACAAAGTTTAGCTACAAAATTGGTTGTAGCTTAAGGCTACAAACTCACTCAATAAAATAAATACTGCAACATATTTTGAAAATCTAACCGTTGAATTGCATGTTCTTTATGCCCTTAATACACATATTAAATTTTGTGTTAATCAGATATTATTTACTATATGATCTATAAACTTATATTTTGTGCATAATTTTAAATTATAAAAACTTGCAATTTAAAAAATTTATTGATGACATAGCTATTGATCTTTAATTTTCTTGAAATTTTGCAAGTATGGAGGATATAAGAAGAAAATGTAATCCAACGGTGGATTTGTCAAAATTCACCTCCAATAAAAAGATATTAACTAAGTTTGTAGCCTAAGGCTACAACCAATTTTGTAACTAAACTTTGTCCTATAGATAGTATTTTTTATAACATAACTTTCATAATACAAATAAAAATTATTAAATTCTAAAAAAACAATAACTATTGAGTTTCTAAATTATTTTTAAGTCATGACAAAACACACTTTAGTACTCAATAATTTTTATTTTATGACACTCAATAAAATAGTTAAGAGTTAAAAGAGTTTATTTGCTCATGGCCAAGCCCATTTGGCTGCCCATTATTTTTTTTCCCAAGCCCATTTTAATAGTCCTTGTTCACCATTTATTATGAATTAAAAAAAAAAAAAATCAAAACCCAAGAAGAAAGTGCTTGACAGCAAGCAAGCACTAATTAGTGGTTGACAGTGACACAAAGCACGCTGCAGGAAGAAGTCTTCGGAAGTAGTGAAAAAGTTTACAATAATTTTAGCAATATTTTTGCAACAAAATTTATGTGAAAAATTGTTACTAGTTCTAATTTGAATCCACTATTAAAATTATTTTTTTTACTCACTAATATTAACTAATAATAATTTATTACTTAAAATTTATTGTAAAATATTGTAAAAATATTGTAGTAATATTTAATTGTGATTTTTTATTCTTTTTATTTTTTTTCCTTTCTTTCCTTCATCCATACGATTCTTTTCCCTTTCTTTTCTTTTTTTTCTCTTGCTTTTTCTCATCCACACACGTATCTCCATCCCTACCCCTCTAGTCTCATCTTGTTTTTATTTTTCTAGATTCTTCCTCCAGAGAGCGTGTCCTCCTCTCTACTTTTATTTTTCATTCTTTTCTCTTTGGGTCAGTACTCAGTAGGAATACAAAAAGAAAGACTACAAACAAAAACTAATCTCAGTACATCGCCTAGCCACGCTACCCCTAGAAAGATCATTCTTAACAACACCAGCCGTATCCTCAGGGGGATTCTAGAAAACAATGAAATTCTTTCTTTATCTCTAGCTCTCTCTCTTTCTCTCATACTCTCACTCGGTCAAACACACATTACCAGCGGAGAACAAAGCCAGAATTTAAAGCTTGCTTCACCTAAGAGAGGAGTTTCTGAAGATCTGGAGCTGCGTGATGTGCTCTGAAGAAAGAAGAAGAAGAAATATAAAGATATGTTGTGTTTTTTTGGAGATGGAACTCTGAAGACATGATGTACTCCAGTGGTTGTTTTTCTTTTTCTTTTGTTTTTCTGTGTTTTTTTTTTTTTTTTTTCCGGTTCAGATTCAAAGGGAATCGTGAGAAACGGTCTGATCACGGTTCTTAGAACCATGTGGTTCGACCGCGATTTGAACGGTTCCCGAAATTTTTCCTGTGGTGCGGTTCTTGAGGCTAAAAGAACCGCAAAACTGAGCGGTTCAAGGTTTTTCCAGTCGGTCCGTACGGTCCGATCTGGGTTTCAAAACCATGATATGTTGTTGAGAACACACAAAGGCATTAACCCAAAGCAAAATTAACCACAAACTAAAGCCCTTTTATGTTGGGGTGATTTTATTTATTTATTTTATTTATTTTTTTTTTTTAAATAAGCTTTGGGTTTATAAAGATAAAACATAGCCTTAACTCACAGCACATACTATGAAAATAATTTGTTTTTTCACACTTCAATTTCCAATGACAATTGCTCTGTTGGTTTCTCATGTTAATATGTCAAGCTTATCAAAACAACTTCAAATTGTTAATTGCATTATGGATCCAAATGCAATGGACAGAGTTAGAATCAATCAATAAATAAATAAACAAAACCACTAATAAGAGTTCAGATAAAAATAAAAAAATAAAACTATTCTCACAAAATCTAGTTATATATTACAATGTCCTCAATTTAAAATAAAATAAATTTCCAGCAAACATACATAAAATAGAATAATAGATGCAAGAAAACGTTATTTGCAAGGGACTAAACTAAATGTTGTGGTGGGCATATATTACAAAGTGATTTGTTGGGAATTTTCTTGCATTTAGTTCTCTATTCCTGCAAATAAAAATACAACTTAAATAAAATCACATATTTTCATATAACAATAATTGAAAAGTTCCAATGCTACTTAAAAACACACACACACAAAACTAATTTGTCTGTACTGATTCTAATTTCAGTCAGTTACTTTCAAACTAACTAAATTCATACATGCATTAAAGAATTAAACTTAGAATGTAAACATTATAAACTCAAAAATCAATGTGTATATAAATAATCTCAAGGAAAATATTTGTGAACTAAACTATCTCTTAATTAGGACACCGACACAATTCAAAGATTCTAAGGGATGTTGTCGGAAGGGGCACAGTGATGTGGCGGGTGCAATACATGAGGGATCTAAATTGCAAGTATTAATAGTAAATAGATAGATTTAGAAGCAACCCCAAACATAGTGTTGTGCATTTTAGCCTAAAAAGTTTGAAGTGGTTTTGCAATCTGTCTAGTCAGATGATCAATTATAACAAATCTGCAGTGTTTTTCCTGAGCAGTGTAAAGAATCTGTTTTAGCTCTTTTTAAGGTTAAAGAAGCTAATAGACTTGGTAACACCTGGATCTCAATTGAGATTTTGGCCAGAAGAAATCTGACCTGTTTAGAAGTCTGGTTGAAGGCAAAACTGTTGTCTCTGGCTGGAAGATTGACTTTGCTCAAACCTGTGCTTACTTCACTGCCTCTCTATTATTTTTGGGACCATTTAGAAGGTGTTAGAGAGTTCATTCTATGAATTTGATCACAATTTCTTTTTCAAAAAAGAGAATGGGGCTGGGTTGTAGGAAAATTGGACATTTGAACAAAGAATTGTTAGCTAAACAATTTTGGAGAGTTGCTTTGAATCAAAATTGTTTGTTCTTTAAGGTGTTGCAGGCCAAAAATTGTAGACAAAATAATATATTCAGCGTTAGATGAGATTTTAAGATTTGCCTCTGACCAATGGGAATCTTAAGAATAGGGTCATTTAACCTCACTCAATCTAGGATTTATTTTGTGAAGAAAGAGTATCATCCATATAAATCACAAAAGCTTAGATGATCAATTGGATTCTGCTTCTTCTGTCAGTCAGAAACTTAGCACCAGGTTATGGAAGCTGAAATTGCCTTTCGAATGCTTGGTCTTTTCTTTTGGAAGTTAGTACACAATGCTGTACCTCTTAAAGAAAAGTTGGTTAAAAGACAAATTATATCTTCTGCACGTGTACTTCGTGGTGAGAATGAAGTGATTGCAAACCACTTGTTTTTATCTTGTTTCTTTTGCTAGAGCAGTTTGATCTGTTGCAACCATAGTCAATTGGATTCTGAGTAAAACATTGTATTAATGCTTTTTATAAGGATGGCTCTGTTTAACTCCTTGTTTATGGCTGTGGTGGTTGGGAGTTCTGTGGTCTGTGTGGTTTTCCAACAACAAAGTTGCTCTTGAAGGCTGGTCCATTTCACCTAATGTGATGGTAAAATATGGAAGAGGGTAGATGGTTAGTTGTTCAAATGATGATGCTAAAGTGCAGGTGTTCTTCTAAAAGAAATGAAATTGACTGGCTTTGTTCTTCAAACCTCAAATATGCAATTCAATCTATTTAATCTGATTCACAAGTGAAGATCCTCATGGGGAAAATCTAATGGTTCTAAATCAAAGCTTACAATTCTAAAAAGTATAAGGCAGTTGCACAAAAAAGCTTTGCATAAAGGTGTAATATATGCCTTTTGATTTCTCAAGAATAATGCAATAAGAAATTGTAAATGCATCCATATATCAATAATCCACTTTCTCATATGCTTTGACACCAAATAGTCTTAATTAACTTAATTCCACATCTCTAACCCAATGCAAGTTCACCAAAGACCACAAAATATGTATATGAAAATCAATAGTTTTAATACTTTACATAGATCATAACAATAACTTTGAATTCAGAACTGTTTTTTGTCAATAAAACTTGAGCAAAATTTTAGAAACCTACTAATATGAACTCACACACAATAAACATAAATATTGTGGTAAACTTATATAGTCTCTCAAATTAAACCCTCCAAAATATAATTTAACCACACTCCAAATAACCATCAAACACCAACCATTTGATTCAATCCTGCAACTTAGAGATCTGATTCCAGCTACTCTTTGCCCTCAAGATCCAATCTTTCAAAACCCAAATCACTTTTTAGACTGGGTCATCCAATTACTTGAATCTTTATTACTTACAACCACTAAAACCTTGTCATAGTTCTTTTCTTTTAATGTGAGCTGAAAAAACCACAGGAGAAAGATTGTAGAGAAGGGTAATTTCAAACAATAAAAAGTAGCCCCTTTCTCATTATAATAATAATAATAATAATAATAATAAATACACTATCAATACTTAGTTTAGACTGATCAAGCTTGTGGATTGGGTAGAGATGTTCTTGCCAAGTTACCATCATCTATAAAATATAGAGAGTTCAAAAAAAAAAAAAAAAAATTAGCTGACTAACCACCAAGGACTGTTGAACCACTAAGCTGTCCCTAGCAATGGAATTGAACGTGTGGTGACCCACTATGCTTTAACAGATAAACGAAGCCATTCATCAACAAAAAAAAAAATCTAATTTTGAATTTTTATTATTATTGCGTCAATACAAAATAAAACCAAGTCTAACCCAAATGCAAACCAAATTCTAACCACCAAACCTTTAAAACAATCCAACCAAAATATCTTATAAAAAAATCCAACAAAAATACCCATAAACAATTAAAACACATGGTTAAAATACCGTTTTAACAAAAGGGTCTACCGTTTGGTTTAAACCATTTCAATATTAATAAAACACAAACATAACAGCATGAACAAATAGAAACCAAATAGAAACCAAATTGAACCAATTTCCAAATTATAGTTTTGCAAAAAAATCTTGTTTGCACAACTTCTAAGCAAATGTCAACAATTTTTCTAAGTTTTTTTGTTAACTTTGTAATAACTATAAAAAACCTTGCAGACTTCAATCTCCATTCACACGTTATAGATATTGCAGCTTATACATGTTATCATGTGATATTCAAAATTAGGGAAATAGATGTGGCTGCCAAAAATTCAATTGGAAAGACTTCTATGACATAATGATGCAGCAACCAATATATAAATATACTGTATAACAACATTTAAGAAAATATTTTTTTTTAAATGTACATTTAAACTATCTGAATTCTAAATTAGAATACAACCTAAATTTAGTAAAATGGTTTTCATATAAATACAGCTTTATATATAAAATGTTAGTTGAATTCTAATTCAAACCACCTAAATGCAATGCAAATCAATTTAAAAAATCAAATGCAAATCAACTGTAAGTGCAAGTCAATGTCACTGAATTGCAATAGAAAAATAAAAGCACTCAATGGAGTCAACCCACCTTTTGCAGAGACAACCAACCATTTAGTCAAACTTGGAAAGGATGCTTCAACTCACCCAAATAAATAAGTGGAGCACGATCTAATATACCTAGACTAACTTCACAAACAAAACAAACATAATCAAAACTGATTGAGATCAAATACTCTTTGCCCTCCCAAATCACTCTTAAACATTCAACTTAGAATAAGATACAAATTTTCACTTTGTAGAAATACTGGAGCAATTAGAAATATTTCTAATTTCCTGTAACTTGCAACTTGTTGACTATATTTTACAACTAAGATAACCACACGATGAAATTATGTTGAGCAATTTTACTACTCAAATTTGCACACAAGCACAGCCCACACACACACAAAAACAGAAAAGGACCTGATGAGAAAAGAAGAAAATAAACACAAACCTTCAATGTAAGCCCTCAGAGGTCCACTGTAAAGTGGGGAAAAATAAAACAGAGGAAATTAAGACTATAACGGGTGAGATTGGAGATCAATATTTCACATCATCATCACAATAAAACTCAACACTAGCAAACAACACCATTCTCCATGCATATAACTTCAACCACGGGTTGTGCATGAGTAACAACCATACCAACAGATCAATGTACAGAAAGATAGAATATATACTAAATACATTTATGCTATGAGAACCTTGTAAGGCATGCATTAGAGCAATATTTGAAGGACAACTTCGAGAAAATTTGGTCATTGGCAATATTAGTATGTAAAAATCCCCAAGTACAAATAGAGGCATCTTTGAAAAACAACATGGTACTTTACTTGACCTCAATGGCTTTTATTTCACCTTCCTCATTCTTGAGTCGGCCTCAAATGTCCTAGCATTACTTCGACGCAAAACATGATATACAACAAACCCCATACTATCTACATCAATAGTTTTTTTTTTTGCTAAGATAGTTCAATAGAATTAGAATATAGCATTAAATTAAAATTTACTCTAGATTTTCCACTTTCTCAATTTCATAATGTCTTCCTTTATTTTAACTCAATAAGAAACGTTGGAAGTGTACTATCTTACATAGAATTGGCCCTTATATACAGTAATATCATTATACTCAAAACAGTTATCATCTACAACAGCTAAACTCCTAGCCCCAGATTTTGCAAAGCCTAATTTTCCCACACCAAAGATAACAAAAAGGGCAGAGTCATTTACATTTGTTCAAGGCGAATTGGGAAACATAACTACATTATTGGCAGACCTACATTCAATCTGAGTTTATGGTTTGGAACATTAAAAAATCTTATCAGATTAATATGGAATTAAAAAGAGTAGAAGTCAAATGGATAAGAATGATAGTTAGGCTGTCCTAACCTGTCAGCTTTATCCAGCAATGTTTCTTGAGAACACCTGGTGAATGTTATAAATATGTCTAAACAAAGGTAATTCAAACAATAAATACATAATGGATAGAATCTTGACAGAGAACTGTAGCAAATCTGAATTTAAACGAAATGACAGGATAAGAAGGTTTGTTAAAATTACTAAACTTTCAGATTTTAGACAGTTTAAAACAAAAACATATGTTTATTGGAGATTTAATATGATAATTTGTAAAGGAAATGCAGTGGTGAGAAGTTTAATGAAAAAAAAAAACTATTTGAAGTAATGAAAGAGTATGCTAATCTTTGAGGCAGAGCAGCAAATGCTCTTCTAATAAAAAAAAAAAAAAAAATAAACAATATAAAGAAATATATAAAGATTCATAGAGTAAGGTAGTATATCCATTTGTTTGTCTTGTTTGTAAGAGTATGTTATTTATAAACTAAATTGAAATACATTAGAATTCAGATTTTTTTTTTCTTCTTTGATGCAATTTGCTTAGTACTCTTTTGACGTTTTTGATGCATTTGGGGCGGCATTCTTTTATGAACAAGTCTTCCACCTTCAGTAGTTATAGGAGCAGTTAATTTAGGTCTTTCAATAGATGTTTTTTTTCTACACATATTCAAGGGCTAAACCCCATGATGCCTCCCCAAAAAAAACTGGATTATGATAAATCAAGAAGGCAATAAATAATCAAAGAATATAATAATTCCAATTTGGAAAAGATTATAATGTTAGTAAAGCAGGAAAGACAAAGATTATAATCTGAGGCCAAAACATTGAAAGAGAGAGAATAAACATCCGGATTTTAATTAAATTCAAATAACAAAAAGTAGCGGTGAGGATGTGAAATAAGTAGAAGGGAGAATTGGCTGAAGATCATTGAAACAGAAATACAGTACATGAACAAAATGTAATACGAAGTATGAGATAAGTAAAAAAAATATCAACATTCAAGCAAACTATATTAAACTGTAAAATGGTTTTATCTTTCAATTATCTTGTCAATGTTCCTTTTAAATGAAGAGGTCGGTCTGTTCTAAAGACTAAAACCAACAAACTCCAAAAAAGAAAAAATGCTATAAAGACCACAAACCAAATATAAAACCTGGTTTGAAACTGAAATTAATGATTACATAATCATCACTAATAGAAATTTAAATCCTTCAAAACCAACACAATGTAATCATTGAGCTACACCGAATAGTAAAATTGCACAAAAACAAATAAGCCAAATTAATTGCAAAGCAGGGCAAACATAATAATAAAGATCCATGGACTAATCAAAAACATTAATCGAAGACAATTAGCGAAATAGTGGATCAACAAGAGTACGTTGAATATTTTTGTTCTTTGGTCATTCAGGTGGAACCAAGAATTAAAGACATTTGCATAATATTTTATTGGTTTTTAAAGTAAAAAGCTTTTTCTAAAGATTAACAAACTAATTGAACCATTAATGTGTACACCACACAACAATCTTTAGTAAATGGTCCCTCAATATTCAACAACATAATTTTAAGCAATATGTTGGCTATTTAATCAAATTCAATAAATGAAAAAGAAACATACTTTTCTGCCAAAAAGATTCATTCATTCTTTAAAACAATTATATATTCCTTTAAACAAATAAACCTTTAAACAAATATACAATCAAACGGAAAACATGACTTTTTAGCACAAACATTAAAGAGGTTTTAGACTTTTTAGTTTCAAATAATAGATGCTCAGAGCAGCAACATTGAGAAATCAACCATTATTGAACGGCAAACATGTTTTTTACTACACATATTCAAGGGCTAAACCCCATGATGCCACCCACAAAAAAACTGGATTATGATAAATCAAGAAGAAAGCATCAAAATAAAGAGTATAACACATCAAGTAACAAAATGCTGACCTTGGGTATAGGTGCTGCAGAAAAGAAGCGAAATAGAGTGGGTGTCAAATTTTCTTTGAGGAAGGTACCATTTGTTTAAGGATGTGGTAATCCAGGGCTTTTATTAAGTGGTGTGAAACGGTTTTTATATCAAGTTAGTCCAATGCGTGAATATGGTGGAGGTACCAAATGCAGGCCCCAAAAAGCGTAGCAAAAAAAAAAAAAAATCATAACAGTTTTACAATTCAGTAGAATACAAAATAAGAATTCATTGAATTAAAAAAAATGAAGAAAAATGCAGATTAAAATGTGCAATTCAGAGCCAAATCAAAACCAAACAGATCAACGGAGAAAATTTAATTCAAATTATGAGATAAATAAAGGGAAAATCAGGCTATCCAAACCTCTTAGTTTGATGCAGCAACTCTTCTTGCAAAATACTCATGTTGTACCTGGCAAAGAACTCAGTATTCAACAAAATGATAGGGTAAGAAGTTTTTTAAAATCACAGGAAAGAAAGATGAAAGAGAGACTACAAAAGAAGTGGAAACAAACATTGTAATATGGTATGAGTTGCAAAAATATGAAAGATTGTTTTAGTTTTTAACAATTTGTTGGCTATTTCTCATATGATGATGGCAAGATTAACATCCAACAGTAACACTTTTTGGCACAAACTTGAACTGGAAAGTTTGTTTTCATCTTATACATAAAGATTTTAAACAATCTAAGGTGAAATTTTACTTTTAACTATAATAAATCAAAGGATAAGTCCATAATGTTTCCAAAATAAAAAACCAAACCAAAGCATCCAAAGAAAGAGAATCAACCAATGTATTTTTTTAAAAGGGCCCTAGACAATTAAGCAGGGGGGAAAATTTTAATATAGATATATTGAAGAAGACAAATTGTAATTCATATCATGATAAATCTAAATGATTTAGTTATTTATGAACAATGAATATGAACAATAAATTTCAAGGATGAAGTCTAGAAGATATCAACATGGTGGAAGAAATGAATTATGAAACAAATGTGAGGCAATTGGTAGTATTACATAGCATGTACTTTTTTTTTTCTTGGATATGCAATTGGCTGAGAGGCTCTTCAATACCACCCCCATAGCCCCACTACCAAATACACATCTATATCCCGGTATCCATGGACCCTAACTTTGATAATAATCCATGTAAAATTTGATTTTTTTTTTCCTGTTTATCTCATCTTTATTTGTATTAAATTAAAATTTTATTTTGGATTAAATTGATATGTATAATTATTATGTCCCAATTAATTTATTCCTTTTTTTTTTCCAGTGGCCAAATAGATGGTCACAGAATGTTAACATGCAAATCAAATTCGAAAAAGAGGTCGGTCTGATTTATAGATGGCCTCTCATGATTCTAGGGTTCTGCAATCTTGTCCATGTCTTAAGAATCAATATTCACAACAAAACATCTAAAGAAAGAGAATGAACATCAGAATTTCAATTCAAGTTCGAACACAGAGAATTGATGCGTACCTTTTGTCGGAGTAGTGCCGATCTCTATCTCCGTATCTCAATACCTCTAGGACGTTTAATCGTATTTAACTTTGAATCCTTGAACAAAAAATAGACTTTTTTACGATAACTAAGCCAATCGTAACAGAGAACAATAAAATCCTAAACCAAAATTAGTATATATAGATATATATTCAAAGAATTTTCAAATGGCAATTATAAAAAAACCCTAGAATCACGCGCACGCGCATTCAAAGTCAAAGCTTTAACTCACAAAATAGATCTAGAATATTCCGCAAATTCACGGAAACAGGGGAAACTTATCCTGAAATTACAAGAAAGTTTCAAAACCGAATCAAAACAACAAAAACACATAGAGAGAAAGAAAGGGAGAGAGAGAAGAACGCACCTAAAAAACTGGAAAGGGGATGGCGATGGCCGGCCGTACAAATCTCCAGTGTGGCGCAAGGTTTTTTTTTTTTTTTTTTTCTCCTTCGCTTTCTCCATATCGTAGTGTTGGTAGGGTGTTTTTAGATGCAACGTGTTTTTTTTTTTTTTTTTTACCGGGGTTTTTTTTTTTTAATATATACACAGCCACTGTCAAACGGTGTTAACCTTGTCAAACGCATTGTACGGTATTTTAAAGAAAGCATAAATGCACTTTTAGTTCTTATATTTTGATTTTTTTCTATTTTGATCCCATGTGCTTGTTATCCTTTTTGCTTGTAAAATTTCAAAAATATTAAAGATCAATAATTATGTCAATAACGTTATATTTTGATTTTAAACTTTTGTGGTAAAGAATTATGCATAAAAAATAAGTTTTTTGATCGAATAATAAATAAAATCCGATTAAAACAAAATTTGATATGCATGCTAAGAACATAAAGGACATGCAATTTAACGATTAAATTTTTAAAATTCTGTGGGGGTAAAAGCCCAATATCGCATGTTGGGCCTTAGGCCCAATTCGAATATCACTATGTCCGAAGAGAAAAAATGGTCAGGAAGGAGTCTAAGTGGAAGAAATATACTTGGATACGAACAAGGAAGATAGTCCGAGGAGAACCCTAGTGATCCGAAGAGGTCATTCTCCTCGGACACGAAAGGGACTAGATCAAGCAAGTCTACGGAAAGTTTGAATGATCTTTCCAACAACTTCAATGACAATGACAAGCTTTGGGTATGCTTGGAGATGATAAGAACAGAAAAATATCTAAAAGAAAAAATTGCTACCACCGTATTTAATGCACTGCAGCAACTTTCCTGGCCGCATTTATGTGGAGAAGACCCCTAAACAGTGCCATCTTAGCTACCACCACTCATGGAGAACTAAAGCAGATATCTGATATGACATGTACTCAAGTGAAGGCTTAGATGAAGAACAGGTGGACAGTGAAGATGAAGGAGAAGAAGAATATAAAAATGTAATAGGCCTCTGAAGAAAGAGGGAGAGAAAAAATCTGGGAGAGAACTCTAAGAATTGTATTCACCTTTCAATCAATAACAGGCCTCTTCGGATTTGAGTTTATTTAGCCTTCAAGTGTATTTTTATGCCATTTGACCGTTGCTAGATTCACAACCAGCCTAGCTTTTTCATCTACTCTCTACAAATTCATTATTCTGGGTTTGTTGGGCTCATAATCCTGATCTTTTGGGCTTGGGCCATGAAATTTGGACCCTACAATTGGCGCCGTCTGTAGGGAAAAAGCTTGAGCGAGAGTGGAGGCAACACCCCATAATGGCTGAATCAAGGCAACAACCGGCAGAGTCTAGGGCATCTCAGCATGTTAATCCTTTCCTCAATTTGGAACGGAGACAGGATCGTGAAAGCAGTGTACATACCGCACATAATGATAGAAGTCAGTCGCATGGAGGAAGTCGCATGTCTCATGCAAAGAAAAACCAAAACATACAACTAGAAATTGAAAGACTAAAGAGGGAGCTGCGCCATGCAAAAAGGAAACGTATTTCTTCATACTTCGATGAAGACTCTGATGACGAACAGGATGTCACTTACAAGCAAAAATCTCGAACGCCGGTCAGTGAGTCTTTTTCCTATGAAGAAGCATACCGTCATGAGAGGCAGTCTCGAAACCCATTACATGGAGGCATAAGGAACGACGCCATGAGCAAGGCTTTGAATCAAATTTTCAGGTCCCCTTTTACACGTAACAACGAAAACGCAAGACTCCCTCGACGTTTTCACCAGCCAACGTTTACCACTTATAACGGCTAGACAGACCCTGCGGAATACGTGAGTCATTTCAACCAGAGGATGGCCGTTCATTCCAGAAATGAAGCCTTAATGTGCAACATTTTCCCATCCAGTTTGGGACCGATTGCTATGAGGTGGTTTGATAGCCTGAAAGTGAACTTTATAAGCTCTTTTCAGGAGCTTACTCAGGCATTTGGATCCCGTGTTGTCACATGTCGCAAGGTTCCGCAGTCTTTGGCTTCCTTATTGTCCGTAAGCATGCGAGAGGGCGAGACTTTGAAGTCGTATTCGGACAGATTCTGGGAAATGTACAACGAGATGGAGGACGATTGCGACCTGGTGGCCATCAGCTCTTTCAAGCTCGGACTTCCCACTGAACACGACTTGAGGAAGTCTTTAACAGGCAAGCCAGTTATCAGTGTTCCCCAATTGATGGACAGGATTGACAAGTATAAAAGAGTCAAAGAAGACCAGCAGCAGGGCAAAGGAAAAGATAAGGGTATCCCTCAAGAGAGGAGGGATTTCAGGTCGGATAGGCAAGGCCACAACAGGTCGCGGAGAGACTGGGGCAGACAACAAGGTTCAACGAACCTTCAGACGGTTAATGCTGTGTTCTGAGAGCCAGTGCACCAAGTCCTAGAAAGGATCAAGAATGAGCCTTTCTTCAAAAGACCAAACAAGATGGTTGGAAACCCTAAAAGACGCAACCATAACCTCTACTGCCAATATCACCAGGATCATAGACACACTACGGAGGATTGTAGGAGTCTGTGGGACCATCTCGACCAACTCATCAGCGAAGGCAAGTTAAAACAGCTCCTACACCATACCTCTGATCAAGGTAACCAGGCAAACGCAGGATCTCGAAGGGACGACTCCTCAAAACCTCCCATTGGTACAATAAATGTTATCTTTCTGCACCAGGAAGAACAGGGTCTTGTCCATCCAGAGTACTATCAGTTGCTCGGCTACCCTTGGAAAATGTTAACAGGGAGCCGAAGAGGGCTAGGATGGAGATTTAGCCGGTTCTGGGATTCTCGGACGCAGACAAGATCGAAACTATCCAACCTCATGATGATGCTTTGGTGATCACTCTTAGGATAGGGGGTACGATGTGAAGAGAGTGATGGTGGATCAGGGCAGCGGCACAGAAATAATGTACCCAGACCTTTATAAGGGGCTGAACTTGACGCCTGAAGACCTAATGTCCTATAGTTCCCCCTTGGTGAGTTTCGATGGGAAAGTGGTCATACCAAGAGGCCAAATCAGGTTACCCGTGCAAACTGGCTCTAAAATAGTGGAAGTAGATTTTATAGTGGTAGAGGCTTACTCACCCTACATTACGATCGTAGCCAGGCCTTGGCTCCATACACTAGGGGCTGTATCCTCCACCCTTCATCAGAAGATCAAATACCCGTACGACGGATAGGTCAGGGAGATCTTAGGAGATCATTCTACGGCTAAACAATGTCTGGTGGCAGCGATCCAGCATAAACCTGAAGCTGAGTCCTCAGCCCATAAAGAGGGGGACTTATAGTAGTTAAAATCCTCGGTGCTAGACACCGAACCCTCAGCTGAGGGGGTGGAGTGCGAAAGCCTGATGAAGGTGGTCATCGATGATGATCTAGAGAAGTTCTTTCAAGTCGGATTTATGCTCCCCTCTCAAGAGAAGGACGAACTGATAGGGTTTCTCAGGACCAACACTGACATATTTACATGGGACTCCACAGAGGCCCCAGGAGTAAACCCAGAGTTCATTTGTCATCGTCTGAATGTTAACCCAGCCATCATCCCTAAAAAACAACCGCTTTGACGTCCATCAAGAGAACACGCAGATGCTGTCAGGGAAGAGGTGATAAAACTCAAATGGGCTAGAGCGATTAAGGAAATATTTTATCCTAAATGGTTGGCTAACATAGTAGTGGTGAAGAAGAAAAGCGAAAAATGGCGAGTATGTGTGGATTTCACAGACCTGAATCAAGCTTGCCCAAAGGATCCGTTCCCCATGCCAAAGATCGATCAACTGGTTGATGCTACTGTTGGCCATCCTTGGATGAGTTTCCTGGACGCTTTTCAAGGGTATCATCAGATACCATTGGTTTTGGATGATCAGGAAAAGACAGCTTTTGTCACCCTTACTAGGAACTACCACTATAAGGTAATGCCATTTGGCCTGAAGAATGTAGGAGCCACCTATCAAAGGATGATGACTAGAATATTTGAACCACAGTTGGGTAAAAATATGGAAGTTTATATTGACGACATGGTGGTGAAAAGCAAGATCATAGCCGGGCACATTGGGGATCTTAGGAAAATTTTCGAAATCCTCAGGAAACACAAATTGCATTTAAATGCATCCAAGTGTTCATTTGGTGTGGGGTCAAGCAAGCTTTTGGGGTACATGGTAACTCACCAAGGAATTGAAGTTAACTCCGATTAGATAAAAGTTATCAGCAACTTACGAGCTCCTTGGAACCCTAAGGAGGTTTAGAAACTGACTAGAATGACTGCTACCCTGAACAGGTTCATTTCCCGATCAGCAGATAGGTGTAGACCTTTCTTCTCATTGATCAACAAGTGGAAGGAATTTTAGTGGACTGAGGAATTTGCTGTGACTTTTCAGCAACTTAAGGACTACCTAGCTCGGCCTCCTATCATGTCCAGTTCTGAGTCAGATGAAGTCTTGTTTGCTTACATTGCTGTAGCTCCTAATGCTGTGAGCTTGGTGTTAATATGAGCAGATTGTGGCGTGCAAAGGCCAGTTTATTATGTAAGTAAGTTGCTGCATGGAGCCGAGATCCGCTATTTGCCATTGGAGAAGGCTATTCTGGCTGTGGTGCTTGGTACACGGAAGCTGCCTCACTATTTCCAAGCCCATACAGTTATTGTTCTCACCCAGCTCCCACTCAAGGCTATACTCCGAAGCGCTGACTACACTGGAAGAATTGCTAAATGAGGCACGATCTTAGGGGCCTTTGATATCAAATACATGCCTCGTACATCAGTTAAGGGCCAGATCCTTGCAGATTTGGTGGCCGAGTTCACGGAGCCCCAATTAGAAGAAGTAACGTCAACGTCCAACATGGATGAGAAATCGGTTGGCATGATTTCCCAACAAGGCCCCTTACACTGGGAAGTGTACGTGGACGGCGCATCGAATCAAAAAGGTTCCGAAGTGGGGCTAATGCTGATATCTCCTGAGAAAATCATCATTGAAAAATCGTTAAGGCTGGACTTTTCGGCAACAAATAATGAGGCGGAGTATGAAGCTCTACTGATGGGAATGACTATGGTTCGAAGAATGGGAGAAAAGGCAATAGAAGTGTTCTCGGACTCAAGATTAGTCGTGGGTCAAGTGCAGGGTGAGTATGAGGCGAAAGATGAAAGAATGCAGGGGTACTTGGATCAAATTAAGACTTTGCAGTCAGAGTGTGAGTCTTTTAATTTGCTGCACATTCCCAGAAGTAGTAATACACATGCTGACTCTTTGGCCACGCTCGCTACCTCCTCGGCGCAAGATTGACCAAGAGTCATCCTCGTTGAGGACCTGCATAGGCCTACAGAGGCAAGAAGAGAAGTAGTCCAAGTTCATCAAATTAGGGCCGAACTCAGTTGGATGGATCCTATAGTTAAATTCTTGAAGGACGATATCTTACCCGAAGGAAAGGGGAAGCTGATAAAGTTCGGAGGAAGGCAACTAGATTCTGGCTGTCCGAGGACCATAAACTGTATAAACGCTCCTATTCAGGGCCATACTTATTATGTTTGCACCCTGAAACAACTGAGTTACTATTAGAAGAGCTACATGAAGGAATCTGTGGGAGCCATACTAGAGGTAGATCTTTAGCTCACCGAGCCATTACTCAAGGTTATTGGTGGCCAAATATGCAGAAAGAAGCCCACGAATATGTTAGAAAGCCTACGAATATGTTAGAAAGTACGACCAGTGCCAACGATTTGTGCCAAACATACACCAACCAGGTGGAACCCTTAATCCATTATCCAGTCCATGGCCTTTCGCTTAGTGGGGATTGGATATCGTGGGCCCATTCCCTAAGGCTGCAGGAAACAGCAAGTATCTTCTGGTTGGCACAGACTATTTCACCAAATGGGTTGAAACTTAACTTCTAGCTAATATCAGGGACGTGGATGTAAAGAAATTTGTTTAAAAAAGTATCATCACTCGGTTTGGGATCCCTCACACCCTCATCTTGGACAATGGCCTTCAGTTTGATAGTAAAGCATTCAGGAACTATTGTAGCGAGCCGGGAATCACAAACAGGTACTCCACCTCTGCTTATCCCCAGGGAAATGGGCAAGCAGAAGCTGTTAACAAAGTCATAGTTAATGGATTAAAGAAAAGGCTAGACAATGCGAATGGTAGATGGGTGGAAGAGTTACCACACGTACTTTGGGCATACAGAACTACACCTTGTCGATCTACCGGAGAAACCCCCTTTTCAATGACCTATGGGGCTGAAGCTGTCATACCATTGGAGACTGGGTTCCCAACATTGAGAACTAGTTCGTTTTGTCCGATCGGCAACAATGAGCAGCTAGAGAAGAGTTTGGACTTGATTGAGGAAAGACAGGAAAATGCAATGGTCCAATTGGCACATTACCAGCAAAAACTCAAACAGGGCTACGATGCCAACGTAAGGCTGAGGCCTCTAGAGCCTGGCGATTTGGTGTTGAGGAAAGTTGTGGGCAATGCAAAGAACCAAACTTGGGGAAAACTAGGACCAAACTGGGAAGGACCATACCGAATTACTTCAGGGGCTGGTATTGGGGCGTATTTCTTAGAAGACTAAGATAATCATGTAATACCACGGCCTTGGAATGTAAACAACCTCAAAAGGTACTATTATTAAACGAGTCTACTTCAATTAACATACCATTTCGCTATATTAAGAATTCTCCTAAGTGTTTAAACTTAAATTTAATTATGCCTGTAGTCTTCGGACCAGATAATTTGGGTTAGTTAACACTTGTTTACAATTCTCCTAAGTGTTTAAACTTAAATCTAATCATGCATGTAGTCCTCGGACCAGATGATTTGGGTTAGTTAACACTCGTTTACAATTCTCCTAAGTGTTTAAACTTAAATCCAATCATGCCTGTAGTCCTCGGACCAGATGATTTGGGTTAGTTAACACTCGTTTACAATTCTCCTAAGTGTTTAAACTTAAATCCAATCATGCCTGTAGTCCTCGGACCAGATGATTTGGGTTAGTTAACACTCGTTTACAATTCTCCTAAGTGTTTAAACTTAAATCCAATCATACCTGCAGTCTTCGGACTAGATGATTTGGGTTAGTTAACACTTGTTTACAAATCCCCTAAGTGTTCGAACTTAAATTCAATCATGTGAGACTTCCATATCACTCTTTGCTGTTATTGCGTACCAGCAATCTTAATACAAGCTGCTTTTTTCAGTAACAATTTTGGCTATTTACCATCACGATATAGCGGTTAAGTCTACTAGTTATTGATATTTGCAGTGATGATGAATTATGATATATGTTACGAAGACATTAAAAAGGAAAGAGAAGAAATTTCATTAATCAAAAGAAAATGGTTTACAATCCCTTAAAAAAAATAATACAAGTAAAAAGAAAATGGAAACCCCTAAATATCTAGTCTTTCTTCTGGGTAGCCGAGGAGTCAACTATTTGGCCAGACTGAGCGGCTGTAGTGTCTGAGCTCTGAACATTCGCGGATGGCTTGCCTGTGACATCAGCCTGACCGAGCTCTTGAGTTGCATCAGTAGGGCCAGGAGGAGCCTGATTGACTGGGGCCTGTTCTAAAACTACTGGGAGTTCACAAATGTCTGGATGGTAGTAAACACTCCTAGGCTGCCTCAGGGCAGATTCTGGAGGGACCCCAGCGACGTCGAGGCCTTTATCCCATGTCATGCTGTAGTACTCTCTACAGACCTGTGCAAACTCCTCAGTAAGCTTGGCTTGGGTCTCTGTCACCCCTAGTGTGTAGGCCGCCCGTTTTTCAGCCTCAAGCGCCTCATTGGCCAATTGAGCGTCATTTTCGGCCAACTTGGCAGACTTTCTGGCTTTCTGAAGCTCAGCCCGAAGACCCTTCACCAGCTCTCTCTCTGTTGCTAAGTTAATCTCGGTTGTGTACAGCTGCTGGCGTTGGTCTTCGGCCTGCTTCTCGGCATTTTTGAGGTCTGCCTCCAGACTGTTCCTCTCTTTGGTCACTTCTTTAATTTGCTCGGACAGGCGAGTGTACTCTTCCTTCAGACTGCCCAGTGATTTTTCTGCCTCAAACCGCGAGTAGGCCGCCGCTTGGGCTTCAATGTGAGTCTTTTTGTTCCACTCCTCGACCATGTACACTTGCTGAGTAATCTGCATGAAAGAATGAAAAATTTCAATATAAAGCGAGGAAGTAAGGCGAATAGAAAAGACCAACATCTTAAAGTTAAGGAATCAGATCAATCTACTTACCATAGCTAAATCCCTTTTAAGGGATAAGAAGAGTTCATACTGGCTGAAGCGCCTATATGTTTCCATGTTTTTTGGAAGAAGCAGTGGTTGCTCTAGCGCCTCGGTAGTGAGACTTGCTTTCCCCCCTCCATAACTTCTGAGGAAGGCCTCCTAGGGGATGGGAGCACCATCTACTGTCAGCTTAGGAGACCAAATACGAGCTCCTCGACGCACATCTGCTGCATGAGCCTCGTTTCGGCTCTCTGTAGATGAAGCCCTTTTGCTCCGAGGGTCTTTGACCACTTTTTGTTGCTTAGGTCCCTTCGGAGGCGCCTCCTCTTTTTCTTCCTTATCAGTTAAAGGCCTTTTCTTCTTCAGATCTGGCAATGGCTTTAAACCGAGATCTGAGGGAACCTGAGGTGGTGCTGGAGGAAGAGCGGGTGCTGGTTGAGACGTTCTAGTCTCTTTGGGCCCAGTTTTTCTGCCTCTATTCTTTATCAAGTCCTTCAAGCTTTCCATGTCTTCTTCCGAAGAATCGTCTGGTATGTCTATTCTCTCTAGAAGAACACTGGATTGCCTGTCAATCTCTTCCTCGGCGTCTACAACTTGAATCCCTTCTGAAGCTTATCCTTCGAACTTGAACCTATCAATCTGCTTGTCGAGTGAAGGAGTTGAAGAGGCAACTCTTTCACCTACTACTAGTTCTAGGGGAGCTTGTTGAATGGGTTGGACGAGCAAGGGTATACCCTGCGGATTTGGATGCGGCACGGGGGAAAGATTAAACAGCGTTAGAAAGTCTTTCCGAGCAACGTCTATACGGTTGATGCGACGATCTCCCTGTATTATTGCGTTGCCGATCGGCTGAAAATTAGTTGATTTCGGCGTATAACCAATAATAAGATGCATAGCCCGAAGTTGCCCGTCTCCACTTACAAAAATTTGTGATTGGAGGAGGTAATTGAGCGCGGCGACGTTTGTAAGGCTGAGCCGAGGAGAAACGTGTACTTTATCTGTGGATATTACAATAAAACTTAGTCAAAAACTTGAAAATAATGATACAAAGAGAAGGCCGAATTATTAAAAAACAGAGATCCTGAATCTACTGTTAGGAAAACCTAAATCTAGGATGTCCTACCTAGCTCTCCTGGTTGGGTTGGGCAATGAAGTCCGTTATGCCACGCGCCCGAGACGATCAGATAGTCGTCTTTCATCCCTTTGTTAGATTTGGGAAGACAGGAGACGAGCCTAACGACTTCGGATCGGGATCTGAGATAGTATCCCGCTCCTTTCTGGCTACGACATTCGTACATATGTACCACATCGAGCCAGGTGAGTCCCAATCCTAGACGATGGTTTAAATCATCAACTGCTCCTAAAATCCTAAACACGTTAGGCGCACACTGGTCAGGGCTAAGCCTATGGTTTCGGAGATAGTCTCTGGTAACAGTGCCCATAGGGATGGTCATTCCCCCTTCTAGGAAGGCGATGATGGGGATTATAACCTCGCCCACCTTACGATCTGTTAGTAGCTCTTCTGGCGGACAATATCTCAAACCCACATCCTGAGGTATGCGGTATGTTACCCCAAATGCCTCAATCTGGGCGGGGCTATCCACCAAATACCGAAATCTACCCATCTCAGTTAAAACAAAAGAGGGGAAGCGCTAAACGTAATGGGTGGGGATTGATTACACGGAGGCCGAAGAGGCTAGCCGAAGAGAAGATGAAAGGCTTAAGTGGAGAACTTACGCAATCTAAACAATAAAATGATTTTCAAACTTGCAGAGAGATTCTCACGGATCCTGGGGAGAGTTAGAACTGATGATTGGAAGAGTGTGGTGGTCGCGAATACTTGAGTTCGTTGAAAGTCTGAAGATTTGTAAAGTAAAGGAGAAATAACCCCCTCTAAGGCTTTATATAGGGACAGATAAAAAGGGTGGGAGTTATCCCGCCCAAATTTGGAGGAAAAATCACAATCGTTGGATCAATAGCCCACCGTTGGATGCTAAAGACAAGGCGTTGCCTAGAGTAATTAATGGTGCCTTGGAAATATGGAAACGGCAGTAGCAATGATGAAGCGCCCAGACCGATGCTCGAACATGAGTAAACTCAGATATTTCCGGTTTTTAAATTTTTTATTTCACAGTAAATCAAAATCCTCTTTTTTCTCCTCGAATGCGAGGGAAAAATCAAAATTTTGAGGGGCTATTGTAGGGGTAAAAGCCCAACATCGCGTGTTGGGCCTAAGGCCCAATTCAAATATCACTATGTCCGAAGAGAAGAAAATGGTCAGGAAGGAGTCCAAGTGGAAGAAATATACCTGGATACGAATAAGGAAGATAGTTCGAGGAGAACCCTAGTGATCCGAAGAGGTCATTCTCCTCGGAAAGTTCGAATGATCTTTCCAACAACTTCAATGACAAGGACAAGCTTTGGGCATGCCTGGAGATGATAAGAATAGAAAAATATCTAAAAGGAAAAGCTGCTATCACCGTATTTAATGCACTGCAGCAACTTTCCTGGCCGCATTTATGTGGAGAAGACCCCTGAACAGTGCCATCTCAGCTACCACCACTCACGGAGAACTAAAGCAGATATCTAATATGACATATACTCAAGTGAAGGCTTAAATGAAGAACAAGTGGACGGTGAAGATGAAGGAGAAGAAGAATATATAAATGTAATAGGCCTTTGAAGAAAGAGGGAGAGAAAAAATCTGGGAGAGAACTCTAAGAATTGTATTCACTTTTCAATCAATAACAAGCCTCTTCGGACTTGAGTTTATTTAGCCTTCAAGCGTGTTTTTATGCCATTTGACCGTTGCTAGATTCACAACCAGCCTAACTTTTTCATCCACTCTCTACAAATTCATTGCTCTGGGTTCGTTGGGCTCATAATCCTGATCTTTTGGGCTTGGGCCTCGAAATTTGGACCCTACAAATTCATATTTAATAAATAAATAAAAAGAGACAAGGAGAGTTTAAAGAATTTTCTGTTCAAAAAATATGTGGAAGAACCCAATAAAAAAAAATATATAAAAAAAAGAAGTTAGGCATCACATTTATGTGACTGTTTGTAAGACCAAATATGCCGGTAAGGGTGCGTTGTTTTTAATTATTATTATTTTTTCCATTGGTTTTTTTTTTTTTTTTTCCCAAATGACTTTTGCTGTTAAGTTGTTCGTGATGCCAAGTTAAGAAACTGACTTTTTTTTTAATTATTTATCCTTGGTAATATTAATCAGTTTTTTAATTCCATAATATTAAATATATAAATAGATAATATATAGAAATTTTTTTATTTGTTTGGTAATTTATGGGAAATATAACTATAATATTTGGCTTTTTCAAAAGAAAAATACAAATTATCACAAAGTTATTTTGAGTTTTTTTCTTTTAATTATTTATTATTTTTATGGGATGTATTTTCTTTAATTGATTGGTCAAAGAAATTTATTTAGAATAATGCTACAGCTATTATAAATTTTAAAATATAGGATTTACAAAACATATGTATCAATTTTTAAAACATAATAAAAAAAAGTATTATATTGTTGATGTAATGCCAATTATATTTATTATCACATTATTTTGTAAATATTTTGTAATAAAGTTGGAAGTAGGTTTGGTTTTTTTAATTTATTTATTATGTTATTGATGTGGTAGTAATAATGTTTATTGCCATATCAATTTTTAATGTTTTTAATTAAAGAGCAAAAATTAAGTATGTTCCCCAATTAAATTCAAGTATCAACTAATAAAATACAAACATCACTATATTTTTCAGAGGCAATTAATTTCAATATAACTTATGTATGAATTTTATTGGGGAACCATATGTATCACTTAAGTAACGGCATCTAAAGTTTACCATTTGTAAAACTAGTAGTAGCTTGAGCAATTTTCTTGTTGATATTTTGTATTTTTAGCTTTTTTTTTTTATTTATTTTTAAGTTACACAAGTTAATTAATATCTTAATTTTGTCTCTGCATGCATGTTTAGTAGTTTTAGGACCACAAATTTTTTTCTTTTTTGGTCACAACTTTGCCAAAATTTTAATATGATAAATTGAGAGTTGTTGCCTATCACTTTCACATGGATGATCATTATTTTTTCTTCACTATTCACAAATTACTACATCAAAGTTGTGATTAAAAAAAAATTGTGATTCTAGATTTTCTTATGTTTGTTTGTAAATCATCTTATTCAATGGAGTTTGGCTTCCCTCTAGTCTTTTTGTACGTTAGAGATGACACAGGACTAACACTTCTATTAACTATATAAAAAGTGGTTATGCCGCTACAATTTTTTGCCACTGTTCACACAACGTTTTCCACTATTCGTCTACAGTGCAATTTTGGTGAGGCACTCTGGTTTTTTTTTTTTTTTTTTTTGAACAGTAGCTACAGTGAGCTATAATACCAAGCGGCACTGTAGCTACAGTAGTTACTTTTTTTTTTTTTTGGTCTTCCATTTGTACTTTTTTTTTCTTTTATATATATTCTTATACTGACACAATAAATTTCATAATATTTTCATAATTATTGAGGTGTCAATTTCTTATAAGTCGAAATAAAATAATAAAATATGAAACTGTGACCAACTACAACTGAAAATAAATATTTTGTGAAAATGTTATGACACTTGTTAGGTGAATGTGTAAAAGTTACAGTACTTTTGGTTTGTTCAATATTTACTTTTTTCCAATCATCAATTTGTGCTCTTTTTTCTAGTAAATATATAAGAAGAGGCAATGCCTCTACAGTGCCCTTTTTGGTGTAGTGAGCCATTTTTTTTCCCCAAGTTTTGAACAGTTGCTACAGTACCACTTTAGTTTGTTCAAGTAGCATTGTAGCTATAGTAGCTATAGCCTTTTTTTTTTTTTGGGTATTTTTTTTTAAAAATATTTATAAGAACCCGCATATATATTGTTATACTGACACAATAAATTTCACAATTATTGAGGTGTCAATTTCTTATAAGTCAAAATAAAATAATAAAATATGAAATTGTGACCAACTACAATTGAAAATAAATATTTTGTGAAAATGTTGTGACACTTGTTGGATGAATGTGTAAAAGTTACAGTACTTTTGGTTTGTTCAATATGTACTGCTCATCACTTTTTTTATTTTTTATTTTTTTTCCTAGTCATTGATTTGTGCTCTTTTTATATATATATAAAAAGAGCGAATAAGCTCATGAATAGTGTTATGAACAGTATTTTTGGTTTAGTGACTTTCCTTTTTCCTCCTTTTTTTTCCCTTCAAGTTCACCAACTTGGTTTGAGCTTGTTTTTTTTTTCTTTTAAAAGATCTTTATATGTTTACTTTCTACTTGTAATGTAAGTTTACATTGTATACACACAAAAAGTAGAAATATTATATTCATTTGCAAAAAAAAAAATTGCACAAATTTTGCAAATGTGTACAACATTTACCAATTTTTATGTGTTTACAATATAAATTTACATTGTAAGTGCAATATATATATATATATATTATATATAAAAAGAGTGAATAGGAAAAGTTATAGTAATTTTGCTATAGTAGTTATGGTTTGTTTAACTTTTTGGCCTTTTTTTTTTTTTTTTTTTTTTTTTTTTTGTGTGTGTGAATGCATAAAGTTGTAGTATATTTGCTATATTATTTTTGGATTGTCCACAATAATTTTCACAATACTTTCATAACAAATCTAATATGGTAAATTGTTATTGGTTCTAATTTAAACTTACCAATGAAACCACTTTTTTGCCCACCAATAATAACTTGTAGTAACCTACTACTTATGATTTGTTGTGAACATGTCATGGACATAACATTTTTTTGTGTGAAAAATGTTAAGATATCTTGATGTTGTCACAATATTTTCAAAATTGCTAAGCTATCAATTCTTTATAAATTAAAATAAAATATAACAAAATTATAAAGGTATTATGAAAATGTTGCGTCATTCTGTTGTATTGTTACAAATGTTTTGTTGGTTTAATCAACTTTGTTGAGCCAAAATTCACTATTCCACATACAATTTTTTTGAGTTGACTTTTTGTATATTTTTTTCTTTACACACTATTTTAAGTAAAAACACATAGTTTTGCATACAAAAACAAAAACAAAAACTTAGGAAAAAAACATTTTTCATCTTTTATATTTAGGGTAGTTTACAATTCTGTCATATTGTTATTCTCTCAGTTAAATCCTAATGAAAACTTATGATTCTTTAAATATTTTATTGTGTAATGTCTAAAATACTCTTGCTAAATTTTAACATCCTAAAAATTTTCTTTACGTATTTTGAGTTTTAAATGATAAAAATTCTTAGAAAGTTAGAATGATGATATTCGATGACACAAGCCTTTTGTTATCTTTTTATTTATATATTTTTATTTTAAATTTCTTAGCAAAACTCAGTTGTTTATTGTTGGAAGATGATGATATTCGTTATCATTCTTAAAAATTTTTAGAGAATAGATTTATTGTCTTTAGCAAGTAGGCACTAAAAAACTATTATAGTTAAATAAATATTATCAAATAGCTACCTTAACTTTGTGGTTGATCAAAATTCTTAAACGAATAAGATTAACTTTTTTCAACATAATTATCAAAATTCTTAAAATTAATGTCTCTTTTGATTAATGTAAATATCTATATATTTTAAAAATCAAATGATTCAAATCTTTGTTTTATAACACAAATAAAATTTAGAATTGACCTTAATTACTATAGTATTTTTTTTCCAGGGCAAGCACGTGTCTTGCACGTGCTGCCCTAACTAGTAGCATAAATTATAGCTACGTGCCAGTCTTGTCTCTTGTGCATGAGATGAAAGACCTGCTCTGTTTAATAAACACTTTACATTTGATATTCTTTTTGGATAATTCACGTGAAAGTTTCTACATTGGCTCTTGATGCTTGTGCATTTAAATATGCGTTTGGCTCCAAATTAAAAAGCTAGCTTATTTTACTATTCAGCTTATTTTTGCTACTATTCATGGGCCCGATGCATTTTTTGGTACTATTTTTGAGTTTCACTGTACTATTTCAGTTAACATTTACCTTTATCTACATTACTTTCAGCAAAAAATTTTTAGTTTTAGCAAAATAAGCGGATCTCAAAAAGACGTTAAACTAAGCTTGTTTCTAACTCATCTTATTTCCAATGATCCGATAGCATGAAAAATACTTGGGGTTAACTTCTCTGGTGGGGCGATCTAAGAGGAATTCCTTCAATGATCTTAAGGTAAAGTTGGGGAATAAATTATCTGGTTGGAAGGAGAAGCTTCTGTCAAGTGCAGGCAAAGAAATCTTGATAAAATCAGTGGCCCAAGCTATTCCAGCCTATACTATGAGCTGTTTTCAGCTTCCTGATGCTCTGTGTGATGAACTTGCTGGTATGGTGAGGCGATTTTGGTGGGGGCAGCAGGAAAACCATAATAAATTGGCCTGGCTAAGCTGGGACAAGATGTGTGCACCAAAAGAGGAAGGAGGCATGGGCTTTCGAGATTTGAAAGCTTTTAACATTGCTTTGCTGGCTAAACAAGGGTGGAGGCTTCAAAATTGTCCAAACTCATTATTTTACCGAGTGTATAAAGCTAGGTATTTTTCAAATGGTGATTTTTTGAATGCGTCATTAGGGAGGCATCCTTCCTATTCTTGGCGTAGTATTATGGAAGCTCAAAAGGTTGTTCAATTAGGATGTCGCTGGCAGATTGGTAATGGAGGTTCGGTCAGCTTGTGGAGAGATAAGTGGTTGCCCTCCCCGCCACCGCACAAGCCTGCAACTGTTCCTCATTTCTTCCCTGATGATGCCTTAGTTTCTGCCCTCATTTATCCGGAGATAGCAACTTGGAAGTCAGATATAATCCATGAGGTTTTTTTTCCTTTTGATGCCGAAGCTATTCTTTCTATTCCACTTAGTTCGTCATTGCCTACTGATAGGCTAATTTGGGCTTACACTCCATCAGGCCGGTTCACTGTGAGTAGTTCTTACCGTGTAGCTCGCCAAGCTCGGTGTGATACTCATCAGGGAGAGAGCTCGACCTCACAGCCCGTGGTGTCCTTCTGGCGGTGTATCTGGAAGTTGCCGCTGCCCAACAAAATTAAAGCTTTTGCATGGCATGCTTGTAGGAATATCTTGCCCACGAAAGCCAATTTGTTTTCTTGGAAAGTAACACAGGATAATGTTTGTGATGAGTGTGGGACTGCTGTGGAGTCCACGGTTCATGTGCTTTGGTTTTGTGCTAAGGCTAAAGAAGTGTGGACAGCTGCGAATATCAATCTTGGTTCAGACGTGGGAAAGGTGAGGGAATTTAGCGATCTGGTTTGGTATGCTCGGAATGTGAAATAGTGGTCTGTTTAGGAGTTGGCTCGCCTATTTTTTGTGGCTTGGGGCATTTGGTCCAATAGAAATGAGATTCGGGTAGGGGGGCCTCACAAATCAGCTTTTGGTATTGCTGGGTGGACGTTGGAGTATTTGGAGGAGTTTCAAGTGGCAAACCATCGTATTAAAATCAAGACCCCAGAGGTAGATGTTGGCTGGGTTCTTCCTCAGCAACTGTGGCTCAAAGTCAATGTTGACGGTGTAGTTTTTGAGAGCCAGCGAGCTGCGGGTGTCGGTGTCGTTATCAGGGACCATCTCGGGTTGGTGCGTGCTGCACTGAGCATGAAGATCCACGCTCCCTTGGGTTCTCTGGAGATTGAAGCCAAGGCAATGGAGGAAGGAATGCAGTTTGCTTGGGATCATGGTTTCAGTTCAGCTATCTTTGAAGGCAATTCAATGGTGGTTCATAACTCTCTCACCGGATCAATCAATTCTCTTGCCAGTATCTGCAATCTGATCTTTGGCTCTCTAATTCAAGCTACTCGATTCAGAGAATGTTTGTTTTCTATAGTGCCAAGGTGTGGTAATAAAGTAGCGCATGGGTTAGCCCAGCATGCTAAGTCTTTATTCAAGTCTGTCATTTGGTTAGAAACTTTCCCTCCTTTTGTGAAGTATTTAGTGACTTCTGATGTAATGTTTTCTTCTTCTTAATAAAAATGTCGTAGTTCACTTCAAAAAAAAAAAAAAAAAGATTAATTTTTTGTCCCTCCTTTAAATAAGTTGGCCGAACAATGTGCACATAAATAGCACTTATTGGCTTATTGCTTTTCTCTTGCCAACATCTCAAGAAATTATTGGCACTAAACAGGCTCATCCCCCTTTCACGTGAAGAGCGAGCTTAAATCATGAGTCCCATATAGAGATCCACCCTTATGTGCCAAAGGAATGGAGTTTGCCTATGTGGACTTATTATTTCATATTCATTGTCCATTAAGTTATTCTTAGTTTCACCAAAAGTATTATCAGAAGTATTGATTCTCACAAAAAGTATCAAAAGTATTATATAATAATAATTATAGGGATATAGCCAATCATATGTGCAATTTTATAATTTGCTAAGTTATGCGATTGTGAATGGTGGACATACATTTTTTGCTTTGTGCGACCCACCACTTTACATAAATCGCTCACAATCACACAACTTAGTAAGTTGTGAAATTAAGTATAGAAATGGTTGTGTTCGTGAGTGAACTTATTAGATATAGACAGCGGCACTACAAGGTTGTTGTAGCATTTGGTATGTGTGAGGAACTTAAAAAGCAAGGTCAAGGGTTTGATATTGTAGCATTTGGCATGTGTGAGGGACAAAAAACAAAGTTTTGGCTTATGCGTTAGTGTGAGAGCATCTTTCAGTGTGTTGAGGATTTGGTTTAATTTATGTTTCTGATAGGTAGTGAGTATATGTGACATTTTTATTATTGATAATGGATTTTTTTTGTTAGGGTTCCATGTTGACGCAAGAGACATCTCAAACTATGTAACATGGATGGAGGACCATCCAAGTTTTATAGAGCAAGTTATTTCTCATGATGTATTGATTTCATCTTATGAATAAAATTTTTATAATTCTCTTAAAAAAATTAACACCAATATTTATAATCATCGATCACTTCCTTAAGATGCTTAAAGGAATCCCTTTGTCAGCCAAAGTAGAACTAGTTATTCTTTTTTCATGACATAAATCTATATGAAAATTAAACAACTGCTAGATAGCATTACACCTTACCTTGGAACTAAGTTTTCAGGTTGATCTCCGACTTGGTTGGACCTGGGTGAGACTCTTTGACAATATCCAAAATATTGTTTTAAAGACTATGACAGAAGATTAAAAGGCTTAATTTTAAGAGAAGTATTAGGTTGACAATATTTTCATAACATTTTTTGAGCAAAACTAAAATTAAGATATAGTCCTTAAAAATATAATGATATAGCATTGTACATTAGGTTATTATACTTAAACTGTGATCCAAAATCATTTTACAATTATATTTAATTGAATATTAAAAATTACTATAATTCAAAAAAATAATTGAGAAAAATATATTTTAAGCATTTTTTTTTTCTTAAAGGAGAAGTATCCTAAAAATTATTCTATGAATATTATAAGAACAATTAATTATAAAAAAGACAAAGAATGGACATGGCCCTCATAAACAACAATTTAATTGAAACCAAATTAAACTCACATCTTCAATTCATTTTCTTTTTCTAATTATTGTTTTAATTTTTTAATATCTGTAAATCACGTACTATACTCCCAAATTAATTCTTTGGGTGATGCCATTCTAATTATAGTGGAAGAGCCATATAGAGATTGAAATTCACGCTATTTTGTAACCTAAAGAATAATAATTACGCCGCATGAAACAAATGTCACTAATTTGAATCTTTTATTCCCTCTCTTTTTCTTGCTTATCCAAACAAAAATGTGATCAGAGAAAAGATGTTCTCAACTATTGCATCTTTGGCTATACTTAATTTGTGTGTTAATTTTATTTCAAGACATACACTGATGCTAAAGTGTTCAGGTGCATCTCTCTCTCATAATATCTCATGTCCTGAATTGTCATCTTTATACATGCGTAAAATTTCCTATAAATGGGATACAAGCTTGGTGTCAAAAGTGGAGGGTGGATGTAAGGTTCAATCCTAATTTTTTGCGTTTGATGAAAACAGTGACATTCTTCTGTTTAATAACATTTGGACCTCCCAAAATTTTGAAAGAAAGATTAGGGTAAATCACAAGGCCACATAAAACAAAGCTCCTTAGAGCATCAGCATCAGGAAATTCTACTCTATCCTATTTTACCATCTCAAAAAACCACTTTTTCAATTATACAGTATCATTTTACAATACATCCAACGTCCTAACTTTTATTTTTCTATTTTACTCATTAAAATAATATATCTACATAATAAAATAATATATTTCAAAACCCCCCCCCAAAAAAAAAAAAAAAAACCCAAATCCCCTCTGCCACCACCTGCTACGACCACCAGCATGAAGAACATACCTAAACCGAAACCCATGGCCATGCCACCACCCCACAGCAAAAATCCAAACAAATGAAACCCACATTTGCCACCATGAAACCCACCTTTGCCACCACAACCAGAGACACCACCATGGCAACAACACACCCACCACCACCATGCAAACAACCCCATAAAAAATCAAAGAAAAATCCATTTAGAACCTCCCATCAAAACCCATTGGAAGCTGACCTCCACGCCTCCACTGACGTTGTCTCCATAACCATGGCCCCACGCAAGATCAATACCCAGCCATAACCACGGCCCTATGCCGCTACTGCACCACCCAAAACTCACTCCCACAAATCAAAACCTCACACCCACACCAACGGACCCCATTACAAATCACAGAGAGAGACCACAGATGACTAGAATGTACCCATCGACATTGACAGCATTGCCAACCTCCTTGGCAATGGTCTTCACGGCCTCGAAATCGTCATTGGAGGCGGCGGGGAAGCCGGCCTTAATGATGTTAACGCCGAGTTTGGCGAGCTACCAGGCTATGTCAAGTTTTTCCTTGGAGGTTAGAGAGGCGCCAGGGGATTGCTCGCCGTTGTCAACAGTGGTGTCGAAGATGTGGACGTAGTTAGGGTCCGAGATGCAGTTGGGGATGTAATTAGGGCGGCAGCGGGGGGAAGGTGTTGGTGTGGGAATGGAGTTTGATGGGGTTTGATGGGGAGAAATAGGGAGTGGGAGACGGAGAGGCAGAGTAAGAGTGAGGGAGAGAGGATTGAAGGAGGAAAGGATTGAAAAACAGAAAATAAAGAGAGAGAAAAAGTTAGAAGGAATAAAAACCAATATTTTGTCTTAGAATTGTGCTATAGTGCAATTCTAAAGGTAGAATTGCACTGTAGCACTATTGCAAAAAAATTTGCAATACTTGAATTTTAGAAGTTCGAATGCAGCTTGCTTTTTGTGTGAAAATTGTAAAATTGCTTTAGATATGGCATTTAGCATGCCCAGTGCAAATGCTCTTAGTAACTTGATTTTTCCAAATGTTGCTACAGTGGTTTGAGAGATTTTGCATTATGATTTTGTAATGGGTTACCCAAAAATGGGGAGAGGATGCCTCATCAAATGTTCCTTACAAGGGTTGATATTTGTAACAACTAAGGTATTTTGAATATTGGAACAAACTGCAAATCCATCTGTATTTTTTTATTAGCCTAATCATGGTAGCAAAAGAGTTAATCAGCCCTTTTATAGCCTAACAGGAAACACAATTTGAAAATGAAATAACATCTTGAAAATGATTACAACTTACAAGTACAAAACAAAGCATTCTTCATAAACGTTATTTATATACAATGAGCTACTATGAAAACTTAGAGCATCGCCGAACAAATTTCTCAATATTAATTTTAAGGTTGAATTTATTCAACCATGTGTTGGCCCTATTTCATGCCAAATTTGCTTGTAATTTCAGCAGTTAGATACCCTGTATTTAAGTGGGAATAATGTAAGGGTTGTGTGTGAGAGAGTGTGAAAAAATTCAAGTGTATGAGCATTTAGAGGATTCTCGTGACTGGATCTTGCGAGTGACTCGCGACTTGTGACTGGCAACTTGCCAAAATGCCACACGTGTGAAGTATGCAGAAAGCTGAAGGGTCATGACAGCTGGAGCACTATAGGACAAAAAGTACAGTCTGGCCTGGCAGCTGTCTCACGACTCAAACTCATGACTCATTCCAGTCGCGAGAGTGAGTCACCAGAATGCCTTGTTTTGCAGAAAAATGACTTTTCACATTCCTCACGTACTATAAATACTCTTATACTCACGAAATGTAGAAAGCTTTCAGAAAGAATTTTGAGAGAGAAACCCTAAAGAAAATTAAGATTAACTCATCCACAATCTTAGACATTTGATTCTCCAAATTCCTCTACTCTCACCCTCTCCATTGACATACCCTTGAGAGCTTTATTAGCCAAATCCTTATCTAATCATACTCATATCAGTGAGGAGGTATTTTGATACTTGAGAAGCAGTTTAGAGATGGCTAATTCACTTGGTTGATGCAATGGGTTTATTGCGGGATCCGGAACGCTAGAGAAGACACAGTTAGGCTTAACTAGTTGGTAGCAGGAGCTTAGAGGGCTCAAGTACATTAGGTAGATTAGGCTTGGAGGGTTTTTTGTTATTCGTGTACTCCAACTTTATTCTATAATGGATCATTTTACCGCTTGGAATGCAGCACAAAGATTTTTCGCCGAGTTTTTGGGTTTCCTCTTCGATAACACATGTCGGTGTTATCTTCGTATTTGTATCTCTCTAACCCTTACTCTTACCTTTTAATTGCTGTTGTGTTGTGATATATTATGGTATAGAGTTGTTTATTTGATTGGGTTTTTGCTTGTATCTATTATTCCACACATCTATTGTTTGAGTATAAGCTTGTGTTAGTTTAATTTGATATTGGGGGTCTAAACATTCATTAGTGTTTTACACACTAATTGAACTTTCATTAATAAAGGGATAAACACTGTAAAAGCTTTTGATCATGACCCATATACTTGGCATGTAATCTTGAGAACTCTAGTTCTTTCTTGTTAAGGACAAGCTCTAGTTTTGAGCAAGTTTCAACGATGGTTGATGATGCTGAAGACGAAAGTGTGAGACTGCAGGATGTGTTTGGAGTGGATATATTGTTTGATGTGCCTGTGTAACACTAAGTAGAACCTGTGTATACTATTTTTGGTTAGCATTTTGTATAATCAATGTTAGAATTGGTCCGACTCATTCATAATAATCAAAACTTACCCATTTATCAGAAGTTCAATTCAAAGAAGCCAGCATGGTCATGCATATATAGAGCTACGCAGGAGGGTCAAATGATGTAAGAATATTCCTTTTAGTTCTACCACACTGTTGTGCATCTCGCCTTTACTCCACTCAAAAGATTAAGGAATGCACAGTTATCAGAATCTATCAAAATAGTGGTAGTTCAAACTCAAGTCATATTTGTTAGTAATACAATTAATGTCTAAACTAATTTATACCAATCGAATAACTGAAAATAGAAGTCAACCTACAGAGGTATATGTCCATTAATTACCTATCTACTAACTTTAGGAAATTATTCTCCGAACTTTTGTATCAACTGGGGCACCCAAACAAGTTGGCCACTTAGTTAAGACAACAAGGCTGATGAGAAGAGACGGCACCGACAGAATACACATGGGAATTCCATTAATTGATGTTAGTATTATTACATGCTTTGGTAGAGGTATGTAGAAGAGATTAAGATCTGAGAAATGAAATCAATGTGTATAAGATGGTTAATCTTCATATGCATACCTCAGTGTACGGTCAAGTGTTCAGGTCACTGGAACGACAGGTCACTGGAACGAAGGGCTCTATGAGGCCAAGATAACGACATAAGATTTGATTCATTTTGGTAGAAAAGAACCCAGCTTATTGTATATAGATAAGCGATGGAAGTGACTATGCCCATTTCCTCTAAAACCTAGCTTTGCTCAAATACCCAACAAGTTCGGTGGGAACATTAAGAGTGGACTAGATTGTTTCAAATGAGGGACTCCCTTGGTAATTAGGTTTAGCCAGAATGGTCCCAACTGGATGATAATATAATAACACCACGTGCTATATACATCTGTTTGTATTGACATACGTATCACCATATGAACCTCCAGAAATACATTCTGTTGACAGCAGATAGTCTTCCCTTTCTGCAGAATTGGTTCGTAGATAGAACAAAGCAGCCATATCTCCCTTGCTTCGGTTTTAGGTCGAAAATAAATTTCAATGCCTACGTAAGGTAGCATAAGAATTAAACAAGAGACTGAAGAACTATAGTTTGTAAGGAAACTCCTGGATATAAAGGGAATGCTGAACAATAAAACCCAGTTTAGACCTTACAAAAGCACCTAATTGTGAAAATGGTGAAGAATCAGGATAAATTATTCTATAGATCTAGCAAATTATTTTATAGATAACAGCACAAGGTACACAAAAACACATAAAGGAGATTTCTTTATATCCTACAATGACAATGGTTAAATCGAATGACAAAAGAAAAGACATTAAAATAGCACTCACTAGGAGTTCTTTTATTCGTAACTATGACAAGACTGTAAGTAAAAATGATAAAAGGTATATCTTCAGTCCATAAAGTCAGTTCTTAGAGAAGACATTCTATTGTTGCAGCAGATGAGGTCACCTATGTTAGGTTTTGAGTTTGTAATGTTAGCAAACCATGACAAAACATGACAAAAAATACATCTCATTAGTTTAGAATGGTCTACATTGAAGCCCAAGACAAAAAACTCAAGTTCGGGATAAAAACAAATGAGTTACAGGTGGGTTGGTTCGATTGATACTCGATTGATGCTAGTGATTTTCGATTGATCGAAAATCACATATCAGCAAAATCAGCAAACGTAAAAAGGCCATAACTTATCCGTTTGAAGCCCAAATCGCGAGCCGTTTTTTCTAGTATTTAAAGGACATCATAAGCTAACCCTAGGTAGGGTTTTGAGAGTTTTTTTAGAGAGATTAGAATGCATTTTGTGCCTCTTTAGTAGATATAGGGTTTTGTACCCAAAAGCTCTCTTATGTCTTCTACTGGTATTATTCTTTGAAGAATCTCAAGATCTGGTGTTGTAGAAGTTGCTGCCTTCTCTAGTCATCAAAGGTGCTGATGATCTAAACCTTCAAGGGTGGTCTTGGAGTCACAAACAGGAGAGTTTGTGTTGATAAACCTTTGAGTGGGATCTCAAAGTCACAGACGTGGGTGTTTGTGTTTTGCAAAGGCCAAAGAAAGAAGGAGTCCGTAGATTCGGAGCTTGCACGTGGTTGTGTCAGTAAGTTCTACTGGTAGGTAGCATTAGGAAGTCAAGCGGGGAGCTTGTAAGTCTTTTTGTATGAACTTCGATTCTTTTTAATGGATTTGCTTTTTACCTTGAGGATAGCTGGGTTAAATCCTCCCCAGGTTTTTTACCGGTTTGGTTTTCCTGGGTGATCATATCTTTATGTTCTTTATATTCTGCTGCTTTATATTTGATATGATTATATGCTTGTATTAACCTAGATTTACTTAATTTGACTAAATTAATCACTTGGCTAATTAACTAGGTTATTCCAATTGTTGTTTAAGGCGTCTAAATTCCTAACAAGTGGTATCAGAGCGGGTAGCTCTCTTGTTGTAGATCGTTTGATCTAAGGCTGATCCTTGACCCCTATTGTTATGGACAATTTGAAGTGTCTTTCTGATCATGTTTCTGCTCATACTTCTGTTGATTTTTTTGATACTTTTGAAACTCTTCGTAAGGAATTATCTAAATCTTTGAAAATTGCTAAGAAATTTAAAGAAGAGTTAAAATTGGCTAATCTTGAAAAAGAGGATTTGTTTGTGAGATTAGATGAGTCTAATAAAAAGAATGAATTTTTGAGAAATCAAATTTCCTCTCAAGATAAGATAAGAAGATGAAAAGCTTGGAACAAGAGTTAGTTAAATCTAAAACTAAAATTGAAAATTTGACTAGTACCAAGCCTACTGTTGATAACAGAAGTGTCTCTGTTTCTCTTAAGCCTAAAACTGAAAAAGTTTATATCCCTCATTTCAAGAGGAATAATAAAGAGAAGACTAATTTTGCTAGGTTAGACAAAGGTAAAAGTTCTAATGTAGATGCTGAAGTTTCTAAACCTAAGTCTAAACCTGCTGTTAGAGAGCATAATAAATATGTTTTTGTGTCTACCTATCACTTTTGTGGTGTTGTTGGTCATATGAGACCAAATTGTTCTTTATTGAGGCAAAAACCAAAATCTGAGACTAGATTTGTTATTAGGAATACTAATATTCCTAAATTTGTTCTTGTTTGTCACTTTTGTGGTGTCCGTGGTCACATTCGTCCTAATTGTCATAAATTGAAATTTAAAAATTCTGTATGTCAATCTAGGATATGTGATGATATTGCTTCTACCATAAGTCGATATAAATTGTTTCATATGCTTTTGAAAAACTTAAGCTTGTTGGCTTGTGAAAGGAGGATTTTAGTCTGTCTCAGAAGATTGGTGTAATTTCTCAAATACACTCTGCTTTTCATGGATTTTCACCTACTAAGCCGAAGACTCATGCTATATGAATGTGAAAAGATTCTCTAAGGTGAGTGTTGCTGACTTGTCCTTGTTTTAATTCTTTCAATTGTTTGTAGACATGTCTTGTTTTTTGTTTTTGGTTGTTTTGTTTTTTAGGTTGTTTTTTATTAAAAAAAAAAAAAATCCAAAAACATTGAAAATTTTCAAAAAGACAAAAATATTTTATTTTGAGTCTTGTTTTATTTTTCTTGAGTCTTGACATTATGGAGAAACTTAAATAGTTTGTGTTGCATAAGTGCTAAGCTATTTCTAATTTTGTGTGAGTATGTACTAGTTTGTACATATACTCATGAGTTAATTAAGAAATTGATATTTCTTGTTTGTGTGCCCTCTATAACTTAGTTAAACACTGTCATGCATTACTTTTGCATTGTTCATTTAGCATAATATGTGCTTTTTGTCTTTGGCCATAATTTTTTTTTTTTTTTAACAAAAACCAAAATTTTTTTTGTGTTTTGTATTACACATCTTGGATTTATAATCAAGGATTGACCATATTATCTTTACATAACAGGTTTATGTACCTTGTTTAGCTTGGATGAGCTTATTTTATTACACTTTATTAGTTTGAGCTTTGTAGTGCATGTTATGTGAAAAAGATGTTTATAGTTTTTGATCACTTTGTCTTGATCTTGAAATCACAGGCCTTTGATTGACGGACTTGATCTTTTTGAGAAAGGCATAAATAACCATCTCACCACTGTTCACTAGCCAATCATGAACACCTTAGTGCATATCGTAAGATTTTGTGCTCGAGAAAGTGTAGCACATGCACAAAAAGAACATAAGGTGTAGTCTCGGTTTAATTGCTTAATGCTTAAAATTGGCGTGTACTATTAGGCTTGATGCCAAATCACATAATTAAAATTGGTGTGTACATTATCCCGGCGATTTAATAAGTTTCTGATTAAGTTAAAATTGGTGTGTATATTATGAGGCAAAATCAAGAAATTTACATGATTGCAAGCTTTTGTTCTAGGAGATGTGAGAGTTATATGATGTAACTCTTTTGGTGATAGTCTCTTTCAAATTCTATGTGATGAATTTTGTAGAAATTGTGATCGATTTCTATTTACATATCACCTCACATGTCTCTCAAGCTCTTGCTAGTAGCACACACTACACAAGTTGCTCTTTGCTAAACTTGGTACATTTTATTGTGTGTGATTTTGTTGTGGCCATCCAAGATTAAAAGTTCCTTAATCTTAATGCAAAATGTGTTTTAATGTACCCGAATTGGGGATTTTGTTCAAATTGGGTTTAATTGATGAAATTAGCTTGTTGATTTGATGTAATTGATGATTATTATCTGTCCTCTAACTTGTGTGATGATCAATTGGTCAATTTTTTCCTAAAATCTTAATAAGTGGTTTTTAAATTTTGGGGTTTTTGTTAGAAACTCTATGCTCAAGCCAATTTTGTGAAATTGAACTTAAATTGAACTTCGTTTTACTGCATTAGAGCATGCATTATTTATATTTAGGATTCACATGCATTGCATTGATTTCTATATCCATCTTGCAGTTTTGCAATCATATCTCTCACTGTTTTCACACATAGCATGTATACACTTTGCTACATTGGGTACTCAACTTGATCAAAAAATTGATTGATTAATTTTTGAGCTATGTACTTTCTAGTATATGCCTTTTTTTTTATGTGTGAACTGTAGAAAATATTTTTCTTAAGAGATATGATGGATAATTAATGTGCAAATATTTTCTCTACTCATGCAACTTTTTATGGGTCACATAGTGCCATGTTTGCATTTTATTGAAAGAGAGAATATTTTTTCTTCATGTGTATCCTCAACTTAGTTTTTTTAAAAAACTTGGTTTGTGTCTTTTTATTTTTCCCCACCTCTTAATTTTCCCCAAAACTGTTTTTCCCAAAACTTGTTTTATTTTTCCTATTTTTATAGGGGGAGTTGTCTCTATTTTCTATAGAGTTGTCTTGTTTTATGTCCCTTTGATTCTCTGTTTTCTCTAATCCCTTGTTGCGTATGATTGACTGTTTACTCTTTGTATGAGTTGTCTTTGTCAATTCATGACAAAAATGGGGGAGAAATAAATGAAATGTGAGAATCCTGTTTGTTTTGGAATCCTGTTTGTTTTGTTTAGGAGGAGTTGAAATTGTTTTTGAAAGGGGGAGAATATAAAAACTTTTTGATTTATCTAACTTAGGGGGAGAGTTAGAATTTATTTTTTATATTCTGTTTCATATTATTGTTTATATGTCTTTCTTTCCACACATGCGGTGATGTGTTTGTTGAGTGTTTCAGGAAAGACAGGTACATTCTGATCAAGACCTTCTACCTCTTCTTGCAACTTCTAGGTTAGGAGTCTTAAATTGGGATTTGTTATGTATTTGGGCATTTTATTGTATATGGGCATTATGTTGTATGTGTGTTTTGTCACGGATTGCCAAAGGGGGAGATTGTTAGGTTTTGAGTTTGTAATGTTGGCAAACCATGACAAAATATGACAAAAACTAAGTCTCATTAGTTTAGAATGGTCTACAATGAAGCCCAAGACAAAAAACTCAAGTTCAGGATAAAAACAAGTGAGTTACAAGCTGGTTGGTTCGATTGATACTTGATTGATGATAGTGATTTTCGATTGATCGAAAATCGCATATCAGCAAAATTAGCAAACGTAAAAAGGCCATAACTTATCCGTTTGAAGCCCAAATCGTGAGCCGTTTTTTCCAGTATTTAAAGGACATCATAAGCTAACCCTAGGTAGGGTTTTGAGGGTTTTTTTTAGAGAGATTAGAGTGCATCTTGTGCCTCTTTTGTAGATCTAGGGCTTTGTACCCAAAAGCTTTCTTATGTCTTCTACCGGTATTATTCCTTGAAAAATCTCAAGATCCGGTGTTGTAGAAGTTGCTGCCTTCTCTAGTCATCAAAGGTGCTAATGATCTAAACCTTCAAGGGTGGTCTTGGAGTCATAAACATGAGAGTTTGTGTTGATAAACCTTTGAATGGGATCTTAAAGTCACAGACGTGGGTGTTTGTGTTTTGCAAAGGCCAAATAAAGAAGGAGTCCGTGGATTCGGAGCTTGCACGTGGTCGTGTCAGTAAGTTCTACTGGTGGGTAGCATTAGGAAGTCAAGCGGGGAGCTTGTAAGTCCTTTTGTATGAACTTCGATTCTTTTTAGTGGATTTGCTTTTTACCTTGAGAATAGCTAGGTTAAATCCTCCCCAGGTTTTTTACTGATTTGGTTTTCCTGGGTGATCATATCTTTATGTTCTTTATATTCCGCTGCTTTATGTTTGATATGATTATATGCTTGTATTAACCTAGATTTGCATAATTTGACTAAGTTAATCACTTGGCTAATTAACTCGGTTAATCCAATTGTTATTTAAGGGGTCTAAATTCCTAACAAGTGGTATCAGAGTGGGTAGCTCTCTTGTTGTAGATCGTTTGATCTAAGGCTAATCCTTGACTCCTGTTGTTATGGACAATTTGAAGTGTCTTTCTGATCATGTTTCTACTCATGCTTCTGTTGATTTTTTTGATACTTTTGAAACTCTTCATAAGGAATTATCTAAATCTTTGAAAATTGCTAAGAAATTTAAAGAAGAATTAAAATTGGCTAATCTTGAAAAAGAGGATTTGTTTGTGAGATTAGATGAGTCTAATAAAAAGAATGCAAATTTCCTCTCAAGATGAGAAGATGAAAAGCTTGGAACAAGAGTTAGTTAAATCTAAAACTAAAATTGAAAATTTGACTAGTACCAAGCCTGCTGTTGATAATAGAAGTGTCTCTGTTTCTATTAAGTCTAAAACTGAAAAAGTTTATATCCCTCATTTCAAGAGGAATAATAAAGAGAAGGCTAATTTTGCTAGGTTAGACAAAGGTAAAAGTTCTGATGTAGACGCTGAAGTTTCTAAACCTAAGTCTAAACCTACTGTTAAAGAGCATAATAAATCTATTTTTGTGTCTACCCGTCACTTTTGTGGTGTTGTTGGTCATATAAGACCAAATTGTTCTTTGTTGAGGCAAAAACCAAAATCTGAGACTAGATTTGTTATTAGGAATACTGATGTTTCTAAATTTGTTCCTGTTTGTCACTTTTGTGGTGTCCGTGGTCACATTCGTCCTAATTGTCATAAATTGAAATTTAAAAATTCTGTATGTCAATCTAGGATATGTGATGATATTGCTCCTGCCATAAGTCCATATAAATTGTTTCTTATGCTTTTGAAAAATTTAAGCTTATTGGCTTACGAAAGGAATTTGCAGGATTTTAGTCTGTCTCAGAAGATTGGTGTAATTCCTCAAATACACTCTGTTTCTCATGGATTTTCACCTACTAAGCCGAAGACTCGTGCTATATGGATGAGAAAAGATTCTCTAAGGTGAGTGTTGCTGACTTGTCCCTATTTTAATTCTTTCAATTGTTTGTGGACATGTCTTTTTTTTGTTTTTTGTTGTTTTGTTTTTTAGGTTGTTTTTTATTAAAAAAAAAAAAATCCAAAAACATTGAATATTTTCAAAATGACAAAAATATTTTATTTTGAGTCTTATTTTATTTTTCTTGAGGATTACTTGAATTATGATATCTCTCTCTTGATTTAGAACATGCTTGACATTATGGAGAAACTTGAATAGTTTGTATTGCATAAGTGCGAAGCTATTTCTAATTTTGTGTGAGTATGTACTAGTTTGTACATATACTCATGGGTTAATTAAGAAATTGATATTTCTTGTTTGTGTACCCTCTATAGCTTAGTTAAGCACTGTCATGCATTACTTTTGCATTGTTCATTTAGCATAATATCTGCTTTTTGTCTTTAGTTATAAATTTAAAAAAAAAAAAAAAAAACCAAAAAGATTTTTGTGTTTTGTATTACACATCTTGGATTTATAATTAAGGATTGACCATATTATCTTTACATAACAGGTTTATGTACCTTGTTTAGCTTGGATGAGTTTATTTTATTACACTTTACTAGTTTGAGCTTTGTAGTGCATGTTGTGTGGGAAAGATGTTTATAGTTTTTAATCACTTTGTCTTGATCTTGAAATCACATGCCTTTGATTGACGGACTTAATCTTTTTGAGAAAGGCATAAATAACTATCTCACCACTGTTCACTAGTCAATCATGAACATCTTAGTGCATATCGTAAGATTTTGTACTCGAGAAAGTGTAGCACATGCACAAAAAGAACATAAGGTGTAGCCTCGGTTTAATTGCTTAATGCTTAAAATTGGTGTGTACTATTAGGCTTAATGCCAAATCACATAATTAAAATTGGTGTGTACATTATCCCGGCGATTTAATAAGTTTCTGATTAAGTTAAAATTGGTGTGTATATTATGAGGCAAAATCAAGAAACTTACATGATTGCAAGCTTTTGTTCTAGGAGATGTGAGAGTTATATGATGTAACTCTTTTGGTGATAGTCTCTTTCAAATTCTATATGATGAATTTTGTAGAAATTGTGATCGATTTCTATTTACATATCACCTCACATGTCTCTTAAGCTCTTGCTAGTTGCACACACTACACAAGCTACTCTTTGCTAAACTTAGTACATTTTATTATGTGTGATTTTTTTGTGGCCATCCAAGATTAAAAGTTCCTTGATCTTAATGCAAAATGTGTTTAAAGTTTGAGAAATTGGATTTTTTTTAGGGCTTGAATGTACCCGAATTAGGGATTTTGTTCAAATTGGGTTTAATTGATGAAATTAGCTTGTTGATTTGATGTAATTGATCATTATTATCTGTCCTCTAACTTGTGTGATGATCAATTGGTCAATTTTTTCCTAAAATCTTAACAAGTGGTTTTTAAATTTTGGGGTTTTTGTTAGAAACTCTATGCTCAAGCCAATTTTGTGAAATTGAACTTAAATTGAACTTTGTTTTACTGCATTAGAGCATGCATTATTTATATTTAGGATTCACATGCATTGCATTGATTTCTGTATCCATCTTGCAGTTTTGCAATCATATCTCTCATTGTTTTCACACATAGCATACATACACTTTGCTACATTGGGTACTCAACTTGATTAAAAAATTGATTGATTAATTTTTGAGCTATGTACTTTCTAGTATATGCCTTTTTTTTATGTGTGAACTGTAGAAAATATTTTTCTTAAGAGATATGATGGATAATTAATGTGCAAATATTTTCTCTACTCATGCAACTTTTTATGGGTCACATAGTGCCATGTTTGCATTTTATTGAAAGAGAGAATATTTTTTCTTCATGTGTATCCTCAACGTAGTTTTTTTAAAAAACTTGGTTTGTGTCTTTTTATTTTTCCCCATCTTTTAATTTTCCCCAAAACTGTTTTTCTCAAAACTTGTTTTGTTTTTCTATTTTTATAGGGGGAGTTGTCTCTATTTTCTATAGAGTTGTCTTGTTTTATGTCTCTTTGATTCTCTGTTTTCTCTTATCCCTTGTTGCGTATGATTGACTGTTTACTTTTTGTATGAGTTGTCTTTGTCAATTCTTGACAAAAACGGGGGAGAAATAAATGAAATGTGAGAATCCTGTTTGTTTTGGAATCCTGTTTGTTTTGTTTAGTGGGAGTTGAAATTGTTTTTGAAAGGGGGAGAATATAAAAACTTTTTAATGTATATAACTTAAGGGGAGAGTTAGAATTTATTTTTTGTATTCTGTTTCATATTATTGTTTATATGTCTTTCTTTCCACACATGCGGTGATGTGTTTGTTGAGTGCTTCAGGAAAGACAAGTACATTCTGATTAAGACCTTTTACCTCTTCTTGCAACTTCTAGGTTAGGAGTCTTAGATTGGGATTTGTTATGTATTTGGGCATTTTATTGTATATGGGCATTATGTTGTATGTGTGTTTTGTCACGGATTGCCAAGGGGGGAGATTGTTAGGTTTTGAGTTTGTAATGTTGGCAAACCATGACAAAACATGACAAAAACTAAGTCTCATTAGTTTAGAATGGTCTACATTGAAGCCCAAGACAAAAAACTCAAGTTCGGGATAAAAACAAATGAGTTACAAGCTGGTTGGTTCGATTGATACTCGATTGATGCTAGTGATTTTCGATTGATTGAAAATCGCATATTAGCAAAATCAGCAAACGTAAAAAGGCCATAACTTATCCGTTTGAAGCCCAAATCGCGAGCCCTTTTTTCCAGTATTTAAAGGACATCATAAGCTAACCCTAGGTAGGGTTTTGAGAGTTTTTTTTAGAGAGATTAGAGTGCATCTTGTGCCTCTTTTGTAGATCTAGGGTTTTGTATCCAAAAGCTTTCTTATGTCTTCTACCGATATTATTCCTTGAAAAATCTCAAGATCCGGTGTTGTAGAAGTTGCTGCCTTCTCTAGTCATCAAAGGTGCTGATGATCTAAACCTTCAAGGGTGGTCTTGGAGTCACAAACAGGAGAGTTTGTGTTGATAAACCTTTGAATGGGATCTCAAAGTCACAGACGTGGGTGTTTGTGTTTTGCAAAGGCCAAAGAAAGAAGGAGTCCGTGAATTCGGAGCTTGCACGTGATCGTGTCAGTAAGTTCTACTGGTGGGTAGTATTAGGAAGTCAAGCGGAGAGCTTGTAAGTCCTTTTGTATGAACTTCGATTCTTTCTAGTGGATTTGCTTTTTACCTTGAGGGTAGTTAGGTTAAATCCTCCTCAGATTTTTTACCGGTTTGATTTTTCTGAGTGATCATACATTTGTGTTCTTTATATTTCCGCTGCTTTATATTTGATATGATTATATGCTTGTATTAACCTAGATTTGCATAATTTGACTAAGTTAATCACTTGGCTAATTAACTAGGTTAATTCAATTGTTGTTTAAGAGGTCTAAATTCCTAACAACCTATTATCAAGATTGGAGTCTTATATACAGGCAGCAATGATTTCTCTACTGACCACCACACTTCACATTCTGATGCAATTGGCATTAGCTTTTGATGTTTTCCTTGATACCAGCACACAGGATCGAAAACTAGAATGGCACTAAAGAGAGAGTATCCAACTACTCCCGTCTGGAAGTGGACTTCAAATTTACCCATTTAAGTAAAAATCTGTCAACTTTTCAAACATGCATAAACAAACATTCAACATGAATTCAGTCACAACAAGAATAGAATTACATTTTCCAGTGGCCGGGTTATATGCGTCACAAGAAAAAGCACTACAGTCAGTGATAGTAAAGCTTAAAGCTGGACAGTATTGACTGGGCACAAATTTGTTCAACCTTGATTAGCAATTAGCTAATATCCCTGATTCTTTTCTAGGTAGACTGCAAAAATAATTTATGTAAGCATTTAAGATTTAACATTCATACCTGTATGGTCTAACTTTTTCCCTAAATTTGTGATGCCTCCCTCAATTTTTTCAAATTAGTTTGCAAATTCTCACAAAATAATCATTACCCTATGCAAGAAAACTGCGTATCTTATTTCAACTTATCACTAACAATGAGGCTTTAAGTGTAGGAAATACAATTCAAATTGGATAAAAGCACAGCTACTATATTTTAGAAAATTTCATTGATAGAAGTTTTCAGTCATATTCCTGAGAAATATACATATTGTATTCATTGAATAATTACAAACAAAATTCAGCTTACAAAGACTTATGTCCATTGCCTTATCTGCAATCTGTAGGCTATTACCCTCCATACAGTAATATGAAGTGGAGCACCTAAACAGGTTGGCCTCTTAGTTAAGACAACAAGGCTGACAATAAGAGAAGACTATAACAGAAATTTGAAAATCCATTAATTGAAGCTTACTATTATATGCTCTTTGCAGAGATTGGTAGCAGTGATTATATGTGAAATGATTTTAACAATCAATCAAGTGTGCAAGACGGAAAGTCACCAGATGTATATCTTAAGAGCATAACTTGATCACAGACAAAAAACATGCATCAAATTTGAGTTTCAAGTTGCGCTTCTTAATTGGGCTCTTTAATTTCTTGCTAGTTTATGCCATTGATTATTACTAAAGTTTAAACATTGATTATTATATGATGATAATCAGTATGTAAGGCTAATCCTAGATGTGTACCTCATAATCTAGAAAACTACTGAAGTCACTGCTACAAAGTTAGCAAACCATAACACATGATTTGAACAGTGGACGAATTGTTAGGAATCCTGCATATTCCTAAAAAAAAAGAGTTATTTCTGATATTATATATATAGGAGATAGAAGTGAACATGCTGAAGAGTGTAAATGCTGGGAAAGCCTAGGCCTTACTTGATGCATTGTTGAAGTGATACCTAATATACCCAATTGACACTTGCAGGTACATTCAAGTTATGGTTCTAGCTGACCTACAACCAAAAGTCTTTTAGGGAAAAATAAAAAGAAAGAAAAACTGAAGACAGTAAAATTAGCTTAGCTTGAGAATAAATATTACTGCAATTGTGAAGTAATCCAATGATGAGTAATACAGCTTACCCAACATTATAATTTGATCTCAAAAGAAAAAAAGTTGTTAACCCTCTCGTTTAATTTGATTTGAATCTCAAGTTATACTTCCTTATAGTGAACATTGTACAGCAAACCAGACTTTAAGGTCATCTACAAATTTGTTTAAAATAGAATAAATAATTTGTCACTGAGCATTTCTCATGTTTAAAACTAACTTTAGATGAATTCATAACATTAATAAACTTTGGAGAAGCTTTAATATGAATAATGAAAGAGCACTAATTAATCCAAAATTGGTTAGTGAAAACTTAACAGTGAGGACAATGTAATAGTAACTAAAGAGCCCTAATCAATGCATTGGTAGACCAGAATACACACACACAAATAATCTCAAGAAGTTTAGAATTGATTGTTCAAACAAAAATACTTGATTTTTTTTTTGTTGGATGGAAAATTCAAAGATCTAAGTATGCTATGCAGCAAAATATGCTATAGTATATGAGCACACAATTTTGAACAAAAATTATGGAAATTAATAATTAAGTGCATAAGCTTAATCTAGTCCATTCAAAGTGATATATTAAACCTAAAGACATTTGAGCAAAATACCAATTTTAGATTCTTTGAGCTTAGCATAGGAATCAAAAGTTTATCTATATACTTGGAACATGGGCAATCTTGACCTATCGATGTTGAAGTACATAACCTCTAGTTGGGAAATGAAGGATTACCAGCATGGCAGCATTTGTTATCTAGGGGGGCACCACACCCTTGCTGGTAGATATCTCAGCTTCTTGCAACTGTTTATAGACACTTCATCAAATAATTAAAGGTTCTGCAACTACAGTGGAAAGTCATCCACTCTTGTTTACTCTTTTTAAAGTAGATGAGGCTGCAACTTAGGCACACATAATGTTTGATTTGTGTGTAGCCTGATATGTCAGACATCCTTTAAAAAAAATTTAAATTATTAAAAAGGCTCCACTAAGAATACAACAACCATTTTTTCGGTATTAAGTGCATTTACTTATGAAACCCTGAAAAGAATCTGATGAGGTTATGGGAAGGTTTTGTTTTGTCATTTACTGGTTATGACAATCTTTAGTAATAGAAAACACTTAGATTTCACAATCTGTAATCTAGGAATAAATCCATGTATGTCATTAGAAATGGAAAAGAAAAAAGCAAAATGAAAAACACGGAAAAGAGCAAATTAAGAAATGTGTACATCATTCTGAAGAATTCCGTATAACACAAACATGGTCATCAACACTCCCTATTGCAGTCAATTTTCCACTGAAATATAAAGGAACAATGAATTTGAAAAGAATAACAAATTTAGTGAATAGTATACAAAGTTGAGAATAGGAAAAAAACAAAGATTGATAATAAAATTTGATGGAAGAGAAACAATAGAAGAGAAGAAGAGAACTCACAAATCTTAATGAGAGAAAAAAAGAAAAAGAAAAAAAGAAGAAGAAGCACTGGAATCAACTTGAAAGTCCATTTTTTGAGATTTTTGGATTATGACCAATCTTTTGTCTGTAACCTAAGGCTTCACAAGATTATAAGTTAAAATAAATCCTCAGCCACTGTGCCAAATTTGTCACTTAGCTTTCCATAGAGAAAAATTGCACCTCTCTTTACTAGAAGGTAGGGCGAGCTCTTGTTCTTGGGCTTCAATTCTTGAAGAGACATGAAGGTGCCCCACAAATGTTGTAGAAGTTACAAGAAACGTTTCTTTCTGGGTGAAAAATATTAACCACATTAGCTCCTGAATGAAAATATCAAATCCACAAGGGGTTCTTGAATTCATAAGGGTTCTGAAATCCACTAGAGAGAAACAATTGAAAATTTTTTGTATTTTATAAATATGAAAATTGAATTTTCTTGGAGGCTACAATTAGTTTAAATAGTAAAAAGAAAACCTAGGGCACCCAGAAAAACACCTAGAAAATCCTAATTCATGCTAATTATGAAATTGGGTAGCAAAATAGTGATTTTTACCAAAAATGAAAAATTGAGATAATTGCGGAGATTAAAACTACCATCTCTAAGAGACATCCCAAAATAGATGAGATCTTATTTTGAATTTTAAACTAAAAGTTATTAAGAAAATAGATATTACTAAAAATGGCAGATACACAAATTTAAAGGGCTTAATGAAAGAATTTACCCGAAAAGAAGATTTGATCATGGCTAAACAAAATAAGTTTTACTCCTAGTGCTGTTTCCCTTCACGTCACCAAATTTCACACAATTCCACTACTATCGCCGATGATTTCTACTTGTACTTTTCTACTTCTTGAATTTCCCACACACTGACTTCTAGCGAGCTCTAGGAAAGTTTGTGTTGTCTGTTCTACATCACCCACCATAAAATTTTGCAGAAATTTATAATAAATAGGGGAAGAAAATGAATTTTTCCTATCCTTTCTACCCTGACTAAGTTCAACAGGAAATGTCATATTCCATCTTTTCCCTACCTGCACTTTCATCAAAAAGAACAAATTCTGGCTAGTATTGATGTAAATTGTCTATTTTTCATTTTTGAAGCTTGGTAATTACTGATCATTAATTGTATTTCAAAATTCTAGCATTATGTTTATTATGCTTAGTGCATTCTAACTTTTCAAAAGAGAAAGCAATTATTGATCAAGATGTTACAAGTTTATAAGAACACATTAACAATTGGCTAAAGCTCAAGAACATATAATATAGGGAAAATAAAAATAATTTTGTGGGAATTAAAACTTTCTCGATGACACTTATGCAAGCATTATTATAATACTTTTAAAATAAAATAAAAAATCCATTTTTATGCATTATATAATGTTGAGGGAAGGGCAAGAAAAAAGAAAATAACAAAACCTTCACAAAAAAGAGAATTAGACAGTTGAAGTACCCAAACCTGTTCGCACATTAGAGGACCTAAGTTGAAATACTAGTAGTGCGTCTTCCTACAGAAAAATAATTCCCAAATTATGTGAAAAACTTGAAGAAAGTAAATATGTCATGGAAGAAATAGCAAATAATTTATGAATAAAATTCTATATTTTATTCTAATATGAAAAAAAAAAAAAAAATACTAGTATTAGAGAAGAGAGAGAGAGTAGAAAGTTAGTTTTGGATGGACTTACCATCAGCCTTTCCTGATAGCACATAAACATAAGCTTCCTCTTGATGATGTAAATAATGAGGTGAGGCATTGTATGGGAGCACATGCATCAGCTTTGTTTAATAGAATCTTCCCCTAGGGCCATCAGCAGTAGATAAAACAATTGTAATATATGATGATTATTCTGAATAACCTTTCTCATAGGAAACATTGTGGTAGCACATGAACCAAGCACAAAAGATTCCTTAGTTTATTTTGATTAATGTACTAGGCTAGGGATTGATATCCAATAATTTGGCATTTATTTTATTGAGCTAAATCCCTAGTCTAGTTTATTGTAATTAATGTATGGAAGACTATAAAGCTTCAAGTACTTCAAAATTTGAACCCATCGGGAATAAGGAAATTTTATATGATATTGAAATCTCAAATGCTAAGAGGAAGTCTTGGTGGGATGATTTTTTTTTTTTTTTTTTTTTAATCTCAATGCTCAATTTAATTAGCTAAATTTTAATTTTCTATAGGGAAATGCATAATATATACACACCCTTGGTTGTCAAAGATTAAATGGCTGAATAAAGAACACAAAATTTTGCTAAATTCATAATAGAGACAAAACATGTCAAAAATTTTAGTTAGAAAAAACAAATATAAAAATGAGGTTGGTGATGATTTGCTAAGTTTTATTACCTTCAGGACTAAATTGTATTGCATTATTACAAAATGGTGGTCTCAATTGTTTGGATATGAACAAAATGAGATTTCATAAGTTCTTGGCCCAGTTGACTAATAGAATACAACTAACACTAGTCACGCAAAAATAATTTCATAAGAATATTGTGAAAATTTTTTTATCATAGTTTTCTAAATAAAAAGTCAGAGAATGTTGTAGAAAAAATGATAGCGAAGTAGGGATCTTTGGAATGAATTAATACTTCATAAAAGAGAAGATATGAGAAAAACTTACAAACTTTGACGAACTTCTATTTAACTCCATTAAATTAATAAAATGTTCTTCTAATTGAATATAATATAGTTTGGCCTGCATATCAAAGCAATATATTTAATTAATAATTAAATATTTTTTTTCTTTTTCTGCCACCTGCTACCATTAATTTTCTTTCGAGATGAGGACAACACCTCATGTGATATTTGAGAACTTGTCAGGCCTCAGGCCTAGTCTATTTGACATTTTTTATTCACCAAAATCCACATTTTGGTAACTTGTTCAGAACCGAACCCAAAAGCCTAAAAATCTGCAGCTTCTTTTTACACTTAACGCAATAGAGCATAGAGAAAATCTGTAGGTACTTGGTTCACAAAATTTTTGTACGAAACAAAAAGTAGGAAAAAAAAGAAAAACAAGGTACTCGGCTTTGTGAAGCTCGAGTACCATATTGCTTAGGAACTCGAGTTTACGAAACTTGATTACTATTTAGAACTCGATTTTGTGAAACTCGAGTACTAAAAAAGTGGTAGATTGCTAAATATTTTCGAAACAGTGTTAATTTGCAATAAATTTTGCCAAAACATGGTATTTGGCTATTTTCACCATCATCATCATCATCATTATTATTATTATATTTTTTGATGTTTGGTTTTATCTACCTAATGTGTTTTCTTTTATGTGTTTAGCAATGGAATCTTATTTTGAGCATAACAATCGACTAAAAGCCCCAAAAATTTGACCTGTGTCTCTCAGTTTTTCTAAGTTCTCTAAGACCAACACCTCTCTTCCTCTCAGTATTTCTGATATGATATGTTCTATGAGAACTTTTCCATAGATCAACGACAACCAAACCCCCTCCAGCGACCTAGAAGCTTCCTCTCTCTTACTCTGCTGTTTTTCTTTCCTTCAAGTTCTGGGTTCTCGCTCTCTTGGTCTTTTAAAGCTTTCTTTTCTTAGTTTTTTTTTATTTGACTTATTTGCCTTATGCATGTTGTTTTATATATATAGGTTTAGTATTTATTTATTTATTTATTCATTTATTTATTTATTTTATACTTTTATTTGCCTTATGCGTGTTCTTTTATATGGGTTTAGTATTATTATTATTACTATTATTCATTATTATTATTATTATTATTATTATTATTATTATTATTATTTGGTGTTTGGTTTTATCTACCTTGAGTGTTTTCTTTTATTATTATTAGGCCTGTTGCGAAGTAATAACTTGATGAGTCCGAGGTCGAATTCACAGGAAAAATGGAATTGATTAGCAAACCACAAGAGAATAAAACTAAAACATTAACGATATATTAAGGCACTAAGGTTTGGGGATCCACACACAACATATCTATTGGTGTAACAATCTCAAACATATGTGAGCGGAATAATGTAAAATAAAGACAAATATCTCACATTTAAATAAGATGAAGAACGGTAGCACAAAATAAAGAATATGTATAGTCTCATGAAAGGATGCCAAACACTAAGAATATTACACCACACATATTGATTAGTCATGTCAATATCCAAACAATACATTCCTTAAGATCAAATAGGACTTTCATTGGGACGTAATGTAAGGTAAAGAAGAGAATTTAGGAACAAAGTGTATAGGTAAAAATAAAAAGTGTTCCCAATAATAATTAGAGAGACAACTTCTTTTGAGTATATGACATTTGATTTATCTTCTCAACTTTCTTGAATATTACACTTTCACTTTCTTCTTTTCAAAATTTCATCAACTAATGCATTCTCGATTTATTATTATTTTTTTCAACATTTTCCCTTTTCTGATTATGATTTTTTTTTTTTTTTTTTTTTTTTTTTTTTGTGAGTCCTCATTTTCTTCCAACTATTTCACCACAAATTTACCACAATAAAACAATTTGATTGTGTTCATTCTTGGAAAACTTGGGAAAGGGTTTGAGAAAGAATGACTAAAATAATAGGTTCAAATGAGTGACTAGCGATAATGTACCAAGAAAAAGAATAATAAAGGCTCAAAATAAACAAAGATGGCCTAAAATCATCTCTTAAGAATTGAGATAGTTCTTCAAAATTCATGGCTTTAACATATTCAAGTGTGGCATAAAATTGATAAATTCTTAGCATTTGACCAAATAAGAGAATAATGAGACTAAGCAAAAACAAAATTATGCACTTCCAAATGAAAAAAAAAAAAAGAGATCAAAAGAAAATAACCCTCTAAAAAATGAATGGCTTAAGAAATCACATGGGTTAGAGTCTCTACACTTTATTTTCAAGATTTTCAAAGTGGTCTCTATCTCTCAACCAAGAAATAGGTTCATGTGGCTAAAGTGCATGTGCATAATAGTTGAGTATGAAAAACAGTGGAATTTTTTAGTTAAAATTAGCATAACTTCGACTTAAAACTCGTGCTAAAGAAACAAAAAAAAAATTTTGATGGAAAAATTGGACTAAATATAAAAACAAAAATCACTAAAAATAACCCCAAAAAAAAAAATCAACGTAAAATAAAACCAAATCCAAATCATCTCAAGTTCCTCCCCCTAACTGAAAACTTACATTATCCTCAATGTTAACAAGGAAAAACAATAAAGCATAAAGATTATAGAGAGTACCTTGAAGAGGTGAACATAAATGAGCAAAAAAAAAAAAAAGACTTTAACATCTGTAAAAAGGGTTAGAAAAAAAAAAAACAAAAACAAAAACAAATCTGAACTACGACACAAACACTAATGCTAATTGCTTGGCAAGTCTTGATAAATGAGATCCTACAAATTAATGGATTCCTCCTCTTGTGTAAAAATCTCAAGAAATGACTTAAGACGTTTTCCATTTATCTTAAATATGTTACCATTCTTAGGGTTCTCAATTTCTCCAGCATCATGAGGGAAAAAAATTTTAACAAAGAAAGGTCCAGTCCATCTAGATCTTAATTTTCCAAGGAACAAATGTAACATAGAATTATACAAAAGAACTTTTTGAGATGGTTCAAAAGATTTTCTTAAAATGGGTTTGTCATGAAAAACCTTCATTCTTTCTTTATAAATCCTAGATTTCTCATATGCATCATGCCAGATTTCTCCCAACTCATTCAAATGCAATTGTCTCAATGAACTAGCCTTGTCTAAGTTAAATTCAAACAGCTTTATTGCCCAATACAATTTATGTTTCAATTTCACAATCAAGTGACAAGCTTTACCATAAATAAGTCTATAGGGAGACATACCAAGAATGTTTTTATAAGCAGTGCAATATGCCCAAAGCACATCATTCAACCTCAATGACCAATTTTTATGATTTGGTGTGCGTTTGGATGATGATGAAAAATTAAAATTATTTCACTATTCAGCTTATTTTTGCTACTATTTATGAGCCCTACTATACTTTTTGGCACTATTTATGAGCCTCACTGTAATATTTCAACTAACTTTTACTTTTATCTACCGTATTTTCAGTAATAATTTTTCAGTTACAGAAAAATAAGCAGTATCCAAACGTACCATTGGGTTAATCGTATTTTGCAAAATTTGTTTAATATCCCTAGATGATTTATCATTGTCCTCTACATAGATCCTATGAGTACAAACCAATGGACTAAGTCCTTTTATGTCAGTTATGTTCCTTCTTATGGCACCCTTATGTTTACTCAAAACATTTAATAACTTACCTCTTGTAAAGAGTTGGGTTTAGAAGATATTGCCGCTGGAAAAGTCTCATTAGTTCCTAGAAAAACATATTCGGGTTCAATTGGCAAGGGCTTTTACTCCAATTTTTGTACTTGCTTACTATATCACAACAACTTTATTTCATAGGTGGAAACTCCTCAAATTTCAATTTCCAATCGCTCACTTCCAAATCCTGTGCAGATTCTAATAGACAATGAATGGATACAATTTTGAAATTCTCATCAAAATTAAAATCACATGAATTAACTAGATGATAATAACTTAATTTTGCATATTTATATCATTATTAGAAAGCATTATCATACTTATTTTGAGTTCATTTAAGCATTTTATATTTTGTTTTGGAATAATGTTGAATAATCAATTTTGTGCTTATTAGTTGAATTTAATACATGAATTTGTCTTTTGTAGGATAATGAAATTAAATAAGTGGATTTGTTCAAAGAAGAAAGCTAATGGACTTTACTTTTACAAGGGACATGATGAAGTCAAAGAAGGCCAACCTAATTAAATTCAAGTCCAATTGGAGCAAGGAATCAAAGGAAATTTGCACCAAATCCAAGTCCAATTCGAATTTGGATTCCAGCCTAAGCACCAGTTAGTATTTGGAGCATAACTTTTGGCTCAGATGTCTAATCGAGATGATTCAAGTTGCACGACATATTCATGATTTGCATAATGAGATTTGTAAAAAAATTTAGGTAAGTAATTATCAATATAAAATTCATGCTGACACTCATCGATGTCGTGTAGAGTTTCAGGTAGGAGATTATGTCATGATTCAGATTTGACCTAAATGGTTTCCCTCTGGGACTGTTAAGAAATTGTAGGCTCGTAGTGCCGGACCATTCAAGGCATTGAAACCAATTGGCCTAAATGCATTTGTCATTGACCTTCCCCATGATTATGGTATTAGCTCCTCTTTTAATATAGAGGATCTAGTTGCTTATAAAGGCCCCATAGTTATTCCTGATAACCTTTTTGATAAGCCTTTACTTGATCCTATTGATGCCCTTATTCCTGCCCCTTTACCCTTAAATCTACCCTGTGCACATAAAGAATCTGTTGATGCTATTTTAGATGAACAGATTGTTTCTACCAAGGATGGAGGAGTTCACCATTTCCTAGTTTGTTGGTAGGGGCAACCAGATTCTAATTGCACATGGATTACTCAAGATGAGCTACATCAACTGAATCCTGACTTGCTTGAGTACTATCAGAGCTCTTCAGATTTCCACTTGATGGGGTCGAGTTCTTTTCACCCAGGGGGAGTTGGTGCAAACACGAAGTACAAGCCTCCTATTATAAAGCAAAAGGAAGACGGCCCAACCTGTGGCCTTATGGGTAGTGCCTACTAGTAATTGGGCTTAAAGATTAAGCAAGCCCAAACATTTAATAATGAGAGTTTTTTTTTTATAATTATTTTTATGCATTTTGTTGTTTGCTACTTAAGCACTTTTCCTGATTATTATAATATAGCTTTTTAGAATTATACTAAACGTGTGTTTCTTTTGCACTGGTGTCGACTCCAGTTTTACTTGGTATTGACTCCAAGCAACCCTTAGGTGATAACTCCTAAGGTATTTTTTGTTTTTGTTGTTGTTTAATTGTTCCATTGAAATAGTGTGGTTGTCTTGTGTCATACTTTGATTGCAAAAAACAAGATTGGGTTTGTGAATGGAAATATAACTGTTCCATATCCTAGTTCATCACTCTTAAATTCCTAGACTCGCTACAACACCATGGTACTCTCTTGGATAATGAATTCATTGTCTAAGGAGATAACATCAAGTGTGGTGTGATTTACATTGATATAGCAAGGGCAGTGTGGTTGGATCTCAAAGGGTGTGTTTTAAATGCTAATTCCTATGTTGAAGCCACTGCATTATAATCCAATGCAAATGCTATGATCAATCATGGTGGTAAGGGAAATGCTCAAAAGGAGAAGCTCACTTGCACCTATTGTGGTCGTGCTGGACATGTAATAGACAAATTCTACAGACTCCATGGCTCCTCTTGGTTTCAAACCAAAAGGAAAGGATTCTTCTGTGAATCAAATCACTGGACCTAACAATAGTGTAGCAGCCAATACGTCTAACATAACCATGATGGAGACAAGGCTAAGCCTACACCACAACAATCATCGCAGCTTCAAGGCCCTATCACCCAAGCCCAATACTCAAGATCTCTCATCAGCGTTTCCTGCACCACATCAAGCTACTGTTGCAGTTTCCATTGATTTTTCACCTCAAATGTCCTCTCGGTCTCAATTTTCCCCACATTTCTTAGGTAATGCATTATTAGTTTGTTTGGATTGAGGAGGAGGGAGGGGGAATAGACTCAGTAGAGTAGGGTAGATAAGGATTGACCCAAAATTAGTTTATTTTCAGACAACTTTACTTTGCTCCTCTCTACTCCCCCTCTCTCCCCCCTCAATCCAAATAGGCCCTATGTTATTCAGCAACTAACTCTTTAGACCTTAGGTACTCTATCCTTTCAGTTGATAATGCCAATAGAAAGGCTTTTGATTCCAATACCTAGGTTATAGACACTAGGGAAAGGGACCATATAGCCCATTCAGTAATTATCCTCACTACCATTACTGCAAATGTGAACACCTATGTTCATTTACCAAATGGGGAATCTGCACTTGTAAATCATATTGTGGAATTCACTTGTCTGGCACCTTAATTCTCACTAATATTCTTGTTGTTCCTTCCTTTAGCTTCAATTTAGTTTCTATTAGCAAGTTAACCTATTCCTTTGTGTATTGCTTTATCTTCTTTGCCAATTTGGTTTTCATTCAAGGCCTTTTTCATTGGAAGATGATTGGATAGGGTAAAGAACATCATGGTCTTTACTTCCTGCAATTGACCTCTCCATCATCATCTCTCATTCAGTCAGTTATCAATTCTATATTTCCTTCTAATCTTGTATCTGTAAATAAATGCTCTTTTGAAGTTTGGTACTGTAGACTTGGACACCCATCTACTGCTAAGATGCAATTGCTAGAATGTGTTATTTCTGCTGTATGTAGTACAAAGAATAATCCTTGTATGATTTGTCCTCTTGCCAAGCAAAAGAGATTGTCTTTTCCTATCCGTTCTCATATTTCAAATTGTCCATTTTGTCTTGTTCATTGTGACATATGGGGCACTTTGGACGTTCCTATAGTGGATGGCTAAATTTTTCCTTACCATTGTGGATGACTACTCTAGATGTACCTAGGTGTATCTCATAAGATTTAAATAAGAAACTCAAGGGTTGTTGGCCAAATTCTATAACATGGTTGAAAATCAATTTAATAAAAAAATTACGCGCATTCAAAGAGATAATGCACCAGAATTTTTTATGAAAGATTTCTTCAACAACAAGGGTATTATTCAGTAATTAAGTTGTGTTGAAACCCTCAATAAAAATCTATAGTTGAGAGAAAATATCAGCATTTTTTGAATGTTTCTAGAGCCTTAAAATTCCTATCTTCATTGCCCATTTCATACTGGCCTGAATGTGTTTTGTCTACTGTGTATTTCACAAACAGACTTCCTTCATCTTTAAACCAGAGAAATACCCTATGTACTTCTTTTCAATCATGCTCCATCTTATGGTCATATCAGGGTGTTTGTGTTTTGGTTCTGCTTTGTCTAGCTACAGTTCTAAGTTCTCTGATAGAGCCAGAGCTAGAAAGTATATTTTTCTGGGTTATCCCATTGGTATCAAAGGACATAAGGTTCTATATTACGATACCAAGACTTTTTTTGCGTCTAGAGATGTAGTCTTCTACGAAAGTGTTTTTCCTTTTCAATCTCAGACTTCTTCTAGTTCTGTTGATGATCCATTTGTTATCCCTTTTCCTATTAATGATGTGTCTGTTCCAAATATTTCCCTACAACATTCTGATAATTTAAACTCATCAACTCCTCCAAAGATTTCTATTGATCCTTCCATCAATTAGTATACTCATTCTGTAGAAGCTTTACCCCCATCTAAATAGCAATTCTTAATTTCTTATACAGCATTTCCATTTAATCTACCTTCCTCTATATTTCTCCAGTTGATTCCATTCCTCATAATACTTCTCTACCTATTAAGAGGTCCACTAGATCTCACAAGCCTCCTTCATATCTTCAAGACCACTCATGTTATAAGGTTTCCTCTCATCCCTCAGGTCAGCCCTTTGATCTTGCTGATTTTTATTCTTATACCATATTTTCACCAAAGCAGAATCCTTTACTTTAGCCCTTTCCAACTCTATACCTGAACCAGAATATTTTCACCAAGTTGACCAAAGTCCCCATTGGAGAGAATCAACGAAATTAAGGCCTTTGAGCCTAATAACAGTTGGCCTTTGACCTCTCTTCCACTTGGGAAAATTGCCATTGGGTGTAAATGAGTATACAAGGTTAAATACCACTTAGATAGGACTTTGGAAAGATATAAGGCCAGGTTGGTAACTAAAGGCTACACTAAGGGCGTGTTTGGATTAAAAGAGGAGGGAGGGGAAGTGGAAGGTAATAGAGTAGAGTTAGCTGAAAATAGGCTAATTTTCAGCCAACTCTACTCTACTCTCCCTCAATTCATACGGGCCATCAGGGAGCAGGTCTGGACTATTTAGAAACATTTAGCCTTGTAGTTAAATTAATTTGTGAGGGTTCTATTAATTGTAGTTGCTTTAAAGGCCTGATACCTTTTACAATTGGGATGTCAACACTGCTTTTCTGCATGGTGACTTGCAAGAGGAGATATGTACATGTGCCTGCCACAGGGTTATCACAGCAAGGGGAGGTTCAAACCAATAAAGCAACAGGTCCTCTTGTATGTAAGCTCAACAAGTCTCTTTATGGGCTTAAAAAAGGCAGACTACTCTCTCTTTACTAAGACACTACCAATCCTTTGTGGCTGTCTTAGTATAAGTGGATGATATCTTGTCACTGGTAATGACTTACAGTACATTACAAGTCTTCAACATATGGTAGATGAAAAATTCTAGCTCAAAGACTTGGGTTCTTTATAGTATTTCTTGGTTTTAGAGGTTGCCAAGAGCAAGAAGGATTTTTGTTAATCAAAGGAAGTATGCCATTGAAATTTTGGAAGATTTTGGTTTGCTATGTTTCAAACCTGTGATCCCTATAGAGCAATACTTAAAGCTCAGCAAAGATGAAGGTCAGTTAGTCAAGGACCTTCCACCGTTGAAAAGAGTCACAGATAGATTGCTCTATCTAACAGTGACTTGGCCTGACATTACCTACTTAGTTCACCATTTAAGTCAATTTTTGGACCAGCCAAGAGAGCCAAACATGCGTGCTGCACTCAGGATAGTTCAATACATAGGGTTCACCTGGTAAAGGTCTTTTTTTTTTTTTTTTTCCAAGTAACTCAGATTTGCACATCAAGAGTTTCAGGGATGCAGACTAGGCAGGTTGCCCAGATACAAGATCCTTAACTGGGTTCTACATCTATTTGGGAAGTGCTTGGGTTTCTTGGAAATCAAAGATATAGGGTACTTTATCCAGGGTACGTGTACATGTGAAATTGTTTGGCTAAAGAGCTTTTTGCAATTGAAAGACTTTGGAAATTTCTCATGATTGACCAAGTTTTCAACTCTTATTGGTTGTAAAGAAAAATCTGTTGTAACTATTTGTGGAACTGTTTCAACGATTAGGAGTAGTATGTTCCCCGTTGCTCTGTTTATTTATCTCTATCAATAAGAATCCAAAATATTCTATTCAAATTAGAAAAAAAAAATTATATGTATATATATATGTATATGTATATGTATATATAGAGGTTGAATTCAAGTTACACCTAGTATAATTTTAAGTAATGTTACACCACTCAATATTTTTTAATTGGATGCGAATTTTGACAAATTCACCATTAGATTACATTATCTTCGTATATTCTCCACGCTTGCAAAATTTCAAGGTAATCAAAGATTAATAGTCATGTCATTAATCAATTGTTTAATTCAAGTTTTTGTAGTTTGAAATAATATATAAAATATGAGTTTATAGATCAAATGGTAAATAACATCCAATTGACATGAAAATTGGCATGAATTTTAAGAACATATAGAATATATAACTCAATTGTGGGATTTTCAAAATATAAATTCTATAACAAATTATTGGTTGGTGTAATATTGCTTAGAGTTACACCAAGTGTAACTTGAACCCAACCCTAGATATATATATATATATATATATATATATAGAGAGAGAGAGAGAGAGAGAGAAGGGTAAAAATGCCTTTTGTAAACCATTGATTACTGTTAGATTTAAGGGTAAAAATACACTCATAGTAGTGTCATTATTACTCTCTAGAAATTAGTGATTTAGGCATTAACTCTTCTTATTAAAGGGGGAAAAAAAAAAACACACACACACACACATAGCATTTACTATTTAATGCCACCTTTCACTTATCTATTTAATGGAATTGACAAGGTAGATGTTGAGTACCTGTCTTCACTTCGAGCTCTAGTAAAGCGATTTAAATCCACAGATTAAATTGCACTTCCTATCATTTTTATAGTCTTTTTACTTTCTTATCACCAAGAGGGTAAAGAATACATGATACTCAAGTATATATGGCCTTGAGTTTGTATAAAAGAAAAATAAATGAGAACATGCTACTAGCATCACCTCATTGGGTGAAATGTATGTGAAATATATATCTTTGCATGTACATTGAATGGAACTCTAATATCACTGTTTCTAATTTTGTTATTTTCTGATTTCATTTCTTTATTTTGCTGCGTCTGAGGAACTTCTCTTGCTTATGTAGCACACTTAAATCAAATAGTAAATAGCATATGTAGCACACTTAGATTACAGAATTTTTAGAAAAATAAATTAAATTAAAGAGACTGAAGCTGCGTATGCTTCATTTATTGATGAGCATGTGTCATCTGTAAATTTACAGGCCAGAACTCAAAATTTAGCAGGATGATACAAGATTGAAAATGAATGGCATGCGTTCTTAAAAAATTAAGGCCTAATACATCATTTTTTAAGAAATGAAGCATACACGTACAGCTTGTCAATTCCATTAAATAGATAAGTGAAAGGTGGCATTAAATAGTAAATGCTGTTTTTTTTTTTTTTTTTTTTTTTTTTTTTTTAATAAGAATAGTTAATGCCTAAATCACTAATTTCTAGGGAGTAATAATGACACTATTATGAGTGTTTTTTTATCCTTAGATCTAACAGTAATTAATGGTTCACAAAATGTGTAACTCTTATAAAGTTATACCAGGTGTAACTTGAACCCATCTCATATATATATATATATATATATATTAAGATAACGTGTTTTGAGTGTTAATTTTGACCAACAAGGAACACCTAAAGTTATATTAGGTTAAACTTGAACATGTATATATAAACTATGTTTGTCATGTGGTGGGTGGCCCTAACAATATTGACATGTAATGTAAAATAACTATTTTGGTTGTGATGCATGAGTTAGGCAGGCATTAACGTATATAATGCGGCGAAAACTAAAAATTAGTAACTTCCATTTATATAAAATAAAATAAAATAAATTAAAAGAGAGTGACTGCTTAATAATATTAATATATGCTCTGCGACTTAGGGGGTAAAAAAAGAAAAGAAAATTGTAGTCTATGCTTTACGAAATCAAAAGCTTGACGTATTATAAGTCTACCTTGACAGCCGGAAAGATAAGGATTTCCTTTGTATCCCTTAGGGTAATCACAAAAAAGCCTCGACCAGTTCCAGCTGCTTGAATATCTCAGTTCATACCCCCCGTCCTCGTAATAAGCATAACAATCAACAATATTTGATTCAGATCTTCTACGCATTAACTCAAACATCTCCGTTGAATTTTGGGTCGAGTCATTATATATCGCCCAATCCAGCATCACAGGAGCGTACCCCCAATTTACCACGGAAGTAGGGTCTCTTATATTTGACCGGAACCATTGTTGGTAGACTAGAAATGCGTACTTGCATTCATTTTTAGGGCTTTGGAAGTCTTTACTTCTGAACTCTGCACTAAATACTTGAAGACTTGAAGGTATTGTTGATTGACAGCAGTTGATTCCAGAGCATTTAAGTTCTTCACTTCTATTGCTTCCATTGCATTCCGATTTGCAGCCTACGACCATTGGTTCTATTGCGGTCATTGTTGCAAAGTTGTCACAACCAACTGTTGGGGAGATAAACACCTTGGGGAGTTTTCATGAGTAATTAATATAACATATAAAGACACACTTTAACCCAAAAGGCCTAAGCCCAATGGGTATGTGCTCAATTATGTTATATTAACCACTCATTCTTTTCATCTTTATTCAATATGGGACTTCACTCACACGTGTAACCCAACAATCTCCCCTTCACGTGTGAGTCTTTACTACTCTATGGGCTTCAAGACTTCTCTGTGGGCCATGAATAAGTCCTACTTGCTCCCCCTTGCCTAATGGACTTTTCTCTTCATCGGCGCGTCATCCATGGGTCTCTTGTACGTCATCCATGGGAACTACGTGTCAACCCTGCACGCACATCCATGGAAACCCCGCACGTTCATGTCCATGGGAACCTCGCACCATACCATTATTTAGCACCATGTGAGTCTCTGCCTCTCTGTGAGCTTTGAACAAGTCCTACTCACTCCCCCTTGACTAATGGGCTTTTCACTTCATCAATGCGTCATCCATGAGTCTCTCGTACGCCATCTATGGGAACCACGTGTCAACCCTGCACGCACATCCATGGGAACTCCGCACGTCCATGTCCATGGGAATCTCGCATCACACCATTATTTAGCACCATGTGAGTCTCTGCCTCTTTGTGAGTTTTGAACAAGTCCTACTCACTCCCCCTTGACTAATGGGCTTTTCACTTCATCAATGCGTCATCCATGAGTCTCTCGTACGCCATCCATGGGAACCACGTGTCAATCCTGCACGCACATCCATGGGAACTCCGCACGTCCATGTCTATGGGAACCTCGCACCTCATCATTGTTTAGCACCATTTGCAATATTCCTTTGTTGGGCCTTTCTTTTCTCCAAGATTTTTGTGTGTGGGCCATTAAGGCTTTCTCTGTCCCCGCTGGGTAGGGACCATGAACACCTCACCACCTTCGCCGCACACCACCATGAGCTCTGATACCACTTGTTGGGGAGATAAACACCTTGGGGAGTTTTTCATGAGTAATTAATATAACATATAGAGACACACTTTAACCCAAAAGGCCTAAGCCCAATGGGTATGTGCTCAATTATGTTATATTAACCACTCATTCTTTTCATCTTTATTCAATATGGGACTTCACTCACACGTGTAACCCAACAATCTCCCCCTCACGTGTGAGTCTCTACCACTCTATGGGCTTCAAGACTTCTCTGTGGGCCATGAATAAGTCCTACTTGCTCCCCCTTGCCTAATGGACTTTTCTCTTCATCAGCGCGTCATCCATGGGTCTCTCGTACGTCATCCATGGGAACTACGTGTCAACCCTGCACGCACATCCATGGAAACCCCGCACGTTCATGTCCATGGGAACCTCGCACCATACCATTATTTAGCACCATGTGAGTCTCTACCTCTCTGTGAGCTTTGAATAAGTCCTACTCACTCCCCCTTGACTAATGGGCTTTTCACTTCATCAATGCGTCATCCATGAGTCTCTCATACGCCATCCATGGGAACCACGTGTCAACCCTGCACGCACATCCATGGGAACCCCGCACGTCCATGTCCATGGGAACCTCGCATCACACCATTATTTAGCACCATTAGCAATATTCATTTGTTGGGCTTTTTTCTTTTTTCTTCTCCTGGATTTTTGTGTGTGGGCCGTCTAGGCTTTTCTCTCTACCCACTAGGTAGGGACCATGAACACCTTACCACCTTCGCCGCACACCACCATGGGCTCTGATACCACTTGTTGGGGAGATAAACACCTTGGGGAGTTTTCATGAGTAATTAATATAACATATAGAGACACACTTTAACCCAAAAGGCCTAAGCCCAATGGGTATGTGCTCAATTATGTTATATTAACCACTCATTCTTTTCATCTTTATTCAATATCGCCGCACACCACCATGAGCTCTGACACCACTTGTTGGGGAGATAAACACCTTGGGGAGCTTCCTTGAGTAATTAATATAACATATAGAAACACACTTTTACCCAAAAGGCCTAAGCCCAATGGGTATGTGCTCAATTATGTTATATTAACCACTCATTCTTTTCATCTTTATTCAATATGGGACTTCACTCACACGTGTAACCCAACACCAACCGCAGTGAACTTGTTCGCATAACTAGAGAAAACAAAAGGACTTCTTGCAAGGTTGACAGTTCCACCACTTCTGTTATTATAATAATTCCAATAAATTATTGGACTCTTCACTAGAACCCTGTCTGTTACAGATTCATCACTAGAAATAGTGAGTTGCAGCACTTCCATGTTAATTCTTTTTAAGAAGGCTCCAGTTCCATTGCAAACAATTTCGAACCAGTCGTCCATGTCATTCTTTTCATCTTTATTCAATATGGGACTTCACTCACACGTGTAACCCAACACCAACCGCAGTGAACTTGTTCGCATAACTAGAGAAAACAAAAGGACTTCTTGCAAGGTTGACAGTTCCACCACTTCTGTTATTATAATAATTCCAATAAATTATTGGACTCTTCACTAGAACCCTGTCTGTTACAGATTCATCACTAGAAATAGTGAGTTGCAGCACTTCCATGTTAATTCTTTTTAAGAAGGCTCCAGTTCCATTGCAAACAATTTCGAACCAGTCGTCCATGTAACAACCCGGTCCGATTCCGAAGGGGTAACGTTTCCACAGCGAGCTTTGCAACCCAGTTTTGCATTTGGTGGTGGTGGTGGTGGTGCTACTGCTGCTGCTAAACCGCATGTCTGCAGAAGTAAGAAAGTACTTCGCAGAACAAATTGCACGGCCATTGTTTCTGAGTGTCCTACTAGAGTTCAACAAAGCAAACCTTATACCGATATATACAGCTAGCCAAGATACTTTCCCGCACCTTCCGAGTTATTTGATTATTTATTTCGTTTACTTTGACTTCTTAAATTGACTGAAATTTGAGATATTTTGGTATGACTTTGAAAGCTTCAATGTTAGGGTTGGGTTTTAGGCTTCATCTGGGGGGTTTTATATTTCACTTTTAAATTCTGTAAATTGATCACATAAATATGTAATTGAGATACCTGATTGATGACTTGTTTGCCCAATTTGATGAGAGTTTTATTCTTGAATGATGTACTAAATTATTATAAGATGAAATTATACTTTATCCCCTAAATTATACATTTTTTTTTATACTTGCTCTTTTAAACTATGAAAGTACACACTTACTTACCTAAACTATTACTCGTAGAATACTTCCTCTCTAAATTTTTATTCATGTAACACTTTACACCCCATCTCATGGATAATTGCTTAGGGAAGGAAGTGTAAAAGGAGTTATAATTTTGAAGGATAAATAATTTAGAGAAGTGTAAAAGAGAGTATAGTTTAAAGAAGTAAAATGTACATTTTTAGTGACTTGCAGCACTTTCATGTTAATTCTTTTAAGAAGGCTCCAATTCCATTGCAAACAATTTCGAACCAGTGGTCCATGACTCCGTGTAACAACTGGGTCCAACTTGAAAGGTGTAAGGAATACTAACATTTACACACAGTTTACAACCCGTTAGTGGAATAGGTGCTGCTTCCGCCAATTCTATTGTGAGCAGAAGTAAGAAATTAATCGTGATTACCATAACCAATTGCACTGCCATTTGTATGTGGGTATCTCACTACTCACAGACCAACAAAGCGAACTATATACATGATACATACCCTTTTATAGACTATTGTATCTCTCAATTCCTTCTTCGCTTTGTGGCTTAGAGACCACGTCATAATATTCAGTCAGCAACAAATCAGATAATTTTTTTTTTGGGTAAATTGCAAAGTACACCCCTAATGTTTGGGGGTGATTGGATTTTACACCCCAACGTTTCAGAACTTTGATTTTACATCCCAACGTTTGGATCCGTTAGCAAATCACCCCCCTGATTAGTTTCTGCTATTAACTGCCATGTCATCTTGCTGATGTGTTTTTTTTTGCCAAATAAGCCCCAAAACGACACAGTTTCAACTAATAATAAAAGCTTACCTGTCACAGTAAAAACGGTGGCGTTTTCCACAATGCTAAAACACAAAAAAATCTAATCATAAACTACACCGTTTCATCCTATTTCTAAAATCCCAAACCAAAACTGAAAACCCACGAAGGAAGCAGACGTAAGTTCATCGAAGGCTCCAAGTTAGCTCCAAGGCGGCAGCAGCGGCGGCGACAGGTACAGTAAAAAATTCTCTATGGCTCTCTTTCTCCCTCTCTTTTTGGATTTTTCTTGCCATTACTGGATTGGAATTTTGGGTTTTTTATTGGGTTTGCTGGGGTTTTTGTTGTTTGGGTTTGTTGAGGTTTTTGTTCAATATTTTTTGTTTGGGATTTTGTTGCTGGATGCACAGAATGTTTGGAGTTTATGTGTGTGTGATTTAAACTCATTTATTTTGCGGACAAAATGGGCTTCTGCCCTTTTCTGGAAAAGTAAACATGCTTTTGCCCATTTTCCCAAACTAAATAGGGAAGTGCCCTTGTTTTATAACTCGATAATATGAAAGTTGAGTTTTAATGAAGAACTCGATATTACTATGATCGAGTTAGTCTGATCGTTGTGCCACGCTGGCGCAGTAGACGTGGGTTTTCCCCAATAAAAAAATGAGCGTGTAGTCATTCATAACTCGGGAACTGTAAGAGCGAGTTTTCTTTAGCAATTTTAATCAATAGGACCTTAACGTCTCACAACCCTTATTCACTCACTCTCTCCCTGTACACTCTCTTTCCCTCGCTCTCTGCCATCACTCTCTCCCTCGCTTGCTCTGCGATCAAGCTTCCCGACTCTTCCTCACTCTCCATCAGTCTCACTCTCCTTATCCAGTCTCCCTCAGTCGTCGTTGCTTGCCGTCGTCGTTGCTTCCTGCCGCCGTTAATGACAGGTATAGTCGTCTCTTCTGATATCTTTTCTGATCTTGGTTAATATTAGGTTGTGTTTTATGTGCGATTTTGATTATTTTGTTGAAACTTACTTAAAAATTAGTAAATTTACTAATGAAGATGAGAATTTTGTTGTCTTTTATATGCTGCGATGATGATGATGTAAAGTATTTCTTGCTATATGGTTATGTCTGTGTGATTTTCTAATTAATGAGAAATTTGTTGTCTTTTAGCATGCTGCAATGATTATTTTCTCATTAATGAGTTTAAATGTGGTTGGGGTTTTGATTGGGGGTTTTGGCAAATCGAGTGGTGGTGTTTCAGTGATGTCTCTGGGTTTGTGTAAAATGTGTCTTATCTAAGCATGATTTTGTTATAATTGTTGTAAATGGTGTCAAACTAATTACGTTTGAGTGTAAATAGTTGTTGTAAATGGTGTAAAATGTGTCTGAAGCTGAACCCATCTCGTAAAGATTGGTTTGGACAAAGATTGGTTCTATTGGTTACGTGTTAAGAAAAAAATGATGAAAATGATGAGACTGTGGTTGTTTGAAGCAGTCTTCCGTAAATCCAAGATGTTCTGCCCATAATGACATCCTATATACATAAATCTATGAAATACAATACACATTCACATGAAACAGAAAGTCAGTTACTGTAAGTCTAGTTAAAAACTAGTAAGAGTGATGAAATAGTAGTGTTTAGTACAGCAACAAACAAATTAAGTTCTTTCATATCCTTTAAAAGTTTTAGTACTCATTGTTTTTGGTATATCTAGGTTTTTTATAATTTTCATTATTTATTGGAATTGACACTACTTTTGTTTTGCAATGTAGAAAATGTTAAGTAACTTTACTAAAAAAAATTCATTTGCTGGTACCCTCAGCTTATATGTGCAAATGTATGGGTGGAGAAGCTGATATAGCAAGCATAGAAGTTCTTTTGCTTGCAATACAACTCCTCTTTGTTTAAAATTGACCATATGGAGGGGGAGAGGAATAATTGAACATTCAATGGTCCTGCACCCTTTGGTGAATTTGAGATTCTTGTTTGAACCTTGAAGTATTATAATATTCTTTACTCTAATTTTTTATTTAAAGAATTTGGAGAGTGGCTGCTTTTTAAGGTTTCTCTAAATCAATTTGATACTCTTCTATAGAAGCACAAATATGTGAACGTTTTTTGGCCCCCTTTTATTTTGAGCTGGCTAGCTACTATAGATTAAGAAATTTAAAATCTTTGTGTAAATGAAAATGGGTGCTTCTATTGTGGATATTTCAGGCTCCATTTGTGCGGTTCTAACTCATTACTCAAAGATGATATAGATGATATAGATATCAATGAAAGCCCTTGAAATATTCTTTTGATTTCACATTTTTTACCCCTGAATGTTTGAATGTTATCTTGTCACTTGAAATATTCTTTTGATTTCATATTTATGGATTTTGTTTCTTGGTAGTTTTTTTAAGGCACATATGTTTGATCTTCTTGATCAGTCCTCTTTATTAGGTGCACAAATATGTAAACTGCCTCTTCCATGTAAACTGCTGTTTAGGTGGTGTACAAAATTAATAAGGAAAAAGTTAATAAGGAAAAAGTTAACAAGGAAAAAGTTAATGGAGCAAAGAAAAGGGTGTTGTTCTCACATTCACTAAGGAGTCCATTATTTAAATTCATGGTGGGCTTCATTAAAAATTTGAGAGGAGGGGGTATCATTTTTGTATTTTAGGAGTACTTAAAAATTTTGTTAGATTTTGGATACATTTTGAGGACAAGAAAAAAGCATTTAGTTTTTATGACGGTTGATTATATTTCTTATAAAAGTGGTGTTATAACTTAAAATTTTAAAAATAGTTTATTAATAATTACCCTAAGGGCATCTATGAATATAAAAATACTTTTACCCTTATGTTGACTAAGGATTGAAAGTTAAATGTATGAAATAATCATAGATTTTGTCATTGGCAAGGTCTGGGGCATGTTATCTCATTTTTAATTAAAAAAATTCCTAAACGGGCAAGCTAAATAGAATTAGCATTTACTGATTTTATAATTTTTTTTTAACATAATTTTGTTAAAACGTATATCTCCAAATCATGATAATTAGTTTGAATTTTCCCTTTTGAGAAAGTGCTAAAAAAGAGGTTGAGGTAATATATGTGATTGGTATATGTAGATATTTTCTATAAAAAATTATGTACAGAAAACTAATTATATGTATAAAAGATAATATTATTAAAATAAAAAAGTTTATTTGTAAATATAAAATATAAAATTTTTTGATAATATCAAAATGATCCGAGTCTATTAAAAATTTTATAGACTTTTGCATAAAATAAATTAACTATGTTAATTATTTTTAATGAAAGAGCTAATGATAAAAAGACTTTAATCATAATAGTGTAATACACACACATAATATTGAGTTATTTGGAGCAAGGTATGTAGTGAGCATGTTTCATAATCTAAACAGTTTTGCATTCATTTTTAAATTAAATTTAATGAAGCATCTATAAAAAGAATTACTAATAGAGTTTTACTTAAAAATTATGCAATGCTCATGGATAAGCCTTGATATACAAAGTCTATTTGGCAAAGATTATTTTTGCCAACTTATTTTAGTACTCAGCTTATTGGGTTGAAGTCAGTGAATCTGAGATTCTTGTTCGAGTGGTCCTGCACCCTTTGGTGAAAATGACATGCATTTTGTTGTAGATTTTATTGATTTTCATTCTTTGTGATTATAATCTTTTGATTATGTAATTTTTTTTAGGAGAATACTCTGTAATTTTTCACTCTTTTGTTAAACAAGAAATGATATTCACTGGAACATCAAACTACTCAAGTAACTTCATGGAAAAAATGAGTGCATTTACTCTAGGAAACAATATTCACTCCATCATTGTGGTTTAATGAGGTTGGTACATTTTGATTGACTATTGCTTTTAGCTAATACAAGGGAACATGAGTAATACTTGTAACGACTTACCAAGCAGCGAAATAGACCCAGCAAATGAGCCTAAAATTTGAAAACGACTCACCAAGCAGAAAATTGATTAGAATTAACTCCTAAAATATTGAAAATAGGCCTACCAAGTAGGGAAATGGGCTGACTGAGTCATGGTATGCTTGCATATCTAGTGGTAGAAATGTAGAATAATTAGTATAGGTTTCTAGATATTAAGTTGAGAACTCGAGCCCAAATGACCTGTAGCTGTAGGGATCTTACTGGTCCATCGTAAACGGGCAATTGCGTAGGACATAAAACGGGGAGCTGTTAAGGATGACCTTATAGAAAGTGTTACTTTGTTGAAAAGACCAAGTTTGATTGAACAGGTTTGAGAATAAAATACCTAAACATTGAGTTGTTGCAATTTATATTTACTATGTGACTGCATTGGTCATAAGCCATAGAGTTGAATTTAAATGTCCTTGGGGGAACATCACATATTGTGTGTCGCATGGTTAAATTTAATATGTCTTCCCTCCATATGCAGCTCCTAATAATTGTAATTGATATTTGCCTGGTTAAAATCAATTTCAAAGACATCATACACCAAAAAGAACTCTCACATGTAAATATTGCTTAGACGTCGAACATGCAGGTATCAATCAAGTTTCTAGCGTCCGACTTTGTCATTTGTTTGTTTTTTTTACTTCAATTACAGATAATAGGAAAACAAAAAGTGTTTGTATGTAAAATTATGGCAAGTTCTTATTTATTTAAGCTTCAATTTGGTTGCTTTTGGATTGCATGTTAAGTGGGGGTAAGAAGCGATGTTGACAATCTTGTTGGGATCATAATATGTTTTACTGTATCCATGCTTTTATTTTATATTAATTGTGGTTTACTTGTCAGATAATTGCTAATAATCTATTTGTTGTCATGTTAGATATGCAGGCACTAGATAGAGTGCGGCTTGGACCCGACGATCTTACCCAGTTGACCCGGCAGCCAAATCATCGGTCAACTCCACTTTGGAGCCATGCCGCCGACGAGGTATGTAGTTGTATTATTAATACATGTTTGTTTTATAATTACCTCATGTGCACTACCTAACATAATACTCGCCCCTGTGCAGGAGGTGCCTGGCATGCTAAAGGTTCGACGCCGTAAATATGTATTGCCGCAGGGTGGGCTAGACCCACGTGTCATGCAATGCATAGATGTAGTAGGTTTGACCGGTTTATTCAAAGTTCCTGATATGGAGGTCGACCATGCCTTGATCACGGCCTTGGTTGAGCGGTGGCGTCCGGAGACGCACACGTTCCACTTGCCTCATAGAGAAATAGGTATCACCTTGCAAGATATTGAGGTGATGCTGGGGATTCTAGTGGATGGGTTGCTTGTTACTGGGAGTACAGCCAAGCAATGGAACTTGGTGTGCCGAGAGTTGTTAGGCCATGCACCTCCGCCCGTGATACCGAACTCAAACAAGTCTACCCTTTCTGGGGCGAGGATAAAATACAAGTGGCTTGATCAACAATTTCCCGCTCCCCCAGTTGCGGATGCCGGCGACGAAGTCGTACAACAACATGCCCACTACCACATACTTGTACGGATTGGGGCCCTGTTGTTCATGGACAAGTCTGCGGACAGGGTCTCATTGTTGCCTTTGTAGTTGCTCAACCCAATCAGCAATGCGAGACGGTATAGCTGGGGCAGTGCAGCATTGGCCTGGCTCTATAGGCAACTTTGTAGTGCATCGAAGAAGGAAGCGATGCAGATTGGAGGAGCACTCTTGTTGGTGCAGCTATGGGCCTATTCAAGGTTCCCACGATTATGCCCTATTGTGAGGCCGCCTCTACCTCCAGTGCACTCAGGGCCCCTTGCCATTAGGTACGTTCATTGAGTTCTCGTTATTCAAGCTAAGTGTCTCTTAGGAATAATCATTTACGTGTAGTAGTATATTACATTTTATTTGTCTCTTTGATATAATTGAAAATATGTGAAACTAACAAACAAAAATAAACTATGTGAAATATAAAGCAAAGTTTGTTAAATGACTAGTTCAGTAACGAGCATTTGTTGACATCCCATGTTTGCTAGGTGGAGTGGGCCAAAATGCACCGCAGAGCATGCCACACACGTCCTTGCTACGTACTGGACGTCGCTGGCTACACTACGAGTAGACCAGGTACCCGGTTAATTTACATCCTCAATTTGAGGTTTTTATTTTCGTTTCCCTCAAGTATGTTTCCAAGTTTTTATTTTTATTTTAGTTTGAATTATTGGATTATTGTAGGAATGAGTTGATTTCAGAATATTGGTTCCATCCCATCATTTTGTTTGATACTAGGATTTTCATCCCAGCATTTAACTCAATTGGAATGTCCATTGTGAAGTACATCACATTAGAACTTCCATTCGCAGCACCTGCATGAATACGACCAACCATAAACTCAAAAATTCTAAACTGTTAAATCAAAGGCTTCAATTCTTTTATTTTAACCTAGCATAAACAAATATTTTATAATCCAACAATTTTAAAACCTTATATTTGGAGACTTCTTATTATCAAAAGTAGGGGTGTACATGTGCATGGGTCGAATTGGTTTGGATTAAAGGGTTTTTTCCAACTCAACCTAAGAATGTCGGGTTGAGAAATTCCTATCTCATTACATGTGTAAAAACCAACGCAACCCGACTTACGTGAGTCAGGTTAAGTTGGGCTGGATCAATGGGTTATATTTGAATTTAGTCATATGTATATTAAGTAGAATTTGGCTATATCCTTGATTATGTACGGAAACGTTTGTGATTTACACCCAAAAAAACAAGAAAGAAATAAGATATTGTCCCTTTCCAAGATGTTTGAACTGAAAAAGTAACTTACCTATGTATATGTCTTTCAAAAAAGCATGTGCAACATGCGCAAAAGATTGAGCATGAAGTCTTGCTTTAGTGCAAGACAAAGTGACTTCAAACCTGTGTTGCAACTAAAAAGAACAACTCCATCAATTCTTACAAATGTCATTAATTTGATGCAATGAAGAGAAGGCACACATATTGTTCATATGTAATTGGTTATAATTCAATGAGAAATTAATTTACCTAAGAGTATACCAAAGATAATCAAATTTGTCTTTGGTTGTATTTGTGTGCTCAAGTAATTCATTTGATTTTAATGATGCATCTTCGAAATTCACGATGACATCCCTCCATTCTTCCCAACTACTAGCTGAAACAAAAGGTTGTGTTTATTTACTGATTCTGGCATTATACACTGTTTTAACCTATTTACGATAAGAGAAAATAGAACTTTTAGCCTGCCATCAAAAGAAAAGAAAAAAGTCCAACCAAAAAAAAACAAATATTTGACTTTATATAAGCAGAATGATTGTAAACTTAGAAGATATCAATTATATTATAAACAACGAATTTCCTACTATAAATTTGACAGATATGGATCTTTTCAAAATAAGGAAATGAAGGCACATTAGAATATAAATTATTTTTGCAAAACTCAAACAATATATGCTAGAAATTTTATTTAAAAAATATAAATTAAGCTTGTGCAGTTTGTAATTAAATAATAAAATGTTATGAGCTTAAAACCATAGTTATTGCTCTGCCTAATAAGTAGACAATTTAGTATTTATTGTTCTAACTCTTAGAATCCAGGATTACAAACATTGTTATTGCTCTGCAAAAAACATTGTTACACACACACAGTTATAAATTACCTTTGCTGAATTGAAAGTTATATTTTTACAGTCTACTAGAATACTGATTGACTTCGATTTACGTATTCAAGTGGTATATTTTGAATTTGTACAGAACATTTTGTTTCGCATAGTTAGTAAGAAATGCTGCACAACCTCCATTTTCTTCTTGGAAGACAACAGCCTAAGTTTAAATAAACAAATAACTGTTAATCAGTGATATATGAGAAAACATGAAGACTTTTGACACATTACCTCTTGTTGTTGACCTAACTAAAAAGTTGGTTCGTGCTCCTTGCACCAAAGTTGTAGAGCACAATTTAATTGCAGCATGCAACTCCTTAAGTTGTCCCCACCTGACGGGCCTTAATAGTTGTACAATTATTAAAAGTTGTGGATTATTAATTACTACTTTATTCATATAATTTTAGAAGCGTGCAACATATGCTACTCACCATATTCATTAAGAGAAGCTTGATCATAATAAGCTGTGATTTACACTGCAGAGCTTGTTCCACATAATTTGTTCCACCAAGGTACTAAGATAAGACATGATTAGTTTCAGATAAATATTAAATTTATGTAATTTCGAACACTAAATTTTATAAGAAAATATATTTAGATAGAAATATGATAACAGTATTTGATGAGGATTATACCATGTAATAGTTTACATAGCTTCCATGTCTTGCAATAAAAAGTGCTACTTGAAATGCAATGTATCCAGCAGACCTTATATATGTCTTCCCTCCATATTTTTGATAGCTTCAAGAGAAAATTAAGTACAGTTAGTTTAGTCTTACAATGATTAATAGTCATTTTGTTCTCAGTCATTGAAACATTGTTAATGACTAATGCAATTAATTCAGTACAAGTTTTCTATTACGATAAAAAGCTTTTGCGAAATCATCAACTTGGATTCATCTTACAGCCGTAAGGATGCTCTGGTACCCTCCTCTAAGTCTGGTTTAGATTGAAAACCTTAGTATCTGATAAAAAGCTTTTGCGAAATTATCACTTAGCTTTCCATGTTATGCATATGATCATGGTTCTGAGAATGGAATGTGGACATCGGTCAACCTAGATCTTTTACTATTTTCTACAGATCAATGCTAATCATTGTTTTAATTGCTTGTTGACTTCATTCTGTTAATATTTTGAACACAATGTTGCTGTTCCTTTGCTTTCTGCCTAATAATCCCTAAAGATTTTGTGTACGAATAGAATCAAGAAACTCCATGCTTTCCATATTACATATCACAAACATAATCTTTAATTAGTATGATGTCTCACTATCACAAACATAATCCACTTATGCAAATTGTATGGGAGCCGTACACGCATACGTTGGGCTCCCTGCCTGCGTATTGCACTGCCGGGCAGCATATTTGGAGGGCCGAGGTGCCATTGATATACTTTTGGATAGTGGAGGGGCATCATCCCGAGCGGGTCCTTTGTCAGTTTGGGATGAAGGAACCAGTTCCACCTGTCGTGGATATGTCGATTGCCCTTCACAAGATATCCCTCCAGGGTAAATGGGAGAAGGATTAGGAGGCAGAACATGTTGTCTTCATTCAGCAATGGGCCAACCGAGCAACTGAAGTTTACGGGGCCCCTCTCTTGGACGGTGATGATACATACCTTGTTGAGTACATGACGTGGTACAATCGCAACACAAGGCGGTACATAACACCAGAGTCTGCGTACTAGGAACTCATGGTGAGGCAACAATTCCTATTTTATGTATGAAACCATTGTTCGATTAAATATCTTCAGCAGCTTTATCATGCATGCAAAACTCCACAATTATTATTGTTGTTACATCTCTATGAGTTTATCTTTCATTATGTTTTTAAGCTACTGCATGATTTAAGTTGTTCATAAATAACTTAATTTGTCTTCATCCAATTTGTTTGCGTGAGGAATGGTTAATTGGCAATGACCAATGATGACCACACCTTTGTTCATATAATTACATTCAAATTTTAAAAAGGGTGGGTTGGGTTTTATTCTTGTATTTTTATTTTTATTTTTTGTTTTATTTTTTTGTTTTTGGTTGGCTTGTAATTTCAAACAGACGGTGCAACTCTTTTTAGTAGTGATAAATTCACATTTCATGATAGTTCACTGTCACACTAGATAGCCTTACCTCCAGGACTGAAAGCTAATTACATATTCCTTGATAGATATTACCTCTAGGACTGGGAAGTCCCTTACTAAACTGTTGGTAGAATTCAATTTCCAACAGCTTAAAGGTCATTTAAATTCTTGCAAGTATGCAGCAAGGATATGTTATTCACCACTAGATTCAAGTATGATATATGTTGTAATTGATGGTACTTCCCTTAATGTTGGGTAATTTAAGCTCGCGTTTGATATTTTCAATTGTCATCCATTCGGACGTGTACCTTAGGAAATAATAACTTCATAGTATGTGTCCTGATTGCAGTATGATCTTAATGGAGTTGTAACTTCAAAATATGTGTCCTAATTGCAGTATGATATTAATGGAGTTGTAACTCTAGTGAAGCCTAGATACACAAATGATAAAAGATATTTTCACTTATGCTAAGATTGAACTTATGTACAACCAACAATACGTGTTTTTCGGAAGTATTATCTCAAAGTTTAGATTGCATACCCGTAAACATAACAGGAAACAGAACATTCGTGACTGCTAGGGTGGAACTATAAATTTCTGCACAGGGGGGTCCAACCCCTATTTTTATACGCAATCTTTTTAAAGATGTTTAATAGTTATAAGTAATATAAGGAGTTCATTAGCTATGTTTACTACTTTTTTTCTTTTGATTTTGGAACAGATTTATCCAACTTTTGCATCATACCTATGTTCTTGCTTTTATGACGCCCTTGTTTTGTATGTTCGGACGATGATTAGGTCTATACAGAGGTGTGACGAAGGTTCTGACATGCACAATGACCTTCCATATACATTACAGCTTGTGGAGGAGTTGGGCCGGCTTAAATTGGTGGATGCGCTCGCAGAAGCAGTTCACATTGGTACACAGGCCCCGGGTCATGGTGGGCAAAGTGGTGGGTCTTGTGGGGGTGGACGTCATGGAGGTGGCCGAGCTGGTCACGGTTGTACGACTCGGGTGCAGAAGAGTCATGACTTGGCACTGATTGGGTACTGTCTGACGACGGTGGCAGGACACCGCGATGCACGTCTAGTGCTGGTGCTGGGCCATCCCACAGCGCCGATCATGAGGGCACTGTTCCACCCCAGACTACGTCCCATGGTGCTAGCACAGACTATGTGGACCCTCCCTATATGTCGCCCTCAGTTTTCAGTGGATTTGCCCATAATGGTGGATGCATATTTGTCCCCACACCAGGCATGCCCACCCCACCTCTAGTGCATGTGGACCCCACCATGTTAGCTTCATCTCCAACCCCTCACGAAGATGCTGTACAGATTGAGCAGATACCGACTGAGGACATTGCGCTAGTGGAGGATTTGCGGAGATGACGGCGCCCTCCTGCGCATGCTCCCAGTTGTGGGACCGGTGATGGTATGTACTTCGTCTACACTTCCCATCTTCTTACCTACTTATACTACGCATTTGATTGATTATGTTAATTTAATTATGCTGTTGTGTCTGAGAAAACAGGTAAGATTAGACCTGTCAGGGCATATGGGCGGAAACAAAAAGATCATTAAATGCCTATTGAACTCAATGCTTGTACTTCCGGCCTCTAGGTGACTGGATATTTTCATTTCAGTTTTCTTATAAAGTTGTATCTTTTTTTTTTTTGAGCTAATATATGGTGGAAACGAAAAGGCCATTGAGCTTGATTGTCCATGTGTGCTTATTCTTCATGTGTATAGGTGACTGGACTGGAATAAGCATGCAAAATATTATAATTGGGGAGAATCTTGGTGGCTGTGCATCTGTTTGTGGATCATTGCTTGGGGAGAATACTGGCTTATTTAGTGTGTTTGTTGTCAACAAATTGTTACATGTAGGAGAAAACCTATAAGGTGTATTGTATTTACTGATGTATTAGGAAGTTTTTCTGGGCTTGGAATTGTGATTGCAAATGGAAAAATGCCTCGATTAGTATTCATTTGAAGCCAAACTTTCTTGTATTTTGATATGTTGTTAGCTGGAGTGCCGAACTCGTTTGTAAGAGATATTTTATGTGGCATTGGGTTTTTTTTTTTTTTTTTTTTTTTGAGAAACAAATGTGCAGCTTTGATGATAAGCAAGAAGAAGTAAGTTGATACTTTTCGTGAAAGAGTTTGATGAGGAAGTTTATGCGGACCAATGGCACAACCAACTCCTTTGTAGCACAACGAGAATCTGAGTCTCTACAATGCTTGGCGCCATAACTATAAGAGCTTTTGAGGAGGAAGACCGATTCTTTTAAAAGAATCTTGAACTGATTGTCAGAAATGCCAGTCCTTTTTTCCACATTTTTGCAGCAAATGAGTGGTTGATCCAAAGATTAGAAACAGTTAGTGCGATTGTTATTGCCTTTTCAGCACTCTGCATGGTCATGGCTTCCTCCTGGATCTGTTAGCTCTGGTGAGTTTTACCTTGAAGAGTTTTTTTTTCAATCTTTAACGAATTACAGTTCTTCTATAGATGCTTCAATACTTCTGGAGATGGTTTTTTAAACATGCTTATGGAGTTATATTGAGCTGTAAAACATGCGTATTAGATTCTTTATAACAATTTCTCCTTTAATTGCATGATTTATTGGAATGGCACTTTCTTATGGTCTTTCATTAAACACATCACTTGTCTTCTCAATTCAAAATCAGTGCACTTTACCAAATTATGTCATTTCTATACAAAGGCTAAATCAATACATGCATATACCGTGTGAGGCCCCCGAAGTAATAGAAGGGAATTTGAAAGTGATGATAAACTCTTGGTAAGTCACTACAATCAATGCTCTTTTGAATTTGGGTCTGCATAACTGTATAAATGTCTGTATATTAGAAGTATCAATGTACACCTTTGCATTCACAAATGGGTCCCTTCTTTTTGGCAAATCTGGAAATTTCCTGTCAACAATGATTGATAATTGAAGTCCTCGTTTAATGGAGAGATGTCACTAACAGAAATCTGTATGTTGAAACAGTGGTTCTATTACTGGACTGGATAGGGTGAGTACATGCAGGATTGTACCGTCGCATCTACTTTGTTTATCCTGGCATTTGCTATGCCAATGGTCATTTGGCCTTGATGTGGGTGGATATAATCTAACAAAATCTACCAGGGTGAGATGCATGATAACTTAGATATATGGGCTTGCCCATGTCACACATTTGTCTAACTGGATATTTTGTCCATAACTGAGATTCCATCCTTTTCTTTAAAAACAAAAACAAGTAAATAGGAGTATTAAAAGGTAGAATTTTGGTGCTATGGGTAGTGCCCTTTAAGTGTATAGGAGTATTACAAGTATCTTCTCTTCGGAATTTATATCATACTTCATTGTTATGTTTTCTGTAATATTACTTCAGTTATCAACGTATAAGGCACAATAAGTTTTAAAGTCCACTATAATTTATCTAAAGCATTTGGAACATGGGGCATTCTGAGTATTGTATACAAGGAGTATTTTAAGTTAAGAAAGACTCATTGGAGTTAATTGTAGGCTTTTGCACTGCTTTTAAAACTCTGTAAGTTATGCATAGTTCCACGAATATAATTGTTTGCTTTGTGATATTATTAATTGGGTGGTGTTTGTATATATATCTAATACGAATGTTTGATGGTATATTAATTCTTACAGTCTACATAATAGTATAGCCAGAAGGTGGGAGATTTTGGCTCACCCTAGTGAGTAACAAACTCAATCATAATAGTAAGAGTCTTTGTTCTTACTTTCATTATAAACTTGAGACATTTCCTCGTCTATAAGGGTAATCTATTCTGTTGGGGCTTGCAGGTTCGAGGGTGTTCGAGGTTTTTACAAGGGCATTACACCAAACCTCCTGAAGAATGTTACCGTTAGAAGGGAACCGTCCTCCATCAAATTGGCCATCTGTGGGTAAAGTTGAGGTACATGGTTTGCAGGTAACTATTTTTTTTTTATTTAATGTTAAAATTAAAGAATGTTCTTATGCTGAGATTCTAAGAATATCAATGTGAAAATAGATCAGATATAGGCCTGATCCACCACTTGTTCTGAGGGGGATCAGTTGCACATTTGGTTAAGGGCACAAAACAAGTATTGTTGGCAGAACTGGCAGTGGGAAGACCACTCTCGTAGGTGCTCAATTTCGTCTAGTGGACCCAGCTGGAGGGAAGATATAGTAATGTATATATTGAAACTTGTAGTACTCCACTATGCAGTTGTAGTCCTTAAACTTGAAGAATAAGAACAACATGTGCTTTGTAATTGTGCTGCCATTGAATTCATAGATTGAATCTTTGTTGGGAACTTCAGTGGAGAGCATGCAAAGAAGGGACTCCCATTGGTTTCTCCCAATGGGAGTCACCAGCAAAAAGTGGACGCTTCTGGATAAGTTTTTCCAACATCAATTTTGCATCATACACTTATCCATGTAATGTTAACTTTTCAAGTAATTTCAATATTTTAGGTGTAACTTTTTCTTTAATTTTGAATAATATTACAAGTTACATCATACTTTTGGGGTTTTATTTAGTGTGTTTGGGATTCAAGAATCTTTATATCTTGATGTGTTATTTGTTTTTGTAGTTGGTAGGTGTCAATTTTTATTCATGGCTATTTTGTTCTGGACTTTCTATCTTCTACGTATTAAATTTTTCAGAATTGACTTGAAGACCAATTCCATGTATGACCAATTGCAAGTATTTTGTTCTGGACTTTAAGTTAATTTTTCAGAATTGACTTAAATTTTTCTGATGTAGGATGATTTTTCATGTATGACCAATTCCAATCTTATCTTTTTCAATGCCCATCATTTTTCCTTTGATTGGTATGGATTGCAGTGAATCCTCCCAGTGGATCTTCAAAATCATTCATCCAGCCAATTTGCAAGTCATTGTTGTTTTTGATGTCATGTACATTCGTTACTCGTGACTCATTGTGTATGGGCTGATCTTGTATTTTGTAACTACACAATAATGGATTGAAGTGAACCAAATATATCTCATACGACCAACGCTGACCATCAGTTACGATCAAATAGAGCGAATAGAATGTACTAAACCGAATAGGACCAAAGTGGACTGAATAAGACCAAAGTACATATAATGGACCGAATAAGACCAAAGTAGTGTTGAAACAAAAATAATAAGGTTACTTTCCCATATACACATATCTGCCAGGTAAACAGCTGGAAAATAATGATATTTCTAGTTAAACCATACACACGAACCTAGTTACTTGCAAGTATACATATCTTAATGAATACAACAACAAGAAGTCATACATTTGCATTCATTTACCCATGCGTTGTCTCGTGGTTGCATCAACTTCATCATCCCCCATAACATGAGCCACCACTTCATTCAACATGTTCGCACTCAAGGTTGCATTCCTTCTTGCATGGTCACGCTCCTCAATGGCAACTTCCAACTGATACCTTAACAAGGTGTTCCTAATTTCTCCACTGTCATAGTTGGTTCCTTCGCTTGGAGAAGTGTTAGGTGGAGCGGAGGTTGATATGTTCGGAGTTGCCGACGATGTGGACGCACCACCATGCACGTCCATACCATTACAATGCAAATACTCCATGTATGAAACTTCTGCTTCCCTTCGATCTTTATATGATTTGTGATTGGCGTTGGGAATTTATGAACTTGTCTGCTCGCATCTACCCAACTGTTGTATATGCCTGGAACACAACCGTTAAACACAACATAAGTACGTCCCATCCCGGTCTACAAACACGAAATGGTGGAACTCCTTGCGTATTTGAGCTGCTGGATGCACCTTCTTACTAGTGGAGTCAGTCTACCTTTTTGTAGAGGAAATGCAAACAAAAACTCAATTTCTAAGAAATCGAGTTATAGCTATAAATCCATTTACAGTTGTAAGTAACTTGATTTCTGAACTACCGAGTTTCTGTGCTCGTCACATCAATATGTTGCGTCAACAGTAACTCGATACTGCTGAAGTCGAGTTTTAAGTAAAATCGATATCCCAGATATCAAGTTATGATTCACCCCTCGCCACATATCAGAATCCATGCACGTGTCTGGCTCTTTTAGTGTTGGGTTACATTCAGTGTGTGGGTTTTTGAAAAAGAAAGCCTGTAAGGTGATTACTTCTTCTACTTGTACCCTCACCAAGTGTGCTATAGCTGTGGTCCCCTTCTTCTCGTTAATACTCATCTCTCCTGACAGATATATCTTGACTTACTTACATAACTCTGTAATTACATTTGGATTGGCACTTTAGTATAAATGTGATGACTTTCTTACTATGGTTCTGACACTGTGTGTGTGTGTGTGTATATATATACACCAATAGGTTGGTAGATGTATCTATATATAGACAAACCTACATACCCATATATGATCACATGTATGTCTGTGTGTGTGTATATATATATACACACACACACACACACATAGTGTCGTATATATATATATATATATATGTAGATACACACACACACACACACACACATATATATATGTGTGTGTGTGTGTGTGTGTGCAAATATACCTAAATATACACAAAATGGACTTTCCATATATGATGATTTATATATATATATATATACACACACACATGTAAACATAGTTTATATATAATATATGCCCTTAGGCCACACATTAAACCACCCATTTTTGAAACAATTTGTTAGGAATTTCAAAAACTGTCAATATACTGAAAATTCTGAGAACAATTTTCCCAAAAATGAATGACAAATTGTGTTCTCCTATATGTGTGTGTGTGTGTGTGTGTGTGTGTGTGATATTTACATTGTATACATATTCTTCCACCAAATGTATAGATCTAGTAATGTATGTATGGATAATTGGGAACATATATATAAACAAACATTGTAGGGTGAATTCCTATGATGATATATGCATTTATTCATAGGTATCAACAATGATGTAACAAGTAATAAGAGGTTTAAATTGTATGGTTCTTTCAGTTTTGAAAGGCTTCAGTGTGTGGGTTTTGAAAAAGAAAGCCTGCGAGGTGAACAAGTTATGATGCCCATATTGCATCATACACTTATACTTTGTTGTGGCACATCTCCCCTAAAAGGCCAATGATTGTGTACAAACGAATCAAGTTTGTTAAGAATACTTAGTATATCATTATAGTGCATTTGTAAACGATTAATTGTCACTAACATAACCCTCTATCTTCTGCATGATAACCACAATTAATTGTCCTTCTCCAGGTCTACAATGGGTTGTCATTGCTTCTACGTTTACTATGATGGGGAGTAGTATTTCCATGACTTGCATGGGTTGTCCTATAGAGGCGAGTCAGTGAAGAAAAAGTTCATTGAGTTGAAATGCGGAACACACTTGAGAAAAAAGCATCGAAAGATAATGGAAGCTCTAGGATTGGACAGGGAGTCACATAAGATATCCATCATGTACCGTGCTCCCCAGATGCTTGTGAGTACTTAGGCTGTCTACAACTCAAATCCGTTGGGTTGCGATGCTGACGTGGACATGATGTGGACAGTGATTAAGCGAACCCCCCAATTCATAGTGTCCGACTTGTATGTAACTGTTGAGGCTGTTGGGTTCCATGCTAGTGCAAGTTCACAGCATGGCAGTGGGGTGGAAGCGCCACACTCATCGCCGCTTGACATGCAGCCTTCCTTTGCCGATGCCACGCCTTTGCCCTACAGTAATCAACCATGCAGTGTAGTTGATGATGTTGACAAACCCGAAGTGTTGGGCACCACCCATACACGATACGTGGGAGGGTCTAGTCACACGTATGAACATATAGAAGTTCATATGGATGGGGGAATTGAAATTGATGCTAGCCAAGATGTGTACGAAGAGTTCATTGATACTAATGAAGCAGTGGACGACGCAGAGGTCAATGTGCCACTGATCGAAAACAACGAGGAGGATTGCCCTACTATAGTTCCTATCCCAGAATGGTTCACATCAAACACATGGGACAATATTAAGGACCCATCACCTGCATTGGGTACATGGCATCTTACAAGTTGGCATAAAGGTGACCACCCAGCCATCGGGAAATTATTCAAGAATAAAGCCTCTGTTCAGTCTGTGTTGACCCTCTACTCTATGGAGCATAATAAGCAATACAAGGTCATCAAGTCTAACACAAATAGGCTAGTAGTGCGGTGCATACATGAGGCATGTATATGGTCAATTTGGGCCATTTGCAGCAAGAAGCACGGCCTGTGGCAGATCAGTAAATGTACGGCTCCCCACAGTTGCTCATCCCACCAGGTAGCGACTGATGGGCGGATGGTGGATTCAAAGTTCATCTCCATTGCACTTGAGAAGTATTTACGGGAGGACCTAACCCGAAAGGTAAAGGACTTGCATAGTATATTGCATGTAAGGCACGGGTATGATGTAACTATGTACAAGGTTTGGGAAGCCAAACAGAAGGTAGTTACGCGTATTTACAGGGATTTTGATCCTATGTGGAATTGCCACGATTTCTAGCGGCATTGTCCGATGCAGATCCGGACACTGTAACCACGTTAAAGTGTGAACCTCGTGTCCCGAGGGACTTATATATTCAACTCTGCGTTTTGGGCTTTCGGTCCGTGTATTAGAGGGTTCAAGCATTGCAGGCTAGTGATAAGCATAGATGCAACGCACCTTTATGGCAAGTACAAAGGAAAGCTGTTGATAGCAATGGCAACAGATGGCAACAACGAGGTTTATCCACTCGCATTTGCCGTTGTCGAAAGCGAGAGCACGGAGACATAGGGATGGTTCTTGGCATGCCTGCTGACCTATGTTACGGACCGGAACAATTTATGTATAATCTCTGACAGGCATCGTGAGATACAACCATGCTTCGATGACACCACTAGGGGCTACTTGCAACCGCCCTTAACACATCACTGGTATTGCCTCCGCCATTTAGTAAGCAATGTTAACACAAACTTCAATAGTGTGCCGTTGAAGAACTTGGTATGGAAGGCAGCAACTGCGAATCAAGTTAGGAAGTTTGAAAACACCATGGATTGCATCAAGAATGTCAACCCGGATGCGTACGACTATCTTAAGGAGGTAGATCAAGAAAGTGGACACTTGTACATGACCATGGGCACCGATATAGGGCAATGACAACCAACCTGTTAGAGTGCTTCAATGGGGTACTTAAGGGCGCACATAGCTTACCGATAACTGCAATGGTGAAGTTCACATTTTACAAGGTGAACTCGTACTTTGACGAACGTCGAAACAAAACCCTAGAGCAGTTGGAAGAGGGGCAAGTGTGGTGCAAATATGCCTATGACAAGTTCGAGGCAAATCAAGAGAAGGCGAAGCTCTATATAGTTAGACGGATGAGCGCGCAACAACAATTATATACAGTGGAGACCCAGTCTTCATTGTTAAACACTGGCGGGGGAGATCACACCCATAGGGTTTCCCTCATGGACATGACATGCACGTGTGGCAAATGGGAAGCAAACAAGATCCCCTGTTCACACTTGATAGCAGTTTGTGCCAAGCACAACCACAATGCCACTGAGTATATGGATCGTTTCTACCGCGTGGAAGAACGGTATCATAGCTACGAGCCGATATTCCAACCACTTAAAGATAGGTTAGAATGGCTGGAGCCAGAAGAAAGGAGAACCGTGATGCCAAACCCGCGGTTGATCCGTGAGAAAGGTCGGTCGACGTCCACGAGAATCTGCAATAAGATGGATGACGAGGATAGGGAGTTGCCAACCTCATTGTGGACAAGGAGGTATCATAAGTTGTTCTTCTTTACATGTTTACGTTTACATTATGAGTTATAAGTATGATTCATGGAGTAATTTTTAGTTTGGAACCATGATAGTAATACCATTGTATCAAATTTAGCTACGCTTTGGGCAATCTTGTGATTACTTCTTCAAGTAGTTGCAGTTAGTCTTAACTCCTACCCATTACCATTCCAAGTCTTCTGTCAGATTTGGTGTTCTTCCAATCTTATTGTTTGTGGTGTACATATTCTTGTATTCATGGGGTCTCTATTTCCCTAACTGTATATGTTTTGCTTTAGATTGCTAATTGTGGCCAAGGTGTAACTGTAGATGCTCGTCATTTAACCAGGCAAGCTTCAAGGTTCTTCTGTATCGGTCAATTCATGCTATTAATTAATGTGGGTTGTATACTAATTTTTATGTTTGTTACTTCGCAGAAAGGAGGCAGCCCTGAAGAAACGGGAGGTTTGTAGTTCCAATACTGTTGCCATGTCTTGTGTGCCAAAGGTGCCAAACTTTCTATGCACCACGGATGAAGTGGTTAGACTGACTGAAGAGAACAAAAAAAAAGGTGTAACTCAAATGTGCAGACTCCATGATTGCCTAAAACCATTGTTGGCGTATGCTGTCCAAGTTTCAAGTTAAAATTGTGAATAATGTTTAAAACGTACAATTGACCAAGTTATTTTTGTACATCAACGGATTTAAATGTATAAAGTTCTTACTTACAAATAAGCTCGTATGGATGATTTTCTTATTCACATAATGGAAATGAGGGAATGATTAATTGATGGATGTGGTTGGAAGTAGATATGAGTTGTTGTATAGTATGGTTGTGAACAGGTCCACTTTCAATGCCTTATGAGCAGGCCAATGCTGTATGGGTGTGGACACTACATGAACGATAGGTTATGTATGAACATAACTCGATTTTTGATTTACCAAGTTATGTGGAACACCCTTCTGGACACTTAGATTCCTTTTGGACTGCATCTGGATCAGTCCAAATAAGTGGGCTGGGTGGCAAAGCCCAGTGAACATACCTCAATTTCTGTACAATCGAGTTATGTGGAAGACAGTTACTACTTTACACTACACAGAACTCGAATTACGAATAACCGAGTTATGTGGAAGACCATTCTCAGTTAAGAAATTGGGTTGGGTTGGGTTACACTCCACATAACTCGATTTCCACATAGCTGAGTTATGTGTAGTACACTTCTGGAAATTGAGATTCCTCTTGGATTGCATCTGGATCAGTCCAAATATGGAGGGCTAGGTGGCAAAGCCCAGTGAAAATAACTCGCTTTCTTTATAATCGAGTTATGTGGAAGACAGTTACTAATTTACACTACACAGAACTCGAATTACTAATAACCGAGTTATGTGGAAGACCATTCTCAGTTAAGAAATTGGGTTGGGCTGGGTTACACTCCACATAACTCGATTTCCACATAGCCGAGTTATGTGTAGTACACTTCTGGAAACTGAGATTCCTCTTGGATTGCATCTGGATCAGCCCAAATGTGGAGGGCTGGGTGGCAAAGCCCAGAGAAAATAACTCGCTTTCTTTATAATCGAGTTATGTGGAAGATAGTTACTAATTTACACTACACAGAACTCGAATTACTAATAACCGAGTTATGTGGAAGACCGTTCTCAGTTAAGAAATTGGGTTAGGCTGGGTTACACTCCACATAACTCGATTTCCACATAGCCAAGTTATGCGTAGTACCCTTCTGGAAACTGAGATTCCTCTTGGACTGCATTTGGATCAGTCCAAATATGGAGGGTTGGGTGTGGAACAATAGTTCACGTAACTCGGTTCCTGGATTATCGAGTAATTTTGGTATTAACCCAATTTTCGTGGTATCGAGTTACTTGCAAGCCGTACAACACTACATGGATTCCTTTAAAGTTACACTGCACACAACATGGATTCCTTTGATTTTTAGTGCACATAACTCGATCATTGAATAATCGGGTTATGTGGAAGACCAGGCAGTTTGCTAAACACTATTTAGTACTCAACCTACGAAGAATCAACCGTTCAACTTCTCAGCGAAAAGCACCGGACTTTGGAGAACCAGAACAATGGCTTCTCAATGGCGAAGAAACAATGAGGATGGTCCTGCTGATCCTACGTTGAGGTCCCTACACTTTTTCAAGATTATTCTGCCTCGAGCTCTTCAAGAAGGAAAGATTGTAAGTATACTTAAATTCATGATCTTTTTTCTCTCTGAAACTAATATGCTCATACACGTCGTCCATTTGATCTTCTTTTTTCTGATTTTTAAAAAAAATTTACATTTGTTACATGTAGTCATAAAAACTTTCATTTTGCAATACGTATGTTACATTTGTTGTTACTTTCAAATTTTTTGTTTTTGCTAATCTTTAATTGTCAAGTTTTGTTTGTTGAGTTTAGATAGTAAGTTTTTAATAAAATAAATTTCTCTTACAGTTATTTTATTTGAGACTAAGTCTTTTTGTTGTTTTTTTTAAGTTTTAAATTGTTTGTCAATACTTAATTAGTTAGTCACAAAGCATCAAATGCAAAAAAACTATACTGAGGATATGTAATGTTAGAGAGTGACAATTCTTAAAATACAATTTTCTCTTGGAGACACACACACACACATAATTTTTATATTTAATTTTCAATTTTGGACTAAGTCTTTTATTGTTATTGTTGTTGTTAAGTTTCCAATTGTTTTTCAATACTTGATCTAGACTAAACATGTTCAATGAAAATAAAGTAGAGGGTAATTTAATGTTAAGGGGTAAAAATGTAGCTGTATAAATGTATGTATGAATATGTAATTCGTATATGTGCCAGTTGTACACATATATATGTGAGGGACAATTGTACCAAAATGCACTGTCTATATGGTGTTTGTCTGGTTTTAATTTTGTTTTTTTTCATCCAACAAGTATCAGCTGCTAAGGCTACTAATCTTTAAAAGAATATTTGACCTTAGCAATAAAAAATAAAAAAAAATACCCGTTTTAGTTTTGGCGGTTTACTACTGCCATTGGTTTGAAGCTCATGATATGATAGACCTTTATGCAAAAATTAACAACATATTGAACTCTACAGATACCAAAATCAAAAACAGAAACTTGTAATTTCAAACAATGCTTTTAACTCATTCAACTAATAGAAAATCATTTCACCAACATCATCCTCTACATCTCATTTGTTAGATTTTGTGTTAGATTTCCTGTAATGGTTGCTGCACAACGAGAATATATGTGAATTCAAATGCATGTGTTTATTTACAAAGCCTGCATTAATGTTATGGAGATTCTTTTTTACAGCGGATTCCAACAAAGTTTATAAGCAAATATGGAGTTGATTTGTCCGATACGGCCTTTCTCAGGATTCCAAATGGTACAAATTGGAAAGTGAAGGTGACAAAACATGATGGGGGGGTTTGGTTTCAAAATGGTTGGTGCGAATTTGCAAGTTGTCATAATCTAACCCTGGGGCACTTGCTAGTTTTCAGATATATTGGAAATTCACACTTTGATGTACTCATATTTGATGCCACTGCAACAGAAATAGACTATACTTTAGATGACCAAGTCCAACCTTGTAGGATGGAAGATAATGAGAGTGATGATGACTCTGTTGAAATCATGGACAGCTTCACTAAGGGAGAGGGTTCAGGTTTGAATGTCACACTTTTGTAAGGAACTGGTTGATTGTTATTAGCCTGTTTACTAATAATTTCATGCGCATCACTTCATATTTTCATGTCATTTCAGGATCAGCTCATGGGGTTAGAGGAAATCAAGTAGGATGCACAAGTAGTTCGTTAGTTAAACTTGAATCTGACCAATGTCCTAAGAAAGATGGCGGTGTAGCTAAAAATCTTGTGAGAGCCAATGCTTTTAAATCAGAGAATCCCCTTTTCACTGTTACCATTCATCCATCATACATTGATGGCAAGGACCGTGCGGGAAGCTTTCAGCTTCACATAAATTGTTGGGTTTTAGTCATGCCCTCTTTTTTACTTTGATTTTTCATAGATCAATTAGAAAGCATGTAGCAGATACTTGTTGCTAATGATTTGCGTAGTTGTGTTTTTAGGGGAAAAGATGTATATATATCTAACATCTTAGGTTCAACAATTTTTGAAATATCGCTTTCCATATTTTTTGTACAGAGTTTACCCCGGGCCATTATCAACTACTTACCGAGAGAAGGCTTTACCAAGGACTACAGCAAAGGAAGTATACTCACAGTGAAGCTGCAGGTTATGGGCCGATTATGGCCTGTGAAGTTATACGTTTATGAACAAAGTGTGGGTTCATCATGTGTCGTATTTGCTGGGTGGTCTGCATTTGCGAGGGAAAATACGTTGCGAGTAGGAGATGTTTGCGTATTTGAGCTGATCATGAGGGACGATGTTGTGTTGAAGGTCCACATTTTCAGATGCATCGAATAAGTGGTTGTGGTGAATGCATTAAACTTTGGATGTGTTTATTTTGCAACTACTATGTTAAACGTTAAACTTTGGATGTGTTTATTTTGCAACTACTATGTTCATCCATTTTTTTCCCTTTTTGTTTTTGGAATGGACTATGGCCAAGGTTGATGTTTTGTTATATCTACATCCCTGGCATGCTATACTGTTTAAAAGCAAACCTGAGTTGCTATATAATATCATCGATACTAGTTGCACATCTGATCAATATGGAGTTATTTAGACCAATATAAACTGTGAAAAAAGTGTTATGTACCAGCTGCCATATCGAATCTGGTTCTTGCTTTTGAATTTGCTTAGGAGTTTATCTTTATCTTTACCAAATTGTGATGAAATTAGTTACGACACTATCTGCCCACATTTATGTATAATGTTGGGCAATTTTCTGCCCTCAATGTTGGTAAACAGGTAGTTTGAGTATCTCAAGAATAAACCACTTCATAACCAAAAGCTGTAGGTCCAAATATGGTAATTCCTATTGTAAATAATTCTAGAATTATAAGGCTCATTGCATAAGCTATTGCAATTAAGTTTTAAACCCTTAGAATCACTTGCCGAACTGAATTTGATATCAACTAAGAGCATCCAACTCTCTCGGGTTCCTTCAATTAAGCATAATTCCCAATTTAGTTAAGCTCTTGCAAAAGAAAGATTTAAATGTTGGGCTATTTTCAATTAACCATAAGAAAGATTTAAACCCTTAGCATTCAATTAAGCTCTTGCAAACAACTCTCTCTATGACTGCATAAGAGGTAATTTTTTTTTTATTTTACATACTAATTTTAAAATAAACCCCATGTCAAATTATCTATTTTACATTACATTTCATTAAAATATAAGTTGTAAAAGTTTGACCAAATTTGCTGGAATGAGTTACAACACTACCAGAAAATAGCCCAACATTGAGGCCAGAAGCCCCCTGATGTATATATATATATATATAGATAGATTTTTTTGTTCTCATCTTATGTTATTCACCATTCCGAACACTTGGATTCCTCTTGGACTGCATCTAGAGCGGTCAAAATATCTGGGCTGGGCGGGGAAGCCCAGTTAACATAACTCGAGTTATACATAATTGAGTAACAGTGAACATAACTCGTTTTCTTATGTATCGAGTTACGTGGTACACATAAATAGGCTTGTTGTGATTTACAATGCACAGAAATCGGTTTCAGAGAAATCGGGTTATGTGGAAGACCCTCTTGGACACTTGGATTCCTCTTGGACTACATCTGGATCAGTCCAAATATGTGGACTGGGTTGTGAAGCCCAGTGAACAGAACTCGACTTACTAATGATCGAGTTACGTGAACAGATGTGTTTATTAGAGTGCCTACAATGCACTGAACTCGATTTCATATAAATCGGGTTATGTGGAAGACTAGACTGGACAGTTGGATTCCTCTTGGACTGCATCTGGATCAGTCCAAATATGGTGGTAAAGCACAGTGAACATAACTCGATTTACAGATAATCGAGTTATGTGATGCGAACTCGTTATCTGGAGTGCCGAGTTACGTGGAAGATTGGTCTGGACATAAATTGGATTCTTGTTTTTTACAATGCAAGTAACTCGATTTCTAAAGACTCGGGTTATGTGCAAGACGACTGGAGACTTGGATTCCTCTTGGACTGCATCTGGAGCAGTCCAAAATATCTGGGCTTGATGGGGAAGCCCAGTGAACATAACTCGAGATATAACTAATCGAGTTATATATAACTGGATTCGAGTTATATATAACTGGATTCCTGAAATTTACACTACATGTACCTCGAGGTCCTAGTAATCGAGTTATATTCAAATAACTCGATTTACGTATCATCGAGTAATTCTCGAGATATGTCCCCCACCATTATAAACCCCATAGTTCTGCAGAACCTGCAATTGTGCAAAATTACATCTTCGATTGCTGTCGCTGCATCCGGCCGGAATTAACAATTTCCTGCACAAGTTCTTCGAAGATTTTACATAGTAAGAGTCTTTTAACATTTTGTTGTCTTTAAAATGACACATTTGTGGCGCGTTATTGTCAAATTTTTTATTCATGCTTCAAAGTTCATTGTCTATGTAGATTGTGATGAAGATGGGTGTTTGGGTAGTCAAATGCATTGTTGTTAGTAGGTTGTCTTCGACTAGTATCCTTTTACAAAAGGAACTTGCCAGTGGCATCATATGTGTGTGGTAGTCCTTATGCTGTTTGTATGTCTGAGCTGTACATTGTGCAATTTAACGTTTTTTGTACAAGTTGGTGAAACTTACTACATGTAGCTAGGAATTTTGAAAATGTGTCAGGTCCTACATCCACTTGTATGTTTCCTGTATTATAATGTCGAACATGCTGTTAGAATGCTTGCTATCGGTGCGTGACATTATTGATCATTTTGACAAAAGTCAATATGTTAACAAATTGCATGTTGGCTCTTTGAGTTCAACTAAAGTTCATATACTCTAGGTCTCTATTTCCAAATTACAGGTCCACTCGAACCAAAATGCATTACATTTATTTAACCAACTAAACAACCCGTGAATAAGAATATTGTTTTTTCATTGTGTTGTTGTAAACTGCTCTAGACAGTATATTGTATGGATGATTTTATACACATGGTAGTGCGTTATATTTGGCAAATTTTTTTCTCTGCTTCAAACTTCATTTTTTATCTCATCGTAATGCGGTATTTGGTTATGTTTTTGTGTGAGCTAATTGTGTTTCTACTACTGACCATCAGTTAGTTATGGCTCCGAAGAGGGCTAAGAGGGGAAAATGCAAAGCTGCATCTAAACCTGAAGTGGTGTTTGATCAATCAAGGTTCCTCACGCCCGAGAATGAGCAAACCTTTGAAACCTTGATTAAGCGTAGGCGTATTTGGGGAGAAAGGCAAATCAATCTACATGAACTGCATCCTTCCGTCCGTGGGAATCTACAGTCTAGGCATTGGCTGTCCCTGTGTACAAACATACAACCCCCTCCAACTGACTTGATTAGAGAATTCTATTCGAATCTATCGGTGCATGAGGATCTCGTGGGTCACAAGGTGTCATCGTCCATATGTGGTGTACAGTTTACAATAACTAGGGAACGCATATCTAAAGCTCTTGATGTACCTATAATTTGTAGACCTACTTATCCATACTCTATGTCTCCTCGTGTTAATGATGTTATGGATGTCCTTTGTGGACGATCAGTCACTCGGGGTTCTGACCGAAGTATTAGCTCAAGTGAGTTGACTGAGCTTAATTATATCTTCTTTAGGATAGCTTGTCACAACATTTTCCCTATCTCTCATATCCATACAATCCCTGTACATAGGTGTTTCTTTCTTTACGCCCTCGTCACCAATAGTTCCATTTGTTTTCTTCCCCTTTTCATCGAAACCATTGTGGAGGTGCGTAGGAGCAAGTATAAGAGGCACGGTTTTTTTTTTTTCCAGTTCTCATCCATAGGGTCCTCAAATATTTAGGATTAAAGAATTTTCCTTCCTAAGAGTTGGTTCACATTCAAGCCCCCATAAGAGCCAAATTTCTGAAACAGCGAAGTTCCCAAAAGAAGGTTGTCGACCCCAGTGTTGGTCCATCCAAGACACCACGAGTATAGTCTACTACTGGAGATGTTCCAGGTGAGGACATGCATGGGGATCCCACAGCTGCTGTTGCCGAGGATGGTGATGATGAGGTAGATGTTGACACTGCTGATGCAGCACATACAGGCCCTCTTCCTCCCTCTCTTCATGCTATGATGGAGACCATTATGACAACTCAGATAACCCATGGGCAGCTTCTACATGGTCTTCTTGCCGAGGTTGCAGCTTTTCTTGCGGACGTAGTTGACTATAGACGTCCGGTTCCACCTTCTCCACCATCTGACTCTTCATGATTTCCATTGCCCATTGTATCGAAGGATGGGACGAATTTGTTGTAATTGTTGTAGCAAATTCATTTGATTGTATGACAGTTCTATGAACTAGCTTTAAGGCAGTTGTATATTTTGTTATTTGAGTGGCAATTTGACAAACATGGTATCCGTGAAAAGTAGTTTGATATATTAATATGATGGCTAGTTTCATGCCCATCGTTACTATTATTAGTATTATTGCAATGGTTCTAACATCAAGTAGATCCAAGTTAGTGTGTAAACAAGATTTATTTCATAATTTTGTACGGCACTCACATGTTATTAGATTATAGTAATTATTAATACAAATTGAAGGTTTGTGAAAGCACAATTGGTTTGCAGGGTTTGTTGTTGACGATGAACCACCTAGGAGATTTTCCTCCGAGTAGAGGGGCTCAAGCTATATATTCACTTAGGGCAACTGTTTTTATTGGAGGTTTTGCTTTTCAGTCATGTATTTTTTACTAATTGGATATTTTTGTCGCTCTTAAATCAGCAATTATATTATTCTGAATTTGGTCCCCACCTAGACTGTACGTCATGCATCATATTTTCATTACAAAATTTATTGATGAAACCTTGTAATGCAGAAGCGTCCAATAAACACCCTGATGTTTAATGTTTTGTGAAGGACCAAGCACAATTAAACAGATATAACAGTGAGCTCAAACCACCAACATCAAAGGTATAACAGATGTGCTATTCAGTTCCAGTTGGGCTTCACTTCAAACGGGCAACTCTTTGACCACGATGTTTGATCGAACAGTCGAGTAAATAGGTATTCCAAATCTACGGGGTCACATTAATTGGCTACGATTACAAGAGAAATTTTAGTGTTTCAGGCTGTGGGGCTGCGTAATTTGTAAGAGTGATGGTTTTGAGAGCAAAGTGATGCTTTTTAACCTTTAAAGGTTTAATGACCAAAGGTAATGAGCACCGTGATGTTTACACACCATGATGTTTAAAATGGCTTGAAAATGACCAAAGATAATAACACACTGTGATCTTCAGAATCTGTTTTGTGAAGGATTTAAACAACTAATAAATTAATATAGCGAAATTGCAGCGTGAAAGACAAAACATGGATACCTATACCGAAGTGATGACCAAGTTCGAACTCTGAACGCACGTCACCAGCCCGCTGCTGTAGCACCAACTGTAGTCATATCAAACTCCTTCAATCGTAGCACATGCGCCAACAGTCGCGGCTGTTGGCGCCAAGTCATGTTCGTAATTTTGCACTAGAAGTATCAACAGCTCGACATTGTTTCACACCCACACTCACGTGAATACACAATTCTGAATTTGGATACATAGATGTCACATTTACATCTAATGTTGCAACTACTGCCCACCTTTGATGCGACATTAGGAACATGTAAAATCCTGTTTAGATTGCAGTGGTTTTCCAGCATGTACTGACATGACATGACAAGCCCTAATAACTGAAATTTTAATTAAATAGTAGACCATGAAATGAGGTTATAAATGTTGATATAATGTTAACTTTCTACCCCGCTAACTTCGTAGATTGATTAAGCTATGAGTCACAATGCCATAACATCAAAGCGTACAATGCGAAACAAGTTTGGTTCTACTTCAACAAATGCATCATCACAAGTTCCAACAGATCAACAATTACATACATACACAGACCACTATGGAGGGATATGGGTTGGAAAGAAGAGAGATTTCGTTAATATGCCAATATACACGTACGAGAGTCTTGGAAGCGTCGGGCACATCATGGTTGGGAAACCTACAAAACTAAGTACAGATGCCACCGCAATAAAGTTCATTGTCGCAGAACAAGCGGAACCACCATGGTCAACCCTATACGAGAAGAGGTGTGAGTTAAAGGTGTATTGTCGATGGCACGGGTTACGAGTTCCTATGGCACGCTCAGCCGAGTTACCTAGAGATGAACCTGCCAACATACTTGCTCATCTTGAACAAGAGAACAATCAAATGCAAAGACGACTAGACCGTTTTCATGCAATCAAAAAAGCTAGGAAGCATCTAAAGGGGAAGGCGCAACAGCGAGCCATCAAGTCTATTAATGAAATTACTGCATTAGATAATGAAACAGATATTTCAGACTTCTCAGATTCAAGCAATGATGATTTCCAAAAATTTCTACCTACGAACATTAGACGTTGTTGTTAATGTCTACACATTATGTGCAATACATAATGTTGTTGTTAATGTTTGACAAATGATGATTATGTACGTTCAACTTTTGCAACTCTAAAGATTAACTGTTCATTAGTTTTGGCTAAGTTTATGTGAAATCAGTTTATCATTTCTTCCCTATTGTTCTTTTTTGCTACATTCAAGTGATGTGCTTTGGTTGGACAATGTCCTTTGCTTTGTAATGTAGGAAAAACCGTAGGAAGTGAAATGCCTTCAAATTATATTTATTGCACATTACTTTTAGGAAAATTTAATAGATTTAATACATACAGACTCATCCAAAGCACATAAACCAACCGCACATATGATTCAATAATACGAATAATTCATTTATACGAGTTGTTTGAGTCGCGGTATCATATACACGTATCCGTGTATCTTAGTTCTTATAGTGTCCTACTTTATATAGATACATTACATAAAGACTCGTCCAAACCAAACTAACCACTCAGTTACTGAAAATCCATATGGCTCACATAACACATTGTTTCATAGTATTTGGTTTGCTTAGAAATAGGGTAAACGCCTAAAAGCCTGATCAGCCTCTAAAATGTTTCATTCAAGTTATTGGTTTGTTGTAGCATTGGTCCAAAGCTCCCTAATATTGCAATTGTGATGATCAGAAGCCATTGATGTAAAACTTGGAAGCATAGTTTTCTTCATGTCATTTTACATTGATGTTGAGAAAATGTGACTACATTTTGTACCCGTAAAGACTCCCTGAAATGTTTGTAAGGGAATATGGGGATAAAACCCTCCAATGTTGCTACACTCGATGCATGTAATAGCAAGTGAGATAGGAGAAGGCTAACACAGCTCTACACTATTCAGCCAAGTCATGTTCGCAGTTCTGCATATGCTGCTCAATAACTCGGCACTGTTAAACCCTGTTCAGTCATATCATCCATGCTCACGTGAATAAACAGATATGCAACATTTTGCAATGCACTATTTTCAAGGATGTAGAGGATCCCTCAAAAGTGTAAGAAAAATTTTGGGGGTGAGCTGTCCACCATTGCTACACTTGATTGATGTAGTTTTGTATGTGATGCTCAATAGCTTGGCACTGTTGAACCCTGACCATAAGTACCCATCCCCACTCATGTGAATACACAGATGTGCAACCCTTTGCAATGCACCATTTTAGAGGAGGCAAAGCATTCCTGAATTGGTTATGCATCAATTTTGGGGGTGAGCTGTCCATCGTTGCTACACTGATGTTCGTAGTGCTACATGTGGTGCTCAACAGTTTCGTATTGTTGAACCCTATCCAGTCATATCACCTACACACACGCCAATGCACAGATATGCTTTCTTTTGCAATGCACTGTTTTCAAGGATGCAGAGCATGGCTGAAACGTTTATGATACATTTAACACAACTCAGCATTGTCTCGTCAAGTCATGTCAGATGAAGCACAGGAATGCTAAATAGTCTTCATCAAGACATGCCAAACCGGTCAGAGAATAGTCTTAAAACCACATCCATCAGATATAAACCATACTAGTGATCAATGTCCCTAATTAAATATAAGCATAAACATCACTAGTTTAAAATTTAAACATGTTATCCTAGTCCAAACTCTGGTGGTCAACCACGTGAAATATTGAGGCACTAAGCACAACAAGCTTCCTCTCGATCGCCTCGAAGACACAGACATCTCCTGCTTCTAAATTATTGTGCTTTCGAAAATGCAACCCATCCCTTCACGAATCTCATTGCTGAATATGTTTTGATAGAGGGTAATAGCAGAAGACATTGAAGTGTGACATAATGATCACATTATGTATAAAGGCTCACCATATTATGCGGCCGCGAGATACCCATAAAAGAAGAATTTTTAGGCTTGAAATTTTTGGCTACTTGGATTACTCTCTCTCTTCCTCTTGACATGCTAGATAATGTTTTCAAAACATACTTTTCTCTGACTTCATGTTTTGTGGGTCTGTACATTGAGGTTTTCTTATGATGAGTTTGTATCATCTTCATCTAAGTATATTATTTCTACCTGATGATCTTCCAATTTACAATTCTTCCTAGGTGGATATGGAATCTCAGTGGCAGTCTTATCAAATATAAGAACATGGAAGCTGGAATTTCCTTCATATCTGGAGACTAAAATATATAACCATAACAGATAGAATGGTATTCAATGAAATCCTACCAACCATTACAAAACCAAATGTTGTTAACTTGCCAAAAGTGTGGATAGGGAGCAATGAGTGTAGCTATGGTGGAAAGCTCAGCACTGTTGAACCCTGACCAAAAGTACCCATCCACACTCACGTGAATACATAGAGCATCCCTGAAAAGTTCATGCTCAACAGCTTCACACTGTTGAACCCTGTCCAATCATATCACCTACACGCACGTCAATACACCTTTTGCTATGCACGCTTAACAGCTTTTGCAATGCACCGTTTTCAAGGATGCAGAGCATCCCTGAAAAGTTTATGATACATTTATCACAACTCAGCAATATATTGTCAAGTCATGTTAGATGAAGCGCATCAATGTTGAGTAGTATTAACGTGAATAAATACGCAACCTCTTTTGCAGTACACATCACCAGCCCGCTGCTGTAGCACAAGCTATAGCCATATTAAACAGCTACCTCAGCGAATCACATGCACCAACAGACGCCAGTGTACAACCAAGTCATGTTCGCAGTTTTGCATGTGCTCCTCAACACCTTGCCACTGAACAATACACTGTCGAGTCTTATCATCTTTATTCACGTGAATACTTACCCTTACATATAGTCACATCCACATGAAGACTTGCCCTTGCAAAACCCCTATATAAAGTCCCATTTACATCTACCCTTGCAAAACATCTACACATACCGATCTAAAGTCACATTTTCCAATGTCGATGCGCAATTGGATGCTACCTCATTTTCCAGATAACTATAGAAAGGAAAGAGATTCCAACGAGAGGGAATACTATGCAGGATTGCGGCGGGAGTGGGACTTTCGCATGAATAAGTCCAACGCTCTACTCAATGATCTCCAACAAACCATAGCAGTGAACACATCATGAGGCCTATAGATTTCTGGGTTGCCAGAACCAGACATCAACGCTTAGTACAATAACACCAAATGATCAAGTTAGTTAACAGTGTGCATCAACTGTTGGTAAATAATGTAATGCTGCATAAAATGGTACACGACAAAGACATTCATAAATTTGTGTACTATTACATGCTAAAAATGGAATACTAACACTAACACTAACACTAACACTAACACTAACATTTGACCATGTGCAAACAAATTGTTGTTAATGTCTACCCATTGTGTTCAATACATAATGTTGTTGTAAATGTTTGACCAATGTGATTATGTGCAATACAAAATGTTGCTATAGTAAAGATTTCATTCTCTTGTGGCCAACGTTTACTACAACAAACAACCAAAACCACACCAATGTACTTACTTCACACTCATTCAACCAAAAAAATAAAAATTCAGTACAATATCAAATAAAAATATCATTGCCCTAAAATTCTGCTGTGAGTTTTCTACCTTAGATGATACAAACTTCAGTTGAGTCCGAAAGCTATTGATCTGAGCAGAGTGGAGGTTCAGCGGAAATCCAGACACACTAAATGGGAGAAGGTGTGGAGAAATTATACGCGAATAACTCAATTTTTCGGAGTTCGATTATACTTTATAACTCGATATTACAGTAATCGAGTTATGTTAAAACCATATATCTGTACGCCAGACACAAAGAAAGTCTGAAAACAGGTTTAATAAGAGCGTATCTCGATATCTGAATAATCGGTTATATTACTCGATTAATATATAATCGAGTTATTTAGGGATTTGAAAAAGAAAATGCCACGCTGGATGCCTAGCATGGCACAAACCTGAAGCTATAATTGAGTAATTCGTATAACTCGAGTATTCTATAATTGAGTAATTCGTATAACTCGACTCTAGTATTGTCGAGTTACAAAACAAGGGCATTTCCCTGTTTAGTTTGGGAAAGGGGAAAACGCATGTTTAATTTTCTGGAAAAGGGCAGAAGCCCATTTTGTCCTTTACTTTGCTATTGGAACTTTGAGTGTGTTTATGATGGAGTTTGTTTCTTTTTATTTTAATTTTTTTTGGGTTTTTTTAGCACTTTGATACTGTTGATTGGGACAAATTTTTTAAAGGATTTTCGTAGCAGTTTGTTGTCAATGGTTTATGAAATATTTGGTTGTGTTTTGTCTGGAACTGGGTACTTTATTGATATTTAATTTTGGTGGGTCAGCCTGTGATGATGAGATGTGTGTATTGAATGGTGTAAAATAATGCACATTTTTACTAAGTAGTCCATCTAAGTGGTCCATGTGTTCTGCTTTATAGCTTTTGTCTGTGTATAGTATTATATTTATTTTAATAATGGCTTATGTCCATTGAAAGAAGATGGTAATGTTAGTAATGTGTTAATTAAATGTTATATTATAGTAATGCCTCTTGTAAACATGTATGTCAATTATATTTTATTAATTTATCAATTAAATGTAATATTTTAGTAATGCATTTATATGTGTGTGCAGGGCTTTGAATATGGATCAACCATTTGATATGTCTATACACCATGGAGGGGTATTTATTACACATAGTGATAAACATATTGAATATGCTAGAGGGACTGAATCAAGCGTCTTAGATGTTGATCTTGACACTTTTGCTGTTTTTGATATGCCTAAGTATGCCAAAGATCTTGGTATTACGAATGTAGCAGAATTTTTTTACCGAATTCCTCATATGGAACTTCATAATGGCCTATTTCCATTGAAAAAAGATAATGATGTTAGGGCTGTACGTGATTGGTTAGAATTTGCACCTGAAAGGTTAATACACATATATGTGAAGCATGTTGAACAAGCTGTTGAGGAAAAAGTTGATGAGGATCAAGGTAATGAAGGTGATGATGAGCATGAATTTCATAAAGAAGTTGATGAAGGAGTTGGAGTAGATGACAATTTTTTTGATGAGGACTACGCTGATTTGGTAGGTGATAGTGAATATGATAGATATAAAAGACCATCCTCTCCCATTAACCCATCCACTTACATTGCTCTATCCAATCACATTGTCCAAACCATTGCCTATGACCAATCGAACCCTTATGAGCAAAACACATCTAATTGGGTACCCACTTGCTTTAGTGATGAGGAGCATAATATAAAAACTAGGGAAAGTGATTATGGGCACTCTGATGTTTTGTGCACACCTGTCAACTCTGAGGATGATGAAAAGCACCCGAAGTACATTGAATTTAGAGCTGGGATGGATATAATCAAGGAGTTTAAAAGGGTTGTGCAGTCTTATAGAATCAAGCATGGATATCCATTGTTAATTGTTAAGAATGAGTCTCGCAAGGTGAGTTACAAATGTGAGAATTGTGAGTGGTATATTTATGCTTCATGGGACTGTGAAGAAAACTCTTTGCTTGTGAAAACCTATCGGGAAAAACATACATGTTCTAGGGCTTTTCATAGTAGGATGGTTTCTGCAAGGTGGATTGTAGTTGCATGGCTAGAGGTGTTTAGAGGGAGACCCAACATCAAAAGTGCTGAAATAAAGGAATTTATAAAAAGTCAGTTTCAAGTAGACATTTCCTTGGACAAAGACTTTAGGCCTAGGCAGATTGCATTGGAAATGCTTAAAGGAAGGTTTGTCTTCCAGTTTGAAAGAGCTAGAGATTATTGTGAAGAGTTAATAGTTTCTAATCCGGGCACTACAGCCAAAATTAATCTACACACACCCACATTGCACTTCAAGAGAATGTATGTGTGTCTAGCTGCTTGTAGAACCGGATTTTTGGAGGAATGTAGGCCAATTATTAGTCTTGACGCTTGTCATTTAAGAGGGTTTTTGAAGGGGCAATTATTGGCAGCTGTTGGGATTGATAGGAATGATGGGATGTACCTAATAGCATTTGTTGTTTGTGAGGGTGAGACCAAGGACAGTTGGTCATGGTTTCTGGAGTTGTTGTTAGCTGATATTGGTCCTGTGAGGGAACGTGGCTGGACCTTTACTTCTGACCAACAGAAGGTATGAATTTCTTTTTTGTGTAAGTTTAATGTTGTATTTATTGTATATATTTAAATTTAAATTTAGTGTTCAAATTATTTAATATCTACATAATAACATTTTTTTGTTTTTTTTTTTTTTTTGTTTTTAATGTAGGGCTTACTTCCTACTCTTGCAACAGTTGCTCATGCAACAATTGCTCTTGAAGCACATACAAGGTTCTGTGTTAGGCATTTATATGCCAACTTCAAGAAGGAGCACAAGGGTAAACTATTGAAGGATTTAATGTGGGCAGCAGCAAGAGAGACCACCAAATCTAGGTTTGAGGCAAAGATGGAGATGATGAGAAATGTAGATGTCAATGCTTATGGGCATTTGATAGGTATTGACTGTGCATATTGGAGTAGACATGCTTTTAGTACTTGGCCTAAGTGTGGCATGTTGTTGAACAACCTTTGTGAGTCATTTAATTCCAAGATAATTGATGCTAGGGATAAGTCCATATTGACCATGTGTGAGATGATTAGGAGGTATCTTATGAAAATGATCCCAAGAAGTAGGGATACAATGTTGAAGAAGTCTGGCCCAATTTGTCCTAGGATTCAAGATAAATTAGAAGTTAACAAGGAAGCAACTAGGGATTGCACATCTACATGGTCTGGTGGATCAAAGTTTGAAGTGCATTGTAAGGGAAAGCAGTTTGTAGTTGATCTGGATAAGCATACATGTGCTTGCTACAGATGGGATTTAACAGGCATCCCTTGTAAGCATGCGGTTTCAGCAATTGTTTACAAGAAAGAAAAGACAGAAAATTATGTGCATCACTACTACAAGGTTGAGACTTACCTTAGAACTTACTCACATCTTATCCAGCCTACCAATGGTGAGAAGTTTTGGCCAAAGGAAGCAAGTGATAGGATTCTGCCTCCGAAGATGCTTGTACAGCCTGGAAGACCAAAGGAGAACAAGAGGAAAAAAGCTGCTGATGAGGCACAAAGGATTTCACATAAGTTGAAGAAGTCATCTGCTGCACAAAAATGTACCAATTGTGGACAATTAGGTCATAACAAAAGAGGATGCAAAGTACCACCCAAATCTAATGATGCTAGTGAGGGCCAGACTGAGCAGAGACAAGGAGCAACATCTACTATAGGGAGACAAAATCATGTATTAATACATGCTTATTGCTAACTAAGTTTTGGTATATGCTACTTATTGTAGTTGCTAACTGAAAATTTTTTGAGCTTGTTGTAGATTAGGAGAACAGGAGGCAATCATGTGTTTATGGGCTTAAGAGTGGAAGAGGATTGTCGCCCATCAAGTGTTGCTGGAAGCCAATCAACTATAGTACTTTCCATACTATATTATATACATTGTGCTTATTATTTGCAAATTGCCAATATTTGGTCATTTAGTTTGTTGTGCATGCATACTTACCATGTTTCTATTATTAAAGGTCTCAACCCAAACAAGTGTTGCTGGAAGCAATGGAGTTGGTAGATCTAGAAAAGGTGCTGGAGCTAGTATTGGAAAAGGAAGAGCTGGAAGTGGAGCTGGAAAAGATTGAGGAGCAACAACAATAGTAGTTTGTACGACCGTTAATTGTTAGAACCTTTTTGTGGTCATTGTTTTGTAAAGCTTTTCATAAGCTTATATGATGGTGATACTGGACATAAGTATCCTATTTTGTGTTGGTCAATAATTTACAGAAACTTTATGAGAACAACTGTTAGCTATTATGGAAGAATTATTGAATATATCAGGTTTTGGCAATGTGCCAGGTAATGTCAGTGATTGTATTCTTCTGCAGAATAGCTTCTTCTTTTTGGCAAAATTTGTTAGTCATTGTTTTCTTCTGCAATGATTGTATTCAATGTGCCAGGTAATGGCCCACATTTGTTAGTCAATGTGCCAGGTAATGTCACTGATTGTATTCTTCTGCAGTATAGCTGCCCACAATTGCACTTTGCAAGTCCAATGTAATGGCTAGGTGCATTTATGAGTGGCTAAATGCAAATTTCCATTATAATAAACAATATTCCAATAAGAGACAAAACTAAGTAAGAATTTCCATTGAAAAAATGTATTTCAATTTCCATTACAACATAAAAAAACAAGTGGCTATTACAATTGTCATTACATTAAACAAGATAATAAGCTGACTAAACTACAATTACAAGTGGCTATTACAAGTGGAAATACAAGTGGCTATTACAATTGTCATAAAAATAAAAGTGGCTATTACAAGTGGCTATTACTACAATCTTTCACAGTGACTAAACTACAATTCACCTATTCTCAATACAAGTTCTTTCCTTAGCCTTTTGCTTTCACTAAATAAACTAAAATGACCACCACAATCTTCCTTGGCCTTTTATCTTCTAAATCAACAATCTTCAGCTAAGGTGCATTATTATCCTTCTCTTTCCATTCTGTTTTCTGCTTTGGTTGTTATTTGTCCACGATGTCTTCAAGATTGCAAGAAATTGGCGTTTACATTTCACCTTATGATCGTTGCCATAATTCAACCTTCCAAAACTACTTGAAGAACTTCCCACTTGACATATCCTACAATATACAATATTGCACAGTAAGTTTTTACAGCTTTGAATAATATAATGAACCTCATTCACACAATTTTTAAGATACTGTCAACCACATTCACAGACTTTGAAGTAAACAAAACAACTTAGAACAATAGACAAAATAGTAGAATGAATCGTATAAAAGGATAGCTGTTTCAATATCTTTGCAAAAGTAGCATTTATGGCTAAGCAGGGACAAAATGGGCTTCTGCCCTTTTTGGGCAAATTAAATAGGAAAATGCGCCCCTTCCCAAACTAAATAGGGAAATACCCATCTTTTAAAACTTGATTTTCTCAAAATCGAGTTATAAAAATAAAAAAAAAATTAAAAAAAAAATCTAGAGCCCTATAGCGGCGTTTTTAAGGACCTATAGTGACGTTTTTTAACTCGACTTCCATTAAATCGAGTTATAGGCAATTTTTTTTTAATTTTTTTTACCTATAACTCGATTTCATATAAATCGAGTTACAAAACGCCACTATAAGTCCTAAAAACGTCACTATAGGCTCCTTAAAAACGCCGCTATAGGACCTAAATCGATTTTGAGAAACTCGATTTTCAAAAGATGAGCATTTCCCTATTTAGTTTGGGAAAAGGGGTATAAGGCTAATTAATTTGCCTAAAAAGGGCAAAAGCCCATTTTGTCCGGCTAAGCAGTAAGATTGTGCCTTGATGAATAAAATAAACAAGGAATAAAGAAAAATATACTAAAAAGGTCTTACCCAAAAGAACTCACACTGAAGTCATTTTAGTGCCATCCAGTGAAATGAAAAGTATCTGCTTCCCTACCTTAGTCAATAAAAAGAACTCACACTGAAAAATTACTAATACTAAACATGGGAGCAGCTCTTTGGCAAATGCCATCCAGATTTTAATGTGTCATTTTCAATGTTTTTCACGCCTCCCTCATCCCAAAATATATCAATCTGCAGCTGCGTCTCCTTCAATAGGCATTAACAATGCAAGTTCTTGTTTTATGGTGCATTAATTGTTTGAATTGATTTTATCATGGCAGCTTATAGTTATATACACATCAATAATACATATCCTAATTTTTGCAAGACCCAATTTATGCACATACCCTAATGCACAGTTCAACTCTTTTCACCATAACTAGCACACAGCAAAAAGTCCCAACAACTTTGACAGAAAAAACTACAACAATGAACATAGAACCCCTAAAAATTTGTCAAAGAAAGAGAAAGCAAACCACAGCTATGAATCCCCAACAAATCCAAATCCAACAATGACAAGAAAAAGTGAAATCTAAAAAGAGAGAGAAATAGAGCTGGAGAGAAGAAAAAGAGTCTCACTGTGGCCGCCACTGTGACTGCAGCTGTGGCTACCGTTGTGGATTCACGATGGGCCTCTGCCCTACGAGCTGGGAGGGAGATGCTTTCCTTTGTGGGTTTTTAGTTTTGGTTTGGGATTTTAGAAATAGGATGAAACAGTGTAGTTTATGATTAGATTTTTTGTGTTTTAGCATTGTGGAAAACGCCACGCCACCGTTTTTACTGTGACAGGTAAGCTTTTATTATTAGTTAAAACTGTGTCGTTTTGGGGCTTATTTGGCAAAAAAAAAAAAACACATCAACAAGATGACATGGCAGTTAACAGTAGAAACTAACCGGGGGAGTGATTTGCTAATGGAACCAAACGTTAGGGTGTAAAATCAAAGTTCTGAAACGTTGGGGTGTAAAATCCAGTCAACCCCAAACTTCAGGGGTGTAATTTGCAATTTACCCTTTTTTTTTATTTGACATAATGAACTTTCCAATAAGCTTCATGTTCAACCATAAGACATTTTCAACTTAATTTCTTAATAAGATTCCAATGTCCTTTAGTCATTATTTTTTGTAATTTTTTTTTATTTTTTATTTTATAATCAAGACTTTGAACTTTATTAAATAGTAGGCAAAACTGCTTGATAAGTAGCAATGGTATGCGATGGGAAATCTTCCATCCACACTTGAAAACCAGTGACATGTCATGCATGTCAAGCTAGGTTGTGGGCTACACTATTTACTTCTCTATGAACATGTGAAAACCTAATACAATGAAATAAATTTGCAAAACATTTAACATCTTGACTAAATAAACCAAAGGATGCCAAAGAGTACGAGTCTGCATTCAAAGCGTTTATAACCATCTCTAAATCTCCCTCTGGGATGACATCATTCAAACTCAGATCAGCAGCAAACTGTAGAGCCTTCGATGTAGTCAAAGTTTCAAGCTCCATGAAAATTAGGGGGAGAGGGTTGATTTCGACCATGTGCCAAGCCCTTCCTTGGCAATCTCGAATAATCACTCCAATTCCTGCCCTATCTTCTTCTTGAGACAATGCATCGATGTAACTTGTGCCTGAAACCTCCACAGTTACATCCATAGTCGATCTCCTAAACAACACTAATCCACCTCCCCTATTTGATCTTAGGGCAATGAATATATTCTCGCGCCTTTTCTTCCCCAACATATTTTTTTGCCTAGCTTCATCTGCCCATGTTTCGGCTAAAAACACGACAGAGAGATCTTTTGCCCGCACCAAATCTGCAAGCTCATTCTCTGTACATGGGTTCCTAAGCCCACGGCAGTCCCACATAAGGCCACTCATGGCGATTGGCGGGGCTGACACACAGCCTCCACCATTGAAAAAGAAGAACTCCCATCATCCTTAGAAACCAATCTGCGTTTGCCTGGTAACTCTAGATGATCCTCCCCACCTCTCGCCACATACTAATTTTGCTGCCCCATTTTTTTCCACCACCCTTGCACATGCTTGACATTTTCTTCCCCCTCTGGTATAAGTTTTTTTAGGAGTGGCTATGTTAATTTTCTGTTGGACAGATTGAGCATGCACATGGCCAGACCCTTTAAGTTGCCCACGTGCTTGTACTAACCCTACCTCACGTGCCCCACTCCCTTCCTTTGCTTCATCACATTGATTCTAAGTAGTAATTTTGGCATTGTTTGCCTCTTTTGCCTTTATTTCCCCATCCGTGCGTATTCCAAACTTGATTAGGGCCTTATCAATTTCCCTTATTTGGATATCAATTAGCTCAGCAGACGAGATTGATTTGGGAAGTAATATCTCTGAATTAATATTTTCCTTACCTAGAATCTGGTTCAAATTTGGTCCAGATTCATTTGAGACTGACTTCCCGTTTGGAATAAATGCAGTATCAGAATTGGTAATTGCATTGAAAGCCCTAGCCGTTTCTCCCCTTGAATTGTGATTATTGTCAAATATTTCCAAATCTGCCTCAATCTGATTTATTTGGATATCAAATAAATCTTCTGTGATTATTGCCGTATGAGGAGTAACTCCTTCCTCATTAGTCTTCATCCCATTAAGACTCCCCATTACTATTTGTGACGTGTTGCCCTCTTCAATCTCAATTGTAACCGCCTCATTATTGTAAGAGGAAGAATTCAGTGAAAGAGCCATGATTATTATATAATTTAATAGTTGGAAGATGAAGATTAATTCACTTTAAGGGCCATGATTTGACCTCAGAGGATGGCAAAATTTATAATTAGCCTACATGTCTCCATACAATTGTAAACATTTATATGTGCACATGATGCATACATACATACTAATCACTAACCCATGCGTTATACTAGAAAGCCTATTGAGTATAAGAATTTTAAAAAAAAAAATTCATTTTTTCATTTTTATTTATTTATTGTAGACTAGAATTTCAATCTAAAACATTCCTAGACTCAATTTGTAACATGCAATTAAAACATTTCTCTCCCCTTTGTGTGTGAATTTGTTTCTCGAAAAAAGAAAGGAAAAAAGAAACATGCAATTACTAAATGGAAATATTGATTAAACAAAAGCTTTAATAAATAAACATGTTAAAATAACTATTTGTAATAAACTGAAAGACATGACCAATAAATGACCATAATCAAAGCACTCTCCTTAGCAATTGAATTTTACAATTTTTTTTGTTTTTTTGAGAATCAAAGAAGGAAGCTTACATGTGTAATCATCGCTATACCTATGATTGTTATTTACTACAATGCAAAATATATGAAAACATAACGCTGATTTCTTTTTCTTTTTCTCTAACTCTTTTCATATCCACATGTTTTTAACTTATCTTATCTTAATTCCTTTCCATCCTCAACAGTAAACTCAATATCTTCCTCTCTCACTCTCTCTCACATGGCAGCATTAAGGCTGTGTTTGGCTCTATGTAAAATGTTTTCAGGTGAAAATATTTTACATAAAGAAAAGCATTTTTTGCTATTTGATAGCGTTGTGGAAATTATGTTGGAAAATTATTTCATGTGTTTGGTCTTGCATGTAAAGAACCTATTTCTAGAAAATGTAAGCACAAGCCAACCACTAGCCACCACTACCATAGACAAGCACAACCCACCACCAACCACCCAAAACCTAGATTGGGAAGAGAAAAAAAAAAACCACCACCACTGCTCTGTTGCCACCAAAATCCATCAAAACACCACCACCCATACCACCACCACAACAACAAAATCAGAGATCAAAGAAAAAGAAAATCAAACAGAGAAGAGTGGGGGGTTTGGTTCGGGTTAGAGAGGAAAAGTGAGATGAGAGGGAGAATGTTAGGATACTGACTGTGTTGTGCCTAGTGGTGTGCTTAGCTGTGCCTGTAGTTGTAATGTACTTAGCCATGTGCAATGCATATGCAAGGTGTAATGCTTGGTGTTGTATTTCATTGTAGCAGTTAAGTAGTTAGTTAGTGCTGAAAAAGTGGAGGAAGTTAAGGGAGTTAGTTAGAAGGTTGTTAGTCAATTAGTAGTTACTAGTTTGACAGTGTGTGCTTGGCAGGATCATGATTGATTGTAATTGTATATAAATAGAATTGTTGAGTGAGAATGGATAAGCATAGAATCAACTAAGTTCCTCTTCTCTATTATTCCCTAATCCTTGCTCTATTTTGGAGGTGGTTACCCTCAAAGTAAATGACATTTCATCATCCCAATTCTCCATTTCTGTCATCACCTATTATCTTCCTTCCACTTTTTTCTGATTGGCCAAACCTCGTAACAATTAGAATCATAGACCAATTGCCTTCCATAGTCAACTTCTCAAGGGCAAGGCCTTACAACTGTCCACTTATGAGAAAGAACTGTTAGCATTGGTCACTACAGTGCATAAGTGGAGACCCTACCTCTTAGGCAGGCCATTCATTATAAAAACTGACCACAAAGCTTGAAATATATTTTGGACCAGAGAATTGCTACTCCTCCTCAGAAGAAATGGTTGAGTAAATTGTTGGGTTATTTGCTTGTGGTGGAGTATAAACAAGGCTGTGAGAACAAGGTAGCTAATGCCTTCTCTAGGAGGTCAGATTCTGTTTCTGAGGATTCAAATGCTCTAAACCCTTCTGTTAACTTTCCATCCTTGTTTTTGATTTCCTTTTCTTGTCCTTCTTGGATTGAGGAATTGAAGGCTAGCTATTAACTCTCTACTAAGATTCAGTAGTTATTGCGGTAGTTGCAATTTGGTTCAGCATGTCCCAGGTTCTTTTCTTTGCATAATGGGTTGATTTTGTATAAAGGTAGGGTCTATTTGGGTCCACAATATAGTCTAAAGCCTAAGGTTCTTCACCTGGTCCATGACAATCCCTTAGGAGGACGCTTTGGCTTCTTCAAGTCCTTCCATAGATTAAAACAAGATTTCTTTTGGGTGGGAATGATATCAGACTTGAAATAGCATATTAAGGAGTGTGAACTTTGCCAACAAATGAAGCATGAGACTTGCAAACCAGCTGGGTTATTACAACCCCTGCCAATTCCTATTAGGCCTTGGTCTGCTGTTAGTATGGACTTTGTCAGTAGATTACCTACTTCACAAAGGTTGGATACAGTTATGGTAGTTATGGATAGGCTCACTAAGTATGTTCATTTCATTGGATTGCCCCATCCCTATTCTGCTACTAAGGTGGCCGCTTTTTTCGCTCATAATGTCTTGAAATTACATGGCATGCCTGCTTCCATTGTTTCTGACAAAGATCCAGTGTTCACTGCCAAGTTTTGGGCAGAGCTATTCAAACTATAAGGGGTTCAGCTAGCTATGTCTTCAGCATATCATCCCCAAATTGATAGGCAGACTAAAGTGGTGAATAAGTGCTTGGAGCAGTATTTGAGGTCTTTTTCTGCATATAGACCTACTAAGTGGTCAGACTAGTTGCATTTAGCTAAATTTTGGTTTAACACCAATTACAATTCAGCTATGAAGTTAACTCTATATGAGGCTATGTATGGTTTCCCTCCTCCTCGTTTGATGAATTACATACCTGGTACAAACTAAGTGGCAGCAATGGATTCTCTTTTACAGTCAAGATAGCTAATCCTTGCTTTGCTTAGACAGAATTTGGTGAATGCACAAGCTCAAATGAAGCAGCAATGTGACCTCTATAGGTCTAAATGGGCATTCAATGTTGGTGATTAGGTGTATCTTAGACTACAACCATACAAGTAGCAGTTAGTGGTTTATAGGGCATCTCATAAGCTCTCTCCCAAGTTCTTTGGCCCTTTCCAGGTCCTTAAGAGGATTGGAGAGGTTGCTTATAAGCTAGATCTACCTGTTGGTTTTGCAATCCACCTAGTGTTTCATGTCTCCTGTTTAAAGGCTAAGTTGGGATAGCACAATGTGTCTATGCCTTTGCTACCATCAGTGAATTCTTAAGTCATCCTTACACCTGAGCCAGTAGCTATTCTTCAAACTAGGTCTCGCAAGCTTCGAAATACGACTATCACCCAACATCTCATCCAGTGGCAAGGAAGGACTGCAGATGATGCTGCTTGGGATGATTTGTTTCTTCTTTAATAGCAATTCCCTCATTTTGTGGGTAAGATTTATAAAGGGGGGAGGTGTTGTTAGGATACTGACTGTGTTGTGCCTAGTGGTGTGCTTAGTTGTGTCTGTAGTTGTAATGTACTTAGCCATGTGCAATGCATGTGCAAGGTGTAGTACTTGGTGTTGTATTTCATTGTAGCAGTTAAGTAGTTAGTTAGTGCTGAAGAAGTGGAGGTAGTTAAGGGAGTTAGTTAGAAGGTTGTTAGTTAGTTAGAAGTTACTAGTTTAACAGTGTGTGCTTGGCAAGATTATGATTGATTGTAATTGTATATAAACAAAATTGTTGAATGAGAATGGATAAGCATAGAATCACCTAAGTTCCTCTTCTCTATTCTTCCCTAATCCTTGCTCTGTTTTGGAGGTGGTTACCCTCGAAGTAACTGACATTTCATCATCCCAATTCTCCATTTTTGTCATCACCCATTATCTTCCTTCCTCTTTTTTCTGATTGGCCTAACCCTTAACAGAGAAGACCACCGTGAAGTGGTGTTGCCTGGGGGTTTGTTGCGAAGGAGCCATGGAGGCTTCACCTTGTTGGATCGAGGAGAAGAAGAGAGGGAGAGTGGACTGATTGGCGAGGGAGGCTGATGGAGTTGTCCGATCCGGCCGTGGTTGGTCGGAGGGTAAGAGGAGAAATAGAGGGGAAAAGCTCAAACAAATATCGAAGAGAAGAAAAGATGAGGAAGAGAGAAAAGAGAGGAGGAATAGAGAGGAGAAGGAGATTACCTTCACTGGCGAATGGAGTGTGCATGAATGGAGGAAGCTTCTAGTGCTCTCTCTCTCTCTCTCTCTCTCTCTCTCTCTCTCTCTCTCTCTCTCTTTGGGTAGTTGTTGTGAGTGAGGCCAGAAATGAAATGAAGATAAAATGAGTATGAAAAATGATTTATGAGTCAGGGGCTTTATTTTACGTTCAACTGAAATTTATTTTTAATTTGACCGTATTTTCATGTGTACCCAAACACCCTCAAGGGTGTAAAATATTTTCCCAATTTCCTATACACCCAAAACAAACACAGCCTAAGTAACAGAGTTAAGATTCTTTTTTTTTTTTTTTTTTTTTTTTTTTTTTGCTTTCTCATCAAGGCCGCTACTATTCTTCACTCTTTATTCTCTAGCACCACACCTTACTTCTTTGCACACTAAACCACACCATCAAGGACTGTGCTTTCTTCTCTTCTTCTTCTTCTTCTTCTTCTTCTTTTTGAAAAACAAATTGCAAAGAGGATTATGAAAAATACCAAACAGAAGTTGTGAAATATAAATGAACTTTTATATATATATATATATATATATATATATTATACCTGTTAGTTTAACGTAAGGGTTTTTTTTTTTTTTGAAAAACAAATTGTAGAGAGCATTATGATGTGATTCAAATTCATTTTTGTGTTTTCCAAGGGGGAAATGGTGGAGAGGCAGAAAGAGTTTGAAGGAGATGAGTTTTGGGGGAAGGACATGGTCGTATGAAAGGATTTGAGAAGAGAGAGGCCCTGAGTTTTGGGGGGAAGGAGATTGGTAGTGCTGAGATATGATAAGAAAGAGTTTTTTTTTTTTTTTTTTTTGAATATTTGCTTATGTGAAAAAATGTGAAAACTCCAAATCCTATATGGTAAGTTCTAAGGAAGTGTAAAAAAAAAAAAAAAAAAAAAAAAAAAAAAAAAAAAAAAAAAAAAATTCAAAGGCTTCGATTTTATAGATATATAGATTATCATATTCTATAGATAAAAGCATAGACTAAGAGAAAGTTAAATCTTAAAATGTTTCATATTATGCCATGTAGGAAAAAAAAGATCAACTTTAGTTATGTATAACACTTAAGATTATTCTAAAAAAAAAAATCATTTAAGTACTATTTTAATTTTTAAAGTTAAAAATATCACATATTTATCGTATTGTGTTTATTTGTTAGGATTTTTATAAGCCATTTGTAATTTCTTTTCATCATAATAAAAGTACTATGATTCTCGGACAATGATTTTTAGTAATTAAATAAACCTCAAGTATCATTAATGATAAGTTTTGCTTTAAAAAAATGATTGAATTATAACAACTTGAGCCATATTGTAATCATTTGTGGGTGAAAACTTTAGAGTTCTAATTTAAAAATAATATCAAAATATGAAGTTAAAAATAATTGAACTATAAGACTTTTAATATCATATCTAGTCGTCATAAATCATAATAGAATTATGTCCCTTATTTTCTAAAAATTGAACAAAAATGAAGATATATCTAGTCGTTATAAATCATAATAGAATTGTGTCCCTTATTTTCTAAAAATTAAACAAAAATTAAGACGAGCAAAATACAGACCGAGTGACTGACACGAATTAAAAATTTGTTTATCTAATTGGTCCCTGCATCAAAAACAAAAGATATAGCGCCAGCTGAGTGAAACTGAAAATATATTAGTTATTTGGCTAATTGTAACTTAATCTGAAGCGTTAAATTGATGGTTATTAATTAGGGCTATTCAGAACTTGCAGAATTTTTACCAATATGATTCTTTTCAACAAGAAATCAACTATGAAATGAAAAGGAAAATTGTAACAATGATATATACTAATACCCTAAAAGTTTTGGTGTGGCCCTTGTCGTTGTTCATTTACATTACTCCACTATTCCAAGGACAAGGACCAACGACCAACCACCAATCATTTATTGATTTATTTATTTTCTTAAAAAAAAATCATTTATTTATTTATTCAAGTTGTATCAGATTCATAAAGGGAACAAAAAGAATAGTGTCGAAGAAGAAGCAGTGACTGAAGAAGAAGCTGAACATAGAAGCTATAAAACAAGAAAGAAGAAGAAAAAATAAAACGACAGTACCTTAGCTGTTAGCTAGTAAAACGACTTGTAGTTTAGCTTCCCGTAAATAGATCTTTAGTGAACACACGTGCCACATGTGTTAGAGTTAGTTGCTTTTTTGTTATCACTGTTTTTAGCTGTCTTTGGTAGGTCAAAATGGTCAAATACTACTGTTTACCAAAATATATATTAATTTACCACTGTTTTGAAAATATTTAGGGATCAACTACCTTTTTGAAACTCGAGTTTGTGAAAGTCGAGTTTGCCGTGTAACTCGAATTCTTTGAAAAAATAGCTTTCAAATTTGTCGGAAAATTTTTTATAGAACTCGAGTACCATAAAAAATTTGCAAAATTTTTACATGAAACTCGAGTTCATGGAACTTAAGTACCATGGAAAACTCGAGTACTCAAAAAGTAGTAGATCCTTAGATATTTCTGAAATAGTGGTAGATTGATAAATATTTTGGTAAACTTTGCTACTGTGCCATTTTGGCCATCTTTGGTAGGTAAGTTAGTTAGTAGTTTGTTAGTGTTTCCACTGTGTATAAAAAGCCAATGATGTGAAGTAATTAATCAAGAAATCATTTTCTCTCAAATTCCTTTTCTGATATGGTATCAAAGCCTAAATTTCTAGGGTTCTAATTGATTGATTCTCTGTTTTCCATTTTTCTGTTTCTTTCTTCTTCTTTAGAAGCTTGAAGCATTCATCCATGGCTACTGTCACAGCCAATGCTTCCGCCTCTAAAACACCACCATCTTCACAAGTTCATCAATGGCAAGATGATCCTTTTACTCTTCCATTATGGAGAGAATCCAAGTGCAATTCTTGCTTCTCAATCCTTAGTTGGTGGAGAAAATTACCCAGCTTGAGCTCAATCTGTTAGGAAATCTCTTATTGTCAAGAAAAAGCTAGGTTTCATAGATGGTTCTCTCACTCTTTCATCTCCTCTTGTGAGCACACCATCAATAATTCAAGCTTGAATTCATTCAAACAATATGGTTAGGACTTGGATTATCAATTCAATTTCACCAAAGATTCAAGCTAGCATCAATAATATACAGAAATATGACATTAGAGATCTGGAATGACCTTAAAGAATGGTTCTTTAAAGGAAATGGGCCAAAGATCTATAACTTACAGAAAAAAATTGCAAAGCTTCATTAAAGTGAGGTTTCTATCATAGATTTTTTCACTCAACTGAAGGTTTTGTTGGATCAATTGCAAAACTTTAGTCCCTTTCCAATGTGTATTGTGGAAAATGTGTTTGCAATGTGAATCAAAGGCTTGTTAATTTGCAAGCTAAAGAATCTAAGATGAAGTTCTTATGGGATTGAATAAGTCTTTTACACAAGTCAATATACAGATTTTATTGATGGATCCTTTTCAACCTACGAATATACGAAGAACATTCAAAGCAAAATCATGCAAGCCATCCTTCGAGATCTCAAAGTTCACTAGAATCAAGCTCAAAAGCCTCCATAAACACCAAGAGACTACAACCTCTAAAGCCCCGAAGAACTTCCACTACATATCTTTGAAGACAAAGAACATTCGAAGAACATTCATCCAAACCATTCTTCCAAGTCTTACATTTATGCTAGAAACAAGCTTCAAAGCCTCCAGAAACTTCAAAGACTTTGATCCATAGAAGGTTCATCGGATTCAAGCTCTAAAGCCTTGAAGAACTTTCACTACAAATCTTCGAAGATCAAGAACGAGATATCTCTAACAAGCATACAATGAAAGATTCATCGCAATTCCTTTCCAAAGACCTTTCAATCCACTTTCCAATCCAAGGGAAGGACATCTTGTGCTCCAGTAAAGACTACATCAACGCAATACTTGAATAGAAAACTTTTCTAAGGAGATCAAATCAAATGATTCTTCTGTTGTATTAGAATTTAAATATAGAGAATTGTACTTACAAATTCATCAATACAAATATATATTTGTGAAACATTTTCAATTATTTGATTTCCAAACTTGATATTTTGTGTTTACAGACATTTAAGCATATTAAGAACGTTCAAACATATTAGATGAATTTAAAAGGCATACTTTGATCCCCAAATTAACATCACAATAACATAAAATAAATAAATAAAACAAGTTTGTGGAATGGATTATACCAGCGTGCTAGATCCATATGATGAAGGATGAGGCTTTTGTGATGGTCCTAAGAAGGGAGAGTGTACTCACTCAATACCTTGGGTCTAAAGAATACCAAGGCATGACAAGACTTCCTAACTTCCTTAGGATTTTGGGAGAAGATGAGAAGAATAACTAGGAGCGGAAAAATGTGGCTCACTCAATATCTTGAGTCTCAAGAAAACCAAGATATTACAAGACTAACTCTATTTCACTAGAACTCAAGGAGAGAAGAGATGATGTTTATATGTGTCCTGGAATAAAGGATGTATGTTCTTTTTATAGTGGATGGTGGAGGATTCTATAATGGGAAAGCATTTAATGAGAGTTGACAAGGGATGAAAGGAGATCATGAATCTGTACCCAATTTCAAAGTTAGGGAAGGTTGGTGCATTAATTTCGGAGGTTGGTGGGAGCAAGGAGCAAGGAATGGTAAATTACAACTTACCCTCCTGTGGTTTGGCCAAAATTTAAGTTGTCTACCCGTAATCTAAAATTTGACACTTTGCCCATCTGAGGTTTGCTTCGTTAGGAGCCCATAACCTACCCATGGACTTTCTCCGTTACAAACATGAAAACGTAACAAAATTAAAAAAATAAAAAAATAAAAAAAAAAGATCAAAAGGTTGATTTTTAAAAATTTTAGAAGCTTGCTCAAGAGCTTTAGAACACAAAATTTATCCAACTGAACTCTTGCTAACAGTCTCCATAAACACTTATACCTATCTAAAACCCACTAACTTGCATACAAATTAGAACAAAAACACAACAGAATTAGCCAAACACAAATAATAATCACTAATGAGAGATAATAAATGGAAAATTGGACGAAATCAATGAAGAACATTGAAACTTGAAACATGAAACCCCAACTCTATTCCTTCCTCCAACCTTCAACCTTTTCTATCAACAAAACAACAAACCCACTACAAAAATCCCAATACTGTCCATCTCTTCTATCAATAAACCCACTTAAAATAATCCAAGCTTTTTACATCATCTAGTCAAAATGAAAAGAAAAATAAGAAGTGAAAGTGAAATCTAGAATATACCCAGCAAACAGTAGTAGCATTGTGAACTGAACAACGTTTATGGATGGTCTGGCTTTTGGCTAGTTACTAGGTTCTTCACTGCCAGTGAATGTGAAGAATATTGAACTATATATTTCTGGTTTAGTGGTGGGTGAACAGAACAACATTAGTTTTTTTTTTTTTTTTTTTTAAATGTATGTGTGTTTTGTACCATCATAAATTTGAAAAATTATTATTCAAAATTAGAACACCCAAATAGAACCCAAAAAATTCCAACCCAATCTTCACATAGCACTAACCTTCATGCGCAACCATTTCCCCTTCAAATGGTAGATTGGAGAAAGAGAAATCATAGATAGAAAGGGAAAGCTTGAGGTCATGGGCTTTGTTTAGATGAGAGAAAACAAGGAGTGCTTTGGAGTGAAATTGATGAGGAAGAATTGCCTTTGGTGATGGGCCCGGTGACAAACGGTGATAGGCAGAGCAAGGAGGCTCCAACATGGGTTTGGGTTGGCAAAACAGAGAGAGCTCAATGTTCAATAGCTCAGGAGAAGGGGAAGCCATTGCCGTTGGTGGTAGTGGCAAGCGATGAGCTGAGGAGAACAAGCCTTTAAGGCTTTCGGCCATGGTGTTTGGCTTGGGTGAGAAAGAGATATTTGGTTACCTTGAGAGAGATAGAAACGTCCTATTGGTACAAATTGATATGAAAATACGATAGAAAGAGAATAAAACATCATCTTACAAGCTTCTAAATTTTTAAAAAGCCACCTTTTGATCTTATTTTATCTTTTTATTTTTAATTTTGTTATGTTTTTCATGTTTGTAATGGAGGTGGGTTACAGACTCCTAATAGAGCAAACCTTATGTGGACAAAGTGCCAAATTTTAAATCATAGGTAGGCAACTTAAATTTTGGTCAAACCACATGTGGGTAAGTTGTAATATGCCCAAAACTAATTAAAAGTCTATAATAGCCAGCAGAACCAACTTCAAAAAATCATATCTCACTCATTCTAATCGAAATTTCGTCATTATTATGCTTAAATTGAAGCCCTATGTGTCTAGTTTCTAGAAAAATTAACCTCACTACAAAAATTCAAAGTGGCCTCATAGATGTTAATGAAATAGTGAGCAAAGATCATCTCTTAGAAAAAAATTTCAGCCCAATTATTATTAATATGCCCAAAATTAACTTCTAATTAGTATTAATAGGCCCCAAATACCTCCATTTTAAATTAATAAGCCCCAAATCATGACCTGATTTTCCCAATTAAGAAGATGATTGCATCAATTACTAATGGATAATTAATGTTTGACCATCTAATCAATCAAGTGCATGCAACATTACCATAAATTGTAGTCCTAGCTAATCATACTATGACATGTCATTAATTTCAATTTGATTATAATTATAACCAATCAAAATTAATTATTCATAATTACACATGGCTAGACTTAATTTGTGAGAATGCATATTCTCATTAAAACTTGATTTGACAATAACTTTCAATCTGATGGTTCGATTGAGGTCTGTGACCAGTCATCAATATCACTTTGATGATGTGTAATTAATGATCCAATGGCCAGAATTAAGATTCTTATCTCTGAGGTAAAATTACTCTTTTTCCTCCAAATGAGGTTAAATGTAAGTTGCAAAATGGGGTGTCTACACATCTATTGCCCTATATTGTCTTCTTAAAGTTTTGTATCTAGATTCTATTTGTGGACTTACCTTTATACCATATCTTGGTAGTTTCTTCTCCATTAATTCCTCTAATTTAAGTGTGAAACCATGCTTAAAACTATTGTATGTGTTCCATTGAACATTGCTAACTAGCTCTAATAAACATTAAACCAACTTATCGTCTTCTTTAGATGTCCATAGAAATTTAGTTTCTTTCACTAGATGTATTTTCTATGTCTAGGCAAAAGTTGAACATTATACATAATTATCCAAATAAAAAATGTAAGTAGTGCATTTTAAAAAAAAACTATAATAGAAATTCATGATGGTAATTGTGAGCACACCGCCTCGCACTACACGTGTGGTTAATAGTAATTCCCCTATGGAAAGAATGCCTTAGCTGAATGGATCAGAGGCAAAGATTTGGGAGTTGCTACCTGGTTTAGGTCAACGAACCAAATTAGGCCACTTATTTACATAGGTCTACATACCAGATTTTAGGTTTGGAGTTAAGGTATAGCTTGGGAAGTTATTAAGCACCTAATACTGCTCAGCTTGTAGGTTGGTTTCCATTATAAAACTAAAATAAATATTCTTAAGTTTATGACTAACTTGGGGTCCACATCAAACAATAAAATCTCTATGCATGAATTTATGTGAGCTTACTTGATAGCATCTAAGAGCATTAGCATTCGGAAGTGGGAATGCCAAATGTAAGGTTTATTTAGCATTAGGAGCCACAAATCACCCAACATTTGGACTTGTAAACGTTTGGAATTGTAAAATTTTTTACAATTGTGCTACAGTAGCATCTTATTAATAAGATGCTACTGTAGCACAATTGTATTTCTAAAAATTATTTTTTAATTATCTCTCTCATACTTTTTATATAAAACTCCGACCAACTTTCTCTCTCCTCTCTCTTTCATTATTTCTTTTCTTTCTCTATCTTCCTTCTCTCTCTCATTCTGCTCTCCTCTCTTCACACTCAAAACCCCATAGCCACCACACCATGGCCTGACCTACTGTCACCGACCATGGCAAGCCACCACCCACTCATTATTTCTCTTCTCTCTCTCATTGCAGATCAGTGTGGTGGCATGGAGATCGGCGTTTGGGGTTTGGCGCAGAGATCGGTGTTTGGGTGTGGGGTGGAGATCGGCGTTGGGCATGAGATGTGGAGATTGTCGTTGAGCATGGAGATCAGCGTTGGGCGTGGGATGTGGAGATCGCCATTGGGCATGGGTTTCTGGCGTTTGGGTCGGATTTGGGTGGTGACGGTGGCATGGGTTTGGGCGACGGTGGTGATGATCGGATTTGGATTTGGGCATGGGTTTCCGGCGTTTGGTTAAGTTTCTGTTGATTTGGGTGATTTTTTGTTGTGATTTTCTTTTTGTGATTTTGCTGGGTATGGGTTTGCTAGAGGTTGAGGGAGAAAAAGAGGCCGGTGCTATAGGTTGAGGGAGAAAGAGAGGAAAAGGAAGAGAAAAAGAGAAATAGTTAAAAAAGGATTAAAGAAGAATATTTAAATAAAATGGGTAAAATAATAGAATTTTGGGATGTTGGGTGTATTGTAAAATGGTATAGTATAATTGATAAAGTAGCTTTTTGGGATGGTAAAATAAGATGAGATATGAGATCTAGATGTGGATGCTCTAAAAGAACTTGTTCATAGAGAAAATCTCAAATTTATTTTCTTGTGTATGTCTACAACTAAAAAAATAATCTAATTATTTTTCTTTGTTCTCACTCCTACTATTTCTCCCTCCTTTTGCTTGTAGTCTTTGTTTTCAGGCACAACTCTCTATGGCTGTACTTTTCTCCAATGCGGCTGCCATCTCTATCGCTGGCGGCAATCACTCTCTCTCGAAATTCACCTCACATGCATGTCTCGATTTATAGAACACAACATGTCACCTTTACTCAGAGACTCACGTCTCTTAATTCACTTGGGACTCCTGTCCATCCTGGTCATACTTAGCTAAACATCCCTTGACACATCTATTTTTGGTTATTTTGACCTAGGTTTTAGTTCCCCATGTTTTTTGCTAATCTCATCTTGGTGGAGGCTGCTCAGCTTTGTTTTTTCCTCTTCAATTAAAAATTTTAATTCAGACCTCTTGCTTTAAATAATTTATTGATGACATAGTTATTGATATTTAATTTTCTAGAAATTTTACAAGCATGCAGGATACAAGAAGAAGATGTAATCTAATAGTTTGTCAAAATTCACCTCTAATAAAAATATATTGAGTAATGTTGTAGTCTAAGACTACAACCAAATTAATTTGTAGCTAAACTTTGTCCAATAAATAAATAACCGCCCTCAATTCGAGAATGGACCACATTGCTACATCTCCAGGACATGGCTGCCATTGGAAGTCCCTTTGTTGTTTCTAATGATAGCCCCCACACCCGAGGACTTCAGCTTGGAAAACATCCACGTTCAATTTGAACATATTATCACTTATCTACAAGCAGGGAGCTCTCTTCTTACGCTACCATCTTGTGAATCTGCACCACAATATTCAACCAACAATGTCAAAGCAGCTTGAGCAGTTCTTTTAGACTCCACATCTTTACCCCTCATGTACTTTTAGATTTCTGCCCTTCCAACTATTTGATGCTGATAGGCCACAAACTGAATGACCCCTTGTGATTAAACCAATTAATTAATTAGCCAAGTTATTAATTAATCAATTTATCATGCAATTGCGTGGCAGCACAAAAAAATCACCAATAAACTAAATAAGCAGTGGAAAATAAATAATACGGTGATTTGTTCACAAATGGGGAAAACCTAACGGCAAAAACTCCATCGGGTGATTTTCATGTCACCACTCCCGAAACTCCACTATTATCAAATCAAGTGGTTACAAGTAAAGGAATCCTAAGTACCTTACCAACCTACAGTTGAACCCTTACCCCAATACCCAATTGGACTTGATCTGTAGTGACAGTTCCCACCTTTGATGCATGGCTCCCAAGTACGTGACTAACCAATGCGCAGATTCCAGTACACGACTTCAAACACCAACTTAAAAGGAGAGGTTGGCTACAAAGTTCTTCAGTTCATCCTACACGATGAAGATCAGGAAGATGCTTGGTCACAAAACCATTTGGTGCAAATACACAGCAACATCTTCAGAGAAGATGAATTAGGTCAAGAACTTCGTCTTTTGATCACAATTTGCATGAACAGAGATTACTCAATACTTTTGCAACTTGTGTACAATTTGACGGCTCTTAAAACAATCCTTTTATATGTTTAGGGTTAGAAGAAAAGAAGACCCAAAAACATATTCATGGATCCCAAGAAATCAGATCAGAAAATCTGACTTTTTAATTCTCGACAGATAGCAGGTGTCGAGGAACTATCGAGAAGGTGTCGAGCTTTAATGATTTTGGACTTCAGCTTGTTTTTCTTGGATAGACTTGATGACTTCAACACTTGATCTTGAAATCTTATTTCTTGAAGTATAAAAAACACCTAGAACTACCAAATTACAAGTAGAGTGCGTTTTGTCAAAGGATTAGCCAATTTACATAAATAAGTATAAAATATGTTCTTAACATGTGAACCACATATGTCCTAACAATCTCCCCCTTTGGCAATCCGTGACAAAACCATAACAAACAAATGAACATATGAGAGAAGTCATAAATCACTCAACTCATATTCACTTGTTAAATACAATAAAATTTATCCTAATACAAACTCTTGAAAAACTTTGCAAGAAGACAGTTTATGGTAAGTAGACTTTGACAACCTGTATTTCTGAAACACTTTAAATAAAACTCATCAAGGCATCTTATGTGAAACAGAAACAATAGATTGCATACAAGTATAAAGAACATGTGTATAAAGATAGAGACAAAACAACACATGAAGAGAGAGGTGAAAGAAACATACATCCACATATAGAGAGAATATAAGCACAATGTATGTAAAACTGGTCACAAGACCTCATATACAAGATCAATGTATCTAAAAAGAATAGAAAAGAAAAGATACATCAAAACCTCGCTACATCCCTCAAAATATCAACACTCACCCTATCAAAAATGTCCTATGCTAACTCTCCCCCTAAGATGACTACTCTCATAACCCAAAACTACTCCCCCTTTTTGTCACGAGTGACAAAGGGTAGAGTGTTATGTAGACATCTCATCAGTAGAGCTAGCATCTCCATCATCATCATCCGAAGCGTCATCACCATCATCATCATCATCCTCAAAGTCAGAAGCCGCTGGAGAAGGTGGTGAAGGAGTAGCCTCAGAAGTAAAACCACCCATGGTCGCCTGCCGTCGTGCAATACGACCAACACGAACATTCACCTGATACAACTCAATGGAGAGTGTATCGAGGCGAGCATCCATGCGCTGCAGCTGCGCCATGATGTCTCCAAGAGATACATCGCCCATAGAGAAAGAAGGAGCAAATGTAGATGGAGCAGATCTGGATGGAGCTGAATGTGAGGGAGGAGTGGAATCCGTCTGTCTCGACCTAAACTGAGCCTTACTATGTTTTAGGTAGCGGCATCTATGGCACAGATGTGTGTGAAATGGTCAGACACAGGAAAAGGGATAGAAAAATGGCGTAAGATCCTCGTGATAGCGGAAGGAAAGATGAGCTTATTACGGGATGCCAAATCTAGATGAACATCTATGATAGAAAGGATGAAATGAGAAGGAAAATCTATAGTAAGATGCTCAAGAAGAGATAACAAAAATCGAGCACGAGGCTTTGTGATGGAGTTGTAGTGAGACAGTGGATGGAGTACAAAAGTCATCACCATGTTTAGGAATCTAGGACCTTTAGCAAAAGGTCTACATGATGTGTACTGATGCTCACCCCAATCAGAAGGGCGCTCACAAAAAGCTGATATGAGCTCATCCTTGGACACAGTTCGTAGACGCTCACAACTGGGATAGTCAGGATGATCTATCCTAGGAACCCTAAGCACATCTGCAACTAGTTGCGGTGTGACAGCAAAGCGCGTACCTGGAACGCGAGTGTGAAAGAGAGGTATTGAACGATCGATCCCGTGCATGTTGGAGTAAAACTCCTGAATCAGCACGAAAGGACATGTGACCAGGACGTCACACAGTGACTCCCATCCCCTATGTGAATAACAAAAGGAAGGTCAGTGTCGGCGAAGTCCGCCAAAATGACTTGGCGTTCCGAATGAACACCTCGTCTAGAAAAGTTCTCCGTAAATGCCTTGTAGGCATCTCCATCACGGAACCGAAGATTTAAAGGGGCAGAATTAGAAGATGAAGAAGCTCCAGAACGCAGAGGGTTCCGAGCTGGAGTGGATTTACATTTGGGTGCCATAGACACTACTAACGTAAATAGAATGAGAAAGAGATAAAGAATGAGACAATCAGAAAAGTCCCAAAACAGTTCACATATATCAAATATATTGAACAATAAGTACATATGCATGGGGAATGCATGAACATGTGACATGCAAATTAAAAAGCATCATGGGCTTAGCTCAATCCAATCCTACCAGCACACAAACAAGGAACACACATCTAAATACATGTAAATATCATTCTAATGCACATGAAATGCAATATGTGACATTTTGAACACATTTAAGTGAAAACCCAACCCAAAATTTCAAGAAAAACTCATTAATTTTGAAAAAGAGATCATACCAAGTGATTTGTAGCAAGGAATGGCCGAAAATAACGTGGGTTGGAGATTTTGAGTGAGAAAAAGAGGTTAGGGAAATAAACAGCTGCGGACAGATCGAGAGAGATCGAGAGAAATGAGAAAAGAATCACAACAGAGCCTTTTATAGGAACCTCAGTAATTCTAGACAGCCGAGGTATCGAGAGGTGTCGAGACAGGTGTCGAGGTAGGTGTCGAGAAAATAAACTTCGACAGCTATAGGTGTCGAGAAGGTACCGAGGAATAGACACCAAAACCCAGAACGGAAGCTCGATCGATCGACAAGGTATCGAGAATGTATCGAGGAGACAGGAACTTTCTCGATCGATCCACCAGGTGTCGAAGAGGTGTCGAGATTGCGATAAGAAAAAGCTTGAGAAGCTCGACAGATAGACAGGTATCGAGGAGGTGTCGAAGAGGTGTCGAGCCAGCTTTTAAAAACAGTTTTTCGAGAAGTGAAAAACATAGACATGAATGCAATCAAACATGCACCTCAACAATGATCCAATCAACATAAAAGGCTCTCAAAATCATCTCTCAATGAAAAATTTAAGCACATGGATCCTTAAAAACACACACATACACTAAACAAGTTTAACCAATTTTATTTTTCGAAAACAAGTCAAGATAGTTTAGTGAGCATACATTAGCACATGTAAAACCTTTGTGATGGCCAAATCACATTGTACCTGTACATGTATCAAAAGTAGCAAATAATATTGCGTGTTGTGTGTGAAAAATATCGCAAGATTGCATATGTGTATACATGTTATGACGATCTGAGATATGAGAAAATCACTTTAACTCACACACAATCATAACTGTTTGATGGGGACTATCACCTTTGAAGTACATCCTATAACTCCCACATCTCCTAGAATACACGCTTGAAATCATATTTAAAGCATTTTTGATCTTTTTGCTTTTTATTTTCTTTGCATATTTTCTTTTTAAGCATATCATACATGGGCATATAAAAGAGAGAAAAGAAATACCCATTGATATTTGACATTCCAATTTTGCTATGCCGAACCACACAAATGTCATTGACATCATACTTTTGCTATGCCAAAACATACAGATGTCATTAATGATTAGCAGGCAATAATTGTGAGATGGTTATTTATGTCTTTCTCTTAGGATTTTCTAGTCCTACCCGTCAAAAAGAGTGATATGAGTGTTAAGTTTTAAGAGATAACTTAATCTTACTCATCACAAATAAGAGCCACAAAGCTCACTTGCTTAATTATGCAAAGAGATGCTCATCTAAGTTACAAGAGATACAAAATTTAGAAAACTCTGTTTCATTGGCCATCCAAGGTACACAAGTACCAAAGTATACAAAACACACACTGTTTTTGTATTTTTCTAATTTTTCAATTTTTTTTTATTTTTTATTTTTATATCAAAAACAAAATAAACAAAAATGAAAGTAAACACACAAAAACATGTTAACAAAGCAAAGCATAAAACTAGATGCAAATGCATGAGGAAGAGGAAGAAGAGAGGGAAATCAATCCATGGAGATAACACCAATGTTTTGACGAAGGAATTCAAAACGTTTGCTGTCATGAGGTTTGGTGAACAAGTTAGCCTTCTGATCATCGGTGTGAATAAACTCAAGAGTAAGAATACCATCTTCGACAAGCTCCCTAATGAAGTGATGTCAAATCTCTATGTGTTTGGTTTGAGAATGTTGAACCGAATTCTTAAAGATATTGATGGCATTGGTATTGTCACAGTAGATAGTAAGATGATCTTGACAAATACCATAATCATGAAGGAGTTTTTGCATCCAGAGGAGTTGTGTGCAACAGCTACCAGCAGCAATGTACTCAGCTTCTGCAGTGGATAAGGAGATGGAGTTCTGCTTTTTGCTCATCCAAAAGACAAGATTGTTGCCTACATAAAAACAACCCCCCGAAGTACTCTTCCTATCATCAGCATTTCCAGCCCAATCCGCATCAGAATATCCAGCTAAGACATCATTTGTGTCCTTGCTGTACCACACACCGAACTCAGCGATAGTTTTGACATACTTTATAATTTTTTTTAAAGCAGTCATATGTGATTCTTTGGGATTAGCTTGATATCTAGCACACACACCAACACTGTAACTAATGTCAGGCCTACTAGCAGTAAGGTAAAGAAGACTACCTATCATGTTTCTATATAGAGAAGGATCAACACTCTTGCCTAACACATCTACAGTGAGTTTAACATTTGGGCTCATAGGGGTTTGAACAGAACTAGTAGATTCCAAGCCAAATTTTTTCACAAGATTCGTAGTATATTTAGATTGAGATAGAAATATACCTGAATCTTGTTGACGAATCTGCAATCCAAGGAAGTGAGTCAGCTCTCCAATCATGCTTATCTCGAACTCGGCTTGCATGAGTTTTGAGAAGCCATGAGCAAGTTCATCTTTAGTCGACCCAAAGATGATATCATCAACATACACTTGAGCAACTATCAACTCGCCATCTTCCTTTTTGACGAAGAGAGTTTGGTCAGCTTTTCCTCTTGTGAACCCATGTGACACCAGATATTGTGTGAGTCTATCATACCAAGCTCTAGAGGCTTGCTTCAACCCATAAAGTACCTTTTTGAGGTACAACACATGATCCGGAAAGTGTGGATCAATGAATCCTTTTGGTTGAGCCACATAGACATCCTCTTTAAGCAGTCCATTCAAAAAAGTGGTCTTCACATCCATCTGATAGAGTTTGAATTTCAGATGACATGCTAGGGCAAGGAGAATCCTGATGGATTCCATTCGGGCAACTGGGGCAAATGTTTCATCATAGTCTACTCCTTCCATTTACGAGTATCCTTGAGCCACAAGTCGAGCCTTGTTGCGAAGCACATTGCCTTCTTCATCAGTCTTGTTGCGGAATATCCACTTGGTACCGATGATGTGCTCACCTTTTAGTCTAGGTACTAGAGTCCAAACATCATTCCTCTGAAACTGAAGTAGTTCATCATGCATTGCTTCGACCCAACTTTCATCTTGTAATGCTTCCTCAACTTTCTTGGGTTCAACTTGTGACAAGTAGCAAGAATAAGACACAAAGTTAGCAACACATTTATCAACTGTACGTTTCCTTAATGTGAGTTCATTCATGTTTCCCACAATAACTTCCGGAGGATGATTTAATTTGATTCTAGAGGAAGATCCTTTTTCTTCATGAGACTCGGAATCTGGTGAAGTAGGAGCATCTGCAGAGTCTTCCACAATACTAGGAGTACTTGGGGACACAGGTTCTAGTTCAACAATATCTTGAACTTCCCTAGGCTCAAGAGGAAGAATTTCTTTAGGGAGTTCCTCAATGCCTTTCTCAGAACTGGAATCTAAAGACTCATCAATGACGACATTTACTATTTCCATTACCTTCATAGTTCTCTTGTTGTATACCCGATAAGCCTTGCTTGTAGACGAGTATCCCAGAAATATGCCTTCATCGCTTCGAGAGTCAAACTTTTCCACATTCTCTCTATCCTTAAGAATGAAGCAAGTACTTCCAAAGATCCTGAAATACTTCACATTTGGCTTTCTTCCTTTCCATAACTCATAGGGAGTCTTTTTGGTACCGGGTCTGAAATACACCCTATTCACCGTATGACATGCAGTGTTTACGTCTTTTCCCCATAAGTTTCGAGCCACATCTTTGTTATGCAACATGGCTCTGGCCATCTCTTGAATAATCCTATTCTTTCTTTCTACCACACCATTCTGCTGAGGTGTAATAGGAGCAGAAAATTCTTGAGATATACCTGATCTTATGCAGAAAGACTCCATGTATGATGTTAGGACATATGTGTTTACGTGTTAGGAACATATGTCATATTTTATGTAAATTGGCTAATCCTTTGACAAAACGCACTCTACTTGTAATTGGGTAGTTCTAGGTGTTTTTAATACTTCAAGAAACAATGTTTCAAGATCAAGTGTTGAAGTCATCAAGTCTGTCCAAGAAAAATCAAGTTGAAGTGCAGAATTTTTAAAGCTCGACACCTGCTCGACACCTACCTCGACACCTGCTAGCTGTCGAGACTTAAAAAGTCAGAATTCTAATCTGATTTTCTTGGGATCCGTGAATATGTTTTTGGGCCTTCTTTTCTTCTAACCCTAAACATATTTAAGGAGTGTTTTAAGAGCCGTCAACATAGACACAAGTTGCATAAGCATTGAGCAATCCTTGTTCAAGCAAATTGTGCTCTAAGACGAAGTTCTTAACCTAGATCATCTTCTTCAAGAAGTTGCTGTGTATTGTGCACCTTAGGGTTTTGTGACCAAGCATCTTCCTGATCTTCATGCATAGGATGATCTGAAGAACTCTGCAGCCAACCTCTCATTCTAAAGTTGGTGATTGAAGTCGCGTACTGGGATCCGCGCATCTGGTTAGTCACGTACTTGGGAGCCGTGCATTAAAAGGGGGAGCTGTCGCTACAGATCAAGTCCAATTGGGTATTGGGGTAAGGGTTCAACTGTAGGTTGGTAAGGTACTTGGGATTCCTTATTTGTAACCGCTTGATTTGATAATAGTGGAGTTTCGGGAGTGGTGGCCTGAAATCACCCGGTGGGGTTTTTGCCGTTAGGGTTTTTCCCCATTCGTGAACAAATCACCGTGTCTTTTATTTTCCGCTGCATATTTTGTTATTCGGTGATTTGTTTGTGCTGCCACGTATTTGCATGTTAAATTGATTAATTAATAACTTGGCTAAATTAATTAATTAGTTTAAATCACAAGGGGTCATTCAATTTGTGGCCTATCAAGTGGTATCAGAGCAGGCACACTCTGATTAGTTATTAATCTTTGCTGTGATTGATCCATTGACCCCTGTTTGTCATGGATAGAGGACAATCTCTTATTATACCTCCTTTATTTGATGGGACTAACTATGCCTACTGGAAAGTACGCATGAGAGCTTTTTTTGCAGTCCTTAGATGAGAAGGTGTGGCAAGCTATGGAGATTGGCTGGACAAAGCCAAAAGAAGCGCCGGCTGATTGGGATGAAGCCAAGATCAAGGCGGCGAACTTCAACAGTAGAGCATTGAATGCTCTATTTAGCGCTGTCACCAATGAGGAGTTCAAGAAGATATCCTCTACAGAAACTGCCAAGGAGGCATGGACCATCCTCCAGACAACCTACGAAGGAACAAAGGCTGTCAAGGATTCAAAGCTACAGAGGCTCACTACTAGCTTTGAAGAAATTAAAATGGAGGAGGATGAGTCGTTCGATGAGTTCTATGCCAAGCTGAAAGACATAGTGAACTCAGCCTTCAATCTTGGGGAAACCATCCCTGAACCCAAGGTTGTAAGGAAAGTACTCAGATCTCTACCTGAGAGATTTCATGCCAAGATTACGGCAATTGAAGAATCAAAGGATATTGACAAAATTCCTTTGACTGAGCTGGTTGGGAACTTGCAGACCTACGAGCTAGGGTTATCAAGGATAGGCAAGTCAAGTAAGGGCAAGAGCATGGCCCTGAAGGCTAAGAGCAGTGATACAGATGAATCTTCCGATGATGAAGATTCCAAGATGAAGTCCTACATTACGAGGCAGTTCAAGAAGTTTATGAAGAATGCCAATGGGAGGAGCTTCGACAAAGACCGAAGGCAATCTGGTTCTTCACAGTTCAAGAGCCAAGACAAGGGAAGGAAGGATGCCAAGGATGGCGGTCAGTACACTGTTCCTGCAGGACCAAAGTGTTTTGGGTGTCACGGGTTTGGACACATGAAGAATGAGTGTCCTACTTATCTGAAGAGCATTGGGAAAAGCAAGGCTCTAGCTGCAACCCTTAGTGACACTGAGCCTGAAGATGATTCCGATGATGAGGATGACGGAATCCTAAATGCTTTCACTGCTTCAGTCAATTCTACTGATGGAATTGTTGAAGAAGAAGAAGAAGAATTGGTGGACACTGAATGTGAAAAGATGGATGACAAAGATGATATCCATTCAGCCTATGAGAAGCTTTACAAGCTTTCTGAAAAGCATGAGAAGCTATACAGGCTGGCCACCAAGAAGCTCAGTGATGTGGAACTCGACAGAGAAGAATTGTCCACAAAGTTTGATGAGGCAAATCAAACTATTGGTGCACTGAGATTTGAGAATAACTTCCTGGCTGAGAAGACCAAGAAGCTTGAAGCAGAGCTGTTTCAAGTCAGAGCTCAACTGGAGAGGACTTCAAGTGCAAAACTTGATGAGATGCTCAGCAACCAGAAATCTGCTTCAGATCGAACAGGTTTAGGGTATGGTCTTTCTATCTCTAACTCTGCTTCTACTAGTTCTACTGTTTTTGTTCCTCCTGCTAATAATGTTAAAATTGAGAACATTGATGATAAAACTGAATTAGCTAGTGAGAACATAGACAAAGAAAAATCCATCTTAGGAGCACCCCCTAAGTTAGAAAAGAAAGATGCTAAACTCCCTAAAGACAAGAAGGCTAACTCTCAAAAGCCTAAACAAAAGAAGCAGCATCTCTGTTATCATTGTGGAGCTGCTAGTCATACTCGACCTAATTGCTACAAGTGGCCAGCCACCCAACAGAGCAACAGTATGACAGCATCTGGAAGCCAAAGTCAGCTTCAATCCTCTCTTTCTCCTCTTGGAGATCTTCTGAAAGCCATCATGTTCCTTTCGAACTTGAACGGTTACAATTCTTCCCCCTCACAGCCGGTTCAGGGTTTTAATCAAAGGAAAGGCTCTTCCAAGGAGTGGAAGAAAAAGAACTCAAAGTGATTTCATCACTTTCTTTTCCCTTCTTATTCTTCTTATTCGTTGCATTGCATGTGTGTTTTGCATTTTTAATTGAGTCAGTCTAGTTTTATGCATTGTTTTGCTTGTTAACATGTTTTTGTGTGTTTACTTTCAGTTTTGTTTATTTTGTTTTTGATATAAAAATAAAAAAAAAATTTTGAAAAATCAGAAAATACAAAAACAGTGTGTGTTTTGTGTACTTTGGTACTTGTGAACCTTAGATGGCCAATGAAACAAAGTTCTCTAAACTTTGTATCTCTTGTAGCTTAGATGAGCATCTTTATGCACAACTAAGCAAGTGAGCTTTGTGGCTCGTGTTTGTGATGAGTAAGATTAGGTTATTTCTTAGACTTAACACTCATATCACTCTTTTTGACGGGTAGGACTAGAAAATCCTAAGAGAAAGGCATTAATAACCATCTCACCACTGTTGCCCGCCAATCATTAATGACATCTGTATGCTTCGGCATAGCAAAAGTGTGATGTCAATGACATTTGTGTGCTTAGGCATAGCAAAATTGAAATGTCAAAATATCAATGGGTATTTCTTTTCTTTCTCATAAGCCCATGTATGATATGCTTAAAAAGAAAATATGCAAAGAAATAAAAAGCAAAAAGATTAAAATGCTTTAAAATGGTTGCAAGCGTGTATTCTAGGAGATGTGGGAGTTATAGGATGTACCTCGAAGGTGATAGTCCCCATCAAACAGTTATGATTGTGTGTGAGTTAAAGTTATTTGCTCATATCTCAGATCGTCATAACATGTATACACTTATGCAATCTTGCGATGTTTTTCACACACAACACGCAATATTCTTTGCTACTTTTGATACATGTGCAGGTACAATGTGATTTGGCCATCACAAAGGTTTTACATGTGCTTTTGTATGCTCACTAAACTGTCATGACTTATTTTTGAAATATAAAATTTGTTAGACTTGTTTAGTGTGTGTGTGTGTTCTCGGGTGATCCATGTGCTTAAATTTTCATTGAGAGATGATTTTTGAGAGAATTATATGTTGGTTGGATCTTGGTTGAAGTGCATGTCTTGATTGCATTCATGTCTGTGTTTTTCAATTCTCGAAAAACTGCATTTCAAAGCTGGCTCGACACCTTCTCGATACCTCCTCGATACCTGGTCAGCGTTCGAGCCTCTAAAGCATTTTTCTTATCGCAATCTCGACACTTCCTCGACACCTGGTGGATCGATCGAGATATCTCTGTCTGCTCGATACCTTCTCGACACCACGTCGATCGATCGAGCTTCTGGTGTTGGTTGAGCTGTTTGGTACCTCGATACCTTCTCAATACCTTATCTGTCGAAGGCATAATATCTCGACACCTTCCTCGACAGCAGCTCGATACCTCTCGACACCTCTGCTGTCGAGATTTACTGGAGATCCTATATATTCTTCTGTTCACAATTTCTCCTTCATTTCTCGATCTCTCTTCGATCTGTCCGAGTCGGTTCGACTTCCAGAGCAGTTTTCTTCTCTCCAACCTTCATCCAACTTGATTTCCAGCACTTTCTTGCTTCAAATCACTTGGTATGATCTTGTTTTCCTTTGTTTTTCATGCATCTCATGTTTTAAAACTTAGGTTTTGGGTTTTTCTTTGAAAACTTTGGGTTTTTCAAAATCATTGAGTTTTTATTGAAATTTTGGGTTGGTTTTTCAATAAAAAGTGTTTAGAATGTCATGCATTGCATTCCATGTGCATTAGAATGATATTTTCATGCATTTAGTTGTGTGATTCTTGAATGTGTGCTGCTAGGATTGGATTGGGCTGAGCCCATGATGCTTTTTATGTTTGCATGTCACATGGTCATGCATTCCCATGCATACGTCCTTTTTGTTCAATATATTGTCATATTTGAACTGCTTGGGACTTTTCTGATTGTCTCCCTCTCTATCTCTTTTCTTTTTCTTTTACGTTAGTTGCATCTATGGCACCTAAACGTAAATCTACTCCGGCTCGGAACCCTCTGCGTTCTGGAGCTTCTTCCTCTTCTGATCCTGCTCCTCATAATCTTCGGTTCCGTGATGGAGATGCCTACAAGGCATTTACTGAGAACTTCTCTAAACGAGGTGTTCATTCGGAACGCCACGTTGTTCTGGCGGACTTCGCCGATACTGACCTTCCCTCTGTCATTCACAGTAGGGGATGGGAGTCACTGTGTGACGTCCCGGTCACTTGTCCTCTCGTGCTGATTCAGGAGTTTTACTCCAACATGCACGGGATTGATCGTTCAGTACCTCTCTTTTTCACTCGCGTTCGAGGTACGCGCATTGCTGTCACACCGCAGCTGGTTGCGGATGTGCTTCATGTTCCTAGGATAGAGTTTCCTGACTATCCTACTTGTGAGCGACTGAGGACTGTGTCCAGGGAGGAGCTCATTTCTGCTTTCTGTGAGCGCCCTTCTGAGTGGGGTGAGCATATGTACACATCATGTAGACCTTTTGCTAAAGGTCCTAGATTCCTTAACATGGTGATGACATTTGTACTTCATCCTCTCTCCCATTATAACTCTATCACAGAGCCTCGTGCTCGTTTCTTGCTTTCTCTACTTGAGCATCTCACTATAGATTTTCCCTCTCATTTTATTTTCTCTATCATAGATGTTCATCTAGATGCGGCGTCCCGTGATAAGCTCATCTTTCCTTCCGCTATCACGAGGATTCTACGCCATTTTTCCATCCCTTTCCCTGTCTCCGACCACTTCACACACATCTCTGCCATAGATACCGCTACCGTAAAACGTAGCCAGGCACAGTTCAGGGCGAGACAGCCGGATTTCACTCCGCCCTCCCGTTCGGCTCCATCCAGATCTGCTCCATCTACATCGACTTCTCTTCCTTCCTCCAGCGATGTATCCCTTGGAGATATTATGGCGCAGCTGCAGCGCATGGATGCTCGCCTTGATACACTCACTACTGAGTTGTATCAGGTGAACGTTCGTGTTGGTCGTATTGCACGACGGCAGGCGACCATGGGTGGTTTTGCATCTGAGGCTTCTCCACCACCTCCTCCAGTTGCTTCCTAGTCTGATGCTGAGGATGATGATGATGATAGTGATGACGATGATGCTTCAGATGATGATGGAGATGCTAGCTCTACTGATGAGATGTCTACATGACACTCTACCCTTTGTCACTCGTGACAAAAAGGGGGAGTAGTTTTAGGATTATGAGAGTAGTCATCTTAGGGGGAGAGTTAGTATAGGACATTTTGATAGGGGGAGTGTTTATACTTTTTGAGGGATGTAGTGAGGCTTTAGATGTATCTTTTTCTTCTCCCTCTTTATAGATACATTGGTCTTGTATATCAGTTTTACATACATTGTACTTATCTTCTATATATGTGGATGTATGTTTTTTCTTTCACCTATCTCTTCATGTGTTGTTTCTTTTCTTTCTTTATACACATGTTCTTTATATTTGTATGCAATCTAGTTAATTCTGTTTCACACAAGATGCCTTGATGAGTTTTGTTTATAAGTGTTTCAGAAATACAGGTTGTCAAAGTCTACTTGCCATAAACTCTCTTTTTGCAAAGTTCTTCAAGAGTTTGTGTTAGGATAGATTTTATTGCATGTAACAAGTGAATATGAGTTGAGTGATTTATGACTTCTCTCATATGTTCATTTGTTTGTTGTGGTTTTGTCACGGATTGCCAAAGGGGGAGATTGTTAGGACATATGTGTTTACATGTTAGGAACATATGTCATATTTTATGTAAATTGGCTAATCCTTTGACAAAACGCACTCTACTTGTAATTGGGTAGTTCTAGGTGTTTTTAATACTTCAAGAAACTATGTTTCAAGATCAAGTGTTGAAGTCATCAAGTCTGTCCAAGAAAAAGCAAGTTGAAGTGCAGAATTTTTAAAGCTCGACACCTGCTCGACACCTACCTCGACACCTGCTAGCTGTCGAGACTTAAAAAGTCAGAATTCTAATCTGATTTTCTTGGGATCCGTGAATATGTTTTTGGGCCTTCTTTTCTTCTAACCCTAAACATATTTAAGGAGTGTTTTAAGAGCCGTCAACATAGACACAAGTTGCATAAGCATTGAGCAATCCTTGTTCAAGCAAATTGTGCTCTAAGACGAAGTTCTTAACCTAGATCATCTTCTTCAAGAAGTTGCTGTGTATTGTGCACCTTAGGGTTTTGTGACCAAGCATCTTCCTGATCTTCATGCATAGGATGATCTGAAGAACTCTGCAGCCAACCTCTCATTCTAAAGTTGGTGATTGAAGTCGCGTACTGGGATCCGCGCATCTGGTTAGTCACGTACTTGGGAGCCGTGCATAAAAAGGGGGAACTGTCGCTACAGATCAAGTCCAATTGGGTATTGGGGTAAGGGTTCAACTGTAGGTTGGTAAGGTACTTGGGATTCCTTATTTGTAACCGCTTGATTTGATAATAGTGGAGTTTCGGGAGTGGTGACCTGAAAATCACCCGGTGGGGTTTTTGCCGTTAGGGTTTTCCCCATTCGTGAACAAATCACCGTGTCATTTATTTTCCGCTGCATTTTTAGTTATTCGGTGATTTGTTTGTGCTGCCACGTATTTGCATGTTAAATTGATTAATTAATAACTTGGCTAAATTAATTAATTAGTTTAAATCACAAGGGGTCATTCAGTTTGTGGCCTATCACCCATTTCTATGAGCTTTATTTTGCCTGGAAGATATTATTATTCTAATATGATTGGATTTAAAATAGAACAAGAAGGTAGACTGATCATATATATATATATATATATATCAAGAAGTTGCGGATGGAGTTATTAGACAAAATCAGTGCCATCTCATAATAAGGAAATAAAAAAGCCTTGGAAGAGCTAATTTATAATGAGCAAAACAAGTTTAACCCCATTCCAGAAGTAATAATTTATATTAAGAAGTACCATTATGATTAATAAAAAATTGACCTCATATCGGTAATCTTGTATCTAAGAACTCTAAGCTTTTAACATATAAGCCTTTAGTCGGTCAAAAATAACTGGTTTACTTTTGTTGTAATTTAATGACTGGCATGTCAATTTTTTTAAGGAAGCAGACCATCTGCTTCTCTCAACGGCACCCGGTTAAAGTTGATTTACTATCCAGATCAGGATAGTTTGGTAAATACATAAATGAGTAATATTATATTATACTACTACAAAATTTGATTAAGTTATTAATTTCCTGCAAGGCATTGGGGAGGCACTGGATATCAGACCTCAGACTATCATGATATAGGTGCCTACTTGTTAGCCTTTATGCTGGTTGTCATCCATCACTACAAGCTAGAACACTTTGTATCTAACTAAACTAGAAGAAACTGCATAACATATAAAATTTACCAGTAAGTGCCTAACACAAGACACTAAGGATCACTTCCTGGCATTCAATTACTTATCATTGTATATCTTGTCTAATTTTTTACACTTATCCAACTGTATGAAGCATCTAAGTTATGACAATTATTAAGAGCAAATTTTCACTATAATTTTTTTAGTGTAGTTCATCTATAAAACGTTTGAACTTGCCTAAATATAAAGCAAGAAGGAATAGAATGTCTATGAAGAGTATATATAGTGCCAAAAACTAATAAGGATTTGATAAGTAACTAATGTTGCATAAGTTATTCAATTCGTCAAACAACAAACTTGTATTGTTTTAGGAAAACCTGATGACTTCCCAGGCAATATGAACTCTTACAACATACAACTTGACATTCCCAAAACTACCAATATGTACTTACATTTGTAGGAAAATCATCTTTGGATCTAAGCCACCTTTCAAAACTAACTAATCCCAAAGGATTTTAAAGAGACTACGACTGCAGAGGAATTAGATACCAACAAATTGTGGATCATCATTTTAGTTGGAGAATTAATATAGAGGTAGTTGAGTTTTGTCATAAACTAAGGTGCAAAACCCAAAAATACACATTTTTTACTTGCTTACCTCTTCTCCTCAGCTTCCAAGTGTCAAGATCTGCAGGTATAAGTCCTTTGCCCATTATTGGTTCTAGTATATCAGCTAGGACTCCCTAATTGAGTTTGCAATAAGTTGAGTAATAATAGATTAGAATAAATAAATGATATGCAGAAAGTACTTAAAGATGACATATAATTTAAAAGTATGCTAGTCAAATTTCATAATGATCAAACATGCTAGCAAAGCTATCAAGATTCATAAGGTTTGGAATCATTTCACCTGGTAATGGTATTGTCATTTCTCTCGTGATTGATGGTTTTTCTCAATTAATTTCCCATACTATTGGCCTCAAGACCCAATTGAGACAAACAAAAACTAATGCCAACCTTACATGTTGGCAAAGGCTCAAAAGTCAAAACCCTATTTTATCAACAAAAAAGAAATAAGATCTCTGGAACAGTCGTATAAATATGTGAGCTAAATTTAGACGATACGAGTGAAGCAGGCTTATAAACGTATAGACCAAAGAAAGAAAGTTCATACATGCTTACATAAATTAAAGGTATTTTACATAAACTCATATTGACATCAATAATCATGTTGACAAGAGGAGGGATGGGTGGAGTCATGAAGCATATAGTTAGGTAGTACCTTGTCATAACAAAATGCATTTTCTCGAAGAACATGTCTTGCAACGATAGGATCCGATACAACAACAAATGCTTTTGGTCCAAAAGCAAGTTTATACACAGAGCCATGCTGCCAAGTTCAACAAACATATTTAGAGGAGAGTGAACGATAGGACTTAGCATGTCTACAATTATCAAATCACGAAAGCACAATGCACACCAAAGTAAATGACAGTTAAGAACAAAAATTCAAATTTAGAGCCCGGTTGGCACTGCAAATTTGTGGAGGGGGGAAGAAAAGATTTTACATGAAAACTTGAAATAATTTGCATTTTTAAAACCTTCAATTGCATTTTAAAAAAGGGGTTTTACTAATGCATGCCTTTATACAGTAGTAAATTATTTTAAGTAAATTTTAATGAGAAAATGAAAAAGTCACTATTTTTTTTTTTTTTTTTTTTGAGTTTTTTCAATTATCCTTCTAAAATGGAAGGTTAATGTATGCCCATGTGCAGGCGGGCCTACGTTAATTGAACCCTTTTAAAAATTATGTTTTCAAAACCCAACTTATAAATTCTCTATATCTAAAAAAAAAAAAAAAAAACACATTTTCAAACAGCTAACCCAAATGGACACTCAATAAATTCAACTCAACATTCAATAGAAGCACTGCAGGGCTTTTTTTTTTTTCAATCAACCAGCTGACAACTAAATCATCTAATAGACAAATTTGCAAAAGAGGGTAAGTAAAGTACCTCTATGAACCAATCATAGAGTGAAAAGAAGAGAGGCCGATCAAATAAATCCGAGACTGCAACTTCAGCTATAGGCACAGACCCAAGACTTCCTCCACTTAACAAATTGGTAAGGAGGTTGCTAGTGAAAGCTCGAAAATGTGTTGAAAAACACACGAGTGGTTTAGACCCCCAAATTCAAATTACGGCTTGGTTGATTTTACACTAACTTGATAACAAGTGCGGAATAGTGTAACCACAAGCGTATAAACAAAACAACTACTCTAATCCATAATTTAAAGCAACTCAGCAATAAAAATGAAATGAACAAGAGTAGGGAAGAAGTATGCAAACACAAATAACACCGTGACGTGTTATCGAAGAGGAAACCGAAGAACTCGGCGAAAAACCTCTCCGCCGCCCTCCAAGCGGAAATCGATCCACTAGACAATCAGTTGGGATACATGGATTAGCAAAAGACCCTCCAAGCCTAGTCTACCCGATGTACCTAAGCCCTCCAAGCTCCTACTCCAACAAGGCTTCTCGGAACCGTGTCTTGTCCTAGTTATCCGGATCCCGCAACAAGCTCCATGTTGCATCTGCCATTCAAAGCTTCTTCCAATGCTTCCCAGCAGCACCAAAACGTCACTCAGCACTCTCAAAGGTGTGGTAAGTGTTTTGGCTATCAACCTCTCAAAGATATGGATATTGGAGAGGGAATGGTTGAGGAGATACCACAAGCAATTGTAAAGAGAAAGATGGGGAAGACAATCTCTAATTACCAATGTGTTTGGCTAGGGTTTTTCTCTCTGAAGCATCTCTCAACAATTGTGGGTAATGATGGTATATGTAGGAGGGGTGCAAAAGGTGTGACTCAAAAAGTACAGGCTGGCAGAACAGCTTGCCTCGCGGGTGTCTCGCGGGAAGACCTTACCCGCGAGATACTCGCGAGACACAGTTGTCTCCACCTGGCATGACTCTTCGCATTTCAGCATGTGCTTGGCACATGGTTCACTTCGCAGGAAGCTTGGTCGCGAGATACCCGCGAGATACCCGCGAGAATCCTTCACTTCTTTAAATGCTTGAGTCTTCAACACTCTTTCTACCACACAACCCTTACATCAAGTCCCACAACAAATACAGGGTTTTAAACGATTGATCATAATTACAATCAAATTTGGCACGGAATAAAAGCCAACAAAACATAGTTGTAAATTACAACTTTACAATCTCCCCCTTTGGCTATTCCGTGACAAAATCCTAAAACAGACTCTAGACTTAAACGTGAGTTTGGGAACAAAGGCAAAACTCACTCACACCTAATTCTAGATTCTGATAAGCTCTTGAACATATGAACAAGTATCTCCTGAAATACAACAACACAATAATATCATTGCATGTAGAAAACTTGAAATGCATATGGAGCAATAATAACAAGATCAAGCTAAATGAAATAGAGACACTAGATCATGGCAAGATCAAACAAGTAATCACTATACGCAAGTAATTACTATGCTCATTCACACATGAAATGAACATCCGGAGATGCAAGATGATAAGCTCATTTAAAGAGAATCATTTGCAACTCCAACACTCAACCAATGCGAAATACACGAAGTATTTGCATCTAGGAACAATCCTACTAGGGCACAAGAGTGATGTACTTGAAGTAACAATGCAAGACATTGAACTACAAGCAAACATGCATCAAGGTTGCATAAGCATGGTATAGCAAATGCATGGCACAAACCACAAAGACCTACAAACTTATGCATGCAACAAACCCTAAAAGCTTACAAAAGCAACATGGGTACTAATAAAAAGCCACAAAGCACATATGCCACAAAGCATAGAAAGAAAACACAAAATTCTGAAAATATACTGAAATTAATACTGAAGTTAAAGCATAAGTGTCAGAACTATAAACCACAAATAGTAAAACATTAACCATAAGCAGAAAAAAAACTTAGAAAACCCGTCTGTAAAACCAATAACCAATAGTTACTGTAACTAAGTATCTAAGCTATGCTCCCCCTAAGGCTGTGCAGGCTCTTGTTCATCAGCTCCCCCTCAAAATTTTCTCCCCCTTTTTGACCGGAATGGCCAAAGGACTAGAATTGGTCGGATTCGGAGTCTGAACCATGTGCAGGGGATAAGCTCTGAATCTGAGCGGATAATGTGGTGATCTGCTCCTGGAGGTATGCAAACTGATCCGCTGTGTGCTGTACATGAGTGTCAAGCACTGTAGACATGTGATCCATCTTAGCTAGGATCTGATCAAGCTTGCTGAGACCTTGTGTTTGTGCTGGAGCAGAAGATGATGGCTGTGCAGTCTCTGGAGCAGAAGTGAACCTCTCAATCTCCTCCTCAGTATCCCCACCCTCATCTGGGACATCCTGAGGCACACTCCTAGGCGGTGGAATGAGATGAGGACCAGTCTTGGGGCCTTTAATGTGTGCTGTGCTCCGAGTCAGAGTGTTTGCACCAATGGGGTAATCCCTCTGAACAATAGTGAGGCCACTAGGGATCTTGAGCTTAGTCTTTGCAATGAGCCCCATGATCAATGAAGGAAAGGGCATTATGGTTCAGGAGTTTTGCTTCGTGATGCTCTTTTTCAGAATGTGGAAGATGTGGCTGCAGATATCAATCTCTTTGTGAGTAAAGAGGTCGTAGAGAAACCTCGTCCTTGGAGCCGATAGAGTGGTGAGGTTGGTGACCGGATACAGGTTATGGATCATGACATAGCTGAGAGTTCTCATTTCTGGAGAAAACTTGAGAGTATCCATTGAGGATTTCTTTGGAACCCCACCAAGAGTTGATATCATCTCGGAGATATGCCCCAATCTCTCATCATACTGAACTGTCATTGGCTGTGAGGGAGGTCGTATCTCCAAGAAATCTTGAATGCTATCCCTTGTGATCTCAAATTCTTTGTGCCTCACCCAGCAAAGTATCTTATTTTCTTCCACCTCAGCATTAGAGAAGAATTCTCTAATAATTTCCGAGTAGACATTCCCAACTGGATTTAGCAACTTTGTCCACGTTCTTTCTTTGAACACATCCGGAATGACTGTGTTCTCAAGATCCTCTAGTTGAACTACTCGTTCCATGACAATGGTTGCTCTCTTGTAGCAATCATTGTACTTCATGTCAGCATCCGCGGATTTGAAGTGATCGGAATCAGTACGAGCACACTTGGGAGCCTTCTTCTTGGAGCCCGCATGCTTGGTGGGAGACATCTGCACAAGTGGACACAACACATAAAGCACAAGATCACACAACACAAAAACAAAACTTGATTAGATTCAAGTTAGTTTACATAAAATGTGATCCTTCCAAAACAGAGTAACATTCAAAACAGAGCATGAGCAATTCATACAAGCATGCCACACCACATATAGCATTAAAGCATAAAATGTATGCATGAAAAATAGCACATTTTGCATGAACTTTAATCAATGTGCAAGTGTGTGTGTTCGTGTCTGTGCATGTGTGTGCAACAAAAGATGCATGAGGGTGTGCCTAGAGGGTGCCTAGGTGTTTTCCAAGTGAGTGCAACATAAGCAAAGTGAACTACACACATGATCAAAGATTAATTCTGGACCAAAACATGATAAGATATGTGGAAACCTTGAAATTGGGACTCACTTGAGACCAATTAGTCACAACAATGTCACTTAGACATTCAATCAAACACCTAATGTGCGTAAGAACATTATAAGAATGAGCAATGCATGAATATGGTAAAATCTTGCCTAAATACATGATAGAATGCCACAAGGGGCCAACACAGATGCATCAAGATCAAATGCAACAAAACCCAATAAAAAATTGTACATAAACATCACCCAATTTAGAACACCAACCCAAAGTTTTGAAAATCCCCAATTTTCAAAACCTAACTAAAAATTCTGCAAAATGTAAGTGAAAACTTAAAAAGAAATGAGTAATGAACATACCTTGAAGAAGAAAATGCAGAAAAAGTCTTGATTTGGAAAGGGATTTGATGGAATAGTGTTTTTGGGTTGAGAGAGGTTCGAAGAAATGTATGGAGGGAAGTTTTTTATGTTTTGAAAAACTGTCACATCAGCCCTATAAAACTGAAAACACGCGTTTTTCGCGGGATAGGGAGCCGCGAGACAGTCGCGAGACAACCGCGAAAGGAGCCACTGAAGCATAAATTTTTCGCGAGAAGCTCTAAGTCGCGAAACAGTCGCGAGACAGTCGCGAGATTCTCTGTCTGATTTTAAGAAAATTTTAGTTTTTGCCAAACAGCATTTCGCGAGAAGCTGTTGGCCGCGAGACAGTCGCGAGACAGTCGCGAAATTCTCTGAGTGACAAGAAAGAGAAAATATTTCCCTCACACCTTTTCGCGAGAAGCTTCTTAGTCGCGAGCTTCTCGCGAAACAACCCCTGAACCTGTTTTTTTGATGAAAAACACATAGAAAACAATTTGACCAAAAATAAAGACTAGAAAGTATAAAATCACTTTCAAAAACAAATAAAACTCACAAAAATCTTTTTGGATTTGATCATCAAAGATTGAGCATGCGAAACACATTTAAACAGGTACAATCACACAAATGATTATGACATTCATAGAACATAGACTTGTGTGTTGTGTGTGGATATCAAAAATGAAATAGTCCTTAGTCCAATGTGAAGCTTCAATGATCAATTCAATCAAGGCATAGACAACTAGCACTAGATTATGTAACCTATCTCAATTATAGAAACATGCATATATGACCTCCCACACGAACTTGATAACAATTCAATGAAGCTTTTCATTTGGCTCCATATTTACCATATCATTTGCAACTTATGAGCAAAGAGAATCTCATTTAGAAAAAGATGCCTGAAATTTTTGATATTTCAATTTATGAGTTAGCCTTTGGCTTTTTGGGCATCATACATTTTATTTTGGTCGCTTTCTCTTTTTCCTAGTCGAATACTAGTTTGTGCGACAGGCTTTTGCAGCTCTATATCTCTTTTCATTTGGAGATTTACATTTAGAGAGCTCTTTTAAGCAAAAAAATAAAAGTGGGAAGATATATAGGCATGAGTCTATGCATGTCTCAAGATCAACAAAACCATTCACTAATCATTCATGACAAGGTTGAAGATCTATTTACAACAGTCACATAGATTTCAGAATTTCTTCCACAATGATATAAGTGCATGAGGGACAAGCTAAGCTCGCTAAATGCACAAACCATAAGTACAAAGGTACAAGGCAAAACATGCTTTGAGGCAGGACTCAACAAAGTGATCAAACTTTTTGGATTTTATAATTTTTATGGGTTTTTGAATTTTTGAAACACACCCAAAACAAAGCAAGAAAAGAAAGATCAACAAAAACAGGTACAAACCATGAAAGCAATGCATGATAAAATGCAACAACAAATGACATATGTCCCTAAAAATGGAAAGAATTAATGCATGGACATATTATAGTGCTTATGCATGAGTACCCCTCTTCACCCACACGTCACGTGCGTTTGGGGTGATATCCTTGACGGATTGGATACGAGAGTTGGGACTTTCAAACCTCCTGGTAAAGCTCTCCAAGCAAGTGGTGAAGGCACCGATCATCTTCATCACGTCTGTCACTCCGGGATCACGATTTTGGCTTCTTGAGTTCTCACCACCCCAAGCTCTATTGTCATTCCTTCTTCCACGTGATCGAGGAACGCTTGCATTATTGTCTGCTCTCAATTTTTGACAGTTGGGTCTGGTATGTCCTTGCATTCCGCAATAGTGACACACATAATCCGTTCTAGGACCCCGTTGTGGTCTTGAGAGAGATCTTGCTCTGGTTTCGTGTCTGCCTACAGCTTGATTTCGGGACTTATTCATCATCCGATGCTCACTTACATTCTTCTTCTCAACCTTAACATTCTCAGGAATGGCTTCCTCTACAATTGGCTCTATGGCCTTCACAAATTTTACTTCTTTGGTAGCTTTGACTGATGAGCTACTCCCTCCGGTATATCCCAATCCGGACTTGTCTAAGGAATGTTTTTAGGATGAAATAACATCATCCAACTTTCTGGAGGAGACCCTTTCTATCTTGGCTTGCGCTTGCACCACCTCTTGTTCAAGAAATCTGATCTTCAAGTATGCTTCTGACAGCTCACCATTCAGTCCTTCTATTTCGCATTTTGCTTCCTTATGTCTGATCATGAGACTTCGGTAGTCTTCCTCTGCTTTCTTCATTTTTCTCACTGCTGCCTTGGCTATTCTTGCATATTCCCCTGACTTCTCAAGAAGTGAGGAGTAATTCTCTTGGAGATTAGCTGTATTTTCTTCCTCTTCAGTGTCTGCTTCTTCCACAATTCCAGCAGATTCTGAATCAGAACGCTCACCAAGTTCCTTCTCAAGTGCACCCAAGTCGTCCGAGGAATCTTCATGAGCAATGGTCATGAAAGCGGAGTAGTTTCCCTCACCGTCACAGCTCTCTTCCGAGTCAGAATCAGAAGATTCAGAATCACTGAGCGTTGTAGCATATGCTTTCCTTTTCCCCTCAAAAAATTCGGACACTCCTTCTTTAGATGTCCATGGCCATTGCACTCATAGCACACAATGTCTGGAGAAGGTTGATAATCCTTTCCTTCTTTTCTCTTAAACTCTTTCTTATCACCTCTTGAAGGAGAGAACTTTTCTCTATTGAACGGTTTCCCACTGTTCTTCATTTTCAGAAACTTGCGGAAGTTCTTTGCAAGATATGCTACTTCTTTCTCAACTCCATCTTCTTCGGAGGAATCATTTATTCTTTCGGTGATGGTTTTAAGTGCAAGCGATTTGCTCGTCTTATGGGAAGGCAGTCCCAGCTCATACGTTTGGAGAGACCCGATCAGCTCTTGAATCTTAATCTCATCCAAGTCTTTGCTTTCTTCTATGGCTGTAACCTTTGCTCTAAAACTTTCAGGCAAGGACCTTAATATTTTTCTCACCACCTTAGTATCTTCAATCTTCTCCCCAAGATTGAGTTTAGCAATGACAATTTCATTGAGCTTCCCATAGAATGAATCAAATGGTTCATCATCACTCATCTTGAGTTCTTCAAATTTGGTGGTGAGCATCTGAAGCTTTGTATCCTTGACTTTCTTTGTACCCTCATAGGTAGTCTCCAAAATCTCCCAAGCTTCTTTGGCTACTGTCATATGAGATATCCTGTGGAATTCATCAGGGGACACACCACAAAAGATAGCATTTAAAGTTTTACTGTTAGCATTTGCTGCCGCAAGGGCTGCCTTATCCCAAGTGGACTTAGGAGCCTCCGGCTTGGTCCAACCTATCTCAACCGCATCCCAAACGGTATCATCGATAGAGCATAAGAATGCTCTCATTCTAACTTTCCAGAATGCATAATTGTTTCCATCAAAAAATGGTGGAACATTGAGCGATTGAGACCGGTCCATCTCAAGAAGGGTCAAGGATCACACTTAGGTAATTAAACCTCAGCAAGTGTACCCGCTCTGATACCAATTGAAAGCTCGAAAATGTGTTGAAAAACACACGAGCGGTTTAGACCCCCAAATTCAAATTACGGCTTGGTTGATTTTACACTAACTTGATGACAAGTGCGGAATAGTGTAACCACAAGCGTATAAACAAAACAACTACTCTAATCCATAATTTAAAGCAACTCAGCAGTAAAAATGAAATGAACAAGAGTAGGGAAGAAGGATGCAAACACAAATAACACCGAGACGTGTTATCGAAGAGGAAACCGAAGAACTCGGCAAAAAACCTCTCCGCCGCCCTCCAAGCGGAAATCGATCCACTAGACAATCAGTTGGGATACATGGATTAGCAAAAGACCCTCCAAGCCTAGTCTACCCGATGTACCTAAGCCCTCCAAGCTCCTACTCCAACAAGGCTTCTCGGAACCGTGTCTTGTCCTAGTTATCCGGATCCCACAACAAGCTCCATGTTGCATCTGCCATTCAAGGCTTCTTCCAATGCTTCCCAGCAGCACCAAAACGTCACTCAGCACTCTAAAAGGTGTGGTAAGTGTTTTGGCTATCAACCTTTCAAAGATATGGATATTGGAGAGGGAATGGTTGAGGAGATACCACAAGCAATTGTGTAGAGAAAGATGGGGAAGACAATCTCTAATTACCAATATGTTTGGCTAGGGTTTTTCTCTCTGAAGCATCTCTCAACAATTGTGGGTAATGATGGTATATGTAGGAGGGGTGCAAAAGGTGTGACTCAAAAAGTACAGGCTGGCAGAACAGCTTGCCTCGCGGGTGTCTCGCGGGAAAACCTTACCCGCGAGATACTCGCGAGACACAGTTGTCTCCACCTGGCATGACTCTTCGCATTCCAGCATGTGCCTGGCACATGGTTCACTTCGCGGGAAGCTTGGTCGCGAGATACCCGCGAGAATCCTTCACTTCTTCAAATGCTTGAGTCTTCAACACTCTTTCTACCACACAACCCTTACATCAAGTCCCACAACAAATACAGGGTTTTAAACGATTGATCATAATTACAATCAAATTTGGCACGGAATAAAAGCCAATAAAACATAGTTGTAAATTACAACTTTACAGCTAGCATTATCCAGTAAATTTCTTCTGGTTTTTGGTTCATCAGTACTTGTTGATTGACATCTAGAACACCATTATTGTTCAAATTCAATCGCTCAAGGAACACGAAAAAAAGGAAATTGATAAAACCAAAGAACAATAAGGAGAGGTACCTGATAGTACTACTAGTCCTATTTGGGTTAGAATTGAGAGTCAGAGTGAGAGAGTGAAAATATGAGGGGGGCGTTGTGATAGTCATAAATCCCATATCATGATTTCTGTGGGAATTTCCATAACATAGAGGTGGGGGGTAGAGGCCCAAGAGAGAAGCAGCCATGGCCATGGACATTGCCATTGCCAAGCTTTGGAGTTCGAGCGGTGATGAGTTTGTTAACTGTTAAGACAAGACATTAAGAAAGTGTGAGTGAGTGGAAGACCCACCCAACCCCAACATAGGATAAGAGCATTCACAACAAAACTTTGAAAGGGTAAAAAGTCAAATTTTAGCATCTCATTCCACAAAAAACACCCTATAAGAGCATCTTTATCAGCTGTGACATAATTTATGTCATTTTGTCACATCAAAGACCTACTTTATTATTTTACCACATCATTATACAACATACCATTTATCAGATGTTCTATACTTCAATTCTATACATTAAAATAATATTTATTACACATTAAAATAATATAAACTATACAATAAAATAATATATCTAACACAATAAAAAAACATCCACAACACTGTTGCCGCCGCCGCCGCCGCCGTGGCAGCCACAATCCATTGCAAAACCACCACCACAACCACCGTCATCAACAATCCACCCCAAAACCCATTAAAAACAGAGCAACACCCACTAGCACAGCAGCTCAAACCCAGAAAACACAATCAAAACCCAGGCAACCCAGGCAACCCAAACCTACTAGCACCGGCAACCCACGATCAAGATCTCACCTCACCTCAACGTCGATGCCCACGATCACGATCTCAACGTCAATGCCCACGATTGTGACGAACACTCCGATCTCACCTCAACGACGATTCTGATCTCACCTCAATGTCGATGCCCATGTCGATTCCGATCGGCGATGATGATGACGATGCCTGGAGAGATCGGCGATGACGATGCAAAATGAAACCGGTGAGAGATTGGCGATGACGGTCGGCGATGACGGATCAAGATCAACAGAACAGAGGTGAGAGGGAACGGTGAGAGAGAACAGAGGTGAGAGGGAATGGTGAGAGTGAAGAGAAAAGAATAATCTGAGGAGAGAGGAAAGAGAGAAAACAGAATAAAAAAAAAACAATAAAAATTATGCCATTTTTCGTTCGTACCGTTGCAAATTTTGCAACGGCACTGTTCATATGTGGCAAATTTTATGGGATTTAGCACATCTGATAAAAGGGAATTTTGGTGTTTGGTGTGGTAAATGTGCCAAATATTTGGCATTTGGCACATTTACCACATCTGATGGTGATGCTCAAAGATGCTATTTCTATAAATTTTGGCATATGAGCTACACCCTATAAACAAAGTAACTCAAATCTTATAGAAGAAATATTATTATATTCCTTAGTTAAGTGGTGTTACTTCTAATGTTTGTAGAGGTATTTTTTATTATTATTTTAATAAGTTGTTTATATTATTTTAAATAAAGTGGTAAAAAAAAAAAAAAAAAAACTTTTGATGTAGGGTGTATTGTAAAATAGAGTGTTAAAATTGATAAAGTGACTTTTTAAGATAATAAAATTTTTAAAAACTTTGATGGGAATGCTCTAATAATAAAAGAATGCGGTTGTAAACTCGTGACATTAAGGCTTAAGACCAAAATATATAAATGTAATTTGGGCCACATGGGGGTAGAGTCGAATCAGGTTGGGAAAAACCTGCATGGAACAGGAGTACTGGGATAAGTGACAAATCAGGTTCAAGGTGGGTTAGTAGTATTTTGACATCTTTTAAAGTGGCTTCAACATTAATGATAATCAGCGACAGACCAAGAATTTAGAATTTCAAGTTAAAGTTAAAGAAGACCAACTATAAACGACTCACATTCGGGTGGTCTAGTTGGTAACATATTGGGCCAACAAGTTTCAAGAATTGAGTTCGAGCCTCAACAACTAGCTGTGTTTTGGTGTTTCTTATATCCCATTTTCATCCCAAATGATCCAAAAAATAATAAGTGAGTTTCGACTGAAAAGTATGGGGTTTGGTCTAATATAATCACGCCTATAGGAATGGCAAAAATTTTCTGACCCGTCAGTAGCCAACCCGACCCTAATGGGTCAAGTAAAACCCAACCCGCTAAGTAAATAGTGCGGGTTTGGGTTTTAAAAACCTAACCCGAAGCGGGTTCGGGTATTATGCATACTCGCACTGAACCCAACCCAAATATATGTTATAATTACTAAAATACCCTAAGTATATAAATACCTAACTATTCTATTCCTCAACTCCAAACCCTAACCTAATTTCACACTCAATCTCTCTCAGACTCAGCCTGCCGCCCCTCTCACCCTCAAGCTCTCACTCTCACTCTCATCCATCCTTACAGTCACAGCCACCGCCTCCCTCAAGCCATCACTCTCACGGTCTCACCCACCCTCATGGTCGTCGCCTCCCTCTAGCACTCACTCTCACCCACCCTCACGGCCTCACTCTCAATCAGCCACTCCTCTTCCATGTGTTTCCACGTCCACCTCGTTGTTGAAGCCAAGCTAACATCCCTCCCTCTCTGACCTGTCACCGCTCACCGTAAGATCGTGAGAGTGAAATTTCTTGGGTTTGCCAAGCCAACGTCCACCTCTCTGGGTTCGTTCCCCAAATTTTTTTTTTTTTTTTTTTTGGGGTTAATTTCCTAATTTTTACATGAATATTTCTATTATGGGTTGGGTTGTATTGTTTTTGGTTTGATAATTGATAAATTTTGTGTATATATATATATATATATATATATTTTATGATTTGTAATGTGAAGTGTGGAAAATGAAAGCATGGGTCTTTGTGATTTGTTACTAGCTTACCATGCATTAATGAAGATGGCTTGGCTGTGATTTGTGATTTCTAATGTGAAGCCTGGAAATTTTTTTTTTTTTTTTTAGTTTGTTTTTTTAATTGGGTCAACGTTTAGGGCCTTTAGACTAGACCTTGAAGGGGGATGGCTGGATAGGGGTTGTAGGGCCCATAGGGCGGGTTTGGGATCCTAATAAAAAGCCCATTTATTAAACAGGCTGGGTTTGGGTAATAGGTATAGGCTCATGGGGCGGATTCGGGTTGTAAAGTTGTTATTTACAACTATGTATTTTGTTGGCTTTTATTCCGTGCCAAATTTGATTGTAATTATTATCAATCGTTTATACCCTGTATCTATTGTGGGATTTGTTGTAAGGGATGTGTGATAGAGAGAGAGTGTGAAGACTCAAGCATTTGAAGGTTGAAGAATTTTCACGGGTATGTCGCGACCTAGCTTCCCGCGAAGTGAATCATGTGCCCTGCACATGCTGGAATGCGAAGAGTCAGGCCAGGTGGAGACAGCTGTGTCTCACGAGTATCTCGCGGGTAAGGCCTTCCCGCGAGACACCTGCGAGGCAATCTGTTCTACCAGCTTGTACTGAATGACTCACACTTTCTGTGCCTATCCTATATATACCCTTATTACCCACAAATATTGAGGAATGCTTCAGAGAGAAAACCCTAGCCAAACACATTGAGAATTAGAGATTGTCATCCCCACCTTTCTCTATACACTTGCTTGTGGTATTTCCTCAACTCTTCCCTCTCCATTTCCATACCATTGAGAGGTTGATAGCCCAAACACTTACCACACCCTTTGAGAGTGTTGAGTGACATTTTGGTGCTACTGGGAAGCATTGGAAGAAGCCAAGGATGGCAGATGCAACATGGAGCTTGTTGCGGGATCCGGAGAGCTAGACAAGACACGGTTTCGAGAAGCCTTGTTGGAGTAGGAGCTTGGAGGGCTTAGGTACATCGGGTAGATTAGGCTTGGAGGATCTCTTGCTAACCCATGTATCCCAACTGATTGTCTAGTGGATCGATTTCTGCTTGGAGGGCGGCGGAGAGGTTTTTTGCCAAGTTCTTTGGTTTCCTCTTCGATAACACGTCTTGATGTTATCTGTGTTTGCATCCTTCTTCCCTACTCTTGTTTATTTCATTTTTACTGCTGTATTGCTTTAAATATGGATTAGAGTAGTTGTCTTGCATATACGCTTGTGTTTACACTATTCCGCACTTAATATTAAGTTACTGTAAAATCAACCAAGCCATAACTTTAATTTGGGGGTCTAAATTGCTCTTGTGTTTTCAACATATTTTCGAGCTTTCAATTGGTATCAGAGCGGGTACACTCGCTGTGGTTTAAATACCTGAGTGTGATCCTTGACCCTATTTGAGGTGGACCGGTCTCAATCGCTCAATGTTCCACTATTTTTTGATGGAAACAATTATGCTTTCTGGAAAGTCAAAATGAAAGCATTTTTATGCTCTATAGATGATACAGTTTGGGTTGCGGTTGAGATAGGTTGGACTAAGCCAGAGGATCCTAAGTCCACTTGGGATAAGGCAGCTCTCACAGCAGCCAATGCTAATAGTAAAGCGTTAAATGCTATTTTTTGTGGTGTCTCCTGATGAATTCCACAGGATCTCTCATATGACGGTAGCCAAGGAAGCTTGGGAGATTTTGGAGACGACATATGAGGGTATGAAGAAAGTTAAGGACACAAAGTTTCAGATGCTTACTACCAAATTTGAAGAGCTCAAGATGGGTGATGATGAACCATTTGATTCATTCTATGGAAAGCTCAATGAAATTGTAATTGCTAAACTCAATCTTGGGGAGAAAATTGAAGATACTAAGGTGGTGAGGAAAATATTAAGGTCATTGCCTGAAAGTTTTAGAGCAAAGGTTACAGCTATAGAAGAAAGCAAAGACTTGGATGAGATCAAAATCCAAGAGTTGGTAGGGTCTCTCCAAAAGTATGAGCTGGGACAGCCTTCCCATAAGACGAGTAAATCGCTTGCTTTTAAAACCATCACCGAAAGAATGGATGATCCTTCCGAAGAAGATGGAATGGAGAAGGAAGTAGCATATCTTGCGAAAAACTTCCGAAAATTTCTGAAGATGAAGAACAGTGGGAAACCATTCAACAGAGGAAAATTTTCATCTTCAAGAGGTGATAGGAAATAGTTTACGAGGAAAGAAGAGAAGGATTCACAATCTCCTTCAGACATTGTGTGCTATGAGTGCAATGGCCATGGACATATAAAGAAGGAGTGTCCAAATTTTCTAAAGGGAAAAGGCAAGGCTTATGCCACAACACTCAGTGATTCTGACTCTTCTTATTCTGACTCGGAAGAGAGCTGTGACGGAGAGGGAAACTACTCTGCCTTCATGACCATTGCTCATGTGGATTCCTCGGATAACTTGGGTGCACTTGTGAAGGAGCTTGGTGAGCATTCTGATTCAGAGTCTATTAGGATTGTGGAAGAGTTAGATGCTGAAGAGGAAGAGAATACAGCTGATCTACAAGAGAACTACTCCTCACTTCTTGAGAAGTCGGGAGAGTATGCCAGGCTAGCCAAGGCAGCTGTAAGGAAAATGAAGAAAGCTGAGGAAGATTACAGAAGCCTACTGGTCAGATACAATGAGGCAAAATGTGAGATCGAAGCACTTAATGGTGAGCTATCAGAAGCTTACACAAAAGTGAGATTTCTTGAGCAAGAGGTAGTGCAAGCTCATGCCAAGAGAGATAGGGTCTCCTCTAGGAAGTTAGATGATGTTATTTCATCTCAAAAACATGCCTCAGACAAGTCTAGATTAGGATATACCGGAGGAAACAGCTCATCAACAAATGTCACCAAAGAAGTGAAGTTTGTGAAGGCAAACGAGACAGTTGTAGAAGAACCCATTCCTGAAAAAGTTAAGGATGTAAAGAAGAAGAATGTGGTTGAACAACGGATGGTGAATAAGCCCCGAAATCAACCTGCTGTCAAACATGAAGCCAGAGGAAGATCAATTCCGAGATCTTAACGGGGTCCTAGGACGGATTATGTGTGTCACTATTGCGGATTGCAAGAACATACCAGACCCAACTGTCAAAAGATGAGATCAGACAACAATGCAAGCGCACCTCGGTCATGAGGAAGGAGAAATGACATGAGGTCTTGGGGTGGTGAGCAACCAAGAAGTCAAAACTGTGATCCAAGAATGACGGACGTGATGAAAATGATCGGCGCCTTCACCACTTGCTTGGAGAGTTTCACCAGAAGGTTTGAAAGTCCAAACTCTCGTACCCAATCCGTCAAGGATATCACCCCAAACGCACATGACGTGTGGGTGAAGAGGGGTACTCATGCATAAGCATTATAACATGTCCATGCATAAATTCTTCCAATGTTTAGGGACATTTGCTGTTGCATCATATCATGCATTGCTTTCTGTTTGCTGTTGGTCTTTTATCTGGTTGGTTTGTACCAGCTTTTTTTTTTTTTTTTTTTGATCTTACTTTTCTTGTTTTGTTTTGGGTGTGTTCAAAAAATTCGAAAACCCATAAAAAATTGAAAAATCTCAAAAGTTTGATCACTTGTTTTGTGTATGTCAAGGATATCACATGACGTGTAGGTGAAGAGGGGTATTCATGCATAAGCATTATAACATGTCCATGCATAAATTCTTCCAATGTTTAGGGACATTTGCTGTTGCATCATATCATGCATTGCTTTCTGTTTACTGTTGGTCTTTTATCTGGTTGGTTTGTACCAGCTGTTTTTTTTTTTTTTTTTTTTTTTTTTTTATCTTACTTTTCTTGTTCTGTTTTGGGTGTGTTCAAAAAATTCAAAAACCCATAAAAATTTGAAAAATCTCAAAAGTTTGATCACTTGTTTTGTGTATGTCACATGTGAGTTTGGCCTAGTACCTTCGTACTAATGGCGTAATGCATTTACGATCTTGGCTTGTTATGTATGCACTCATTTCTATGTGAAAGAAACCTTAAACACTATGTCTGACTGTTGTAAATAGATCTTCAAGCTTGTCATGAATGATTGGTCAATAATCTTGTTGGTCTTGATACTTGCATAGACTTGTGTCTATATCTCTTCCCACTTTATTTTTATGTTTTTGCAAAAAGAGCTCACCAAATGTAAATCTCCAAATGAAAAGAGATATTGAGCTGCAAAAGCCTGTCGCATACACTAGTATTCGACTAGGAAAAAGGGAAAGTGACTCTTATTAATGTGTTTTGTATGGTGCTAAAAAAGCCAAAGGCTAATAATCAATGTTGAAATATCATAAATTTCAAGCACCAATCTCAAAAAGAGATGCTTTTGTCCAAACAAAATAAAATGGACCAATTGTTATGCCTTATGCAGAAGCCAAATGAAAAGCTTCTAAGTTATGTATTCAATGTGTGGGAGGTCATATATACTCATTTCTATAATGGAGATAGTCCACTTGATTTCGTATCAGTTGTGTATGACTTGATTGAATTGATCATTGAAGCTTCGCTTTGGTCTAAAGACTATTCCACATTTGATACTCACACACAACATACAAGACTTTGATTCATTCAATGCCTATCTCATTTGTGTGATTGTATATGTTCAAATGTGATGTGTATGCTCAAGTACTTTTGATTAAATCCCAAAAGATTTTTGAGTGGTTTATATGTTTTTGAAAGTGATTTTATCCTTTCGTGTGTTTATTTTTGGTCAAATGCATTTTGTGTGATTTTCATCAAAATCTGGTTCAGGGGTTGTTTCGCAAGAAGCTCGCGACTTAGAGCTTCCCGCGAAAAGTGTTTGAGGGAAATAAACTTTTTGCAAATTTACACAGAGACTTTTGCGACTGTCTCATGACTGTTTCGCGACCAAAAGCTTCTCACGAAATGCTGTTTGGCAAAAATTGGAATTTTCCAAATTCAGACAAAAGGTATCGCGACTGTCTCGCGACTTAAAGCTTCTTGCGAAAGCTTTTGTGCTTCAGTGGCCATTTTTGCGGCTGTCTCGCGACTGTATCGCTACTCTCTAACCTGCGAAAAACGCGTGTTTTCAGTTTTATATTGCTGATGTGACAGCTTTTCAAATCACAAACTCTTCCCTCGCATAACCTCCTTCGAACCCCTTTCAACCCAAAATCAATTTCTCTCAAAAAGCTATCAATTTCAAGCATCGTTTCTGCATTGTCAACTTCAAGGTATGTCTTCTAAAGCATTTTCCTTCAAGTTTTCTTAGATTATGCAGAATTTTCTTTAGGGTTTCAAAATTTTGGGGATTTTCAAAAATTTGAGTGGTTTTCTAAATTGGGTGAAATTTTTTTCAAATTATTTGATTGGGCTGTGTCCCATTTGATATTTGTGCATCTGTGTTGGCCCCTTGTGGCATTTTCACTTGTATTTAGGCATGATTTCACCATGTTCATGCATTATTCATGTTATATATGCATTTGTGCAAGTTAGGTGTTTGACATAATGTCTAAATGACATTTATGCTTTCAATTGGACTAATCTTAGTTCCAATCATTAGTCTAGGTCTTTTGTCCCATGTTTATCTTGTTTTTATCATTGGCTATGTGGTTTTCACACTTTGCCCATTTTGTGCCTCAATATCATGCCATGCACACACTAGGCACACACCTAGGCACCCTTTAGGCACCCCTCATGCATCAGCACATGCACACACATGCATCAGCACATGCACACAGACACACACATGCACAATCACTACTTTTCATGCATTGTGTTTGTGTTTTATTGACTTGGTGGTTTTCAGCATGTTGCTCAGAGTTAACTATGCTCTGTTTTAAGTTTTTTTTTTTTATTTGTTCTAGGGACTAACTTGAATCTAATCAAGTTTTGTGTTATGTTTTGTGTTTTGTGCACTTGTTTCCCATCTATCCTGTGCAATTTTGCAGATGTCTCCCACTAAACATGCAGCTAAGAAGAAATTGTCCTCAAAGCGAGCACAGACTGATTCTGATTACTTCAAGTCCGCTGAAGCTGATATGAAGTTCAATGACTGCTACAAGAGTGCAACCATTGCCATGGAACGGGTAGTTCAATTAGAGGCACTTGAGCACACCTTCATTCCGGATGCGCTCAAAGAGAGAACTTGGACCAAGTTGTTGAATCCAGTTGGGACTGTGTACTCAGAAATTATTAGAGAGTTTTTCTCAAATGCTGAAGTGGAAGATGACAAGATACTTTGCTGGGTAAGGCACAAGGAGTTCGTGATCACAAGGAACAGTATTCAAGACTTGTTGGAGATACGTCCTCCTTTTCAGCCTATGTCAGTTCAATATGACGAAAGGTTGGGTTCGATTGAAGAAATGATAACAACTCTTGGAGGATCACCAAAGAAGTCATCAATGGATACAATCAGGTTTTCTCCAGAGATGAGAACATTAAGTTATGTGATGATCCATAACCTTTATCCGGTCACCAACCTCACCACACTATCAGCTCCAAGGACGAGGTTTCTATACGACCTTTTCACTCACAGGGAGATTGATATCTGCAGCCACATCTTCCACATTCTGAAGAAGAGCATTACGAAGCAGAATTCAAGAACCATAATGCCTTTTCCCTCACTGATCATGGGATTCATTGCAAAGACGAAGCTGAAATTCCCAAGTGGTCTTACGGTGGTTCAAAGGGACTATCCTATTGGTGCTACTACATTGACTAGGAGCACAGCCCACATCAGAGGTTCCAAGACCGGTGTGCATACCATTCCACAACCACGGGTTCAGCAGGATGAAGGTGAAGATACAGAGGAGGAGATTGATAGGTTCACCTCTACTCCAGAGCCCTCTGCACAGCCATTATCTTCGGCTCCACCACAAGGTTTAAGCAAACTTGATTAGTTACTAGCCAAAATGGATCAGATGTCTATAGTGCTTGACTCCCATGTGCAGCACACAACAGATCAGTTCGCATACCTCCAAGGACAGATCACCACATTATCATCACAGATTCAGGACTTGTCCTTCGCTCATGGATCAGACTCCGAATCCGACCAGTTCTAGCCCTTTGGCCATTCCAGTCAAAAAGGGGGAGAAAATTTTGAGGGGGAGCTGGAGAAGAGCCTGCACAGTGTTAGGGGGAGCATAGCCTTAGACTTAGTCTCATTGGTTATTGGTTGTTGTAGACGGTTTTATTAGTTTTAGTTTTGTTATCTGCTTTATGACTACAGTATTTATTGCTACTGTTTTTTGGTTTAAAGCTTCTGTCTTATTTCAGTATAATTTTAGTACTTTTTTGTTGTGATTTTTTCTATGCTTTGTAGCATATCTTGTTTGTACCCATGTTGCTTTTGTAAGCCTTTAGGGTTTGCTTAATTGCATGTTTATAGGCTTTTATGGTTTGTGCCTTGCATATGCAGTACTTTGTTTATGCAGCCTTTTTGCTTGTGTGCTTGATGTTTAATGTCATACATTTTACTTCAGTACATCACTCTTGTGCCCTTGTAGGATTGTTCCTAGATGCAAATACTTCGTGTATTTCGCATTGGTTGAGTGTTGGATTTGCAAATGATACTCTTCAAATGAGCTTATTATCCTGCATATCCGGATGTTCATTCTTTATGTGAAAGAGCATAGTGATCACTTTTGTATAGTGATTGCTTGTTTGATCTTGTCATGGTCTATTGTGTTTATTCCGTTTTGCTTGATCATGCTAATGTTGCTCCATATGCTTTTCAAGTTTTTCTGCATTCAATGATATTATTGTGTTGTTATGTTTCAGGAGATACTTGTTCATATGTTTCAAGAGCTTATCAAAATCTAGAATTAGGTGTGAGTGAGTTTTGCCTTTGTTCCCAAACTCCCCTTTAAGTCTAGAGTCTGTTTTTAGGGTTTTGTCACAGAATAGCCAAAGGGGGAGATTGTAAAGTTGTTATTTACAACTATGTATTTTGTTGGCTTTTATTTAGTGCCAAATTTGATTGTAATTATTATCAATCGTTTATACCCTGTATCTATTGTGGGATTTGTTGTAAGGGATGTGTGATAAAGAGAGAGTGTGAAGACTCAAGCATTTGAAGGCTGAAGAATTCTCGCGAGTATGTCGCAACCTAGCTTCCCGCGAAATGAATCATGTGCCCTGCACATGCTAGAATGCGAAGAGTCAAGCCAGGTGGAGACAGCTGTGTCTCGCGAGTATCTCGTGGGTAAGGCCTTCCCGCGAGACACCCGCGAGGCAATCTATTCTGCCAGCCTGTACTGAATGACTCACACTTTCTGTGCCTATCCTATATATACCCTTATTACCCACAAATGTTGAGGAATGCTTCAGAGAGAAAACCCGAGCCAAACACATTGAGAATTAGAGATTGTCATCCCCACCTTTCTCTATACACTTGCTTGTGGTATTTCCTCAACTCTTCCCTTTCCATTTCCATACCATTAAGAGGTTGATAGCCCAAACACTTACCACACCCTTTGAGAGTATTGAGTGACGTTTTGGTGCTGCTGGGAAGCATTGGAAGAAGCCAAGGATGGCAGATGCAACATGGAGCTTGTTGCGGGATCCGGAGAGCTAGACAAGACACGGTTCCGAGAAGCCTTGTTGGAGTAGGAGCTTGGAGGGCTTAGGTACATCGGGTAGATTAGGCTTGGAGGGTCTCTTGCTAACCCATGTATCCCAACTGATTGTCTAGTGGATCGATTTTCGCTTTGGAGGGCGGCGGAGAGGTTTTTCGCCGAGTTCTTCGGTTTCCTCTTCGATAACACGTTTCGGTGTTATCTGTGTTTGCATCCTTCTTCCCTACTCTTGTTTATTTCATTTTTACTGCTGTGTTGCTTTAAATATGGATTAGAGTAGTTGTCTTGCATATACGCTTGTGTTTACACTATTCCGCACTTAGTATTAAGTTAGTGTAAAATCAACCAAGCCGTAACTTTAATTTGGGGGTCTAAATTGCTCTTGTGTTTTTGACACATTTTCGAGCTTTCATGGGTATAAAGAAACTTGGCCCAAACCCAACCTATTGTCATTCCTACACGCCTAGCTAGGGAAGCCACATTGGTTACCCTCTTCTGCCCATTTTTTGTTTACCAAAAAAAAGAGGGACTATAAGCAAAAATAAATAAATAAATAAACATCCATATAGTGTTAACAAGCTATCAATGAAGACAAATATATAAAATTATTGTTTCTTAATATATTAAGATGGAATTATCTACCAACAAAAACATTTTTTTTTTTTTTTTTTTTTTTTTGCATCTCTATCCTATTCCTTATTGCTGTCCCACTACCAACAAATAGTCAAACACTAGACAATAGTATATATTTTCTACAAACTCTTCTCTTTCTATATATTATAGCATTATTCTAAAGTTTTGAATTCCGTTGCAAAGATCATTTCACGGAATATCTCTATACTGGTGTATACTGTTGCACTGTTTGAAAATAACAAATATGTATAGGTTTAAAAAAAAAAAAAATTAACTCTTAATAAAATAAAATAGATTGGTTATAAAATATTATATATAAATTTTGGTATTTTTGTAAATAAGCAAACACCTTTAGGGTATTTGAAAAGTAAATACTTTCCAAGAAATTTCCAAACTTACCTTTTCACTCCTACCCATGTGACTCTGCTCCTCTAACTCTATTATTTCTTATCTCACCTAACTCTACTATTTCACCGTTTCAAACCCAACCTCTGAATCTCTCATCATATTCTTCTTTCTCTCTGTATATTTCTTTTCACCGTGCCTCTATTTCTTCATTTTTTTTTTCACATCCTTGTTCGCACCCTCTATTTTCTCCAGCCTCTATCTTTCTGTCTCTAGCTCTCTCTCAACTTTCTCTAATTTATAATTTTCTAAATTTGGTTTGTATGTAACTATGGGTTAAAAGGGTTTTAATGGGTTTTTAATTTTTTGGGCTAATTACAACTTACCCATGGTTTGGACGAAATTTAAGTTGCGTACTTGTGGTTTGAAATTTGGCACTTTACCCATCTGAGGTTATCTCAGTTAGGGTTCAATTACCCACCTATGATAAAAATGAGGCTAAATATGCATTTTTACTCTCTTTTATATCTCTCTTCTCTCAAAACATAAAAGAATAAGAGAAAATAAGATCAAAAAGTGAGGGTTTTGTAAAAATTATAAACAAACATTACCACCACCATAGAAGCTTCTATCAAGAATCATATGCATGAAAAACAAATTCCTTTGTCTATTTCTAAGAAACCAACGAAGCTATAATTCACTTTTGCTTAAATTGTTCATAATTCACTTTTGCTTTCTCCTGTTAGTAAATGCTGCAGCGTTTGGATAATTAGAGCCAGATGGGTTCGAGATAGCATGGTGCGGAGATGATGGCCAAACCATCCAGTTCCCATTTTGGCTGAAGGACCAACAGCCAGAACACTGTGGATACCTCGGGTTTGAGTTATCTTGCACCGAGGACAACTATACCATGCTTGAGCAGCAACATTGAGGGAAGTTTTATGTAAATAGTATCAGTTACACAGGGTAGTGGATTGATTTATATGATCCAGATGGTTGCATTGATCCAAGGCTGCTTCGAATCCCCGATTTAACTTCATCACCTTTTGAGTAAAACACGTATAACTACATCTTCTTCAATTGTTCAACTCACATAGATTCAACTTGGATTGATTTTATACGAATACAAGCTTGCTTAAGCAGTACCCATCTTTACCAAATCATATCTTTAATGTCTGATGAAGATGCTATCTCTGTGCTGCAATCTTTTGGTTTGATTTAAGCTTTAGATGCTATGGCTTCATTGGTTGCTTCGAAATGCATGAAGGAATTTGTTTTTGCTGGAGATGATTCTTGACAAAAACTTCAATGGTGGTAGTAATGTTTGTTCATAATTTTTATAAAACCCTCACTTTTCGGTCTTGTTTTTTCTTATTCTTTTATGTTTTTTATGTTTGGAGAGGAGAGAGACATAAAAGAGAGCAAAATTACATATTTAACCCTATTTTTAACAAAGGTGGGTAACAGAACCCTAACTGAGCTAATCTCAAGTGGGTAAAATGCCAAATTTTAAACCACGAGTAGGTAACTTAAATTTCGGCCAAACCACAAGTGAATAAGTTGTAATTAGCCCTAATTTTTTTTTTTTTTTTTTTTTTTTTTGGTTGAGCTAGGCTCTGGGCTAGTTGGAGGGGGCTAATAAAACTAATAATTTTTCTGGGTCCATCCTTGATGATAATGAGTAGAGATGAGACAAAAGGGAAGAGGTAAGAGACAATAAAATAAAAAAGTGTTTTGGGAATGAAAATAGGTTATGTGAAAACAAAAGATTAAATTATAAATAAAATAAAACTTATCAGATCAAAAAAAAAAAAAAAAACAGTAATAAAACTTAGATAAACTTAAATGCAGTATATTAAATTCCCAATTGAATTTAAACATTTGGTTGTAGTGATTGTTAAGATAAAAATAGTATTATTTTAATCAAGATAACTTTTCAAAATTATATTTAAGTTTTACTCTATAAGATATAAGTAATCTAAATAGGGCAAGACTTAGGTTTTTTTCTTAAAATTTTGTTATGTAGATTTTTTCTTATATGAAGGAAGTGTATTTTTTAGTTAAGTATTCATGTGGTAGAATCTTGAGAGGGAAACCTAAGAAACAACACCTAAGGTACTATACTTAAGTTTTGTCCATCTAAATATATAATATGTTGGGTTCTAGTTGCACATAGTGTAACTTTAAGTAATGTTACACCATGGTCACCACCCAATAACTTGTTATAAAATTCATATTTTGAAAATCCCATTGTTGAATTACATGTTCTTAACATTCATGTCAATTGATCCATAAACTCATTTTTTATGTGTTATTTTAAACTACAAAAACTTGAATTTAAAAAATTAATTGATGACACGGCTATTAATTTTTGATCATTTCAAAAATTTTCAAGCATGGAGAATATACAAAAATAATATAATCAAACAGTAGATTTGTCAAAATTTACATCTAATTAAAAAATATTGAGTAGTGTAACATTACTTAATGTTCCATATGTGTAACTTGAATCCAACTCATATTATACACACACACACACACACACACATACTAGACTCATCACACGCACTTTGCGCGTGCAACAATGCTTTATTTATTTATTTATTTATTTTTGTTTAATGTTATAATATTTAAAAGTGATATATAAATAACTGTGTGTATTTTTTTTTAAAAGGAAATGGGTAAGGTAATATGGAATAATGTTTAAAAATGAAATAAAGAATCGTAAGAAGTTGAAACCTAATTAGACATTTGAATTTATTGATTGTGAGAATTGTGATAAGTAAAAAAATTTGAGATTTAAACACAAGAAAGACGATATATGTTAGTATGGATGGATGTTGATTGTGATAACTGTATAGAATTTGGATAACAAAAATTTTGGAATGGTTTAAAGAATTAAAAAAAAAAAAAAAAACCATAAAAATTTTGGGATAAGAATGAGTAGTTTTTACATGAGGTAGTGGGTTTTTTTTTTTTTTTTTTTTTTTTTTTTTTTTTTTTTTTAAGAAGCAATTTTGTAATTTTTATATAAAGATAATTGAAGTATTTGAATACAAATAGATAACAAATACAGATAAGAATCAGACATTTGAATACAAATGGGTAGTGAGAATAACGGTTTTCTTTTTTCCCTTTTGTATGTGAGATAGTATTACTCTTTTAACATTTTTTTGGAAGAAGTAATTTTGTATTTTTTTTATAAAGATAATTGAAGTATTTGAATTTAAATAGATAAAAAAATACAGATAACAATCAAACATTTGAATACATATGGGTGGTGAGAATAATGGTTTTTTTTTTTTTGGTGAAATAGTATTACTGTTTTAACCTTTTTTTTGATTTTTTGTTGGAAAAAAAAAAATTAAACTAAAGGGTATGATATTTTAGAATTTGTATAAGAATATTTTGGTACATCGAAAATTGAAGATGAAACATGAGAATCCTCTTTTTAATAATAATAATAATAATAATAATAATAATAATAATAATATATATATATATATATATATATATATATTCCAACTTAGACCCCTTACTTGATGAATAAGATATATTACCATTTTTTTTTTGTTTTTTGAGAAAGAGATATATTACCAATTAAGTTAACTAAAGCTTATAAATCTTATTTTAATAACAAAACAATTAATATAATTAATAGCAATATTGGAACATTAGCATCATGTGTGCTAAATGCCAAATATACCAAACACTAAAAAATCACTTACATCAGATTTTCTAAATGTCAAAAAATTTGGCATGGATGAACAGTGTCATTCCAAATTTAGAACAAATGCTAAATTTTCTTTAATATTCTTTTTCTCTCTCCTTTCACATATCTATCTCATCACTCCCGTCTATCTCACCCATTCTCTCAATCCCTCTCTCTCTCTCTCTCTCTCTCTCTCTCTCTCTCTCTCTCTCTCTCTCTCAAAGTGATCTCTGTCCACAGTGATCTCTAGCCCATAATCGATCTTGCCAAGTACCTGCCTTTGCTACCTCTGCTAAACTCTACCTAATCTTGCCATGCACCGAATCCCTTTCTTTGTTCGCTTGTTTATGGTGTTGGATATATTTCAACAATTAACTTTTGTGATAAAGCAAAAGGAACAACATACAGATCTAAATATAAGCAATAACACAAATAGATATGATAGGCAAAAACAAAATATAATATATAAGAAATCTGCAAATAATTAAAAACTCACAGACTAAATGCGTGAAGGATGGATGATTCAGATCAAGTCTTGTGTTTGACACAATCTCCTTAAAGCAGATTTCGCCCCTCACACAATCATTATGGTGCTTTGAGACTCACGAACGTCTGCCTCTCAGGATAAAATGATCTACAACACGAAAACGAAGCACACAACGTCGTGCTTTGCAAACTACTCAATGTCTCTTTCTCTCTCTTTGATACAAAATGAAATGCACAAAATATTCTCATTGGGAGAGTTTTCTGAAAAGTAGTTTTTATGAATGAGGGACTACGAAAAATTATACGTTACTGAATAGGCACTCTATTTCAGTAATAACTGCTGTGCACAGACTAACTAACTAAAAAATTAAAATAATAAAATATTATTATTTGGACAAGTAGGCCCAGTCCACATATGCCAAAAGCCCAACTCAATGTCCAACTCATGAACATATAAACTCATATATTATCTTTTTCCTTTTCTATGTGGGACTCAGGATTCTCACCACTTTTAATAACATCTTCAAGTGAACATAGAAAATATCAATTTCTTATTCACTCCATGCTATTTTTCCAACATATGGTTAATTTTGGGGATTGGATTTGGTATAAGAAATGGGATCGTAGTTCTATAGGTTTGCTGTTTTGAGGTGGTGGTGATTGGTGGTGGTTTTGGCAGGTGGTATTGGGTTGATTTTGGGTGGTGATTGATGGTGGTGGGTTTGTGGATTTGGTGGGTTTTGATCTAGTGGTGGGTTTTGATCTCCCTCCTCTCTCAATTTTTCTTTCACTCAGTGGTGGCTAGCAATGGTTTTGGATTGGATTGTAGGTGGTGGTGGTTTTGGTGTTCTGATCTAGAGGTTTGTTGGGTTTATATTTTTTGCTTGTGGTTGGGTTGATTTTGGTAGTTTTTTTTTTTTTTTAGCATCATGGTGGCCGGTGGTTATGGGTGGTTGTCACTATGGAATTGGGTTGTGGTTGAGGAGGCTGTGGTGAATGAGTTCATAGTAGAGAGAAGAGAGGTTTTGAGATTAAAAAAATTGAATGGTTTTTTATATTATTTTAACTAGCCTCAAACCAGTGCGATGCACGGGAAAACTATTGAAATTATACATATAATTGTGTTTTCTCTAATTTATTCAAAATGAGGCATGTGCCTTAAAAAAAAGAAAATATAGGTAAGTGCCTATATAATATAGGTAGCCAATATGCCATAATTTTCATTTTATACAAATAATTACACTTTGAAATAATTATACATATTAAGCATGCAATACCACCATGTCAAATATCCAAGTTTGTATAAGAAAGATTAAGGGAGTCAAAACTCAAAAAAACTATTGCTCACATGGCACATCTGACCTTCATCCTCTAAGACAATTATATTAATGACATTGTAGTGTTGAATTGGTACATGAATTTAAGTCTCTGCATAACATCAAGTTTATGTTATTCCTAGTAAACATTTTTGATATGAAACATCAGCTACACCATACCATATAATCCATCTAGATGAGGAAATAGTTTTAATAACGAAAACCAAAAACTCACATGACATCCCCACAAATATAAAACTAATCTACTTCTCCCAATAAATATAAACTAATCTGATTATGCATGGCATCCACTTGTCATGAACGACAATGATCATTTATTATATACATTGTATCACTGTATGTTGTAGTCTCTTTTTTCACCACAAGACAGGACAAAGTTAAATCATGGTCCCAAAGTACAATAGAAAGTGGTTTCCAAACTCTTGGCAGAGTTCTTCCTTTCCCATGGTGGACTTTTATGCTCCCAAAAGTGTAGAGCTCACACGCCTTTGGGGAAAAAAAATCTTATTAATAAACAGAAAAGAAAATTTCTTCTTAATAGATTAAATAATCTCTTTCTCTAGTTTCACCATTCAAAAGTTGAATTTAGTAAAAATGAGTTCATATGCAGTAGTGTGAGCATTTTGGTTGGCATTTGTTTTTGCTACCAAACATCCATAGCTAGCACTCATATTTTGCCATTTCATGCATAAATATATTAAGCATACATGACATGCACAAAACATGCTATCGGAATAAATACATATTATGATACAAATTAAAAATATTTAGATCACGTAAGAATTACACCATATGGTTGCACACATCCTTAATAGATAGTATAGACTCAATGAAATGCAGCAAACTACAGGGTACAGACTTGCTCATCAGGTAAACTGTGTGATGCCCTCAAACTGTGCAATAGGTGGGAAGAATACCAACAGGGTGGAAACTAATACCTACCTTCATTATGTAAGCAAGAGTATTGTGGACAAGAACTCCAGGAACCTTGATCTTTTTCTCAATACTAACATACTAATATTCAGAGGAACATTAAAATTTATTGGGTATAGCTAACTAAACATAGACCAAATCTAACTCTTAATTACCAGTTCAAATTACCCAAAACCATATTAATCCAAATATCCAAAACCAAACCAAATCAAAAGAACTACTCTAAGTAGAAACCAATTCTATCTGAAATACCTATATTGAAACCACCCAAAATACATAAAGCACAACCAAAATACCCAAATATAAATTACTAATGACACCCAAATTTTAAAAATTAAAAACAAAACTTTACAGGTAATGATTTCGGCAATCTAACCATGTGTGAAGACTCTGATTTATCTTTCTTTACTTTATAGTCTCAAATCTCTATATCACTACGGTTTTACTTTTCAATAACTGCCATAGAAGGCTTGCAGAAAAAAAAAAGTAATAAGGAAGAAAAGAAAAACCAAATAGAATTCAGAGAATGAACATGAAATTGAAATAAGAAGAACGAAGATTCAAAGCCTAAAATCTTAGTTAAAAACACAGTTATGAACTTTACTCTAAAATCTCCTTTAAAAACTCAAAGCCTTGCTTTTAGTAAGTTAGCTCCATACAAAGCACCAAATACCTCAAGCAAGAGATATAAGTTAGTTACAACTTCACCTTATCAAAATAAAGCATAAGCATTCCTTCTGATTGCCTCAATTTAAACCATGCTTGCTAAAGCCATTTGTTAGATACTACACCAAATGTATCTTTAATGCATTGTATAAACATGCTGTCTTGATCAAAGTTCCAATCATCTCCAAATGGAATGACGCCCAAAGTAAAACCAAATGCTTACAGTAATATAAATTTAAAAGTTGCATGAAGTTGAACAAATAACATTAAATCCTCAATTCTCACTATGCAATATAAAATATTTAATGTGGTCAAGAAAACTTTAACTCCCTTTGCAAATGTGGGTATTAGCATCTCCTCTTTCTTGAGGTCTTTCACTTGCTCCAATGACCATGTTTCATCACTAAGTCCCTTCACTCTCTCATTTTTATTAATGCTACCCACCATGTTGCTGATTATCCACTAAAACACTATTTGAGCTTGAAATCTTTTATGGACAACATTGGCTTCTTTTTAAAAGTAATTTACTGGTTCCTAAGATATAATAACAGAGAATATAGGCATTGCAAACCAAATTTTTTGGAAGGAAGGAGACTTGGGACAATTGACACAAATCATGATTTTTTTGAAACACCTAGAAGATGTATTTAACTTGTCACCCACAAAACCAGTAGACTAACCCACCACAGCCCCTAATTATGAAATGCAAAAAGATAAAAGAAAAAATTGAAGAACAGTTGGACATCAAAGAAGAAAAGGAATAGGAGGAAGAGAGAGAGAGAGAGCACCACTAACAACACATTCAGAGTATAACAAAACAAAGAATAACAGTTACATAAGCTTTCATGTCTTACACAACAGCGAGCATCACAATTTGTTTTAAAGAATCTCATGCCCAAACATTTTCTTATGTTGAAGATTCTCTGCCTCCCACATTCAATATATGAATGACTTATATAATCTCTCTAATGGACTATTTCGGGTTATCAGATCTTCTACCTTTAATGACTAAGTTGAAATCACGTCTGTACAACATTTGAAATCTAAAACCATATTATGGTAAAACTGGTATTGTACACTATAAATAACCTGAAAAAAATTAGCAAGAGTTGCTGGTATTGTTCCAGCAATGCTTCTTGGAGATTACCCAAGAGTTGTAATTGGCAAAGGATTTAATAAATCTGTAATTTCAACAGAATTACAGGATCAGAATTAAGCTTCCAGATTGACTATTAAAATCAAGGGTGATACTCCCATCATCAAAACAAAAGGCAAAGATAATAAATTAGGTTTACAAATTAGGTATAAAAGTTAAAAGATTAAATCATATGAAATAAAATTCTTGGTAAATCATACTTCAACCTAAACAAAAACACTAAACAGAAAACAATTCTAACCCAATTACTGTAGCCAATTCAAATCTAACTCAATACATAAATCCAAACATATCCAACCAAATCACTAAACATAAAAATCAAGTTATGGCATAATTTAAAAACGAATAAAAAAAAAAAAAACTTTTACCTGTAGTGGTTTTGGCTACATGACAGGTTCTCTACTTGAGGAGTCTCCTCAACTTATTGAAATTTCATGGTATTTAAATATCAGAAGTAATCCACAATTAGCAAAGTAAACTAACAAACGTAATTGAAATTTGAAACAAACCAAAAAAAAAAAAAAAACTTTAGAACTGGCTGCAATTACTTTTACTATTATACCTTCAGATTTCACAATCTAAACAGTCTCTTTCAATTAACGGTATTTTTGTTTTAAACCATGAGGGTTTCCCTGATTTTAACAAATAGAGAGGAAAAGGGTTATGAATCCAAATTCCTAAATTAACAGTTAAAAAAAAAAGCAAAGATCTACTACAAACATTTTGATAGAAAACCCTAAAACCCAAAACAAAAAACGAATCAAATCTAAACCTACCCAACAAAAAAACTCAATTAAAGTAACATTTCATACCCAAATCTAAAAAATGGAAAAAGAGAAAATTTACCAGTGCTGGTTCCGACGATTCGGGTGGTTGATCCTTACGGTTTCTTTCTGTGCTTGCTGTTCCGATGGTCTAAGTCTGGCCAGGGCAAAATCAAGGGCAAAATCCCTAATGTTACTACCAAAAAAAATATAGAGGGCATAATTTGAAACCAAAGCATCCAAAGAAAGAGAATACCCATCTAATATTTTTTTAAAAGGGTAAAAGAAGAACCCTAGAAAATTAAGTAAGGGGAACTGCCGGTTTTGAATTCAAAAACATAGAAATTGAAGATTTAATATTCTAATTCGAATAAGAAAAGCAATGGTAAGGAGTTTCAATCTTTCAAACTACAAAAACAGTATTTGAAGAGGAAAGGAGTACGCTGACCTTCGATACAAAAAAAACAGAGACCATACCGGTGGAGGGTACGGTGGTCTGATGGTGGCAAAGCCTGACTTTCTTCTCAGATTTTTCTCTCTCCACCATCTACGACAGACCGAAGTTCTTTCTCTATCGTTCTTTTTTCTCGGTTCTCCTTTTCTTTCTGCAGCGTATCTGTTTCTGGAAATTTGGCGCTTGCGTCTTTGGGTTTTTATATAAACGTTTGATGAGAGGGTGTCTCCCCAACACACCATATGGTATTTTAAAGAAAAAACTGTGTACGTGGCAGCATTTTAAGATTATTGAAATGATGCAACGTGCGGCTCTTTTAACTTAAAGTTATATTCGTGTTAGTTTTTTTAAGAGTCATTTTTCCTAACGTGGCAATATTTCTTAAAGGCTTCTGCTATTATATATAGTATTAGATGTATTGAATTTTTAAAATAGAACATTTGATGTAAGGCGTATTGTAAAATAATGTGTTAAAATAGATTAAGTAGGTTTGGGTGTGGGAAAATAAAATTTGGGATGGCACAACTAATGCTAGTGCTCTAAAAATAACATTACTTAACTTTATTCATCAAAACAAAGAGGTAGTAATGCAAGACCAAAAAAAAAGAAAAAAAAAATGTTCAAGGCTCTTAGATTCATTTTTGTAATTCTCTTAAAGAGATTTTTTTGGGGGGGGGGGGGGGGGGGGGGGGGGGGGGGTTGGATTGAAATTTATAAATCTTGACTTCTTTTTGTGTGTTTGTTAATTTGATAGTTTTATAACAATTAAGGAGGGGATTTGAACCCTGGATGTCTTTTTTAGAAACACCAAAAAATTTATAATGATCTTAGCCGGGTAAATACAAAAATTTAGGGTTAATTTAGTAATGTTGTTATAGTAACATTATTTAAGTGTTGTGAAAATACGTGTGGGTGAAAAAGTGCTATAAAAATACGTGTTGTGTTTTTTAAAAAATGAAAACTGTTACTCAAATAACGTTATTTAAACATTCAAACACTAAAGAGCTTTTCAGGTTGGAATTCTAACATATTGTAAAAAATCTACTAATAAAGCCTTGCATTTAAAACTCTACTTACTACACTAATGCCAAAGTCCTTAAAAGCTAAACATAGTTTTGGCTAAAGTAGAATATTTGAATGTTAGCATCAAAGGTTTTTTTTTTTTTTTTCTTCAAATAGTTACAATATGATGCTTATCTTGTAGGTCGAACCATTTCTCCCCTACACTTCCAACACTTTGTGTTTGGGGAGTTGTCATTTAAGCTACCAAGCTCTTGGCTAGTATATATATATATATATATATATATATATATATGTATGTATAGATATTACAATTTGTAATTTATAGAATGACTATTGTAAAATAAAATAAAGATATTTCACTAAATTTACATTTGTACCATAAAATAAGAGAACAGTGGAGAGATATGACCTTGATGATTGATAATAGCTTAAAAGTACAATATTATCTTAGTATTGGTAGGCATTATCACATCTATTTTGTGTTTATTCCCACACTTACACGTAAATATAAGAGTTTGTAAGTTTTCTCTAAAATATACTCATTGTGTGTATTTTTTTTCTTGTTAGAGGCTAAAACTAATAAACTAAGCATGCAAACATGAAGCTAAGAGAATTCAAGGGTGAAGCTCAATTGAGAACTAGCTTTTGAAGAATTTAATGAGTCAGAGATGTGTGGTAACATAAAAAGAAAGAGAGAGATTCATTTCAACCAAAGATGGAAATAATCCTAGCATAGAAATATTCTGATCAGTATTGGTCTTTGGCCATATCTTTTTACTCGAATATTGGATTGACTTGATTCTTGTGGCATGGAAACAGGACTTAAAGATCTAAAACTTTGTAGTTTATGAAAATTTCAGAATCATCTGTATTCAAGGCCAAAATTGACCTGGATGTTGACCAATTGTTGAAAAACTAGAATTGACATTTTATTTTTTCCTTTCTAGGGAGCATGTATTTTAGGGTTTTGAATATTATAAATATTAAAGGGATACAAAGGTAGCCACATTTTTGGCTGCTAAAAAACCTTATTTTTCATCAATTTTTAGAGTTTTTATTTTCAATGGAAGTTTAAGAACCTAATTTAGGGTTAGGGGTAAATCCCCAATGTTGTAAGTTGTCCACTATTCAATCCAAACATGTTTTTCCTGTTTTGATTATTGAAATCAATTTTTTTCTTTTCATAATTGCTTTGTTAGATTGATATTTAATTTATAATTCTTTCATAAGTCTATTCTTGAATCGTCTCATTGTTAGAATATGGTTTTATAATCTTTCTTGTAAAACGGGGTAAATTTGTTAGATATTACTTTTTCCATAGTATTGCCTCTAGGGTATACGATGTTCTTGAGCTTTTTTAGCAAAGTAATTGTTTTCTAGAATAAATTGTTGGAACAGTTGATGAATATAATCAACCAAAGAAATTTTTATTAATGAAGCATATTTCTAAATTTTCCAATCGGATAATTTATGTGTTTACTTACCCGATTGTGTATTAAATTGGATTGTTAGTGGATGCTTAAAAATATTGGACAAACCCTAATGCCCTTGTGATTTTAATTATTGAGTTTTACCAAACTTTATTTTTCTTAAGTTTCAATCATATTTTTCTATATATTATTGGTGCTTTTGACATGTTCTTGTTTTCCTTTTCTCGATGGAACAACATCCTTAGCTTAGCTGCACTACAATTTCCGTTACAAAATTGGACAACATCAATGATCATCTCATAAAATAAAGTATAAGTTATTGTCAATTCAAAATATGTTTTTAGGTGGCGGAGCTGAGACATGGACCGGGTCACTATCTTGAGTTGATACACGCCGTCTATGAGATTTCTAGTGTAGTAGACTAACAATATTATGTGTGCCCTCAGGATACAATGACCTAGCCACCTTGCTGATTATCCTTACAAGCCTATACAGATTGTAGAATATGAAACTCTTAAAATAATACTTTCTTTTACCTAGAAATATAGTGCAGTAGGGATATATATTTTTCATTAAAAGAAGAGGAAAAAAACCATACAAGTGTTTTAGAAATATTTTGCTTCATATAAAAGTGGTAAGACAAAACTACATTTGTTTTTGTACATCCCATTCACTTCACATAGCTAGAGGTCTATATATCTCTATATATGCTGAGACAAAATAGTCTTATACTTAAGAATTTATGAACACTAACAACCATTTTGAATTTCTTATAAATCAAATAATAAATATTTATTGTGGGGGTGAAAAACAACCAACAACGCTGCAGTTGAGGAGGCTTCATCTACATAATTAATTCCTAAAAATGGGAAAAATAATCCACAATGGGAGGATTAAGCAACAGATTAAAATAGACAATGAACAAATCAAACTCTTTTATAGAGGGGAACAACGTTCCTGAGGTGCCTCATACAGATTAAGGGAACTTAAACTTAAAGAACATTCCCTTCGGCTCTCTCTCTCTCTCTCTCTCTCTCTCTCTCTCTCTCTCTCTATATATATATATATATATATATATATTTCTTGCCTAAGCTTTTGCTCTGTAATTTTCTCAACCCCCTTCTCTGTGGCTTCCCCCTCCTTTTATAGCTACTTCTCACTTCCTCTCCCTCTTCTAGCTGTTTAGTTCCCAGTTGGATTTTAGGGGATACTTGTCCCATCATCCTTCTGTTCTACCACTTTTTGATCATGAAAGTAGACTTCTGGGGGTGCTTCTATTATTCAAGCCAGTCATTCGGTATTGAATGTAGCTGACATTAGGTGAGGGGCCTCATTAATGCGGAGATGATTACTTCATTGGGTCCTGCATTTTCTTTGTCGTGTCCTTTGGAAGGAGCTTAAGAAGAGGAGAAACCTCAGTTCAGAAGGGACATATTAACCGCATTATATTCATTTCTTTGGGAAGAAAGTTCTGTCTGCCACCTCGGTAATGGATCTCGGGGTCAGCTTGGATTTCCACAGTGGTGTGGGCTTCAATGGTTTCTCCTCACTCAATAGGCTTCTTCGTTCATAACCATACCTTAGGCTAGGTCCATTCTTTAGAGCAGTTCATTGGGCTTTTGGCTCTTGGCCCGAGCTTACATTCATCCCCCCACATTTATTTATGTCAATAATTTCCTTTATTGAAAGGTCGGAACATTTGAAAGGAAAAATTTTATTAGGAAATGTTTTTGGTAAGGAAATATTGCTATATACATAGAGCCACTAAACGTTCATATGGTCAATAATATTTTTAGTCATTCAAATGCTGACATTATATACAAAATAACTCACAAATTAATACAAATATAAAGACTTTGAATTTGCTAAAGAGTGAACTGATTTCATCAAATCACTTAAATAAGCATTTAATAAAAATATTGAAATTTTTATAAGGGTAAATTACAAAATTGGTTCTTGTTCTTTACACAATATTTCAATTTAGTCCCTAACCTTTCAATTGGATCAATTTAGTCCCTAAATTTTTTAGTTCCGTGTCAATTTAGCCCCTATCGTTATTTCTTGGATAGAAAAAACTGATATGTCAAATAGAATAATAAAAAATTATTTTCTATGTCATATCAATGCCAACTATACTGCCACTCAGATTAAAAAAAAAAAAAAAAAAATCAAATTAAAACTAAGCCACGGGAGATCCCACCAACCACTCACCTCCATCTCCTTTCCCTAAAATCCATTATTCTTGCACATACAACATCAATCAAGAACCAAGATATTTTTCTTTTCAAAAAAAAAAAAAAAAAAAAAAAAAAAAAAAACCAAGATATTCCTTGTCCAAAGATTATCCACTGCTACCCTGGGTTGTCATCTGAAGAAAGAAGGCAACCTTTCTTGGGACCTCTGTACATCAATACTCATTTGAGGAAAACATCTCCCTATAAACCTCTAAGAACTTAACAGTAGGAATGAACATCAAGTCTATCTTCCTTTGAAGGCCTTAAAAAATTTGTTCCATCCCTTGGCCCGAAGTTACTTTAGAGTACAACAGTTCAATGAAATTTTCCATAGACTCGAACTCCAAATCTTGTGGTGATCTAGTGAATTAAGGGTTCCAACAACGCCCACGATCCAAATAAGATGCAAACGAGGCATTCTTATCTATTGTGACTCCATAGGATTCAAGGAACATATCCTTAAGATAAGAATCTTCCCACCAAGTATCATGCCAAAAACTCACCCGTATACCAACCCCATTAATAAACTTGATTTTCTTGCAAAAGATATCTCATCTGCTTCTAATACATTTCAAAAGGCTTACCCAATGTAAACCTTTTACCTTCTCCAATGACCAACCCATCTCATAAATGTGCCCCAAACTGCAACAATCATTTCCCTAGAGGAGCTTGATTGAATTCAGACCCAAATCACAATGATCATTTCCCTAGAAGAGCTTGATTGAAAGTGCTCAGCTTACCAATCCTTAGTTTTAACTTTTAATGAGAGAGAGAGAGAGAGAGAGAGAGAGAGAGAGAGAGAGAGAGAGAGAATAATAATTGACCATTATTTAATTAATTAGGTTAAAGTATGAATATGTAAAACAATTTTTTTTTTTAATTTGATATTAGCAATAGGAGAGGAGGATTTGAATATTGGTTGTCTTTATAGGAAACATCAAAAAGCGTCAATTGAGTTAAAAAAACTCTTAACATTTTTTTTTTGACAAACAGGGGTATCTAGACCTCTTCAAATATCTGACTATTCTTTCGGATGTATGTCATCTTTTGTCATTTCTCACATCTAAAAAGCTTTTTATCAATTTGGTTACCAATCATGAATGATAATTTCAAAACACTTTATCATTGAAGTTTGCTAATCATTCTAAACACTAAATTTTTTTATCGTCAAAACTCAACGATTGAAATTATACTTCCCATGTTAATACCAAAACGACTTAAACAAGACCAAACATAGATATAATATCATCATTGCTACTCTACTAGTGGGAATCTAGAATTAGTAATATGATTTGATAATAGTTTACAACATGAAACAAAAATAAATAAGTACATAGTTTATTAATCAAACCGATTTAAAGAATAAAAGTGGTAGGGCGTCTGGTGATGAAGCTAAACCTAATTCTAAACATGAACTTGCTAAAATTGAAACGTCATTACATGGCCCCATTTCTTCATTTCTAACATATTCATGTTCATCAAAATTTGGTTGAACATGAGAAACTTTTTGAACTCCCTCCAATTCCATCATGATCTCTAACATGGTAGGTCGTTTCTTTCCATTCAAGTGCAAACATCTTTTTGCAAGGTTAGCAATTGCCATGACTTCATCTTTATTACAAACCTTACGTACTTGAGTATCAAGTATATCAAAGAGACGGTTCTCTTTTAATGAATGAACAAAATATGTAGATAGATTCCGACTTTCTGATGATCTTGTCGAAGAAACTGGTTTTTCTCCTGTTAAAAGCTCAATAAGGACCATTCCGAAACTATAAACATCACTTTTGTCTGTAAATTGACTTGTTTGAAAGTATTCTGGATCCAAGTAGCCAAAAGTACCATACACTAGTGTGGTTACATGAGTTTGGTCAATGGCCACTGATCTTGAAGTGCCGAAATCTGCTACTTTTGCTCTATATTTGTCATCAAGGAGTATGTTTGAAGATTTTATGTCTCGATGGTAAATGGGCAGTGAAGCTGCAGAGTGTAAGTATGATAGAGCTCCAGCAATTTCTGTGGCAATTCTTAAGCGCATATCCCATGTTAGCAATGGAAAATCTTCATTTTCTTCATAGAGATACTGAAAAAGTGTGCCATTGGGAATGAATTCATAAACTAACAAAGGAACTTCTGTCTCAAGACAACACCCGAGTAGTTTAACCACATTTCTATGATTGATTTGTGAAAGAATGATAATCTCATTAATGAATTGTTCAAGATTTCCCTCATCCACTGTGTTGCACTTTTTAATTGCCACAATTCTTCCATCAATTAACATTCCTTTATAAACTATACCTTGTCCACCCTTACCAAGTATTCTATTTTCATTAAAACGATCAGTTGCAATTTCCAACTCCTTTGAATTGAATAATTTTGCCTTCTGAACGTTGTTTTCATTTGAAGATAATTGTTGTTGTAATAAAAAACCACCATTCCTTTTGAAGAATTTTTTCTTGAGCTTTATTTTGTTTCTTTTCTTTATCAGTTTGTATAACCTCCAAATAACAAGGAGTAGAAACAGTACCCCAAAGCTTGAAGAAATAACTGCATACATCAAGCAAAAAAATAGAAATATCACATCAACCTTTTTTTATTTTTTTATTTTTATGGTTAAAAACATCGGCCTAAAAATTTAGGTTATAGAAAAATATGAATAAGTGTAAATATATTTGGAGATAATTACAATGATTTGGAAACATCTTTCCCGCTAAAAGTTGCCAACTATTTTTTTATTCTACATTAATATGTTCTCACAATAGCCACAACCTAAATAAGTGTTAACTCCTAATTAATTTCTTGAGAAAAAGAGAATTTACTATTAGGTACTTGATTTTTTAGTTAACAGCTCAATTATGTAATGGCTTTTTGAGACTGGGATATTTTGTCACTTTTCTAACTTTTCAACGTGTCCCTAGGCTGTCCTACCTTAAATGAGCTTAAACACCTAATTGATGAATTCTTACAAAATTTTTAATTTCAATAATCTAAAATTTTTTTTTTTTTTTGAGGGGGCTCAAAAATTGTACAACTTTATAGAGAAAATTTATTTCTAGATAGATCAGTAATCTGTGGAAAAATATAGAAGAGTGATGAGTAATGCAATTCAGCTAATAGTCTGATACTATCAAGTTATAGGAGGTACGAATATATCTTTTAGTGATAGATTGCCAAGAGAACAGAAATTAAAAGCTAATTGACTTTTTATGTGCTTCATTTTCTAAATTTGCATTTAATTTAGTAAACTAAATGTGTATGAATTATAGTATTTTTTTTTTAATAACTTTTTCTTATCCGCGATCTAGCTTGGAAAGTAGAATCAATAAAATCATTTAACTAAAAAACAAAATAATTTTAAGAAAATTAAATGGAAATTAGAATTATAAACACCATAGAGTTACACTAGATGTCAGTTGTACCGTCCCTCTTAATGTCATGAACCTTATGCCATAGCATATCCTAGTCACGTAACCAAGATCTTGTTATTATTTTTCACTATATTCATTTTCCAAATTTCCAAATTTAATGAGCAATAGGACATACCTAGAATGGCTATCTTCAATGGAGACTTTCGCTTGTTGCAATTGTAACCGCCTTCTGTATTCTCACACTCTAAATCAGGGGAACAAATGGGATGCTTTTGCTTTTCGTCTTCGCATTCATTTATATCTGATAGGAATAAGATAACACGAAAATTAATAAATTTTTGTGCATTTTGGTGTTTACATACATATCTTTGCTCACTTATATAGTTAACAGAGGTTTGGGCAAAATTTTTTGCTCATTCATATTGGCAACAGAGGTTTCAAAAGTACTAAGCACAAGTCGTTCTTCAAAATTGATTTGGGTTAAATCCAAGGAGGTTAATCAAGCTCAAACAGCCTTATTAGAAGGATTGCCTTGGTTCTTAAGCATCCGGGAAAACATATGCAGACTCTAAACATAAATAGAAAACAACAAAAAAATGTTATGGCTCAATCAAAAGCTGAAAGTAGAAAACCAAAAGGTGGTCGGAGCCAATTGCAAGTGAATCGCTTTAGCTTTTTCAGGCTTTGTGGCAAAACGCAAATATTATTTTAGCAAGAGCTTAAGACACCGACAGGTTTAAATATAGAAATAAAAAAGGGATAAATTACAACTATTATCCTTAAGAATTTAGGAAGTAAAACCCCCCACTTGAGGTTTGTATAAATGCGAAGATTAATTCATGCCCTGTAAAAAGTGTGATTTCACTAACAATTCTTACCCAAAAGATGAGATGACATTCCCTCTCATGAGTTTGATCATGAGATGACATATGACACACACACATATATAGGGTCGGTTTGGTTTGCACGCCCACGTCCAAATTATTTGCGTTTTCAGCTTTTTTTATTTTTTATTTTTAACCAATGCCTATTGTATTGTTCAATGGGCATGAACTGTGCAATCAGGCATATGAACAGTACTTTCAAGCATGAACAGTAATTTATTATTATTATTTTATTGTTTTCAGTTTTTAGCAAAATAAGCGGTATCCAAACGTACATATAGAGATTGGGTTTAAGCTACATCGTGTGTAACTTTAAGTAATATCACACTATTTAAGTTCTTGTTATTGGAATAATACTTTAAAATTCACCCTATTTGATTACATATTCTCTATGTTCTTAACATATATGTTGAATTTCACGACAAAATAAGAAGTTATTTACTTTTTCATCTATAAAATCATATTTGATGTATAATTTTAAATTACAAAAAATTGAACTTTAAACATTTGATTGATGACATGGTTATTCATCCTTGACCTTTTTGAAAATTTTGCAATTATGGAGAGTATATGAAAATAATGTAATCTAATGGTGGATTTGTCAAAATTTGCTTTCAATAAAAAATATTAAATGATTTAACATTGTTTAAAGTTATACTATGGATACATTGAGTCCAACTCCACTCTCATAAAATCTTTAGAAGGTGTGTTATTTCATATAATGTTTTTGTGAGTGTCATTTTGTAAAATTGTGAAGAAAGTTGGTGTAATTTATCCCAAAAAAAGAAAAAGAAAAAGAGAAAAGGTGTACAAGATATAAACAAGAACACATAATACTTATTATATTATATATTAGATCATTATATAATGGGAAATACATAGTTTAGTTTAGGATAAATTTAGAATATATGTTATTTTGAGAAATATTTCAGACTAAAACCTAATCATTAACTTAAAATGAAAGTGTGGAACATTAGAAATACAGTACAAAATTTTAAAGATATAATTTAACATATTTTATATTTTAAGATTGTGTTGTTAGTAATTAGTGTTTGTAAAAAAGTCGAGTTGAGATGAACGAGTAATTTTTAGGATTATTTATTTAATTATTTTTTGAATAGGAGTTGTGGTCAAGGTTATCACCAAATTAGATTACATATTTAAGTTTAGTTCATTTTCTGGTTGAACAAATTTAAGCTTGTTCATGAACAACAAAATTAGATCAATCTTTTCTAATATATAGTAAACATTGCAACAAAAATTTGTATGCTGAATGAGGATTATCATGCTGAATGAGGAATGGAAATCCACAATATTTTAATTATATATGTAAACATTGCAACTAAAATTATGACGTCCACTTTGTAATAATTGCTCTTTATTATCATGTCGAGACATTAATCAATTTTTAGTGTAAATGAGATTCAAATCCCAAATATTTTATTTGATATAAAAATTTTACCAAATGAGTTAATGGAAATCCACAATATTTTAATTATTTGATATATATATATATATATATATGCATCTAATGCAACAATAAAAAATAAAGACAAAGTTTTAACCCATTGATAATTTATTTTAGTATAAATATAGTATATGAGGATAAGTTATTTAAAATCATATATTATTCTTGAATATAATTAATTTAAAATAACGTGGTATTATACATACTTTTAAATTTTTTAAAAGAATTTTTCTCTATAAAATGATAGTCTCTATTTAAAAGATGGATCACAAATATGCCACAGATTTTTGGCCCTATCTTTTGACGTACACTCTAATTGATTATCTTTTTTTTTTCTTTTTATAGCTGAGCGTACTGTTTATAGCTAAAAAAAAAAAAAAAGATCTATATATACCACCGCACACTCTTGACGTATTGATCACTCTACAAGTATAAGTATTTGTAAGGTGTAGGAGGCAAGAGTCAGGTTTTAAGTTTCAAAGAGAAAGTTTTTCACACATATACACTTAGATTAATCTAGAATAATCTATATATGAGTCAAAATTTGGCATGTATTGTAAAAATTTGGAGAAAATCGAAGGTGTTGGTAATAGATGTATACCTTGACATCTCATGTTAAGATAAGGATTTCCTTCGTATCCAGTACGGCAATAATAATACGTGGCCCCGTCATGCGTATAATCCAGATACATATTCCTTCCACGTGCCTCGGTGCTAGTTAAATTTATGATGGAAGTAGAGTTAGGTATTGTCCACACCAGCGCCACAGGAACGTATTCCAAATACCGCACATCGTTAGAGGGATCTGTTTCATTTGATTCCAACCACCGTGTCTCTGCTAGGAAGGCGTGTTTGCAAGTATTCATGTTGTTTGTTGTACTCTCCAAAGTAACATTAAGTCGTTGAATCCCATAAGAAGGGACTGTGGTCTGGCAGCAGTCGAACCCTGTGCATTTACCTCTCAGCGTTTGATTATTGCAATCCGTCTTGCAACCACCAAACACCATAGAATCAAGACCAGCCATTGTGGCCTTGTTGTTGCAACCAACTGAAACGAATTTATTCCAATATGACGAGAAGAAAAAAGGAGTTCCGGAGATGTCCACAACACCACCACTTCCCGCCACCGAACTCTTATTTGTGCAGTTCGAAGAAATAATAGGCATCTTGACTCGAATGATTCCGGGCTCAGAAGCAGAATCATCAGTATTATAAGGATCAGTAATTCTGATTTCCAGTACTTCCACGGGAAAGCTGGGTAAGAAGGCTATAGCAGCAGCCCCGACTCCACTTCCATTGCAAAAAATTTCAAACGACTGGTGCATGAAGCAATCTCCTCCGATTCCAAATGGATATGGAATCGAAACATTTCCACAGCTATCAGGACAATTGGGTTTTGCCATAAGTGGTGCTCCTTCTGCGAATCCATATGCCACTGCCAGCAGAAGTAAGAAAGTAATTCTCATTACAAATTTCACAGCCATTTAATTTTTGGGTGTCTTTTACGGTTCAACAAAGCAATATATATACACGCATACATACATGGCCTTGCAAGAAAAGTATAGCTAGACAAGATATTTTTCCGCACCTTCCGATTTTGTTCCTTCGTTTACTTGGACTTTATAAATGGGCAGAGTCACTGCATTACAACCACAAAATAATATTCCAACTTGCAAACCTAAATTGCGGTCAGTGGAATTTACTTAAGAGATAAATAAGCGGCCAGGAAATCGACAACAAACCATTAAATTCAACTTCCAATAAGCTTCAAAGATGAAAAGCCCCTCTTAATTTTTTTGATTGACTAGTATCGGTAATTATCTGTGAATAAAGGAGTTCATTCCGATCATTTTCCAAAAGACTGAAGAATAAAAACTAAGAGAAGTCATCACAAAAGAACTTTGGTTGTGTTTGGATGGTAATATTTGGATTTGGATTTGGATTTAGATTTGAAATCCACTTATTTAAAATACCTTGATTTGAAATCTCTTGATTTTAAAATTCTTTGTTTGAGTCTTTTTAAACAATGAAGGATTTAAAATTCATCATTTGAAATTTCATTGTTATAGCCAACTAAAAAAATATCTTGTCTACTATTAACAACTAAAATGTTTTACATCAACTAGAAATGACATCTAAATAAATGGGCTTTTTTTTTTTTTTTTTTTTTCCACAAAATTCAAAATATCAAACTAAAAAATTATTCTAAAGTTATTAATAACTAAAAAAATTATTTTTATTTTTATTTTTATTTGATTGGATAGGAATTTATTTGATTCTAGAAGGCAAATATTGACTCGTGTTTTCATATATACCGATATTTTTCCAATTTCTAGTTTGAATATATTCCGCGGTTTCTAGTTCGATTGACCTTCATCGAGAGGACGCTGTGAATGATAATGATGTATATCTAACAAAGGAATGAAAAGAGGCTAACTGTTGCAATCTGTCTTAAATTACATTACAAATGACTTCAAAGGCACAACGCGACTGATTCCAGTTAGCTGCATATTATTGATATAGAAACTAATTATTACCGCAATTACTCAGAAAATGACTTCACAAAAAATTTCTATGATAAAAATATGGTAGTTAATTCGATGTTAGGGTGCTACTTCTAAAATATAAGCGAACTCATTCTAGCCAAGAATGAAATAGAATGATGTTCCAATTGCCTTTTTGTAATGTTGTCTCCGCGCATTGATCATCAAATTAGGCTGTATGCGGAACGCAATTTTGGCCAAGTACCCATGTTTGACCTGGTAAGACGCTTAGGAAGTGTTTGGTTTGTGTTTTCAAATAACAATTTTCAGTTTTCAAACGACATTACACGTGTTTCCATATACTTTTTCACCCACGTGTATTTTCACAAATGTTTTCAAACAACAATTTTTAGTTTTTAAACACATTTATCAAACGAGCTCTTAAAATTCATGCACAAGGAGTACCTTTTTTTTCTTTCTTTCTTTTATTTTATTTTATTTTAAATATTAAATTAAAATTTTTTTTAAATTTTATTTTATTTGGGTATGGCCTAGTCATTGTCGCAACACGGTTGTGACATGTCGGTATGTCCCAGACATGGCAAATCTAAAGAAAAAAAAAAAGAAAAAGAAAAAGAAAGAGCAGAATTTTGACATCTGGACAACCACTCATCGTTGATCTTGTTTTGAGCATACCAATCGACTAAATTGAAGCCCTAAAAATCTGACCTATGTCTCTCAGTTCTTTTGAGTTCTCTGAGACCACCGCCTCTCTTCCTCTCAGTATTTTTGATCTGATCTATGCTATGAGACCTTCGCCATAAATCGGTGACAACCAAACCTCTCTGGCCTTCGGCAGCCCAAAAGCTTCCTCTCTCTTACTCTACTGTTTCTATCTACTTCAAATTTTAGGCTCTCTCTCTCTCTTGGTCTTTTGACGCTCTATTTCTCAAAATTTTTTTTTTTGGTTTGTCTTATTTGCCTTATGCGTGTTGTTTTATATGGGTTTATTATTATTATTATTATTATTATTATTATTATTATTATTATTATTATTATTATTATTTTCGGTGTTGGGTTTTATCTGCCTTATGTGTTTTCTTTTATGTGTTTAGCAATGGAATCTTATTTTAAGCATAACAATCGCCTAAAAGCCCTAAAAATTTGACCTATGTCTCTCAGTTCTTCTGAGTTCTCTAAGACCAATGCCTCTCTTCCTCTCAGTATTTCTAATATGATATGTTTTATGAGATCGAGGTCGAATCCACAGGAAAAATAGAATTGATTAGCAAACCACAAGAGAATAAAACTAAAACAATAAAGTTTAATTGAAGAGATTTTGATTATTTGGTAAAGGTAATTTATATTGAGAGAAAATAACGATATATTAAGGCACTAAGATTTGGGGATCCACACATAACACATCTATTAATAGTCTTAACAATATTTATTTTATAACTCAACTAAAATTCATACAAAGGATTATCTTAGTCGGATGATTTAACAATAAGAAATCAAGATTTAATTGTTTAAGGTAGTTTCATGAAATTAATTGATTTTAGGCAAAACAAAACTCGTGAATTAGTTCGCAGAGAATACTAAACATTTAACTTGCCTGGTGTCTACGATAAATCAAAAAATTATACAAAACTAAACACTTTTCTAGATGAGTAAATCAATCAAAAATACAAGAACATAAGCATTAAAGCCATTAAATAATTGTTAAGATCATACCAATAAACGGCTGGGTTCATCCCTTATTTTAACAAGGCTTCTAGCAAGCCATAACACCAAATAAAACTCTAAAAATTGTTAAGAAATTCTAAGAAAACCTAAATTACATTCTACGGCAGCTCTCCCTTGAATTTTTCCCTAAAGAGCATTTTTATAGGTCAGGTAATCCTATTACAAGCGAAACTCTCGTTTGGAGAAAATCCTAGGTTTTCAGATGTCAGTTAACTGACGTTTAAAGTTAGTATTATGATGCAAGTTGTGGAAGCGTCAAGAAGCAGAACATGTCTACTTTTAGAAAACAAGAAACAAAATACACTTGCTACTAAAAATAACCTTGAATCCATAAGGGTCCTTGAATCCACAAGGAGAAAGGGTTCTGGAATCCACCAGAGAAACAATAGACTAAAGTCTGAATTTTTACTAATATCAATAATTTGAAAATTTTTTATAGATAAAACTTGATAAACAAGAAAATAGATTCTAAAATAAGTCTTAATTAATACCTAACCATAATAGGAACCAAATTTGACCTAAAAAACATTAAAATCACCTAAAAACAAGGAAACAAATGCCCTAAACCTAAAATAACGAAAATTACAAATTAAATACCAAAATCAATAAATTACAATAATTAAATGGTAAATTGTGTCCTACATCACAATAGGAGCTTTTGATAAACTAAAACGTTGTAGCTTTAGACGCCGCATTTTGTACCCTTTATGACTTAGGCCCCCGTTCCCTAATGATGCTAAAATTCTAATACTCAAGATTGGTTTAGAGCTCATTCAGATTACAAATTGACTTAAGAGATGTTAAAATTGAAAATATAACTTTTTAATGAGTAGAAAATCTATTTTTGGAAAATAAAGGCCAAAAGAAACCCTAAGCCTGCATATGCAAGCATGAACTTGGGTATGTGGCCTAGAAGCCTGTGTACGCAGGCATAAAGCCTACGCATGTAGGTAGGATTTCAAAAGCACCAGAAAGGCAAGTTTTCTGCATTAAAGACTAACGTTTGGAATGAATCCTACATCATCTGGGAGCCATTCTAAACCCTCATTTTCACAATATAAATAGCCTTACACGATACCTTTCAAAAACACACAAAAATCCCAAGGAAAGACACTAAGATTCACTAGAAATATTGAATCAAAGAGGGAGTTTTTCACAAAACATGCTCAAGTCAATTTTATTTGATTATGGCATTTTCGGCCTTGATCTTTGAATTTTTAATATTACTAATTGCATTCTTATTGGTTTGTGATAGATTTGACTAAGGGGAATGATAAAAAATCAAGCCTAGGAGCTTTTGCTTTAAGGTATCCTTTTCAAACTCTTCTTTTATTTTCTGCTTTTAATTTTGTCTTTTCTTTGCTTCTTTGTTTGTTTTATGCGTTATAACATGTCTGCATAGACTAGGTTAATATTTTCTTTACGTTTTAAGCATGTGAGGTTGCTGGAATTTATGTTTTAAGTGTTGCTTTGTTTGCTATGTTTTTAGGGTTTCTAGGCAAAAACCCACGTGCGCATGATCAAGGCTATGTACGCAGGCTTGATTATTTGCACGCGAGGTTGTTCATGCGTACACATGAACCAGCCTAGAAACCCTAATTTTTGTTTCTTCTATTTTGCTTTTGGTTTCATGTGTATACTTCTGCTTAGGTTTTTTTTCCATACTTTCGTGCTTTTAAGCTTTTGTTTCACATGTTTTATTGCTTGTTTGTCTTTCACATGTTAGAATTAGGGTTTATTTTGTGTTTTTCTTGCTTCAATGCTATGAACATGCATTCGCATATTCATGCATAATGCCATAGTTGCTGTAAGGTAAGTCATGCATTGGTATAAACATGCATTTTAATGATGTAATATGTTTGTTTGATGTTTGATTTTATGTCTAAAAGTTTGGAATACATGCGATGATCTATGTTTGTTTTCCATGCCTATCTTTATGCCCTGTTTTGTTGCTGCCCTAGATGATGCAATGTGAAGAAGCATGATTACATGTATGATTAGGGTTTGTGGTGTGATCAATGCCTTGATACCATGACGTGTATGCTAGATGTATGGTAGGGTATGCCATGATTAGATGTATGATAGATGTATGGTTAGGGATGATTGATGCCATGTTAATTGTTAGATGTATGCTAGTGTGTGTGTGTGAGTTAGATGCAAATATTGAGTATGCCCTAAATAGGGTTAAGAATAAGACACAATGATAGGAAGCCAATCTTAGGGTTGGGCGGTTTTGGGTGCCTAACACATTCCCAAGACTGTACGTTAACTCCTAAGTATGATAATGCATTCTAATAATGATATAACTATGCAAAATAAAGCTATTATCACACTCACTAACCAGCTCATTGCTAGTCCCTAGCAATTTAAGCGACTTGAAACAAGGAAACAAAAGAACAAAATTTTATTACTTTAGTAGATATAATTACTCAAAGGTCAAAAAACTAATAATTACCAAAAATATTCCACATGCTATCAATGCCCAGTGTGTGAATAATTTAGCCAACACAAACAAAACCCTAGTCTTAAGATAAAAATGGATTGAATTTCTATCCAAACTATGCTTCAACTCAAATCTTACTAGTGTTAACACTCAACAAATAAAATCACTCCGAAAATAGTGTAACAATCTCAAACATATGTGAGCGGAATAGTGTAAATAAAGACAAATATCTCACATATAAATAAGATGAAGAACGGTAATGCAAAATAAAGAATACGTATAGTCTCATGAAAGGATGCCAAACACTAAGAATATTACACCACACATATTGATTAGTCATGTCAATATCCAAACCATACATTCCTTAAGATCAAATAGGACTTTCATTGGGACATAGTGTAGGGTAAAGAAGACAATTTAGGAACAAAGTGTATTGGTAAAAATAAAAAGTGTTCCCAAGAATAATTAGAGAGACAACTTCTTTTGAGTATATGACATTTGATTTATCTTCTCAACTTTCTTGAATATTACACTTTCACTTTCTTTTTTCCAAAATTTCATCAACTAATGCATTCTCGATTTCTTTTTTTTTTCTTTTTTTCTGACATTTTCCCTTTTTTTATTATGATTTTTTTTTTTTTTTTAGTGAGTCCTCCTTTTCTTTCAACTATTTCACCACAAATTATCACAATAAGACAATTTGATTTTGTTCATTCTTGGAACACTTGGGAAAGGCTTTGAGAAAGAATGGATAAAATAATAGGTTTAAATGGGTGACTCGCGATAATATACCAAGAAAAAGAATAATAAAGGCTCAAAATAAACAAAGATGGCCTAAAATCATCTCTTAAGAATTGAGATAGTTCTTCAAAATTGGTGACTTTAACATATTGAAGTGTGGCATAAAATTGATGAATTCTTAGCATTTGACCAAATAAGAGAATAATGAGACTAAGCAACAACAAAATTATGCACTTCCAAATGAAAAAAAAAATGAGATCAAAAGAAAATAACCCTCTAAAAAATGAATGGCTCAAGAAATCACATGGGTTAGAGTCTTTACACTCTATTTTCAAGATTTTCAAAGTCGTCTCCATCTCTCAACCAAGAAATATGTTCATGTGGCTAAAGTACATGTGCATAATAGTTGAGTATGAAAAACAATGGAATTTTTTAGTTAAAATTAGAATAAAGAACTCCGACTTAAAATCAACATAAAATAAAACCAAATTCAAATCATCTCAAGTTTCTCCTCCCTACTGAAAACTTAAATTTTCCTTAATGTTAACAAGGAAAAACAATAAAGTGTAAAGATTACAGAGAGTACCTTGAAAAGATGAACATAAATGAACCAAAAAAAAAAAAAAAAAAAAAACCTTTTAACACCTGCAAAAAGGGTGAAGAAAAAAAAAATCTAAACTACGACACAAACACTAATGATAATTGCTTGGCAAGTCTTGGTAAATGAGATCCTACAAATTAATGGATTCCTCCTCTTGTGAAAAAATCTCAAGAAATGGCTTAAGACGTTGTCCATTTACCTTAAATATGTTACCATTCTTAGGATTCTCAATTTCTCTAGCATTATGAGGGAAAAATTTTCTAACAAAGAAAGGTCTAGTACATCTAGATCTCAATTTTCCAAGGAACAGATGTAACCTAGAATTATACAAAAGAACTTTTTGAGATGGTTCAAAATATTTTCTTAAAATGGGTTTGTCATGAAAAACCTTCATTCTTTCTTTATAAATCCTAGATTTCTCATATGCATCATGCCGTATTTCTCCCAACTCATTCAATTGCAATTTTCTCAATGAACTAGCCTTGTCTAAGTTAAATTCAAACAGCTTTATTGCCCAATACAATTTATGTTTCAATTCCACAATATAGTGACAAGCTTTACCATAAATAAGTCTATAGGGAGACATACCAAGAATATTTTTATAAGCAGTGCGGTATGTCCAAAGCCCATCATTCAACCTCAATGACCAATTTTTATGATTTGGGTTAATCGTATTTTCCAAAATTTGTTTAATATCCCTAGATGGTTTATTGTTGTCCTCTAAATAGATCCTATGAGTACAAACCAATGGACTAAGTCCTTTTATGTTATATATATTCCTTCCTATGACACCCATATGTTTACTCAAAACATTTAATAACTTACCTCTTGTAAAGAGTCAAGTTTAGAAGATATTGCCACTGGAAAAGTCTCATTAGTTCCTAGAAAAGCATATTCGAGTTCAATTGGCAAGGGCTTTTACTCCAATTTTGGTACTTGCTTACTATATCACAACAACTTTATCTCATGGGGTGGAAACTCCTCAAATATTTCCAATCGCTTGCTTCCAATTCCTGTGCAGATTCCAATAGACAATGAATGTATACAATTTCGAAATTCTTATCAAAATTAAAATCACATGAATTAACTAGATGATAATAGCTTAATTTTGCATATTTATATCATTATTAGAAAGTATTATCATACTTATTATGAATTTATTCATGCATTTTATATTTAGTTTTGGAATAACGCTGAATAATAAATTTTGTGCTTAATTGAATTTTAATACATGAATTTGTCTTTTGTAGGGTAATGAAATTAAATAAGTGGATTCAAGGGCCAAGATGAAGTCAAAGAAGGCCAACCCAATTAAATTTTAGTCCAATTGGAGCAAGGAATCAAAGGAAATTTGCATCAAATCCAAGTTCAATTCAGATTAAGATTCCAGCCTATGCACCAGTTAGTATTTGGAGCATAACTTTTGGCTCAGATGCCCAATTGAGATGATTCAAGTTGCACGACATGTTCATGATTTGCATAATGAGATTCATAAAAAAATTCAGTTGAGTAATTATCAATATAAAATTCATGCTGACACTCATCGACATCATGTAAAGTTTCAAGTAGGAGATTATGTCATGATTCGGATTCGACCTGAATGGTTTCCCTCTGGGACTGTTAAGAAATTGCAGGCTCATAGTGTTGGACCATTCTAGGTATTGAAACGGAATGGCCTATATGCATATGTCATTGACCTTCCCCATGATTATGGTATTAGCTCCTCCTTTAATATAGAGGATCTAGTTAATTATAAAGGCCTAATTGTTATTCCTGATAACCTTTTCAATAAGCCTTTGCTTGATCCTATTGATGCCCCTATTCTTGCCCCTTTACCCCTGAATCTGCTTTATGCACATAAAGAATCTGTTGATGCTATTTTAGATGAACAAATTGTTTCTACTAGGGATGGAGGAGTTCACCATTTCCTAGTTTGTTGGCAAGGGCAACTAGATTCTGATTGCACATGGATTACTCAAGATGAGCTACATCGACTGGATCCTGACTTGCTTGAGTACTATCAGAGCTCTTCATATTTCCACTAGATGGGGTCGAGTTCTTCTCACCCAAGAAAAGTTGGTGCGGACACGAGGTACAAGCCTCCAATTATTGAGCAAAAAGAAGACGGCCCAACCTGCGGCCTTATGGGTGAAGCCTGCTAATAATTGGGCTTGAAGATTGAGCAAGCCTGAGCATTTAATAATGAGGGTTTTTTTTTTTTTTTTTTTTAATGCATTTTGTTGTTTGCTATTCAAGCACTTTTTCTGATTACTATAAGATAGCTTTTTAGAATTATAATACATGTGTGTTTTTTTTACACTGGTGTTGACTCCAATTTTGCTTGGTGCTGACTCCTAGGGTATCCTTTGTTTTTGTTGTTGTTTAATTGTTCCATTGAAATAGTGTGGTTGTCCTACGTCATACTTTGACTGCGAAAAACAAAATGGATTTTTGAATGGAAGTATAACTGTTCCATATCTTAGTTCATCACTCTTAAATTCCTAGACTCCCTGCAACACCATGGTACTCTCTTGGATAATGAATTCATTGTCCAAAGAGATAACATCAAGTGTGGTGTGATTTACATTGATATAGCAAGGGCAGTGTGGTTGGATCTCAAAGGAAGATTTTCACAAGGCAAAGCACCTAGGATATTTGAGCTTTATATGGATAAATCATCACTTGTGCAAGGACAGCTTTCTATAAGCATGTAGTTTACAAGATTCAAAGCACTGTGGGATGAGTTTGTGAATTACTCTCCCTTACGTGAGTGCTCTTGTGGAGCAATGAAGACCTTGATGGAGACAAGATAGAGATAATCATGTTATGTGTGTTCTCATGGTCTTATCAGATGGTTATGCTCACCTAGTCAATAAGGCATATCCCTTGATTTTTCAAGAAGAGAAGCAGAGGAAGATTGGTATAAATGCCAATACTAATGCTATGATCAATCATGGTGGTAAGGGAAATACTCAAAAGGAGAAGCCGAATTGCACCTATTGTGGTCGTGTTGGACATGTAATAGACAAATGCTACAAACTCCATGGCTTTCCTCTTGTTTTCAAACCAAGAGGAAAGGATTCTTCTGTGAATCAAATCACTGGACCTAACAATAGTGTAGCAGCCAATACATCTATTATAACCATGACGAAGACAAGGCTAAGCCTACACCACAACAATCATTGCAGCTTAAAAGCCCTATCACCCAAGCCCAATGCTCAAGATCTCTCATCAGCGTCTCCTGCACCACATCGATCTACTGTTGTAGTTTCCACTGATTTTTCACCTCAAATGTCCTCTCGGTCTCAATTTTCCCCACATTTCTCAGGTAATGCATTATTGTTCCATTTGGATTGAGAAGGAGGGAGGGGGAGTAGACTCAATAGAGTAGGGTAGATAAGGATTGACCCAAAATTAGTCTATTTTTAGTCAACTTTACTCTACTCCTCTCCACTCCCCCTCCCTCCCCCCTCAATCCAAACAGGCCCTATGTTATTCAGCAACTAACTCTTTAGACCTCAGGTACTTTATCCTTTTAGTTGATAATGCTAATAGAAAGGCTTTTGATTCCAATATCTAGGTTATAGACACTAGGGAAATGGACCATATAACCCATTCAGTAATTATCCTCACTAGCATTACTGCAAATGTGAACACTTATGTTCATTTACCAAATGGGGAATCTGCACTTGGAAATCATATTGTGGAATTCACTTGTCTGGCACCTTGATTCTCACTAATATTCTTGTTGTTCCTTCCTTTAGCTTTAATTTAGTTTCTATTAGCAAGTTAACTTATTCCTTTGTGTATTGCTTTATCTTCTTTGCCAATTTGGTTTTCATTCAAGACCTTTTTCATTGGAAGATGATTGGATAGGGTAAAGAACATCATGGTCTTTACTTCTTGCAATTGACCTCTCCATCATCATCTCTCATTCAATAAGTTATCAATTCTATATTTCCTTCTAATCTTGCATCTGTATAAATGCTCTTTTGAAGTTTGGTACCATAGACTTGGACACCCATCTACTGCTAAGATGCAATTGCTAGAATGAGTTATTTCTGCTGTACGTAGTACCAAGAATAATCCTTGTATGATTTGTCCTCTTGCCAAGCAAAATAGATTGTCTTTTCCTATCCGTTCTCATATTTCAAATTGTCCATTTTGTCTTGTTCATTGTGACATATGGGGCATTTTGGACGTTCCTATAATGGATGGCTAAATTTTTCCTTACCGTTGTGGATGACTACTCTAGATGTACCTAGGTGTATCTCATAAGATTTAAATAAGAAACTCAAGGGTTGTTGGCCAAATTCTATAACATGGTTGAAAATCAATTTAATCAAAAAATTAAGCACATTCGTAGAGATAATGCACTAGAAATTTTTTATGAAAGATTTCTTCAACAGCAAGGGTATTATTCACCAATTAACTTGTGTTGAAACCCCTCAGTAGAAATCTATAGTTGAGAGAAAATATCAGCATTTTTTGAATGTTTCTAGAGCCTTAAAATTCCTATCTTCATTACCCATTTCATACTGGCCTAAATGTCTTTTGTCTACTGTGTATTTCATAAACAGACTTCATCTTTAAACCAGAGAAATATCCTATGTACTTCTTTTCAATCATGCTCCATCTTATGGTCATATCAGGGTGTTTGTGTTTTGGTTCTACTTTGTCTAGCCACAGTTCTAAGTTATCTGCTAGAGCTAGAAAGTATATTTTCTGGGTTATCCCATTGGTATCAAAGGACATAAGGTTCTATATTACGATACCAAGACTGTTTTTGTGTCTAGAGATGTAGTCTTCTACAAAAGTGTTTTTCCTTTTCAATCTCAGACTTCTTCTAGTTCTGTTGATGATCCATTTGTTATCCCTTTTTCTATTAATGATGTGTCACTTCCAAATATTTCCCTACATCATTCTGATAATTTAAATTCATCAACTTCTCCAAACATTATTATTGATCCTTCCATCCATTAGTATACTCATTCTATAGAAGCTTTACCCCCATCTAAATATCAATTCTTAATTTCTTATACAGCATTTCCATCTAATCTACCTTCCTCTATATTTCTCCAGTTAATTCCACTCCTCATAATACTTCTCGACCACTCATGTTATAAGGTTTCCCCTCATCCCTCAGGTCATCCCTTTGATCTTGCTGATTTTTATTCTTATACCATATTTTCACCAAAGCAGAATCCTTTGGTTTAGCCCTTTCCAACTCTATTCCTGAACCAGAATATTTTCATCAAGTTGTCCAAAGTCCCCATTGGAGAGAATCAACGAAATTAAGGCCTTTGAGCCTAATAACAGTTGGACTTTGACCTCTCTTCCACCTGGGAAAATTGCCATTGGGTGTAAATGAGTATACAAGGTTAAATTCCACTTATATAGAACTTTGGAAAGATATAAGGTCAGGTTGGTAACTAAAGGCTACACTAAGGGTGTGTTTGGATTAAGCCGCCCGGGGGGGGGAAGGGGAGTGGAGGGTAGTAGAGTAGAGTTATATGAAAATAGACTGATTTTTAGCCAATTTTACTCCACTCCCCCTCAATCCAAACGGATCATTAGGGAGCAGGTCTGGACTATTTAGAAAAATTTAGCCTTGTAGCAAAATTAATTTGTGAGGGTTCTATTAATTGTAGCTGCTTTAAAGGCCTGATACCTCTTACAATTAGGATGTCAACAATGCTTTTCTACATAGTGACTTGCAAGAGGAGATATGTACATGTGCCTGCCACAGGGTTATCACAATAAGGGGAGCTTCAAACCAGTAAAGCAAAAGGTCCTCTTGTTTGTAAGCTTAAGAAGTCCTTTTATGGGCTTAAAAAAGGCAGACTACTCTCTCTTTACTAAGACACTACCAATCCTTTGTGGCTGTCTTAGTATAAGTGGATGATATCTTGTCACTGGTAATGACTTACTGTACATTACAAGTCTTCAACATATGGTAGATGAAAAATTCTAGCTCGAAGACTTGGGTTCTTTACAGTATTTCTTGGTTTTAGAGGTTGCCAAGAGCAAGAAGGATTTTTGATAATCAAAGGAAGTATGCCATTGAAATTTTGGAAGATTTTGGTTTGCTATGTTTCAAACCCGTGATCCCTATAGAGCAATACTTAAAGCTCAGCAAAGATGAAGGTCAGTTAGTCAAGGATCTTCCACAGTTCAAAAGAGTCACAGAGAGATTGCTCCATCTAACAATGACTTGGCCTGACATTACTTGCTTAGTTCACCACTTAAGTCAATTTTTAGACCAGCCAAGGGAGCCAAACACGCGTGCTGCACTCAGGATAGTTCAATACATAGGGTTCACCTGGTAAAGGTCTTTTTTTTTTTTTTTCCAAGTAACTTAGATTTGCACATCAAGAGTTTCTGGGATGCAAACTAGGTAGGTTGCCCAGATACAAGATCCTTAACTGGGTTCTATATCTATTTGGGAAATGCTTGGGTTTCTTGGAAATCAAAGATATAGGGTACTTTATCCAGGGTACATGTGAAATTGTTTGGCTAAAGAGCTCTTTCCAATTGAAAGACTTTTGGAAATTTCTCATGATTGACCAAGTTTTCAACTCTTATTGGTTGTAAAGAAAAATTTGTTGTAACTATTTGTGGAATTGTTTCAACGATTAGGAGTAGTCTATTCCCCGTTGCTCTGTTTATTTATCTCTATCATTAAGAATCCAAAATATTCTATTTAGATTAGAAAAAAAAAATTATATATATATATATATAGAGAGAGAGAGAGGTTGAGTTCAAGTTACACCTGGTGTAACTCTTTGAGTTACACCACTCAATATTTTTTAATTTGGTGCAAATTTTGACAAATCCATAATTATATTATATTATATTCATATATTCTCCACGTTTGCCAAATTTTAAGCGTCAAGCTCTTGCTTTTGAGGATGAATCTTCTTCAATATCAACGATAGAGGCTGCAGCACAGCCCCGCCAATCACAATGAATTGTATAAGTTGGAATTGCCGTGGTTTGGGGCGACCATGTGCGGTTCTAGAGCTCACCGAATTGGTGAAAAACACTCGCCTACCATTGTCTTCCTCATGGAGACAAGAGCAAAAGAACAGTACCTCAAGAATTTTTGTACAAAACTCCATTTGGAGAATGTCTTCATTGTTCCACGAAACAATACAGGAGGCGGTCTAGCCTTATACTAGAAGAATGGCATTGACCTCCATGTTCAGAATTCCTCACCTACCTATATTGATGCAGTGATCAACCCAGGAGTGGATGACGCCTAGCGGTTTACTGGGTTCTACGGTAATCCTATAACAGCCAACCGGGAACACTCTTGGGCACTGCTAAAACACCTCTGCCTTCAATATGATCTTCCTTGGATTTGTGTGGGTGACTTTAATGAGATTGTCAGGTTCGAAGAAAAAATGAGAGGTGCTGCCCGAAGGGAAAGACAAATGATAGGATTCAAGGAGGCACTAGATTTTTGTAGTTGCAGAGATTTGGGTTATGTTGGTTCACCTTTCACATGGTGCAACAATCAGTTCGACGGGGAAGTCACATGGATTCGCTTGGATAGAGGAGTGGCCACCCATTCATGGATAACCATGTTCCCTACGGTTCGGGTTCACCATATTACAGGTACCCTCTCTGATCATTCTCCTTTGTGGGTATGCTCTGACGATGAAAATTCCAGGTTTTATAAGAAGTGTTATCCCTTCCGTTTTGAAGCCATGTGGATGAAAGATGAAAGTTGTGAAGGTGTGATCACTAATTCATGGGAGGGTTTTTTTTTGGGAAATCCAATGGAGAGATTGGTCCGAAAAGTGGAGGCATGTTGCTCCAACCTATAGTCGTGGAATAGAATGTCTTTCGGCAATGTTCGCCGACTTTTGCAGGAAGAAAAGAAACTCCTTGCCCAAGCAGAAGCTTTCTCAATGGCGGGGGTGAACCACGATCAAGGGAGAATACTTAGGAACGAAATGGCTGACCTAATGGCAAAAGAAGAATGTATGTGGAGCCAAAGGTCTCGGGTTAGTTGGCTAAGAGCAGGAGATCAAAATACCAGCTATTTTCATAGTAGAGCTAATCAGCGGAATCGCTGAAACTTCATCTCAAAGCTTGTCCTAGATAATGGTACGGTGGTGGAGGAGGACATGCAGATTAGGATGGTCATGGTTGACTATTTCAGGAATCTCTTTACTTCATCCAATCGCACTAACTTTGAACTGATTCTACAAGGGATTGAAGCAAAGGTCAACCCTCAAATGAATGCCGAGCTGACGTAAGAATAAACGGCTTTGGAGGTTGAACAAGCCCTGAAACAAATGTCATCGAACACAAGTCCAAGACCAGACTGTATGCCCCTTCTTTTCTACAAATCTTATTGGAACACTGTTGGGTAGGATGTAACATCTGCTGCACTTTCTGTCCTAAACTCAGGCTGCATGCCACCAAACATTAACCATACTTTCATTGCCCTAATTCCCAAAATAAAATCCCCAGAAAAAGCCAAAGACTTCCGCCCCATTAGCCTATGCAATGTCATCTACAAACTTATATCCAAGACCATAGCAAACCGACTCAAAAAAATCCTCCCAAAACTGGTCTCTAAATCCCAAAGTTCTTTTATGTCTGACAAACTTATCTCGGACAATATTTTGGTGGCCTTTGAAACCCTACACCACCTAAAAAACAAAAGAAGGGGGAAAATAGGGTTTATGGCCTTAAAACTAGACATGAGCAAAGCATATGATAAGGTGGAATGGACTTTCCTTGAATCTTTGATGGAAAAACTGGGTTTTAATGGTCAGTGGATATCTCTTGTTAGCTCTTGTATAAGAATTGTCTCTTTTTCTATCATGGTGAATGGCGAACCACATGGACACTTTCAACCTAATAAGGGTCTCCGACAAAGGGACCCCTTATCACCTTACTTGTTTTTGTTATGTGCAGAAGGGCTTCACTCTCTTATTCAAAAAACTAAAACGGGTGGGGAGATACATGGTGTTTCTATAAGCAAAGATGGGCCACGAGTTTCACACTTATTCTTTGCCGATGATAGCCTCCTCTTTAGTAAAGCTGACCTGCATGACTGCAAAGCAATATTGGAAGTTCTGAGCAAGTACGAGCAGGCCACAGGACAGCAAATCAACAGGGATAAAACCCAACTCTTCTTTAGCTCAAATACCAGTCATCATATGCAGATTCATATAAAGGAGTTGTTGGGTGTGTCGACCATAACCCAATATGAAAAATATCTGGGTCTTCCTTCCTTTGTAGGCAAAGCAAAGAAGCAGAGCTTTATCTATATTCAAGAGAGAATTTGGCACAAGATCCAGGGATGGAAAGAAAAACTTCTATCCCAAGCTGGACGTGAAGTATTGATCAAAGCGGTTCTTCAAGTGATGCCAACTTTTGCCATGAATTACTTTAAACTCCCAAAGAGCCTATGCAGGGATATAGAATCTATGATACATAAATTCTGGTGGGGTTACAAGGGCGACACTAGAAAGATTCACTGGCTTAGCTGGAATAATCTTTGTCTGCCAAAATGCCAGGGGGACTTGGGTTTTCGAGACATTGAGAATTTTAACCTAGCTCTTCTTGGCAAGCAAGTCTGGAGGTTTTTACATAACACTGACTCTCTATGTTACAAGGTCTTCAAAGCAAAATATTTCCCCAATGGCACGATCATGGATGATGATGTAAAAACCAAAGGCTCCTATGCGTGGCAAAGTATTTTAAAGGCCAGAGGAGTTATTCATATGGGATTTACTTGGCGTATTGGTGATGGAAAGAAGGTGTTGATACGAGGAGACAGTTGGCTGCCCCCCCCCCCCCTCCCCAGTCACCAGGTCGAGTCATCTAGCCCCTGAACAGATTCCCCGCCAACACCCACGTATGTGCTCTTATGGACGAGGAAGGCCACTACTGGTTGGAGGATAGAGTGACCGAAGAGTTTCTACCCCATGAAGCTAAAGCAATCTTGTCCATCCCATTAAGTCAACATAGAGTGGATGATGTTCTCATTTGGAAGGAGACAAATCATGGGAATTACGCCACAAAAAATGCATACCAGATGCTTTGGAAGCATGCCACCATGTCAAAGCCAGGTCCCTCTGACTCGCCTGCCCATTCAACATTTTGGAAGGATATCTGGAGTCTGAGAGTTCCTAATAAAGTCAAACACTTTGTTTGGAGGGCTTGCATTGACTCTTTGCCAACCAAAAAAAATTTGTTCACAAGGAAGGTCACCAGAAGTCCAATATGTAACACATGCAGGAGTGAAGTAGAGGACATGGTGCATGCTTTGTGGGGCTGTCAGTCACTAAAAGAAATATGGTGGGAAGAAAAAACATGTAGGAAGCACCTCCTAGAAAAGTTCGCTAGTTTTAAGGACCTATTCATGGGGATGAAGCACCATGAAATTCCAAACCTCGTTGAGTTGTTCGCCATGCTAGCGTGGAGTATATGGAACAAGCGAAATGCATGTAGGATGGGTCAAGTCTATCTGGCAAACTCCAGAATCTTTAATGATGTAGTGGAGCGTCTGCAGGAATATCACTCTATCCTAGATGAACCTTTGTTCAGCTCTGTGGGTCCCATTCCTTCTGTCACTCAGTGGGTCCCACCTGAGAATCCCTTATTCAAAGTGAACTACAACGGAGCATTATTCAGAGACACTTCCACGGCGGGTCTCGGTGCCGTGGTCAGAGACCATGAAAGCCATCTTATCGGCGCTCTCTCTGAACGAATTCACCTACCTCCTTCTATGGACGATGTTGAAGCCTTGGCTTGTTAGCAGGCTATCACCTTTGCAGCAGAAATCGGTCTTCGGGAGGTGGTTGTGGAGGGCGACTCGGAGGTGATCTGGAAACACCTCACTTCGGACAGGGTGTGCATGGCTAGATTTGGGCATATTATAGGGAACATTCGGACTGCTGCTTCAAACTTTAGCATTTGCCTTTATTCCTATGTGCGTCGCAAAGGCAACAGAGTAGCAGATCAGTTAGAAAAAAAAGCTAGGCACCTTATGACCCTACTTATATGGTTGGAGGACATCCTATGTGATATCTCTCCTTTTGTTTTGTATGACAGGAGTTTTCTGTCCAGCTAAATGAAATAAACGGCTTCTTTCTCAAAAAAAAAAAAAAATATATATATATATATATATATATATATATATATATATATATATATATATATATATATATATATTAATAGTTATGTCATCAATTAATTGTTTAAATTCAAATTTTTGTAGTTTAAAATAATGCATAAAATATGAGTTTATAGATCAAATGATAAATAACATCCAATTAACATAAAAATTGACATGAATTTTAAGAATATATAGAATATGTAACTCAACAGTGAGATTTTCAAAATATAAGTTCTATAACAAATTATTGGTTGGTGGAACATTACTTAGAGTTACACCAAGTGTAACTTAATCTCAATCCCTCTCTCTCTCTCTCTGAGAGAGAGAGAGAGGGGAGGTTGAGTTCAAGTTACAGAGAGAGAGATGGGTTCAAGTTACACCTAGTGTAACTTTAAAAAGTTACACTTTTTTTAAACCATTTGATTTAAGTAGATCCAACGGTTATAAAATAAAATTAAAATAATAATAATAATAAAAAAAAAACCTCATTAATGCTAATATTTTAATTGATCTCATTTATTATTCTTTATTTAATACATTTCATACTTATTTCTAAACCCAAAAAAAATTTATAAGTCTACTTTTTCTCTCTCTCTTTTTCTTTGCACGTTTCTCTCTCTATCTCCTCCGCGGCTCTTCCACCTACATGGCTAGGTCACCGACAGAGGGAAAAAAAAAAAAAAAAAAAAAAAAGCCACAACCTACCTAACTTTGATTAATAACAAAACTATTGCTATGTCGTTTTACTATTATGGATGAGAACTAATTATGCACAAATACACATGGTTCTGCTATGCCGTTTTATTTCTTGTTCTTATCTATCTTCCAGATAGTGATCTTATTGTTGTGCTACACAAGTAAAAAATGCAAAAATAAATAACTATCCAAAGGGGTATACAACCAGAATCTCAAATATATTTATAGATGAGTTCATACACTAGTGATGGATGGTCCCCCTCTATTTCAAATTTTATTAGGTTCCTGTGTTGCTTAAGTCCACACAAAAGCTTTATAAAGCCTTTTGTAAAAGGTCTCACATTGCCTTTCTGAGCCTCATAGCATGTTGGCTAATAATGTGTATGTTTTGTTGGTTGTAGTTCATGTCCTATCTTTGTTGTTGCTTAGTAGAAAAAAAAAAAAAAAAAATGTCAACAATGCCTAATTAGCCCATTCTAATTCCTGAGAACTCATGCTGGATGATTCAGGTAAAGGAACTAAGGAAGCCATTTGAGAAAAATGAAGCTCCATGACTATTCAAAGATAGTATTAGTTTATGTATAAATCCCATCATGGCCTGCTATTTATGTTGTTTCCGATACTATTGTTATGATCCATGGACATTCATTATGGTTCTGCAGAAGAAAAGTTTTTAATTTAAAATCTTGTATTAGAAAAATAGTTAGTGACCTAGATGTAATACCATCGGTTGTGCAATGCTTAATTTCAGTTGTTCCCTTGCAACTATTGTTAAATTGTTGTTGGCTAGAATAGCTAATGCAGATTGCTTGCAGTTCCGTAGGCTAGAATAGCTGATGCAGGCACATTGCTAGAATAGGGTACCAATGACATTTTCCTAGCAAGGAGATACCAATGGTTGTTCATTCACTCACAATTGCATTACGAACCAATTTTTTTTATTTTATTTTATTTATTTAGCCTTTTGACAACAATATTTGTTGGTATTTATTCATGAACTTGATTATTTGTATTGGCGTCAACTATATATAAACTGATCTTTCCATTTTTTTTCCTTGGATAGTTTCAACTATTTGCTTGTTCAAAATATTACTAGGATGTCTCTGTTTTTTACAATGTACAGTGGGAACTTGCTTTTAATTTAATAGAGTAGTTCTAGTAAAAGAAGAAGAAGAATAAGAAATGGAAGCTGGGAGGGTAGGAATAATTAAGGAGAGAGAAAAAAATTGCTATTATTTAGGTAAATGAGTTGGAAAGCAATAAATAGTTAACTATGTTTTTTAAATCATTAGATCTCTTTGAGATCTACAGTGTAAAAATGGTGTAACTTCTATAAGGTTATGAGTTCAAATCTTCTGTCTCACTTTTTCTGCTCCACTCTATACTCCACCAATAAATACTTGCCACGTGTTCACCTAATTAATTAAATACTATTATTATTGACTTATTAATACTACAGTTATTAATTAATAGTAGTATTTAATTAATTAGATGAATACGTAACAAGTATTTATTGGTGGAGTATAGAGTGGAGCAGGAAAAGTGGGACAAAAGATTTGGATTCATAAGGTTATACCATGTTTAACTTGAACTCAACTATATATATATATATATATATATTCTATTCTATTCTATTCTATTCTATTCTATTCTATTCAGAGAGAGTGTTTTGAGTGTGAATTTTTTTTTAGAGAGTTTTAACCTATATCGTCCACTCCTGATGATAGCTCTTTATCATCAGACCAAGACACCAATCAGTTTTTGGTATAGGTGGAAATTGAACCCAGATCTCTTATTCAACCATTAGAAACTTTATTAGTTGAGTTAACTGGAATCCACTTTTTGAGTGTGAATTTTGACAAAAAAAGAACACCTAAAAGGAGTATTAGGTTAAACGTGAGCATGTATTATTTAAAGTTTACCTTGACAGCCGGAGAGATAAGGATTTTCTTTGTATCCCGTAGGGCAATCACAAAAAAGCCTAGACAATATCCAGCTGCTTGAATATCTCAGGTCAGACCACCCGTCCTCGTAATAAGTATAACAATCGACAATATTTGATTCAGATCTTCTACGCATTAACTCAAACATCCCCGTTGAATTTTGGGTCGAGTCATTATATATCGCCCAATCCAGCATCCCAGGAGCGTACCCCAATTTACCAAGGAACTATGGCCTCTTATATTTGACCGGAACCATTGTTGGTAGACTAGAAATGCGTGCTTGCATTCATTTTTAGGGCTTTGGAAGTCTTTACTTCTGAACTCTGCACTAAATACTTGAAGACTAGAAGGTATTGTTGATTGACAGCAGTTGATTCCAGAGCATTTAAGTTCTTCACACTTCTATTGCTTCCATTGCATTCCGATTTGCAGCCTACAACCATTGGTTCTATTGCGGTCATTGTTGCAAAGTTGTCACAACCAACCGCAGGGAACTTGTTCGCATAACTAGAGAAAACAAAAGGACTTCCTCCAAGGTTGACAGTTCCACCACTTCTGTTATTATAACAATTCCAATAAATTATTGGACTCTTCACTAGAACCCTGCCTGTTACTGATTCATCACTAGAAATAGTGAGTTGCAGCACCTCCATGTTAATTCTTTTTAAGTAGGCTCCAGTTTCGGTAGCAAACAATTTCGAACCAGTCGTCCATGTAACAACCCAGTCCGATTCCAAAGGGGTATGGAATACTAGAAACGTTTCCACAGTCAGCTTTGCAACTCGGTTTTGCATTTGGTGGTGGTGGTGCTGCTGCTGCTGCTAAACCACATGTCAGTAGAAGTAAGAAAGTACTTCGCAGAACAAATTGCATGGTCATTGTTTCTGAGTGTCCTACTAGAGTTCAACAAAGCAAACCTTACACCGATATATACAGCTAGCCAAGATACTTTTCCGCACCTTCCGAGTTATTTGATTATTTATTTCGTTTACTTTGACTTCTTAAATGGACTGAAATTTGAGATATTTTGGTATGACTTTAAGAGCTTCAATGTTAGGGTTAGGTTTTAGGCTTCATCTGGGGGTTTTATATTTCAGTTTCAAATTCTGTAAATTGATCACATAAATATGTAATTGAGACACCTGATTGATGACTTGTTTGCCCAATTTGATGAGAGTTTTATTCTTGAATGATGTTCTAAATTATTATAAGATGAAATTATACTCTACCCCCTAAATTATACATTTTTTACACTTGCCCCTTTAAACTATGAGAGTACACACTTACTTACCTAAACTATTACTCGTGGAACACTTCCTCTCTAAATTATTATTCATATAACACTTTACACCCCATCTCATGGATAATTGTTTAGGGAAGGAAGTGTAAAAGGAGTTATAATTTTAGAGGATAAATAATTTAGAAAAGTGTAAAAAATAGTATAGTTTAAAGAAGTGTACATTTTTAGTGACTTGCAGCATTTTCATGTTAATTCTTTTAAGAAGGCTCCAATTCCATTGCAAACAATTTCGAACCAGTGGTCCATGACTCCGTGTAACAACTGGGTCCAACTTGAAAGGTGTAAGGAATACTAACATTTACACAGAGTTTACAACCCGTTAGTGGAATAGGTGCAGCTTCCGCCAATTCTATTGTGAGCAGAAGTAAGAAATTAATCGTGATTACCAAAACCAATTGCATTGCCATTTGTATGTGGGTATCTCACTGCTCACAGATCAACAAAGCGAACTACATACATGATACATACCCTTTTATAGACTATTGTATCTCTCATTTCCTTCTTCGCTTTGTTGCTTAGAGACCACGTCATAATATTCAGTCAGCAACAAATCACATAATTTTTTTTTTATTTGACATAATGAACTTTCCAACAAGCTTCATGTTCAACCATAAGACATTTTCAACTTAATTTCTTAATAAAATTCCAATGTCCTTATTTAGTCATTATTTTTTGTAATTTAATAGTTGTAAGAGGAAGAATTAAGTGAAAGAGCTATGATTATTATATAATTTAATAGTTGGAAGATGAAGATTAATTCACTTTAAGAGCCATGATTTGACCTCAGAGGATGGACAAAATTTATAATTAACCTACATGTCTCCATACAATTATAAATATTTATATGTGCACATGATGCATACATACATACTAATCGCTAACCCATGCGTTATACTAGAAAGCCTATTGAGTATAAGAATTAAAAAAATAATAATAATAATAATAAAAAATTAAAAAAAAAAATTCTTTTTTTTCATTTTTATTTATTTATTGTAGATTAGAATTTCAATCTAAAACATTCCTAGACTCAATTTGTAACATGCAATTAAAACATTGCTCTCCCCCTTGAGTGTGAATTTGTTTCTCCCAAAAAAAAAAAAAAAAAAAAATGAAACATGCAATTACTAAATGGAAATACTGATTAAACAAAAGCTTTAATAAATAAACATGTTAAAATAACTATTTGTAATAAACTGAAAGACATGACCAATAAATGACCATAATCAAAGCACTCTCCTTAGCAATTGAATTTTGTAATTTTTTTTTTTTTTTTTTTTTTTTGAGAATCAAAGAAGGAAGCTCACATGCTTAATCATCGCTACACCAATGATTGCTATTTACTACAATGCAAAATATATGAAACATAACGCTGATTTCTTTTTCTTTTTTTCTAACTCTTTCCATATCCACATGTTTTTAACTTATCTTAACTCCTTTCCATCCTCAACAGTAAACTCTATCTTCCTCTCTCACTCTCTCTCACACGGCAGCACTAAGGCTGTGTTTGGCTCTATGTAAAACGTTTTCAAGTGAAAATAATTTACATAAAGAAAAACATTTTTTGCTGTTTGATAGCGTTGTGGAAATTACATCGGAAAATTATTTCATGTGTTTGGTCTTGCATGTAAAAAACCTATTTATAGAAAATGTAAGCACAAGCCAGCTGCTAGCCACCACTACCATAGACAAGCACAACCCACCACCAACCACCCAAAACCCAGATTGGGAAGAGAAAAAAAAAGACCACCACTGCTCTGTTGCCCCCAAAATCCATCAAAACACCACCACCCATACCACCACAACAATAACAAAATCAGAGATCAAAGAAAAAGAAAATCAGACAGAGAAGAGTGGGGGGTTTGGTTTGGGTTAGAGAGAAAAAGTGAGATGAGAGGGAGAATGTTAGGATACTGACTGTGTTGTGCCTAGTGGTGTGCTTAGCTGCGCCTGTAGTTGTAATGTACTTAGCCATGTGCAATGCATGTGCAAGGTGTAATGCTTGGTGTTGTATTTCATTGTAGCAGTTAAGTAGTTAGTTAGTGCTGAAGAAGTGGAGGAAGTTAAGGGAGTTAGTTAGAAGGTTGTTAGTCAGTTAGCAGTTACTGGCTTAACAGTGTATGCTTGGCAGGATCATGATTATTGTAATTGTATATAAATAGAATTGTTGAGTGAGAATGGATAAGCATAGAGTCAACTAAGTTCCTCTTCTCTATTCTTCCCTAATCCTTGCTCTGTTTTGGAGGTGGTTACCCTCGAAGTAAATGACATTTCATCATGAATTAACCATAAAAAATAGCTCTCTTCTCGCAAAGAATGGAACAACCATAGACACTACTGATGTATCAGTTCATAAAAAATTACATAATATATAGACTCCCATGGAGGATAGTGATCAGGTCCAAAATCAAATTTAGTCCATAGTTTTGAAATAATATGATGTCTAAGTTCCCATTTCTATGAGCATCATTTTGCCTGCAACATATTATTATTCTAAAATGATTGGATTTAAAATAGAACAAGAAGGTAGACTGATCATATATATATATATATATATATATATATTTCTCACAAGAAGTTGCAGATGGAGTTATTAGACAAAATCCATGCCATCTCATAATAAGGAAATAAAAAAAGCATGGAAGTGCTAATTTCTAATAAGCAAAAAAGTTTAACCCCATTCCAGAAGTAATAATTTATATTCAGAAGTACCATTATGATTAATAAAAAAATTGACCTTATATCGATAATCTCATATCTAAGAACTCTAAGCTTTTAAATTTACCATATAAGCCTTTAGTCAGTCAAAAATAACTAGTTTACTTTTGTTGTAATTTAATGACTGGCATGTCAATTTTTTTAAGGAAGCAGATCACCAGTGAGTAACCATGGGTCCAGATCGAATTGCTCCATCACTGATCAGGTCAGTAATTTAACCAGTACAGACCATCTGCATCTCTCAATGGCATCGGGTTAAAGTTGATTTACTATCCAGATCAGGATAGGTTGGTAAATTCATAAATGAGTAATATTATATTATACTACTACAAAATTTGATTAAGTTATTAATTTCCTGCAAGGCATTGGGGAGGCACTGGATATCAGACCTCAGACTATCATGATATAGATGCCTACTTGCTAGCCTTTATGCTGGTTTTCATCCATCACTACAAGCTAGAACACTTTGTATCTAACTAAACTAGAAGAAACTGCATAACATATAAAATTTACCAGTAAGTGACCAACACAAGACACTAAGGATCACTTCCTGGCATTCAATTATTTATCATTGTATATCCTGTCTAATTTTTTACACTTATCCAACTGTATGAAGCATCTAAGTTATGGCAATTATTACGAGCAAATTTTCTCTAAAATTTTTTTTAGTGTAGTTCAGCTATAAAACGTTTGAACTTGTCTAAATATAAAACATGAAGGAATAGAATGTCTATGAAGTGTGTGTATGTGTGTGTGTGTGTATATATATAGTGCCAGGCAATATGAACTCTTACAACATACAACTTGACATTCCCAAAATTACCAATATGTACTTGCATTTGTAGGAAAATCATCTTTTGATCTAAGCCACCTTTCAAAACTAATCCCAAAGGATTTTAAAGAGACTATGACTGCAGAGGAATTAGATACCCACAAATTGTGGATCATCATTTTAGTTGGAGAATTAATATAAAGGTAGTTGAGTTTTGTCATAAACTAAGGTGCAAAACCCAAAAATACACACTTTTTACTTGCTTACCTCTGCTCCACTGCTTCCAAGTGTCAAGATCTGCAGGTATAAGTCCTTTGCCAATTATTGGTTCTAGTATATCAGCTAGGACTCCCTAATTGAGTTTGCAATAAGTTGAGGAATAATAGATTAGAATAAATAAATGATATGCAGAAAGTACTTAAAGATGACATATAATTTAAAAGTATGCTAGTCAAATCCCATAATGATCAAACATGCTAGCAAAGCTATCAAGATCATAAGGTTTGGAATCATTTCACATGGTAATGGTATTGTCATTTCTCTTGTGATTGATGGTTTTTCTCAATTAATTTCCCATACTATTGGCCTCAAGACCCAATTGAGACAAACAAAAACTAATGCCAACCTTACATGTTGGCAAAGGCTCAAAAGTGAAAACCCTATTTTATCAACAAAAAAGAAATAAGATCTCTGGAACAGTCGTATAAATATGTGAGCTATAATTTAGACGATACGAGTATAGACCAAACAAAGAAAGTTCATACACGCTTACATAAATAAAAGGCATTTTACAAAAACTCAGATTGACATCAATAATCATGTTGACAAGAGGAGGGATGGGTGGAGTCAAGAAGCATATAGTTAGGTAGTACCTTGTCATAACAAAATGCATTTTCTCGAAGAACATGTCTTGCAACGATAGGATCCGATACAACAACAAATGCTTTTGGCCCAAAAGCAAGTTTATTCACAGAGCCATGCTGCCAAGTTCAACAAACATATTTAGAGGAAAGCGAACAATAGGACTTAGCATGTCCACAATTATCAAATCACGAAAGCATAATGCACACAAAAGTAAATGACAGTTAAGAACAAAAATTCAAATTTCGAGCCCGGTTGGCACTGCAAACTTGTGGAAAGGGGGGGGGAGGGGGGGGAGGGGAAGAAAAGATTTTACATGAAAACTTGAAATAATTTACATTTTTAAAACCTTCAATTGCATTTAAAAAAAGGGGTTTTACTAATGCATGCCTTTAGAATAGAGTATCCAGTAGTAAACTATTTTAGGAAAATCTTAATGGGAAAATGAAAAATTCACTAACCTTTCTTTTTTTTTCTTTTTTTTTTTTAGTTTTTTCAATTTTCCTTAAGCAGACAGGCATACATTAATTGAACCCTTTTAAAAATTATGTTTTCAAAACCCAACTTATAAATTCTCTATATCTTAAAAAAATAAATAAAAAAAAAAAAAAAAAATGCACGCTTTCAAACAGCTAACCCAAATGGACATTCAATAGAAGCACTGTAGGGATTTTTTTTTTTTTTCAATCAACTAGCTGACAACTAATCAACCAGCTGACAACTAAATCATCTAATAGACAAATTTGCAAAAGAGGGTAAGTAAAGTACCTCTATGAACCAATCATAGAGTGAAAAGAAGAGAGGCCGATCAAACAAATCCGAGACTGCACCTTCAGCTATAGGCATAGACCCAAGACTTCCTCCACTTAACAAATTGGTAAGGAGGTTGCTAGCATTGTCCAGTAAATTTCTTCTGGTTTTTGGTTCATCAGTACTTGTTGATTGACATCTTAAACACCATTGTTATTCAAATTCAATCACTCAAGGAACATGAAAAAAGGGAAATGGATAAAACCAAAGAACAAAAGGAGAGGTACCTGATGGTACTACTAGTCCTTTTTGGGTTAGAATTGAGAGTCAGAGTGAGAGAGTGAAAATATGAGGAGGGCGTTGTGATAGTCATAAATCCCATATCATGATTTCTGCGGGAATTTCCATAACATAGAGGTGGGGGGGAGAGACCGAAGAGAGAAGCAGCCATGGCTATGGACATTGCCATTGCCATGCTTTGAAGTTTGAGCGGTGATGACTGATGAGTGTGTTAAGACAAGACATTAAGAAAGTGTGAGTGAGTGGAAGACCCACCCAAGCCCAACATAGGATTAACAATAAAAGAATGCGGTTGTAAACTCGTGACGTTAAGGCTTAAGAGCAAAATATATAAATATAATTTGGCCCGCATGATGGATCTCATCTTCAAGTTTAACTAGTAAGTTCTCTATGTGATGAACGGATAATGCTATAATGTTTTATGTAAATTTGTTTTTGAAAAATATTATACATATATTATAGCATATTTATTATAAAACTTTGCTAGTAAGGAGTTCATCATAAAAAGTAATAATTATAAATTGCACACATATATCTATTATAATTATTTTGTTCAAGTAATGAGCAATAATGAAAACAACTTGGAGTAATATTGTATAATAAAAGTTGATAAAAGCATATTAATTTATTTTATATTATTGATTTTTATTATGTGATGTAATAAAAAGCTTCATTACGATTTTTTTTTTCTTTAATGCTTTGTTATTGTGATATGGTAACGTTTGTTGTCATTATCAGTTTCTCCATCTTCAACATTTGAAATTTAGTCCGTCCATATTTATTCAATTTTTGAGTTTTCATCATTTTTTCCTTTTGTTGTATCATTTGTGTTAATTACTAATGAATTGGCACCGAGAGATTCTTGATTAGATCTTACAAAGTTTGGACTTTGTCGCTAAGATTTTTCATAGATATTTGCATTTATATTAAATTTTAATGATGTGACAGTTTTTTGTAAATTTTTTATTTTTGTTAATTTTGGAATAGTGCAGCAAAAAGAATTAACATAGCATGTTGAATTGTGTTTTTTTTTCTTCCATACCTTTTTATCATTTGAAGGCGCATCAAAAATCTTATCAACTATATAATTTTCAAAACCATTTTTTAGATTAAATTCATTCAAATGAAGTAGAAAAATCCATTTTTTTCCTTTTTTTTTTTTCAAATAACGTGAGATTCCTTCTCCAATATCAATATTTTTACAATAATTTAAATAAGTTGTGCCTTAGTTTATTTTTCAGCAAGATCTTGATCTTGTAGATTTATTTAGGATTTTCTCGGCACCTCGATCAAATACCACAAACTTTGTTTTGTTAGTTGCATTAAAAACTTCAATTTGAATCCTGTATCTAAAGTTGTTTGCAATTGTATATATATAGTAGTTATAGTGAGATAAATATATTATAAATATTTGGAGAGTATGTAGTTAATGTGAGTGTCTCTAACTTTGGGATAGAAAGATTTATTTTTGTTTTACATTTTGCACACCAAAATGATTCTGTTTGTAATTTGACATTCATTTCACAAAGTACGCACAATATGTAATACCAACGCATTGTTGTATCAATGTTACTTATTATTGCAATACCCTAGCAGTTCACATCTTGCAATGAACTTTGAAATTAATATGTATTTTTTTTTAATGTAAATAATATGATCTATTATTATTTTTATACATAAATGATGAGTATAATTTGAAATAATTAACAAACATTTTTCGTAGGATCTCATTCAATGCATTTTATCTTTACTATTTTCTTCATATTATTTAAAGATAAATCCTCCTAAGAAAATTTTTTTGCATGTATTTTTGGTATTTCTTGTATTGGATCATGTTTTTTACCATTCCTATCATTGAATTTTTTTAATGAAAATATTAAGTTAATGGCATTTTGTGAGATAGTATATGCTCTTTATTAGACTTTTTTGTTATTATAAATTTTAGAAATATGCACTTGTCAATTATTTCAGCAACCTGAGAGATCTCAAGATTTATATATATTTTTGTTGCACTGGTCGATGACAGAGAATTTGTTTGCATAAATTGTATAGAATATTATTAATAGACAAAAGCATATTAAATTGAAATTGGGGAAAAATGAAAAGATATTTCATGAGAATGAGATTTTCTAGAAGTATCATCTATACGTGAGGGAGGAAGAAGAGAGTTTGTAAGAGGGTAAGGGTTTTTGCTTTGATTTACACGTGGGAATGGTCAAACTTGGGTCATAATATGTAAGGTAAGAACTGGGCCTGAGTTTTTCATAAGGTTTGGTCTACTTTTAAAAGGTAATCAATTTTATAGTGAATAACTTTTGGTCTAATTGGTATAATTATCAAGAACAACTCATATCAATATAATAGTAAAAATAAGTTATTATGATTTATTGGGTAACAGTAAAAAAAACTTAATAGAAAAAGGTAAAAAATGCTAAATTTATATAATAGTAAAAATAAGTTACTATGATTTATTAGGTAATAGTAAAAAAAACTTAACGAAAAAAGGTAAAAAAAAAGGTTAAATGCAATAAGTTACTACGATCTATTGAGTAACAGTAAAAAAAAAATAATAATAATAAAAACTTAATAAAAAGAGGTAAAAAATGCCAAATTTATATAATAGTAAAAATAAGTTACTATGATTTATTGGGTAACAGTAAAAAAAACTTAATGAAAAAAAGGTAAAAAAAGAGTTAAATGCAATATTAGAGTGCCACGTGGCAAGACCTCATGCACTTTCACATGAGGTCTTTGCTTTTATATATATATTGATTAGTGAGATTTATATTGTTTCACACTATTAAAGAAATTAAAACTTTCGGCAAAAAATGTGAAGAATGAGCAAAACAGCAGTAAGGTCTAGAGAGGAAGACAAAGAACTCCAACAGAGTACTAAGAAGGTAAAAGAGGACCATAGGGTGGGAGCTCATCACATGGCTTCCCCTTCCCTATGGTGAAGGAGGTAACAGGTCATACAAAGAGAAGCTTGTAGGTGAGATTCCAAGGGCTTTCGAATAGGCTTTTGATTTTGAGAGTAACATGGAAACTGAGATTGAGTCAGATGATGAGTTTACCGACCTTTCGCCAGGTGAAGTTGCTGTGAAGTTATTCGGGGAGAGGAAAGGAAAGATGTGTGCTCCTTGGGCAAATGCACTCATAGTCAAAGATTTCGGTAAGAATGTGGGTTATCATTTCCTCCATTCCAAGCTTCTAGGTATGTGGAAACCGATAGGCAAGATGGATTGCGTGGACTTAGGTCACAATTTCTTTCTTATCAAGTTCTCAGTCAAAAAGGACCATTCAAAGGTTCTTAAAGGGGGTACGTGGTTCATGGGAGGCCACTACCTTTCTATCCGCTGCTGAGAACCAAACTTCAGATCGTCTACAGCGAACATGTCCTCGGTGGTAGTTTGGATTAAGCTCCCTGAGCTTCTTATTGAGTATTATGAACCCTCAGTGTTAAGGGATATCGTAAAGGCCATTGGGCTAGTCGTGAGAATAGATACACACACGGCTACAGAGTCTAGGTGACGGTTTGCCAAGTTGTGTGTCCAGATTTGTTTTGACAAACCTTTGGTCAGGAACATTAAAGTTGGTGGGCTTGACCAACTAGTATAATATGAAGGTATAACCGCGCTATGTTTTTCGTGCGGTAGAGTTGGTTATAAGGCGGAGGGCTATCCATACAAAGCCGGGGTGCCGGAGAAAGTTGGTAGACCAAAAGAGGCGAGAAAAAATCAGAGTTCGCAGGGACAAGGCCTACCAGAGGAAGAGGCCTTTGGGCCTTGGATCCTTGTTGCACGGAAAATGAAACAAAGCAGGAAGATTCGAAAAGAGTTGAATCAGTTACCACTTTCAGAGCTTGTGGAATATGGACCTAAGAAGCTTGTGGATACCAAGCCTTCCAACGTGGCTCTAGTTAGGATTAATATGGGCCTGGGGAACAGTGCTGGAAAGCAAAAGCAAAAGGTTTCAGTTTTTTCGTTTGGTAGTGGCTTTAAAGTAGATTGGTTTACAGATCTTTCTCTCTTGAACAAGACCAAAGACGTCTCATCAAACGTCAAGAGTATTGGCACTGGCTGAGGTTAGAAGCCTAGGAAAGCATCTCAGGACCAAACAAACAAAAAAACTAGCCAGGCTTGGAGAGCAATTGGCCAAAGCATGCCAAAAGCCTCTTTAGAGATAGAAAGTTGTTTTGCTTCTGTTGAGGAGCTAGGAAAAGTAACACCCCTCAAGGTGTTCAGGGCAGGAGGGCCCCCGTCACCCTCACTCAGTTGTGCGATTACAAGCTCCGGCATGAAGATGCTAGACGCGGATAATGGAGATGATATGATGGTCCAACCAGATGCAACCGTGGAGGAAAGGTCGAATGAACCCTATTGAATGAATCTTGACCCAGATCCTCTCAGATTTCCTCTGAAAGAAATTTTCAATTGCCTCTATGTACACGATGATAAGGTGGGATTCAGTGTTGTCACTGCGTGTGATAGCATATCAAGAGCCCCCTTGAAGTGCATTGACCCATCCCTTCGACCAAGGAAAAAGAATACAGCGGATGAGGGAAGCCTTCAAGGGCATGGTAGCCCACCTGCAGACAGAGTTGGGCCCTTGGACCATGTGGCTGATGATATGCTATTTAATGATGGAGGTAACAATTTTGTTCCTTCCTGAGTTTTGGTTCTAATTAATCTCTCTTTGTAGATATGAATATGCTTATCTGGAATTGCCAGGGTGCCTTCAACCTAAATTTTCATAATCTTGTCTCTGATTTGATTCGTAAGCATTATCCGGCAATCTTGGTCATCATGGAAACAAAAGTTAGTGGAGACAGAGCCAAAATTATTGCGGATAGGCTCCTCGTGGATGAGGCAATTTTTATTAATTACATTGGGTTATCTGGTGGCCTTTGGGTTTTGTGGGACTCTACCTAAGTGGAAGTTACATGCTCTCTACCATGGAGCAAGAGGTCCATGCATTGGTGACTCTTAACACCCCCAACTCTCTGGGTCCTTGGCTCCTCTTTGTAGTCTATGCTAGCCCGAGACTTGCTGAAAGGCGACTTTTATGGGATAATCTATCTACTGGTTGGGGGAGATAAGTTTGGAGGCAGAACAGTGAATATCAATAGAGCTCTCAGATTCCAGAAGTGCCTTGATACCTGTAAGATGACTGACATTGGCTTTTCTGGTGCACGCTATACATGGTTTGACCTCTAACGCAGCTTGTTCAAGAGTGAATAGATTGTGTTTTCATAAATGCTGAATCGAATGCTCTCTTTTCGGAAGCTTGTGTTGAGCACCTTGAAAGACGCCATTCAGATCATTATCTAGTCAAGCTGCACTGGGATAGAGCTCAAGGCATTAGGCAAGATTGGCCTTTCAGATTCCAACCAATGTGGCTCTCCCACCCTTCCTTCCCGGACCCTTCCTTCTCGGACATAGTGAGAGATGTTTGGGCAAATCCTAGCTCCTTATTGAATGCAGCTCCAAGTTCACTAATAAAGCTAAGGTTTGGAATAGGAATGTGTTTGGAAATTTGTTCCATCAGAAAAAGTGTATCCTTGCCAGACTTAGGGGCGTTCAAATTGCCCTCTCTAATAACCCCAACAACTTCCTGGTTCGACTTAAGCAAGAGCTGTGTACAGAACTTTCTAAGGTCTCGAAATTAGAAGAAGAGTATTGGGCTATGAAGTTGCACATCACTTGGCTGGTTGAGGGGGATAGAAACATAGCCTTTTACCACACTTCTACTCTGGTGCGTCGAAGCAGAAATTGCATCACTTGCTTGAAAGACCACATGGGAAACTAGTTGAATGAGGAGAGAGATATTGCCGATTTCATCAGGACTAGTTATTCTGAGTTAATTATCACAGTAGCTCCCTCATTTTTTGTGGGATCTCCCTTGCTGGAACTCCTGCTTGAAGGAGGATGTTGACCAATTGTTGAAAAACGAGAATCGGCATTTTATATTTTCCTTTCTAGGGAGCATGTATTTTAGGGTTTTAAATATTATAAATATTAAAGGAATACAAAGGCAACCACGTTTTTTGCTGCTGAAAACCCTTATTTTTCATCAATTTTTAGAGTTTTTATTTTCTATGGAAGTTTAAGAACCTAAGCTAGGGTTATGAATAAATCCCCAATGTTGTAAGTTATCCACTATTCAATCCAAGCATGTTTTTCACGTTTTGATTATTGAAATCAATTTTCTTCTTTTCATAATTGTTTTGTTAGATTGATATTTAATTTCTAATTCTATCATAAGTCTAGTCTTGAATCTTCTTATTGTTAGAATATGGTTTTATAATCTTTCTTGTAAAACGGGGTAATTTTGTTAGATATTACTTTTTCCATAGTATTGCCTCTAGGGTATATGATGTTCTTGAGTTTTTTTAGTAAAGTTATTGTTTTCTAGAATAAATTGTTAGAACAATTGATGAATATAATCAACCAAAGAGATTTTTATTAATGAAGCATATTTCTAAATTTTCCAATTGGATAGTTTATGTGTTTACTTACCCGATTGTGTACTAAATTGGATTGGTAGTGGATGCTTAAAAATACTGGACAAACCCTAATGCCCTAGTGATTTTAATTATTGAGTTTTACCAAACTTTCTTTTTCTTAAGTTTCAATCATATTTTTCTATATTATTGGCGCATTTGACGTGTTCTTGTTTTCCTTTTCTCAATGGAACAACAACCTTAGCTGCATTACAATTTCTGTTACAAAATTGGACGACATCAATGATCATCTCATAAAATATAATATAATTTATTGTCAATTCAAAAAATGTTTTTAGGTGGCAAAGCTGAGACATGGATCAGGTCACTATCTTGAGACGATACATGCTGTCTATGAGATTTTCGATATAGTAGACTAACAACATTATGTGTGCCACCCCCCGGGATACAACGACCTAGCCACCTTGCTGATTATCCTTATAAGCCTATACCGATTGTAGGATATGAAACTATTAAAATAATACTTTCTTTTACCTAGAAATATAGTGTAGTAGGGATATATATTTTTCGTTAAAAGAAGAGGAAAAAAACCATACAAGTGTTTTAGAAATATGTTGCTTCATATAAAAGTGATAAGACAAAACTACATTTGTTTTTGCACATCCCATTCACTTCACATAGCTAGAGTTCTATATATCTCTATATATGCTGACACAAAATAGTCTTATACTTGAGGATTAATTCCTAAAAATGGGAAAAATAATCCACAATGGAAGGATTAAGCAACGGATTAAGACGAATAATGAACGAATCAAACTCTTTTATAGAGGGGAACAACGTTCTAGAGGTGCCTAATACAAATTAAGGGAACTTGAACTTAAAGAACATTCCCTTTGTCTCTCTCTCTCTCTCTCTCTCTAAGGGTGCTTCTATTATTCAGGCCAGGCCAGATTAAGGGGCCTCATTAATACGGAAGTGATTGTTTCATTGGGTCCTGCGTTTTCTTTGTTGTGTCCCTTGGAGGGAGCTTAAGAAGAGGAGAAACCTCAGTTTAGAAGGGACATGTTAACAACATTATATTTATTTCTTCGGGAAGAAAGTTCTATCTACCACCTCGATAATGGACCTCGGGGAATGAATTCAGCTTGGATTTCCACGGTGGTGGGCTTCAATAGTTTCTCCTCACTCAATAGGCTTCTTCGTTCATAACCATACCTTGGGCTGGGTCCATTCTTCAAAGCAGTTCTTTGGGCTTTTGGCTCTCGGCCCGAGCTTACATTCATCCCCCCACATTTATTTATGTCAATAATTTCCCTTATTGAAAGGTCGGAACATTTGAAAGGAAAAGTTTTATTAGGAAATGTCTTTGGTAAGGAAATATTGCTATATACATTGAGCCACTAAACGTTCATATGGTCAATAATATTTATAGTCATTCAAATGCTGACATTATATACAAAATAACTCACAAATTAATACAAATATAAAGCCTTTGAATTTGGTAAAGAGTGAACTGATTTCATCAAGTCAATTAAATAAGCATTTAATAAAAATATTGTAATTTTTATAAGGGTAAATTACAAAATTGGTCCCTGTTTTTTACACCATATTTCAATTTAGTCCCTAACATTTCAAGTAGGTCAATTTAGTCTCTAAATTTTTCAGTTCCATGTCAATTTAGTCCCTACCGATATTCCTTGGATGGAAAAAGTTGATGTGTCAAACGGAACAATAAAAAATTATTTTCTATGTCACATCAATGCCAACTATACCCACTCAGATTAAAAAAAAAAAAAAAAAAATCCAAATTAAAACTAAGACACAGGAGATACCACCAACCACTCATCTCCATCTCCTTTCCCTAAAATCCATTATTCTTGCACATAAACATCAATCAAGAACCAAGATATTTTTCTTCTCAAAAAAAAAAAAAAAAAAAAAAAAAAAAAGGGGAAAAAAGAGAGAGAAGAAAACCAAGATATTCCTCGTCCAAAGATTATCCACTGCTACCCTGGGTTGTCATCTGAAGAAAGAAGGCAACCTTTCTTGGGACCTTTGTACATCAATACTTCTTTGAGGAAAACATCTCCCTATAAACCTCTAAGAACTTAACAGTAGGAATGAACATCAAGTTTATCTTCCTTTGAAGGCCTCAAAAAATCTGTTCCATCCTTTGGCCCAAAGTTACTCCAGAGTACAACAGTTCAATGAAATTTTCCATAGACTTAAACTCCCAATCTTGTGGCGATTTAGTGAATTAAGGGTTCCAACTACGCCCACGATCCAAATAAGATGCAAACGAGTTATTCTTGTCTACTGTGACTCCATAGGATTCAAGGAACATATCCTTAAGACAAGAATCTTCCCACCAAGTATCATGCCAAAAACTCACTCGTATACCAACCCCATTAATAAACTTGATTTTCTTGCAAAAGATATCTCATCTGCTTCTGATACATTTCGAAAGGCTTACCTAATGTAAACCTTGTACCTTCTCCAATGACCAACCCATCTCATAACTGTACCCCAAACCGCAACAATCATTTCCCTAGAGGAGCTTGATTGAATTCAGGCCCAAATCATAACGATCATTTCCCTAGAAGAGCTTGATTGAAAGTGCTTAGCTTTCCAATCCCTAGTTTTAACTTTTAATGAGAGAGAGAGAGAGAGAGAGAGAGAGAGAGAGAGAGAGAGAGATATTTTAGGGAGAGGATATGGAGATGATTTTGGTTGGTTTAATTTTTTTCTAGTTTGATTTTTTTTTTTTTAAATCTGACATGGCGATACAATGGGCAATTGATGTGCTATGAAAAATAATTTTTTATTTTTCCATTTGACACATCATCCTTCTCTATTCAATAGATAACGGCAGGGATTAAATTGACATAGGACTGAAAAAATCAAGGACTAAATTGACCCAATTGAAAGGTTAGAAACTAAATTGAAATATAGTGTAAAGGATAAAAACTAACTTTGTAATTTACCATTTTTATAAAAATATTCCAACACATCTTTAATAAAAATAATGAATTGACATAATTTTCCATTCTTTTGGTTTTTTTTTTTTTTTTAAGATACAAAATGGACACTCATGTGTGTGTGTGTGTGTGTGTGTGAGAGAGAGAGAGAGAGAGAGAGAGAGAGAGAGAGAGAGAGAGAGAGAGAGAGAGAGAGAGAGAGAGAGAATAATTGACAATTATTGAATTAATTAGGTTAAAGTACGAATATGTAAAACGTTTTATTTTTTATTTGATATTAGCAATAGGAGAGGAGGATTTGAATATTGGTTGTCTTTATTGGAAACATCAAGAGGAGTCAATTGAGTTAAAAAACTCTTAACATTTTTTTTTATAAACAGGGGTATCTAGACCTCTTCAAGTATTTAACTATTCTTTTGGGTGTATGTCATATTTTGTCATTTCTCACATCTAAAAAGCTTTTTATCAATTTGGTTACCAGCCATGAATAATAATTTCAAAACACTTTATCATCGAAGTTTGCTAAACATTTTAAACACTAAATTTTTTTTATTGTCAAAACACTCAACGGTTAAAATTATACTTCCCATGTTAATACCAAAACGACTTAAACAAGACCAAACACAGATATAATATCATTATTGCTACTCTACTAGTGGGAATCTAAAATTAGTAATATGATTTGATAATAGTTTACAACATGAAACAAAAATAAATAAGTACTTAGTTTATTAATCAAATTGTTTTAAAGGATAAAAGTGGTAGGACGTTTGATGATGAAGCTGAACCTAATTCTAAACATGAACTTTTTCAATTGAAACATCATTCCATGGCCCCATTTCTTCATTTCTAACATATTCAAGTTCATCAAAATTTGGTTGAACATGGGAAACTTTTTGAACTCCCTCCAATTCCATCATGATCTCTATCATGGTAGGTCGTTTCTTTCCATTCAAGTGCAAACATCTTTTTGCAAGGTTAGCAATTGCCATGACTTCATCTTTATCACAAACCTTGCGTACTTGAGTATCAAGTATATCAAAGAGACGGTTCTCTTTTAATGAATGAACAAAATAAGTAGATAGATTTCGACTTTCTACTGATCTTGTCAAAGAAACTGGTTTTTCTCCTGTTAAAAGCTCAATAAGGACCACTCCGAAACTATAAACATCACTTTTGTCTGTAAATTGACTTGTTTGAAAGTATTCTGGATCCAAGTAGCCAAAAGTACCATATACTAGTGTGGTTACATGAGTTTGGTCAATGGCTACTGATCTTGAAGTGCCGAAATCTGCTACTTTTGCTTTATATTTGTCATCAAGGAGAATGTTTGAAGATTTTATGTCTCGATGGTAAATGGGTAGTGAAGCTGCAGAGTGTAAGTATGATAGAGCTCCCGCAATTTCTGTGGCAATTCTTAAGCGCATATCCCATGTTAGCAATGGAAAATCTTCATTTTCTTCGTGGAGATATTGAAAAAGTGTGCCATTGGGAATGAATTCATAAACTAACAAAGGAACTTCTGTCTCAAGACAACACCCGAGTAGTTTAACCACATTTCTATGATTGATTTGTGAAAGAATGATAATCTCATTAATGAATTGTTCAAGATTTCCCTCATCCACTGTGTTGCACTTTTTAATTGCCACAATTCTTCCATCAATTAACATTCCTTTATAAACTGTACCTTGTCCACCCTTACCAAGTATTCTATTTTCATTAAAACAATCAGTTGCATTTTTCAACTCTTTTGAATTGAATAATTTTGCCTTCTGAACGTTGTTTTCATTTGAAGATAATTGTTGTTGTAATAACAAACCACCATTCCTTTTGAAGAATTTATGCTTGAGCTTTATTTTGTTTCTTTTCCTTATCACTTTGTATAACCACCAAATAACAAGGAGTAGAAACAATACCCCAAAGGTTGTACAAATAACTGCATACATCAAGCAAAAAAAAAAAAAGAAATATCACATCAACCACTTTTTTTTTTCTTTTTTTTTTAACGGTTAGAAACATCGGCCTAAAAATTTAGGTTATAGAAAAATATGAATAAGTGTAAATATATTTGGACATAATTACAATGATTTGGAAACATCTTTCCCGCTAAAAGTTGCCAACATTTTTTTATTCTACATTAATATGTTCTCACAATTTGCACAACCTAAATAAGTGTTAACTCCTAATTAATTTCTTAAGAAAAAGGGAATTTACTATTAGGTACTTGATTTTTTATTAACAGTTCAATTATGTAATGGCTTTCTGAGACTGGGATATTTTGTCACTTATCTAACTTTTCAACGTGTCCGTGGGCTGTCCTGCCTTAAATAAGCTTAAACACCTAATTGATGAATTCTTACAAAATTTTTAATTTCAAAAATCTAAATTGAAATGAAGAATTGTACAACTTTATAGAGAAAATTTATTTCTAGATAGATCTGTAATCTGTGGAAAAATATAGAAGAGTGATGAGTAATGCAATTCAGCTAATAGTCTGAAACTATCAAGTTATAGAGAGGTATGACTATATCTTTTAGTGATAGATTGCCAAGAGAACAGAAATTAAAAGCTAATTGACTTTTTATGTGCTTCATTTTCTAAATGTGCATTTAATTTAGTAAACTAAAAGTGTATGAAAAATTTTATTTTTTATATAATTTTTTCTTATCCGTGATCTAGCTCGGAAAGTAGAATTATAAACACACTAGATGTCAGTTGTACCGTCCCTCTTAATGGGACAAAATGGGCTTTTGCCCTTTTCAACCAAATTAATTAGCCTTATGCCCTCCTTCCCAAACTAAATAGGGAAATGCCCCTCTTTTAAAACTCGATTTTCTCAAAATCGAGTTAGGTCCTATAGCGGCGTTTTTAAGGACCTATAGTGACGTTTTCAAGACCTATAGTGGCGTTTTGTAACTCGATTTATATGAAATTGAGTTATAGGTAAAAAAAATTAAAAAAATTGCCTATAACTCGATTTAATGGAAATCGAGTTAAAAAACGTCACTATAGGTCTTGAAAACGTCACTATAGGTCCTTAAAAACGCCGCTATAGGGCTCCATAATTTTTTTTTTTTTTTTTTATAACTCGATTTTGAGAAAATCGAGTTTTAAAAGAGGGGCATTTCCCTATTTATTTTGGGAAGGAGGGCATAAGGCTAATTAATTTGGTTGAAAAGGCAAAAGCCCATTTTGTCCCTCTTAATGTCATGAACCTTATGCTATAACATGTCCGGGTCACGTAACCAAGATCTTGTTATTCATTTTTCAAATTTCCAAATTTAATGAGCATACGGACGTACCTATAATGGCTGTCTTCAATGGAGACTTTTGCTTCTCTCGCATCTTGCAACTATAACTGCCTTCTGTATTCTGACACTCTGAATTGCTTATTATCTGACATGTGGCATACTTTTGGTCTTCGCATTCATTTATATCTGATAGGAATAAGATAACACGAAAATTAATTAATTTTTTGTGCATTTTGGTGTTTACACTTTACATACATATCTTTTCTCACTTTCACTTATATAGGCAACAGAGGTTTGGGCACAATTTGTTCTTCAAAATTGATTTGGGTTAAATCCAAGGAGGCTAATCAAGCTCAAACAGCCTTATTACAATTAGGATTGCGTTGGTTCTTAAGCATCCGGGAAAACATAAGCAGACTCTAAACATAAACAGAAAACACCAAAAAAATGTTATGGCTCAATCAAAAGCTGATAGTAGAAAACCAAAAGGTGGTCGGAGCCAATTGCAAGTGAGTCGCTTTAGCTTTTTCAGGCTTTGTGGCAAAACGCAAATGTTATTTTAGCAAGAGCTTAAGACACCGACAAGTTTAAATATAGAAATAAAAAAGGGATAAATTACAACAATTATCCTTGAGAATTTATGAAGTAAAACCCCCCACTTGAGGTTTGTATAAATGCGAAAATTAATTCATGCCCTCTAAAAAGTGTGATCTCACTAACAAAATATTCAATTTGAAAAAAGATTCTTACCCAAAAGATGAGATGGCATTCCCTCTCATGAGTTTGATCATGAGATGACACACAAACACACATATATAAAGGTTGGGTTCAAGCTATATCATATGTAAATTTACGTAATATTGCACTATTCAATTTCTTGTTATTGGAATAGTAATTTAAAATTCACACTATTTGATTACATAGTCTCTATGTTCTTAACATATATATTGAATTTCACGACAAAATAGGAAGTTATTACTTTTTCATCCATAAACTCATATTTGATGTATAATTTTAAATTACAAAAGTTGAACTTTAAACAGTTGATTGAGGACATGGCTATTGATCCTTGACCTTCTTGAAATTTTGCAATTATGGAAAGTATATGAAAATAATGTAATCCAACAGTAGATTTGTCAAAATTTTCTTTCAATAAAAAAAAAAAAATATATATATATATATATATATATATATATATCTTAAGTGATGTAACATTGTTTAAAGTTATACTAAGGATAAATTGAGTCCAACCCCCCTCTCATAAAATCTTTAGAGGGTGTGTTATTTCATAAAACGTTTTTGTGAGTATCATTAAAGTTGGTGTAATTTATCCAAAAGAAAAAGAAAAAGAGAAAAAGTGTACAAGATATAAATATATAAGAACACATAATACTTATTATATTATATATTAGATCATTATATAATGGGAAATACATAGTTTAGTTTAGGAAAAATTTAAGTTAGAAATTTAGAATATATGTTATTTTGATAAATATTTCAGACTAAAACCTAATCATTAACTTAAAATGAAAGTGTGGAGCATTAGAAATACAGTACAAATTTTTAAAGATATAATTTAACATCTTTTATATTTTAAGATTGTGTTGTTAGTAATTAGTATTGGTAAAAAAGTCGAGTTGAGATGAACTGAGAATTAAAGTTTAGGATTATTTATTTAATTATTCTTTGAATAGGAGATGTGGTCAAGGTTATCACCAAATTAGAATATATATTCAGGCTTAGTTCATTTTTGGCTGAACAAATTTAAGCATGTTCATGAACAACAAAATTAGATCAATCTTTTCTAATATATAGTAAACATTGCAACAAAAATTTGTATGCTGAATGAGGAATGGAAATCCACAATATTTTAATTATATACATAAGCATTGAATTATAAGCCTGCTTAAAAACTCTATATATTACTTTCGTGTATGTGTGTTCTAATAAAGTATTACTGTTTCCTCAAAAAAAAAAATATATATATATATATAGGGATGTTTATTCCATATCGGTTGTGTGTGTTAGAGTTTCAGTCCTTATAACTCCAGGCTGTTACCACAAAAGTTAGAACCTTTTGTAGTGGTACTCTGGTTATATAATGTATCATAAGCTTGTTTAAAAAATTCTATATATTACTTTTGTGTTTGTGTGTTTTAATAAAGTATTACTGGATGTTTATCCCACATCAGTTGTTTGAGTTAGAGTTTCGGTCTTTATAACTCCAGGTTACTATTGCAAAGGTTAGACTCTGTTGTAGTGGTATTCTGATTATGTAATGTATCATAAGCCTATTTAAAAAACTCTATATATTACTTTCGTGTTTATGTATTCTAATAAAGTATTATTGTTTCCTCAAAAAAAAAAAAAAATTATGACATCCATTTTGTAATAATTGCTCTTTATTATCTTGTTAAGACATCAATCAATTTTTAGTGTAGAGGTATGGGGTTCAAATCTCAAACATTTTATTTGATCATAAAAACTTTACCAATTAAGCTAATGGAAATTCATGGTATTTTAATTATTTGATATGTATAGAGACAAAGTTTTAACCCATTGATAATTTATTTTAGTATAAATATAGTATATGGTGATAAGTTATTTAAAATCATAAATAATTCTTGAATATAATTTAAAATAACGTGGTATTATGCATACCTTTAAATTTTTTTTAAAATAATTTTTTAGTATGAAATGATATTCTCTATTTAAAAGATGGATCACAAATATGCCACAATTTTTTGGCCCTATCTTTTGATGTCCACTCCAGTTGATTATCTTTTGTTCTCCTCAATGTGACCAAATGTAATTTCATCTAATATAATTACTCTTTAGTAACAATTCCAACAAAATACCAAGCATTATTTCTCAAAACCATAATTAGTAATGTACAGGGCAGAATATGTATGGTATGAAATATGTATGTGCTTCATTTATTATGAATTTGAACAAAAAAAATTCATACAATTAGTATAATACAAAAAACGTTTAATACATATTTAATATGTTTATTTTTAATTATAATAAACGTGTATTTTTTTAGAGATAACGAGAGTTTTATTAAGAAATATATATGTACATACGTGTAATATATGGTATGTACGTGTACTTTACTTACAATGCTCAAAAGAATAAAATTTACCAATATTAATATTTCTGATAAAATCCATTCTACTAGAATTTAAAATTTACTTGCAATAGTCTTACAATAGTCTTATTGTATGCAACCTTTTCATCAAGCTGAACGTACTGTCTACAGCTATAAAAAGAAAAAAAATAAAAAATAAAAGGAAAAAAATGTATACATAGGAACATAGATCTCAAGAGTCAAGAGATCTATATATACTACTACGCATTCTTGGTGTATTGGTCACTCTATAAGTATAAGTGTTTATGAAATGTGGGAGGTAAGAGTCAGAATTTAAATCTCTAGAAGAAAGCTTTTCACACATGTATGTATGTATGTATATATATATATATATACATTTTGATTAATTTAGAATAATCTATATATGAGTCAAAATTAGGCATGTAATGTAAATAGTTGGGGAAAATCGAAGGTGTTGGTAATAGAAGTTTACCTTGACATCCCGTGTTAAGATAAGGATTTCCTTCGTATCCACTAAGGCAATAACTCGTGGTCCCGAAAGGCGTATGATCCAGATATATATTCCTTCTTCTTGCCTCGGTGCCAGTTAAATTTATGATGGCGGTAGGTATTGTCCACTCCAGCATCACAGGAACGTATTCCAAATACTGCATATCGTTAGAGGGATCTGTTTCATTTGATTCCAACCACGATGTCTCTGCTAGGAAGGCATGTTTGCAAGTATTCATGTTGTTTGTTGTACTCTCCCAAGTAACATTAAGTAGTTGAATCCCATAAGAAGGGACTGTGGTCTGGCAGCAGTCGAACCCTGAGCATTTACCTCTCAGCTTTTGATTATTGCAATCCGTCTTGCAACTAGCAATCACCATAGAACCAAGACCAGCCATTGTGGCCTTGTTGTTGCAACCAACTGAAACGAATTTATCCCGATTTGGCGAGAAGAAAAAAGAAGTTCCGGAGATGTCCACAACACCACCACTTCCCACCACCGAACTCTTATTTATGCAGTTCGAAGAAATAATAGGCATCATAACTCGAATGAGTCCGGCCTCAGAAAAAGACTCATCAGTATTAGAAGGATCAGGAATTCTGATTTTCAGCACCTCCATGCGAATGCTGGGTAAGAAGGCTATAGCAGCAGCTCCACTTCCATTGCAAACAATTTCAAACGATTGGTGCATGAAGCAATCGCTTCCGATTCCAAACGGATATGGAATCGAAACATTTCCACATCTATCAGGACAATTGGGTTTTGCCATAGGTGGTGCTCCTTCTGCGAATCCAAATGCCACTGCCAGCAGAAGTAAGAAAGTAATTCTCATTACAAATTTCACAGCCATTTAATTTTTGGGTGTCTTTTACGGTTCAAACAAGCAATATATATATATATACACATACATACATGGCCTTACAAGAAAAGTATAGCTAGACAATATATTTTTCCGCACCTTCCGATTTTCTTCCTTCGTTTACTTGGACCTTATAAATGGGCAGAGTCAATATTATAACTTGCACACCTAAATTGCTGTCAGTGGAATTTACTTAAAGAGTTAAATAAGCGGCCAGGAAATAGACAACAAACCATTAAATTCAACTTCGAATAAGCTTCAAAGATGAAAAGCCCCTTTTAATTTGTTTGATTGACTAGTATCAGTAATTATCTGTGGATAAAGGAGTTCATTCCGACCATTTTTCCAAAAGATTGAAGAATAAAAACAAAGAAAAGTCATCACAAAAGAACTTTAGGAATTTTTTTTTTTTATTTGATTGGATAGGAATTTATTTGATTCAAGAAGGCAAATATTGACTCGAGTTTTCATATATACCGCATGGGCGGCTCCACTTTTTTATTTTTTGAGAAAGTGGGCGGCTCCACTTGGAGCCCGGGTGCAATGAACCCCCTGCAGACCAAAAAAAAAAAACTGTATATAATATTTTTTTAATTTAATTTATTTATTTATTTTTTTTTTGTTTTGACCTCCTAAAATAAAATTTTGAACACTTTGATTTTACTTTCTATAATGTAGCTCGTAGAATTGATAATGAAGAACTCATGTAACAATTTCAAAATATGAAACATCATAGAAAGTAATTGTAAAACTTTATGTATTTCAGTTTTTATTAAATTTTTTTTTTTTATATATATATTGATATATTTGTCAAGATACTACAGAGAAGACCAGCAAAGATCATAATAAATTACAAGATCAAGGGAAGAAGAAAGTACACAGCTCTGCTAAACGACAGTGAGCAGAGTTTGTATACTTGTTATTTTTCTGTTCTATACGGTGTGTAGTTTTGGGTGTTATTGTATAGCTTTAGTAACTAGCATGTGGACATCACGTGAGTAGCTATTAATTCTATTAATTAGGATTGGAGGGTAATCAGTTAGTTAGTTAGTTAACCTTTAGTTCTTTTACTTGTGTATATATATACAGAGCATTGTAATTCTTATTCATTCAATATACAAGAAATAGAAATTCATTCCTTCTCTCTCTATTTTCCTAATATGGTATTAGAGCGAGTTTTAGCTTCTGCTTAAGTTTATCAAAATTCCCAATTCTTTTTCCCCAAAAGTTAGGGTTTTCTTCATTAGAGTCTTAAAGCTTCATCAATGGCTTCCTCTGGTTCTACGAGCATCACCATTGATAAATCGCATCCTTTCTTTCTCCATCATGCTGAGAATCCTGGTGCGATATTAGTTTCACAACCATTGATTGGAGGTGAAAACTATCCTACGTGGGCATGTTCTATGGAGAGAGCTCTTAGGATCAAGAGCAAATTCTGGTTGATTGATGGATCAGTCTCTCTGACATCAGCCATGGAGAAAGTTCCTCTCTTGGTTCAAAGCTGGGCATGATGCAATGATATTGTGGTTTCTTGGATCATCAATTGTGTTTCTCCCAGGATTGCCACAAGCATGGTGTATCGTAAAACGGCTAAGGAAGTTTGGAATAAGCTTCAGAGCATGTTTTCCTAGGGTAATGGACCTAGGATTTATCAATTGCAGAAGGATCTAGCATGTTTTTCTTAAGGTGAGCTTTCTGTGACTGAGTATTTTACCAATCATTCAATTCTGTGGGATGAATTACAGAATTATGAACTAACTCCTAACTGTTCTTGTGAGAAGTGTGTGTGTAATGTGAATGAGAAGATCTCTAAGATTCATCACAAAGAAGCTGTTATGCAGTTTTTGATAGGTCTCAATGACTCTTTCTCTCACATTCGAGGGCAAATTTTGTTGATGGATCCTATTCCATCTGTTGAGAAAGTGTTTTCCCTGTTGATTCAAGATGAGAAACAGAGATCAGTTGGACAAGGCAACAATAATGGTCCTTTTATGGAGTCCACTGCACTTACTGCAAAGACCATGAACCTTGATTCCAAGATTTTCAAGAAAGGCAAGGAGAAACCTACTTGTAGCCACTGTGGTTTGCATGGACACACTGTGGAGAAGTGTTACAAATTCCATGGTTATCCTCCTGGCTACAAGACCAAGCCCAGGGCTAATCAAGTTTCATCCTTTGATGTTGTTCAAGATTCAGCTATTACCACTCAGCAAGCTTTTCCTTTTACAATGGAGCAATGTCAGAAGTTACTTGCTATGATTGGAAGGAATGAGACTCAGACCAACACTGTTGCCATGGCAAATAATGTTGCTTTCAATCAAGCTTCATGTTCTCAGTCCACACCCCTAGCAGGTAATTTCAAGCACTCCATATTTTCTGCTAAACTTATGAACAAAACTGCCTTTGGTGTTGATACTTGGGTCATGGACACAGGTGCAAGTGATCATATAGTTTGTTCTATATCTCTTTTTCAATCTTATACCATTGTCTCTCATTGTGTTGTTGAATTACCAAATGGTGAATCAGCACATGTCACTCACATTGGCATTGTTAAAATCTCTAATTCTCTTATTCTTGATCATGTTCTTTGTGTTCCCTCTTTTTCATTCAATCTGTTGTCTGTGAGCCAACTCACTCAAAGATTGCCATTGTGCCTTGTTTTTTTTTATCCCAATATTGTTTTATTCAGGACCTTTCATGTTGGAAAACGATTGGAGTAGGTGAAGTCTATAATGGTTTGTATCTGCTACAGAAAAGCACTTCCAGGACTACACCTTCTTTGTCAAATCATCTTTCCATTCACAAGTTTCCCAAATCAGCTTGTTCCTCTTCTGTTTTTCATAAAGACATGTCAATCCTATGGCATTTTAGATTAGGTCATCCATCTTTGAGTAGAATGTCAGTTTTACAAAATGTATTACCTTCTTTTTTTACTCAATGTACTGATGTTTGTACCATCTGCCCTTTAGCTAAGCAGAAAAGATTGACATTTCCTTCTCATAATAACACGTGTAACGAACCTTTTTCCTTAATTCATGTGGATGTTTGGGGTCCATATTCTATTTGCACTCATGATGGTTTCAGATTTTTCCTTACAATTGTTGATGATGCCACCAGATCTACTTGGGTGTACCTTATGAAATCAAAATCAGATGTTAAACATCTTTTACCTTCATTTTATACTATGGTTTACACCCAATTTAACACTGGTATTAAATCCATCAGGTCTGACAATGCCCTTGAATTCTTCTTAACTGATTTTTATAGTGCTCATGGTATTGTGCATCAAAAGAGTTGTGCATATACACCACAGCAAAATTCTGTGGTTGAAAGGAAGCACCAACATCTTTTGAATGTTGCCAGATCACTTAAAATCCAATCAAACCTTCCTTCAGCCTATTGGGTGACTGTATCCTCACTGCCACCTACCTCATCAATAGGTTGCCTGTTCCTTTGTTACACAACAAGTCCCCTTTTGAACTCCTTTTTCATAAACAACCTTCTTTTGATCATCTTAGAGTGTTCGGCTGCTTATGTTTTATCTCCACTCCTTCTGTTCATAGATTGAAATTTGATTCTAGAGCATTGCCTTGTGTCTTCCTTGGTTACCCCTTCAATATGAAAGGTTATAAAGTCCTTAATTTGCATACCAGGAAGATTTCTATTTCTAGAGATGTCATTTTTCATGAATCAATTTTTCCTTTTTCTCCATCTTATACATCATTGTTGTCTAATTCTCCTCTTTTATCAATTCCTTTACCTGCTTCTTGTAATCCTACTTTTGATGCTTCCTCTAGAACTAAGTCTGTTTCTGCAGGTACACCTTTATGTACTTCACATAGTCCTTCTTCCATTTTGGTTGGTTCTTTACCAATACCCTTGCCTGCCACTCAAATTGATACTCAAACTGATTCTCAAACTAATTCTGTCCCAGACCAGTCTACTTCTTTTACTCAACCTGCTGTGTTGCCTAGTTAGTCCTCTTCCTTGTCTGTTGATGCACCCACTGTGTTGTCTGATCTGTCCTTACCTATTGCACCTCTTGCTATCTTACCTGATCATTCCATTTCCTTGCCTCCTCCTCAGACTGTCTCTCTTAGGAAATCTACTAGGATCAGTAATAAACCTGCTTATTTGGCTGCTTACAAGTGTAATCGGGTCTCTTCCAGCACTTGCCATCCTTTGTCTTCCTATTTGTCATCTCACAGGTTATCACATAAGCACTTGCACTTTTGTAACATGATCTCTTCTATTGAAGAACCTAAGTTCTATCACCAGGCAGTTCAAGATCCCAACTGGAGAGATGTTATGGTTGCTGAAATTTCTGCTCTTGAAGCTAACCATACTTGGGTTCTCACTTCTTTACCTTCTTATATGAAGACTATTGGGTGTAAATGGGTTTATAAAGTGAAATATAAATCTGATGGGAGTGTGGAAAGGTATAAGGCAAGGTTGGTTGCTAAAGGCTTCACTCAAAAGGAAGGCCTTGACTATCTGGAGACTTTTTCCCCTGTTGCCAAATTAGTTTCTGTTAAATGCCTTCTTGTCGTGGCTGCTATGCAAGGCTAGCATCTTTGTCAACTAGATGTCAACAATGCCTTCTTCCATGGAGATTTGAAGGAAGAGGTTTATATGGATCTTCCACCTGGTTTCCACAGCAAGGGGGGGCTTGTATGTAAGCTTGTTAAGTCATTGTATGGTCTCAAACAAGCTAGTAGGCAATGGTTTGCTAAGTTCTCCACTACCATACTCATGCTGGGTTTTACTCAATCCAGGGCTAATTACTCTTTATTTGTTAAGAAGACCTCTACTTCATTCATTGCCCTTTTAGTATATGTAGATGATATATTAATTGCTAGTGATAACAAGCAGGCAGTAGATGAGTTAAAAGTTCTGCTTGATCAGCAATTCAAATTGAAGGACTTAGGTGCCTTAAAGTTATTTTTGGGTCTTGAAGTGGCAAGAACAACAAATGGCATCAGCTTGTGTCAAAGGAAGTACATATTAGATCTATTGAGTGATTCTGGCATGTTGGGGTGTAAACCAGCCAAGATTCCAATGGATCCTAATGTCAAGCTCAGTAAGTATGAAGGTAAGGCTTTACCTGATCCAAGCTCTTATAGGAGACTGATAGGAAGGCTTTTATACTTGACTATAACTAGACCAGATATCACTTTTGCTGTGAATCGTTTGAGTCAATTCATGGCACATCCTAGAGAGCCACATCTATATGCAGCAAATAAAGTACTGCAATATCTCAAAGGAACACCAAGTCAAGGTTTGTTTTTTTCAAGCAAATCAGACCTGCACTTGAAGGCCTTCACATATGCAGATTGGGCTTCCTGTCCTGACACCAGAAGGTTCGTAACTGGTTTTTGTGTATTTCTTGGTGAATCTCTAGTTTCCTGGAAATCAAAGAAGAAACAAACAGTGTCAAGATCCTTAGCAGAATCTGAGTACTGAGCCATGGCAGTAGCTGTTTGTGAAGTCATTTGGCTTTTATATTTACTTAGTGATCTTCAAGTCAAGCATCCTCAGGTAGCTCTTCTCTTCTGTGACAGTCAGGCAGCTCTCCATATTGCTGCAAATCCGGTCTTCCACGAGAGGACAAAGCATATTAAGATTGATTGTCACCTCGTGAGGGATAAAGTTTTAGAAGGATTCATTAGAATGCTACATGTTAAGACAAATTCCTAAATTGCAGATTTGTTGACAAAGGCTCTAAATGCCCATCAATTTGCTTTTCTTGTGTCCAAGTTGAATATGGTCAACATTCATGCCCCTCTTCCACTTGAGGGGGGGTGTCAAGATACTACAGAGAAGACCAGCAAAGATCAGAATAGATTACAAGATCAAGGGAAGAAGAAAGTACACAGCTCTGCTTAAATGACAGTGAGTAGAGTTTGTATACTTGTTATTTTTCTATTCTATACGGTGTGTAGTTTTGGGTGTTATTGTATAGCTTTAGTAACTAGCACGTGGACATCACGTGAGTAGTTGTTAATTTTGTTAATTAGGATTGGAGGGTAATCAGATAGTTAGTTAGTTAACCTTTAGTTTTTTTACTCGTGTATATATATACAGAGCATTGTAATTCTTATTCATTCAATATACAAGAAATAGAAATTCATTCCTTCTCTCTCTATTTTCCTAATAATATTCATGTTCTCTTTTATTTTAAATTTTGTATAATTTATATTTCTTATTGACCCCCTAAAAAATAATCCCAGAGCGGCCCATATTTTTCCAATTTCTAGTTTGAATATAGTACGCGGTTTCTGATTTACCTTCATTGAGAGGACGCTGTGAACGATAATGATGTCTAACAAATGAATGAAAAGAGGAAAACTATTGCAGTCGGTCTTAAATTACATTACAAATGACTTCAAAGGCACAACTTGACTGATTCCAGTTAGCTGCCTATTATTGATATAGAAACTAATAATTACGCAATTACTCAGAAAATGACTTCACAAAAAATTTCTATGATAAAAATATGGTAGTTAATTCGATATTAGGCTGCTACTTCTAAATTATAAGCGAACTCATTCTGGCCAAGAATGAAATAGAATGATGTTCCAATTGCCTTTTTGTATTGTTGTCTCCGCACATAGATCATCAAATTAGGCTGTATAGGCAACGCAATTTTGGCCAAGTACCCATGTTTGACACGGGTACTACTAGTAAGACACTTAGAGCCTATTTGGTTTAGAGCAGTTTTGGATCATATCACTCAAAACTCATAACTGAGTTCTCAAAACACGTGGGACCCACACAAATTTTTTTGTCTGGCCTGATTTTCACATTGTGTTTCCATCACTCAAAACTCAAAATTTTTGAGTTAGAGTGATGGAAACAGAAAACAACAAATGGGTGTTTTCAGTTTTTGAGAATTGAATTTTAGTGGCATTTTTGTAAAATTAAGCAAAGAATGGGACTCACCCGTATGACTTGTCCCATCAAGTAACGTCTCTCTCCCCGTTCTTCTCTGTCTCTTCTCCTTCTTCATTTTTTTTTTCTTTTACCCAGAGCTCTCTCTTCTCACTGACCCTTCATTGCTCCTCCACAAGCCACCGCCACCACACCAGTCGTCACCATCACGAGCAACAACCACGAGCAAACACCAAATCGGTTCAAGCTTAGCCCAAATCGAAACCACCAGATCGGTTCAAGCTCAGCCCAGATCAAAAGTTTGGGTTTGCTATGTTTGTGGTTTGGGTTTGCTATGCATGCGAACCTCGAGATCGGAAGCTTCGCCGACGACATTAGCTTGTACTTCGCGTTCACCACAACAGTAGCAGCAGCAGCTGAAGCAGCAAATGCCATCGTTTCATTGTTTCGAGTCAGAGCTCCATTTTTTGGCTTCGATTTTTTTTTGCTTTGCATTGTTCTTCTTCAGCGATGTGGGATTTGGTTGTGGATTTCCTGTGCATTCTTTTGGATTTTTTGTGTGGCTGTTGGTGGTGTTGATGATAGTGGAATCTAGGTTTGTCATTGAAGGTGGTGATGAAACTGGGTTTGAGTGTGGATTTCATGTTCTTCATGTAGAGTCACGTGGGTAAGGGAAGAAGACAGTTGAAAAAGACTGATCGGTGGGCTCCACCATTTTGGCAAAAGGTGGACTTAAAAGTTGAGATATATGACCGGGTTTTGTTAACAAACAAAAATTTTGGAGTTTTTGAGTGATAGTGGGTTTTGAATTATGAGTTATGGGTTTTGAGTTTGAGTTATGAGTTCCGAAAATTGAGTGATGGAGAAACCAAATGGGCCCTTAAAATTCGTACACAAGGAATACCTTCTTTTTCTTTCTTTTTAAAAATTTTTATTTTTAATTTTTTAATTTTTAATTTTAAATAATTTTTTTAATAATTTTATTTTATTTGGGTATGGCCTAGTCATTGTCACAAAACAGTTGTGACATATCGGTATGTCCCAGACACGGAAAATATGAAGAAAAAAAAAAAAACAGAATTTTGACATCTGGACAACCACTCACCATTGATCTTGTTTTGAGCATAAAAATCGACTAAATTGAAGCCCTAAAAATCTAACCTGTGTCTCTTAGTTCTTTTGAGTTCTCTAAGACCGCCACCTCTCTTCCTCTCAGTATTTCTGATCTGATTTGTGCTATAAGACCTCCACCATAAATCGATGACAACCAAACCCCCCTCGGGCCTTCAGCAACCCAGAAGCTTCCTCTCTCTTACTCTACTACTTCTCTCTACTTCAAATTTCAGGTTCTCTCTCTCTCTTGGTCTTTTGACGCTTTATTTCTTAGATTTTTTTTTTTTTGGTTTGTCTTATTTGCCTTATGCGTGTTTATTATTATTAATATTATATTTTTTGGTGTTTGGTTTTATCTGCCTTATGTGTTTTCTTTTATGTGTTTAGCAATGGAATCTTATTTTGAGCATAACAATCGACTAAAAGCCCTAAAAATTTGACCTGTGCCTCTCAGTTTTTCTGAGTTCTCTAAGACCAACGCCTTTCTTCCTCTCAGTATTTCTTATATGATATGTTCTATGAGAACTCTGCCATAAATCAGTGACAACCAACCCCCTCCGGCGACCTAGAAGCTTCCTCTCTCTTACTCTACCATTTCTCTTTCCTTCAAGTTCCGGGTTCTCTCTCTCTTGGTCTTTCGAAGCTTTCTTTTCTTAGTTTTTTTTTTATTTGACTTATTTGCCTTATGCATGTTGTTATATATATATATATATATATAGGTTTAGTATTTATTCATTTGCGGTTCTTTTATATGGGTTTAGTATTATTATTATTACTATTTTTTTTTTAATTTTTTGGTGTTTGGTTTTATCTGCCTTAAGCATTTTCTTTTATTATTATTAGGACTGTCATGAAGTAATAATTCGATGAGTCTGAGGTCGAATTCATAGGATAAATGGAATTGATTAGCAAACCACAAGAGAATAAAACTAAAATAATAAAGTTTAATTGAAGAGATTTTGATTATTTAGTAAAGGTAATTTATATTGAGGGAAAATAACAATATATTAAGGCACTAAGGTTTAGGGATCCACACACAATATATCTATTGATAGTCTTAACAATATTTATTTTATAACTCAACTAAAATTCATACAAAGGATAATCTTAGTCGGATGATTTAACAATAAGAAATCAAGATTTAATTGTCTAAAATAGTTTCATGAAATTGATTGATTTTGGGCAAAACAAAACTTGTGAATTAGTTCACAAGGAATACTAAACATTTAACATGATTGGTGTCTGCGATAAATCAAAAAATTATACAAAACTAAACACTTTTCTAGATGAGTAAATCAATCAAAAATACAAGAACATAAGCATTAAAGCCATTAAATAATTGTTAAGATCATACCAATAAACGGTTGGGTTTGTCCCTTATTTTAGCAAGACTTCTAGCAAGCTATAATACCAAATAAAACTTTAAAAATTGTAAAGAAACTTTAAGAAAACCTAAATTTCATTCTACGGCAGCTTTCCCTTGAATTTTTCCCTAAAGAGTTGAAAGCTCGGATTTGTGCTAAAACCCAAGAGCTTGTTCAAACACCCATTTAAAAAATTACGGCTAGATTGCTTTTACTCTAACTTAAACTAAGTGCGGAACTAGAGTAAATAAGTGCAATGAACCGATAAAGCTACCCTAAGCTATATTCATCCATCATCAACAATAAAATAAAAGCTTAAAGAGTAGAGAAATATGCAAACACAAAATAACACTGAGACGTGTTATTGAAGAGGAAACCGAAGAACTCGGCGAAAAACCTCTCCGCGACCCTCTAAGTTGAAATCAATCCACTAGAGAATAAAGTTGGAATAAACGAATAACAAAAGACCCTTCAAGCCTAGTTTACCCCATGTACTTGAGCCCTCCAAGTTTCTGCTACTAATGGACTTCTCGGAGTCTTGTCTTTTTTAACTTTCCTGATCCCACAATTCTACCCGATTGTATCCACCAATGAATGGCTTCTTCCAATACTTCCCAACAGCACCAAAATCTCACTTTACACTCAGAATGGGTGTGGTAAGTGTTTGGGCTAACAATCTCTCAAGGATCTAGAGATGGAGAGGTAGGAGTTGAGGAAAACTACAAGAAAATGTGTAGATGAATGTAGGTATAACAATATCTAACTCTCAAGTGTATTTTCTAGTGTTTTCTCTCTAAAAATCATTCATTACAATTCGTGGGTAATAAGAGTATATATAGTGTGGGTAAAGAATTTGGTAAAGCAAACACAACTTTTTGCCAAACAGAATGTTTTGTGGGTACTTCGCTGGTTGGCTCATCTCGCGAGACACTCTCGAAACTGACAGCTTGGCATGACTCTTCATCATCCGGTAATGTGCTTTACACGTTCCCTTTTTGCAGGTTACTTCTTGCAAGCTACTTACGAGCTAGTCGCAAAATCCATTTATTCAACTTTTGAAGCTTGATTCTTCACCGATCTCGCACATTCATCCCTTACAAATAAACCCAAATACATACAAGGAAAATGATTGAAGAAATTACAACCAAATTTGGCATGGAATTAAAGCTAACACAATATAGTTGGAAATCACAACTTTACAAGAGCCTTTTTATAGGTCAAGTAATCCTTTTACAAGCAAAACTCCTATTTGGAGAAAATCTTAGGTTTTCAGACGTCACTTAACTGACGTTTTTGGCCCATTTAAAGTTAGCATTATGATGTGAGTTGTGGAAGTGTCAAGAAGCAAAACACTTCTACTTTTAGAAAACAAGAAACAAAACACGCTTACTACTAAAAATAACCTCGAATCCATACGGGTCCTTGAATCCACAAGGAGATAAGGTTTTGGAATCCACCAAAGAAATAATAAACAAAAGTCTGAATTTTTACTAATATCAATAATCTGAAAAATTTTTATCAATAAAACTTAATAAATAAGAAAATATATTCTAAAATAAGTCCTAATTAATACCTAACCATAATAGGAACCAAATTTGACCTAAAAAGCATTAAAATCACCTAAAAACAAGGAAATAAATGCCCTAAACCTAAAATAAGGAAAATTACAAATTAAATACCAAAATTACTAAATTACAATAATTAAATAGTAAATTGTGTCCAACATCACAATAGGACCTTTTGATAAACTAAGACGTTGTAGCTGTAGACACCGCATTTTGTACCCCTTGTGATTCGGGCCCCTGTTCCCTAATGATGCTAAAATTCTAAGACCCAAGTTGGTTTAGAGCCTAATCAGATTACAAATTGACTTGAGAGATGTTAAAATGGAAAATATAACTTTTAATGAGCAAAAAAAAATCTATGTTTAGAAAATAAAGGCCAAAAGAAGCCCTAAGCCTGCGTATGCAGACATGAACATGCATATGTGGCCTAGAAGCCTGCATACACAGGCACAAAGCCTATGCACGCATGTAGGATTTCAGAAGCACTAGAAAGGAAAGTTTTCAGCATTAAAGACCAAGGTTTGGAACACGTCCTACATGGTTTGGAACAAATCCTTCATCATTTGGGAGCCATTCTAAATCCTCATTTTCACAATATAAATAGCCTTACATGGTATCTTTCAAAAACACACAAAAATCTCAAGGAAAACACTAAGATTCACTAGAAATAGTTAATCAAAGAGGGAGTTTTCTACAAAACATGCTCAAGTCAATTTTATTTGATTAGGGCATTTTCTAACCTTGATCGTTTATTTTAATATTACTAATTGCATTCTTATTGGTTTGTTATAGATTTGACTAAGGGGAATGGTAAAAAATTCAAGCCTAAGAGCTTTGCTTTGAGGTATCCTTTTCAAACTCTTCTATTATTTTCTCCTTTTAATTTTGTCTTTTCTTTGTTTCTTTGTTTGTTTTATACCTTATAACATGTCTGCTTAGACTAGGTTTATGTTTTCTTTATGTTTTAAGCATGTTAGGCTGTTAGAACTTACGTTTTAAGTGTTTCTCTGTTTGCTGTGCTTTTAGGGTTTCTAAGTAGAAACCCACGTGTGCACGATCAAGGTTGCGTATGCAGGCTTGACTATCCACACGTGGGGTTCATGTGTACCCATGAACTAGTCTAGAAACCCGAATTTTTGTTTCTTCTGTTTTGCTTCTGTTTTCATGTGTATACTTCTACTTAGGTACTTTTCCATACTTTCATGCTTTTAAGCTTCTATTTCACATGTTTTATTGCTTTTTTGTCTTTCACATGTTAGAATTAGGGTTTATTTTGTGTTTTCCTTGCTTCAATGCTATGAATACGCATTCACATGTTCATGCATAATGTCATAGTTGCTGAGTTGCTGCAAGGTAAGTGAGGTAAGTCATGCATTGATATGAACATGCATTTTAATGATATAATATGTTTGTTTGATGTTTGATTTCATGTCTAAAAGTTTGGAATACATGCGATGATCTATGTTTGTTTGCCATGCCTATCTTTATGCCTTATTTTGTTGTTGCCCTAGATGATGTAATATGATGAAGCATGATTAGATGTATGATTAGAGATTTTGTTGTGATGAATGCCTTGATACTATGACATGTATGCTAGATGTATGATAAGGTATGCCATGATTAGATGTATGATAGGCCTTATTTGATTGTCATGATAGATGTATGGTTAGGGATGATTGATGCCCTGTTGATTGTTAGATGTATGCTAGTGTGTGTGAGTTAGATGCAAATATTGAGTATATCCTTAATAGGGTTAAGACATAAGACACAAGATGGGAAGCCAACCTTAGGATTGGACGGTTTTGGGTGCCTAACACCTTCCCAAGACTGCACGTTAACTTCGAACCCAAATCTTTGGTAGTAAGATTAAAAGGTCCTTCCTCAAGAGGACGCAATATATATGGTTCCTAGGCCATTGCAAAAACTAGGTGGCGACTCCAAAACCCATTGTGTACACAGTAGCCCTTTAAGTTAGCTTTCTATCCTAACTTCAATCATCTTACTTGGACATCTAAGCCAAAAGTTGTACTCAAAATAGTAACTAGTGCGCAGACTGTAGTCATAATCTGAATTAGATTTGGATTTGAAGCAAACTTCTTTTTATTCCTTATTGCAATTGGATTCAAATTTAATTGGGTTGCATTCTTTAACTTCATTATGACCCTTCTAAAATTAAAGTCCATTAGCCTTCTTCTTTGTACAAATCCACTCATTTAAGTTCATTTTTCTACAAATGACATATTCATGAATTAAAATTCAATAAAGCATAAAATTAATTATTCAAAATTATACCAAAACCAAATATAAAATGCATGAATTAACTCAAAATAAGTATGATAATGCTTTTTAATAATAATTAACTATGCAAAATTAAGCTATTATCACGCTCACCAACCAGTTCATTGCTAGTCCCTAGCAATTTAAGGGACTCGAAACAAGGAAATAAAAGAACAAAATTTTATTACTTTAGTAGATATAATTAGTCAAAGGTCAAAAAACTAATAACTACCAAAAATATTTCACATGCTATCAATGCCCAGTCTGTGAATAGTTTAGCCAACACAAACGAAACCTTAGTCTTAAGATAAAATATGGATTAAATTTCTATCCAAACTATGCTTCAACTCAAATCTCACTAGTGTTAACACTCAACAAATAAAATCACTCCAAAAATAGTGTAACAATCTCAAACATATGTGAGTGAAATAATGTAAAATAAAGACAAATATCTCACATACAAATAAGATGAAGAATGGTAGCACAAAATAAAGAATGTGTATAGTCTCATGAAAGGATGCCAAACACTAAGAATATTACACCACACATATTGATTAGTCATGTCAATATCCAAACCATACATTCCTTAAGATCAAATAGGACTTTCATTGGGACGTAATGTAGGGTAAAGAAGAGAATTTAGGAACAAAGTGTATAGGTAAAAATAAAAAGTATTCCCATGAATAATTAGAGAGACAACTTCTTTTGAGTATATGACATTTGATTTATCTTCTCAACTTTCTTGAATATTACACTTTCACTTTATTTTTTCCAAAATTTCATCAACTAATGCATTCTCGATTTATTATTATTTTTTAACATTTTCCCTTTTCTGATTATGACTCTTTTTTTTTTCTTTTTTGCGTGAGTCCTCCTTTTTGAACATTCTTGGAACACTTGGGAAAGGGTTTGAGAAAGAATGGCTAAAATAATAGGTTCAAATGGGTGACTAGCGATAATGTACCAAGAAAAAGAATAATAAAGGGTCAAAATAAACAAAGATGGCCTAAAATCATCTCTTAAGAATTGAGATAGTTCTTCAAAATTCATGACTTTAACATATTCAAGTGTGGCATAAAATTGATAAATTCTTAGCATTTGACCAAATAAGAGAATAATGAGACTAAGCAACAACAAAATTATGCACTTCCAAATTATATATAAAAAATAAAAATAAAAAAAAGGATCAAAAGAAAATAACCCTCTAAAAAATGAATGGCTCAAGAAATCACATGGGTTAGAGTCTCTACACTTTATTTTCAAGATTTTCAAAGTCCTCTTTATCTCTCTACCAAGAAATATGTTCATGTGCATGTGCATAATAGTTGAGTATGAAAAACATTGGAATTTTTTAGTTAAAATTAGCATAAAGGACTTCGACTTAAAACTCATGCTAAAGAAACCAAAAAAAAAAAAAAAAAGGACTAAAAAGAAAAACAAAAATCACTAAAAATAACCAAAAAAAAAAAAAATCAACATAAAATAAAACCAAATCCAAATCATCTCAAGTTCCTCCCCCTAACTAAAAACTTACATTATCCTCAATGTTAACAAGGAAAAACAATAAAGCATAAAAGGGTTAGAAAAAATAAAAAAATAAAAAATATAAACTACAACACAAACACTAATGCTAATTGCTTGGCAAGTCCTGGTAAATGAGATCCTACAAATTAATGGATTCCTCCTCTTGTGAAAAAATCTCGAGAAATGACTAAAGATGTTATCCATTTACCTTAAATATGTTACCATTGTTAGGGTTCTCAATTTCTCTAGCATCATGAGGGAAAATGTTTTTAATAAAGAAATGTCCAGTCCATCTAGATCACAATATTCCAAGGAACAAATGTAATCTAGAATTATACAAAAGAACTTTTTGAGATGGTTCAAAAGATTTTCTTAAAATGGGTTTGTCATGAAAAACCTTCATTCTTTCTTTATAAATCCTAGATTTCTCATATGCATCATGCTGGATTTCTCCCAACTCATTCAATTGCAATTTTCTCAATGAACTAGCCTTGTCTAAGTTAAATTCAAACATCTTTATTGCCCAATACAATTTATGTTTCAATTCCACAATCAAGTGACAACTTTACCATAAATAAGTCTATAGGGAGACATACCAAGAATATTTTTATAAGCAGTGTAGTATGCCCAAAGCATATCATTCAACCTCAATGACCAATTTTTATGATTTGGGTTAATCATATTTTGCAAAATTTGTTTAATATCCCTAGATGGTTTATCATTGTCCTCTAAATAGATCCTATGAGTATAAACTAATGGACTAAGTCGTTTTATGTTAGCTATGTTCCTTCTTGTGGCACCCTTATGTTTACTCAAAACATTTAATAACTTACCTCTTGTAAAGAGTCAAGTTTAGAAGATATTGCCACTAGAAAAGTCTCATTAGTTGCTAGAAAAGCATATTCGAGTTCAATTGGCAAGGCCTTTTACTCCAATTTTGGTACTTGCTTACTATATCATAGCAACTTTATCTCATAGGGTGGAAACCCCTCAAATTTCAATTTGCAATCTCTCTCACTTCCAATTCCTGTGTAGATTCCAATAGACAACGAATGTATACAACTTCAAAATTCTCATTAAAATTAAAATCACATTAATTAACTAGATGATAATAGCTTAATTTTGCATATTTATATCATTATTAGAAAGCATTATCATACTCATTTTGAGTTCAATTAAGCATTTTATATTTGGTTTTGGAATAATGCTGAATAATCAATTTTGTGCTTAATTGAATTTTAATACATGAATTTGTCTTTTGTAGGATAATGAAATTAAATAAGTGGATTTGTCCAAAGAAGAAAGCTAATGGACTTCACTTTTACAAGGGCCATAATGAAGTCAAAGAAGGCCAACCTGATTAAATTTGAGTCCAATTGGAGCAAGGAATCAGAGAAAATTTGCATCAAATCCAAGTCCAATTCAAATTAGGATTTTAGCCTGAGCACTAATTAGTATTTGGAGCATAACTTTCAGCTCAGATGTCTGATCGAGATGATTCAAGTTGCACGACATATTCATAATTTGCATAATGAGATTCGCAAAAAAAATCAGGTAAGTAATTATGAATATAAAATTCATGCTGACATTCATTGACATCATACAGAGTTTCAGGTAGGAGATTATGTCATGATTCGGATTCGACCTGAATGATTTCCCTCTGGGACTGTTAAGAAATTGTAGGCTCGTAGTGCCGGACCATTCAAGGTATTGAAATGGATTGGCCTAAATGCATATGTCATTGACCTTCCCCATGATTATGGTATTAGCTCCTCCTTTAATATAGAGGATCTAGTTGCTTATAAAGTCCCCATAGTTATTCCTAATAACCTTTTTGATGAGCCTTTGCTTGATCCTATTGATGCCCTTATTCCTGCCCCTTTACCCTTGAATCTGCCCTATGCACAAAAAGAATCTGTTCACCATTTCCTAGTTCATTGGCAGGGGCAATCAGATTATGATTGCACATGGATTACTCAAGATGAGCTACTATCAAAGCTCTTCAGATTTCCACTCAACAGGGTTGAGTTCTTCTCACCCAAGGAGAGTTGGTGCAGACACAAGGTACATGCCTCCAATTATAAAGCAAAAAGAAGATGGCCCAACATGCGGCCTTATGGATGGAGCTTGCTAGTAATTGGGCTTGAAGATTAAGCAAGCCTGAACATTTAATAATAAGGGTTTTTTCTTTTTTTTTTATGCATTTTGTTGTTTGTTATTTAAGCACTTTTTCTAATTATTATAATATAGCTTTTTAGAGTTATAATAAACGTGTGTTTCCTTTACACTAGTGTCGACTCCAGTTTTGCTTGGTACTGACTCCAAGCAACCCTTAGGTGCTAACTCTGAGGGAATCTTTTGTTTTTGTTATTGTTTAATTGTTCCATTGAAATAGTGTGGTTGTCCTATGTCATACTTTGATTGCGAAAAACAAGATTGGATTTGTGAATGGAAATATAACTGTTCCAGATCCTACTTCATCACTCTTAAATTCCTAGACTCGCTGCAACACCATGGTACTCTCTTGGATAATGAATTCATTGTCCAAGGAGATAACATCAAGTGTGGTGTGATTTACATTGAAATAGCATGGCCCTTTCCAGGTCCTTAAGAGGATTGGATAGGTTGCTTATAAGCTGGATCTACCTGTTGGTCCTGCAATCCACCTAGTGTTTCATGTCTCCTATTTAAAGGCTAAGTTGGGACAACACAATGTGTCTATGCCTCTGCTGCCATTAGTGAATTCTCAAGGCTTCCTTACACCTGAGCCAGTAGCTATTCTTCAAACTTGGTCTCCCAAGCTTCGAAATAGGACTATCACCCAACATCTCATCCAGTGGCAAGGTGCAAATGATGCTACCTAGGAGGATTTGTTTCTTCTTCAACATCAATTCCCTCATTTTGTGGCAAGATGTTCTAAAGCGGGGAGGTGTTGTTAGGATACTGACTGTGTTTAGCCTAGTGGTGTGCTTAGTTGTGCTTTTAGTTATAATGTACTTAGCCATGTGCAATGCATGTGCAAGGTGTAATACTTGGTGTTGTATTTCATTGTAGCAATTAAGTAGTTAGTTAGTGTTGAAGAAGTGGAGGTAGTTAAGGGAGTTAGTTAGAAGGTTGTTAGTTAGTTAGAAGTTACAGGTTTGATAGTGTGTGCTTAGCAAGATTATGATTGATTGTAATTGTATATAAACAGAATTGTTGAGTAAGAATGGATAAGCATAGAATCACTTAAGTTCCTCTTCTCTATCTTCCCTAATCCTTGCTCTATTTTGGAGGTGGTTACCCTCGAAGTAACTGACGTTTAATCATCCCAATTCTCCATTTCTATCATCACCCATTATCTTCCTTCCACTTTTTTCTGATTGGCCTAACCCTTAATAGAGAAGACCACCGTGAAGTGGTGTTGCATGGGGGTTTTGTTGCGAAGGAGCCATGGAGGCTTCACCTTGTTAGATTGAGGAGAAGAAGAGAGGGAGAGTGGACTAATTGGTGAGGGAGGCTGATGGAGTTGTCCGATCTCGCCTTGGTTGGTCGGAGGGCAAGAGGAGAAATAGAGGGGAAGAGATCGAACAAATATGGAAGAGAAGAAAAGATGAGGAAGAGAGAAAAGAGAGGAGGAGGAGATTACCTTCACCGGCGAATGGAGTGTGCATGAATGGAGGAAGCTTCTAGTGCTCTCTCTCTCTCTCTCTCTCTGGGTAGTTGTTGTGAGTGAGGCTAGAAATGAAATGAAGGTAAAATGAGTATGAAAAATGATTTACGAGTCAAGGGCTCTATTTTATGTTCAACTGAAATTTATATTTTAGTTTGACCGTATTTTCATGTGTACTCAAACACCCTCAAGGGTGTAAAATATTTTCCCAATTTCCTTTACACTCGAAACAAACACAGCCTAAGTAACAAAGTTAAGGTTTTTTTTTTTTTTTTTGCTTTCTCATCAAGGTTGCTACTATTCTTCGCTCTTTATTCTCTAGCACCACACCCTACTTCCTTGCACACTAAACCACACCATCAGAGACTATGCTTTCTTCTCTTCTTCTTCTTCTTTTTGAAAAACAAATTGCTGAGAGGATTATGAAAAATATCAAACAGAAGTTGTGAAATATAAATGAACTTATATATATATATATATATATATATATATATATATTATTGTACCTATTAGTTTAACGTAAGGGTTTTTTTTTTTTTTTTTTTTTTTGAAAAACAGATTGTAGAGAAGATTATGATGTGATTCAAATTCATTTTTGTGTTTTCCAAGGGGGAAATGATGGAGAGGCAGGGAGAGTTTGAAGGGGATGAGTTTTGGGGGAAGGACATGGTTGCATGACAGGAGTGAGAAGAGAGAGGACCTGAGTTTTGTGGGGAAGGAGATTGGTAGTGTTGAGATATGATAAGAAAGAGTTTTTTTTTTTTTTTTTTTTTTTTTTTTTTTTTTTTTTTTTTTTTTTTTTTCAAGTTTTAGTGTTAATTTTTAGAAGAAGAATTTAGGTTTTGTTTTTAGGGGTGAAAGAGAGTTTTTTTTTTTTTTTTTTTTTTTTTTTTTAATATTTGCTTATGTGAAAAAATGTAAAAACTCCAAATCCTACGTGGTAAGTTCTAAAAAAAAAAAATCAAAGGCTTCGATTTTATACATATATAGATTATCATATTCTATAGATAAAAGCATAGACTAAGAGAAAGTTAAATCTTAAAATGTTTCATATTATGCCATGTAGGAAAAAAAAGATCAACTTTAATTATGTATAACACTTAAGATTATTCTAAAAAAAATCATTTAAGTACTATTTTAATTTTTAAAGTTAAAAATATAACATATTTATCGTATTGTGTTTATTTTTTAGGATTTTTATAAGCCATTTGTAATTTCTTTTCATCATAATAAAAGCACTATGTTTCTCGGACAATGATTTTTAGTAATTAAATAAACCTCAAGTATCATTAATGATAAGTTTTGTTTTAAAAAAAATGATTGAATTATAACAACTTGAGCCATATTAATGTAATCATTTGTGGGTGAAAACTTTAGAGTTCTAAGTTAAAAATAATATCAAAATATGAAGTTAAAAATAATTGAACTACAAGACTTTTAATATCATATCTAGTTGTCATAAATCATAATAGAATTATGTCCCTTATTTTCTAAAAATTAAACAAAAATGAAGATATATCTAGTCGTCATAAATCATAATAGAATTATATCCCTAATTTTCTAAAAATTAAACAAAAATGAAGATATATCTAGTCGTTATAAATCATAATAGAATTGAGTCCCTTATTTTCTAAAATTTAAACAAAAATGAAGACGAGCAAAATACAGACCGAACGACTGACATGAATTAAAAGTTTGTGTTCTAATTGGTCCCTACATCAAAAACAAAAGATATAGCGCCAGCTGAGTGAAACTGAAAATGTATTAGTTATTTGGCTAATTGTAACTTAATCTGAAGCGTTAAATTGATGGTTATTAATTAGGGCTATTCAGAACTTGCAGAATTTTTACCAATATGATTCTTTTCGACAAGAAATCAACTATGAATTGAAAAGGAAAATTGTAACAATGATATATACTAATACCCTAAAAGTTTTGGTGTGGCCCTTGTCGTTGTTCATTTACATTACTCCACTATTCCAACGACCAACGCCCAATCATTTATTGATTTATTTATTTTCTTAAAAAAAATCATTTATTTATTTATTCAAGTTGTGTCAGATTCATAAATGGAACAAAAAGAATACAGTCGAAGAAGAAGCAGTGACTGAAGAAGAAGCTGAACATAGAAGCTATAAAACAAGAAAGAAGAAGAAAGAACAAAACGACAGTACCTTAGCTGTTAGCTAGTAAAACGACTTGTAGTTTAGCTTCCCGTAAATAAATCTTTAGTGAACACACGCGCCACATGTGTTAGAGTTAGTTGCTTTTTTGTTATCACTGTTTTTAGCTATCTTTGGTAGGCCAAAATGGCCAAATACCACTATTTACCAAAATATATATTAATCTACCACTGTTTTGAAAATATATCGGGATCTACCACTTTTTTGAAACTCGATTTTGTGAAAGTCGAGTTTGCCGTGTAACACTCGAGTTCTTTGAAAAAATAGCTTTCAAATTTGCCAGAAAATTTTGGATGGAACTCAAGTGCCATAAAAAATTTGCAAAATTTTTACATGGAACTCAAGTACCATGGAAAACTCGAGTGCTCAAAAAGTGGTAGATCCCTACATATTTCTGAAATAGTGGTAAATTGATATATATTTTGGTAAACTTTGCTATTGTGCCATTTTGGCCATCTTTGGTAGGTAAGTTAGTTAGTAGTTTGTTAGTGTTTCTGCTGTGTATATAAAGCCAATGATGTGAAGTAATTAATCAAGAAATTATTTTCTCTCAAATTCCTTTTCTGATATGGTATCAGAGCCTAAATTTCTGGGGTTCTAATTGATTGATTCTCTATTTTCCATTTTTCCTTTTCTTTCTTCTTCCTTAGAAGCTTGAAGCATTCATCCATGGCTATTGTCACAGCCAATGCTTCCGCCTCTAAAACACCACCATCTTCACAGGATGATCCTTTTATTCTTGCATTATGGAGAGAATCCTAGTGCAGTTCTTGTTTCTCAATCCTTAGTTGGTGGAGAAAATTACCCAGCTTGAGCTCAATTTGTTAGGAAATCTCTTATTGTCAAGAAAAAGCTAGGTTTCATAGATGGTTCTCTCACTCTTTCATCTCCTCTTGTGAGCACACCATCAATAATTCAAGCTTGAATTCATTCAAACAATATGGTTGGGACTTGGATTATCAATTTAGTTTCACCAAAGATTCAAGCTAGTATCGATAATATACAGAGATATGACATTAGAGATTTGGAATGACCTTAAAGAAAGGTTCTTTGAAGGAAATGGGCCAAAGATCTATAACTAACAGAAAGAAATTGCAAAGCTTCATTAAAGTGAGGTTTCTATCACAGATTTTTTACTCAACTGAAGGTTTTGTTGGATCAATTGCAAAACTTTAGTCCCTTTCCAATGTGTATTGTGGAAAATGTGTTTGCAATGTGAATCAAAGGCTTATTAATTTGCAAGCTAAAGAATCTGAGATGAAGTTCTTATGGGATTGATTAAGTCTTTTACACAAGTCAAAACACAGATTTTATTGATGGATCCTCTTCAACCTATGAATACAAAGAACATTCAAAGAAAAATCATGCAAGCCATCCTTCGAGATCTCAAAGTTCACTAGAATCAAGCTCAAAAGCCTCCATAAACACCAAGCGACTACAACCTCCAAACCCCCAAAGAACTTCCCCTACATATCTTTGAAGACAAAGAACATTCGAAGAACATTCATCCAAACCATTCTTCCAAGTCTTAAATCTCTACTAGAAACAAGCTTCAAAGCCTCCAGAAACTTCAAAGACTTTGATCCATAGAAGTTTTATCGGATTCAAGCTCTAAAGCCCCGAAGAACTTTCACTACAAATCTTCGAAGATCAAGAACGAGAAATCTCTAACAAGCATACAACAAAAGATTCATCGCAATTCCTTTCCAAAGACCTTTCAAACCACTTTCCAATCCAAGGGAAGGACATCTTGTGCTCCAATAAAGACTACATCGACACAATACTTGAATAGAAAACTATTCCAAGGAGATCAAATCAACTGATTCTTTTGTTGCATTAGAATTTAAATACAAAGAATTGTACTTACAAATTCATCAATACAAATATATATATTTGTGCAACATTTTCAATTATTTGATTTCCAAACTTGATATTTTGTGTTTACAGACATTTAAGCTTATCAAGAACGTTCAAACATATTAGATAAATTTAAAAGGCATACTTTGATCCCTAAATTAACATCACAATAACATAAAATAAATAAATAAAACAAGTTTGTGGAATGGATTATACCTGCGTGCTAGATCCATACGATGAAGGATGAGGCTTTTTGTGATGGTCCTTAGAAGGGAAAGAGTACTCACTCAATACCTTGGGTCTAAAGAATACCAAGGTATGACAAGACTTCCTAACTTCCTTAGGATTTTGGGAGAAGATGAGAAGAATAACTAGGAGCGGAAAAATGCGGCTCACTCAATATCTTGAGTCTCAAGAAAACCAAGATATTATAAGACTAACTCTATTTCACTAGAACTCAAGGAGAGAAGAGATGATGTTTATATGTGTCTTGGAATAAAGGATGGATGTTCTTTTTATAGTGGATGGTGGAGGATTCTATAATGGGAAAGCATTTAATGAGAGTTGACAAAGGAATGAAAGGAGATCATGAATCTATACCCAATTTCAAAGTTAGGGAAGGTTGGTGCATTAATTTCATAGGTTGGTGGGAGCAAGGAGCAAGAAATGGCAAATTACAACTTACCCTCATGTGGTTTGGCCAAAATTTAAGTTGTCTACCCGTGGTTTAAAATTTGACACTTTGCCCATCTGAGGTTTGCTTCGTTAAGGGCCCATAACCCACCCATGGACTTTCTCCGTTACAAACATGAAAACGTAACAAAATTTAAAAAAATAAGATCAAAAGGTTGATTTTTAAAAATTTTAGAAGCTTGCTCAAGAACTTTAAAACACAAAAATAATCCAACTGAGCTCTTGCTAACAATCGCCACAAACACTTATACCTTTCTAAAACCCACTAACTTGCATACAAATTAGAACAAAAACACAACAGAATTAGCCAAACACAAAGAATAATCACTAATGAGAGATAATAAATGGAAAATAGGACGAAATCAGTGAAGAACATTGGAACCTAAAACATGAAACCCCAACCCCAGCTCTCTATTCCTTCCTCCAACCTTCAACCTCTTCTATCAACAAAACAACAAACCCACTACAAAAATCCCAATACTGTCCATCTCTTCTATCAACAAATCCTCTTAAAAAAATCCAAGCTTTTTACATCATCTAGTCAAATGAAAAGAAAGATAAGAAGTGAAAGTGAAATCTAGAATATACCCAGCAAACAGTAGTAGTATTGTGAATTGAACAACGTTTATGGATGGTCTGAATTTTGGCTAGTTATTGTGTTCTTCATGGCCAGTGAATGTGAAGAATATTGAACTATATATTTCTGATTTAGTGGTGGGTGAACAGAAAAACATCAATTTTTTTTTTTTAATGTATGTGTGTTTTGTACCATCATAAATTTGAAAAATTATTATTCAAAATTAGAAAACCCAAATAGAACCCAAAAAATTCCAACCCAATCTTCACATAGCACTAACCCTCATGCGCAACCATTTCCCCTTCAAACGCTAAATTGGAGAAAGAGAAATCATAGATAGAAAGGGAAAGCTTGAGGTCATGGGCTCTATTTAGATGAGAGAAAACAAGGAGTGCTTTGAAGTGAAATTGACAAGGAAGAACTGCCTATGGTGATGGGTTTGGTGACAAACAGCGATAGGCAGAGCAAGGAGGCTCCACCATGGGTTTGGGTTGGCATAAGAGAGAGAGAGAGAGATTGGCGTTCAATAGCTTGGGGGAAGGGGAAGCCATTGCCGTTGGTGGCGGTGGCAAGCAATGAGTTGAGGAGAACAAGCCTTTAAGGCTTTCGGCCATGATGTTTAGCTAGGGTAAGAAAGAGATATCTAGTTACCTTGAGAGATAGAAATGTCCTATAGGTACAAATTGATATGAAAATATGATAGAGAGAGAATAAAACATTAGCTTACAAGCCTAAAATGAAAATTTATGCTATTGAAATTCTTGAGCAAGCTTCTAAATTTTTAAAAAGCCACCTTTTGATCTTATTTTATTTTTTTATTTATTTTTTTTTCATGTTTGTGATGGAGGTGGGATACGGACTCTTAATAGAACAAACCTCATGTGAGCAAAGTGCCAAATTTTAAACCACAGGTAGGCAACTTAAATTTTGGTCAAACCACATGTGGGTAAGTTGTAATATGCCCTAAACTAATTAAAAGTCTGTAATAGCCAACAGAGTCAACTTCAAAAAATCATATCACACTCATTCTAATCGAAATTTCCTCATTATTATGCTTAAATTGAAGCCCCATGTGTCTAGTTTCTAGAAAAATTAACCTCACTACAAAAATTCAAAGTGGCCTCATAGATGTTAATGAAATAGTGAGCAAAGATCATCTCTTGGAAAAAAATTTCAGCCCAATTATTATTAATATGCCCCAAATTAACTTCTAATTAGTATTAATAGGCCCCAAATACCTCCATTTTGAATTAATAAGCCCCAAATCATGACCTGATTTTCCCAATTAAGAAGATGATTGCATCAATTACTAAGGGATAATTAATGTTTGACCATCTAATCAATCAAGTGCATGCAACCTTGCCACAAATTGTAGTCCTAGCCAATTGTACTATGACATGTCATTAATTTCAATTTGATTATAATTATAACCAATCAAAATTAAATTTCCATAATCACATGTGGCTAGACTTAATTTGTGAGAATGCATCTTCTCATTAAAACTTGATTTGACAATAACTTTCAATCTAATGGTTCGACTAAGGTCTATGACCAGTCATCAATATCACTTTGATGATATGTAATTAATGATCCAATTGCTAGAATTAAGATTCTTATCTCTGAGGTAAAATTACTCTTTTTCCTCCAAATGAGGTTAAATGTAAGTTGCAAAATGGGGTGTCTATGCATCTATTGCCCTGTACTGTCTTCTTAAAGTTTTGTATCTTGATTCTATTTGTGGGCTTACCTTTAAACCATATCTTGGTAGTTTCTTCTCCATTAATTCCTCTAATTTAAGTGTGAAACCATGCTTAAAACTATTGTATGTGTTCCATTGAACATTGCTAACTAGCTCTAATAAACACTAAACCAACTTATCATCTTCTTTGGATGTCCATAGAAATTTAGTTTCTTTCACTAGATGTATTTTCTATGTCTAGGCAAAAGTTGAACATTATACATAATTATCCAAATAAAAAATGTAAGTAGTGCATTTAAAAAAAAAAAAACTATAATTGAAATTCCTGATGGTAATTGTGAGCACACCATCTCGCATTGCACTTGTGGTTAATAGTTATACCCCTATGGAAAGAACGCCTTAGCTGAATGGATCAGAGGCAAAGATTTGGGAGTTACCACCTAGTTTAAGTCAATGAACCAAATTGGGCCACTTATTTACATAGGTCTACATACCAGATTTTAGGTTCGGAGTTAAGATATGGCTTGAAAAGTTAATAAGCACCCAAGACCGCTCGGCTTGTGGGCTAGTTTCCATTATAAAACTAAAATAAATATTCTTAAGTTTATGACTAACTTGGGATCCACATCAAACAATAAAATCTCTATGCATGAATTTATGTGAACTTACTTGATAGCATCTAAAAAAACTTGTTCACAGAGAAAATCTCAAATTTATTTTCTTGTGTATGTCTACAGCTAAAAAAATAATCTAATTATTTTTCTTTGTTCTCACTCCCACTATTTCTCTCTCCTGTAGCTTGTCGTCTTTGTTTTCAGGCACAGCTCTCTATGGCTGTACTTTTCTCCAACGCGGCTGCCTTCTCTATCGCAGGCGGCAGTCACTCTCTCTCCAAATTCACCTCACATGCATGTCTCGATTTATAGAACACAACCTGTCGCCTTTACTCAGAGACTCACGTCTCTTAATTCACTTGGGACTCCTGTCCATACTGATCATACTGGGCTAAACATCCCTTAACACATCTATTTTTGGTTATTTTGACCTGGGTTTTAGTTCCCCATGTTTTTTGCTAATCTCATCTTGGTGGAGGCTACTCAGCTTTGTTTTTTCCTCTTCAATTAAAAATTTTAATTCAGACCTCTTGCTTTATATGTGGGCTGGACTCACAACAGAAAAGCAGGCCAGACCCATCTGTTTGTTTTTCTCCTTGGATAGGCTTCGGCCCAAACCAGAAAACCCAAAAATTAACAGTACGGCTTGGTTGAGGTTTCGATTTTCATAGTATGCGCTTGTTTTTGTTTCTATGTTTTTCACTTGTACTCCATCCAAAAAGTCAAAACGAATGAATGTGGTTCGTGCAACTTGTAGAACAGAACAGGAGAGAAATTATACAATTCTTGTCCCTCTCACTCTCACATAACAAAACAATGGGTCCCGTTGCTGAATAATTTTACACAAAACAGATGGTCAAATAAAAATTATATATTGGTTGCCGTGAATTGAGCAAGAAGAGTAGGGTTTGAAGGAGACATCAAAGAGGGGGCAGAGAGTCAAAATAAACGTGGGCGATTGTGTGTCATGCCTTTGAATTCTTTATCACAATGCAATAATGTATTTAACTATCCCTATCTATTTTGTTCTTCTTTGACTCTCAGCTCAGGCCTCTCTTATAGTTTTAGTTTTGTATGCGTCCTTCTTTCCGTCTTTTCCCCCCTTATGGGCAGCAAATTGGAGACGAAGATTGTTTGTATTTTATTACTAAATTTTTGGTATGGTCCAAACACATGCTACTTTTTTCAGACGGCAGAAGTAAAATACAAAGGAATGTTCAAACGATATTAATGCTGCCGACATTTCAAATATGAAATACGTGGCATTTTTTAAGAGGGAGATTGAATTTAATCTCTTACTGGAATATCACTATCAAACTCATAAATTTAAAATGCTCCCATTATAGAAATTATGAATTTGTAGTGATATCACTTTCATTAAGACCACTTTTAATATCACTTTTTCACAATTATAGGGATAGTTCAAAAAAAAAAAAAAATTTAAGACTCCCTTTTCTCTTAGTCATTTTTTCTTTTGCTTTTTTTTTTTTTTTTTTTTTTTAGTGGAGTCATGATTTTAAAAATTGAAACAGATAAAGAACTGGAAAAGTGTTTAATTTTCCTTTTTCACCTGCTTTGGCAATTTTTTAATAGACCAATTTAAGGTCTGATTTTCAGTTAAACCGGATGATCCAATCTAATTTTTAAACATGGGTGAAATGTTTTTATAGTTTATATTATTAGTCTAATGTTAAAATCACATTGAGCGAGTGTTGGCACCTGCATGCTGCCTGTTAAAACTATTTTGATGCTAAAGTCAACAGTCACAATGATGAAATATTTTTAGGATCTATCTCTTTCCTTGGCATATGGAACTATGGAAGGGGCAAAAGTGTACACATCGGGCTCTTCATGTTTGCCCCACATACCCCATGATTGCGATTGTGGAGCACATTTGGGGCGGAGATTTGGGTTGATGTCTCGGGAACATATTCCATTTTTGGCGCATGAATATTTCTCATGTGCTATAATAATAACTTAGTCTTTCAAATAGGATTGGGTTGTTTATAACTCATTCCATTCTTAATGTGATTTAAAAAAAAAAATTGACACTTAACATACTAGTAAAATATAAAATAGAACACATTAAGTAGTAAAGAAGAATAAGATTTGTATTCTTATTCATATGACCTCGCTTAATTTGAAACCCAAATCTCTAGTTTATGCCAATGTAATTTAATCTTTTTACAAATTTGTAAGAATCCGAGTGAAACTGGAAAAGTGAAAATCAAATCAAATATAAGTTGACATGGTCTAAATGCTACCTTTCATTTTTTTACAAACTTTTGTGGGGAAGCCAATAAGTTTCTCTTTTATTTACCTTCTTCAATCTCTTTTTCAAAAACTCTTGATTGATTTTTACTCTTCATGTTTGGTAATTGGTGTTAATTAAATGGAATTACAGTAGAATTACAGAGGTCAATTCTCCTTAGAGAATTTTCCTTCTATAATTTTATTTATTTATTGAAATTCAATTCATTAGCTTTCATTAATATAAAAAATTAAAAAATTAAAAAATTAAAAAATTTAAAAAAAAAAAAAAAAAAAAAAAAACTCAATCAAAGACATCACTTGATTTTGGAGGGGGGAAGATATTTCTGAGATTGATTGTGCGCATATGTCTAACTAGTTTATGAGCTACAAAGCCTACAATAGCTTCCCTCCTTATACATGAGATTTTTCCCTTTGTTCAAAATTTTGCAACAGGAGCTCTGCATCCATAATTTCATTGCCTAGCCAAGAGTTATATAAATCTGAAATTTTCTGATTCTTGATTTTAGAACCTATCTTGAATCTACTTCTAGAATGATGTATCATAATTTCCAAGTCTAAAAAGCAAGTCCTAATATATAAGGATAAAGTTTAACTACAAAATTGGTTGTAGTATTAGACTATAACTTTACTCGATAAAATAAATATTACTACATATTTTGAAAATCTAACCATTGAATTGCATGTTCTTTATGTTCTTAATACACATGTTAAATTTTGAGTCAATTAGATATTTATTACTATATAATCTATAAATTTATATTTTATACATATTTTTAAACTACAAAAACTTGTAATTTAAATAATTTATTGATGACATAGTTATTGATATTTAATTTTTTAGAAATTTTGCAAGCACGCAAGATATAAGAAGAAGATGTAATCTAATGGTTTGTCAAAATTCACCTCTAATAAAAATATATTGAGTAATGTTGTAGTCTAAGGCTACAACCAATTTAATTTGTAGCTACACTTTGTCCAATAAATAAATAACCGCCCTCAATTCAAGAATGGACCACATTGCTACATCTCCAGGACATGGCTGCCATTGGAAGTCCCTTTGTTGTTTCTAATGATAGCCCCCACACCCGAGGACTTCAGCTTGGAAAACATCCACGTTCAATTTGAACATATTCTCACTTATCTACAAGCAGGGAGCTCTCTTCTCACGCTACTATCTTGTGAATGTGCACCACAATATTCAACTAACAATCTTTACCCCTCATGTACTTTAGATTTCTGCCCTTCCAACTATATGATGCAATCATTAGAAACCGCCCAAATCTTATTAGAAATTACATTGTAGATTAGTCTTTCCATGATTTTGAACCTATTCTTTTTTAAAGTTGTACCATCTAATTTTAACTACTGGAGTCATTCTGAAAAAAAAAAAAAAAAAAAAAAAAAAAAAAAAAAAAAAAACCTATTTTATGAAGGTAAAAACATTAAATTTTTTTTTTTTTTGAATTTGGTCATTTTCTTCTGTGTAATTTTCTTAATATTACATGTGTTATGCCCATCAAAATAAGTTTGATACATCTCAAAAGATTTTGATATGTATATAGTTAGTAAATGTTCATCACTTGACATTGTTGAATAATATTCGTTACGGAGAAAAACTGTTACACACACTCCGTTACACACATTTACCCACACTAAAAATAAAAACTATAAGTTCTAGTTAGCTCAACTGGTAAAGTTTCTGATAGTTGAATATAAGATCTGGAGTTCAATCATCGCCTACATTAAAAACCAATTGATATCTTGGTTTGATGATAAAGAGTATCATTAGAAGTAAACGTCATATGTTGAAACTCTCTAAAAAAAATATAAATAAATAAAAATAAAAAACTGAAATCATGACTTGAAGTCATGATTTTCAGCTTGAAAACATGACTTCAAATCATAATTTCCATTGATTTTTCATGTGTAAATGTGTATGTAGCCGAATGTGTGTAATTAATACTATTTTTTTATCCAATCAAAAAAAATTAGATTAAAGATGCCATTTTTTTTTTTTTTTTGAGAAACAATACTACTCTATTAGTTAGATTAAAGATGCCATTTTTTTCCTCCGGTTATTGGTAAGCCAAATTTGGATTTATTCCTTTGCAGGGCAAAAAATATGACCGTGATGGATTTGCTTTATTATATAGTTTTTTTTAATAGAAATAATTATTATATAGTTTGAGAAAGGAAAAATAAAACCTTAAATTGGTTGAAAAAGGTCTTATTTTTTCCGTACATTTGGTTGACAGGAAAAGGTACGTTTCAGTGTGAACTAATTTATTGCAGGAAATATTTCGTCCCAAATCTAATCTGACAGTTTTAGCCAGATTTTTTTTTCCCTGGGAAAGTTTGAACAATTTCCCTACTAACTCTTTTTGTAAACCAAACCGGCAAACCCTTCTGGAAAAAGTAATAAAATAAACTTTCCTTCACTCTATTTTCTTAAGACATTTTCTTGCAAAACCTTCGTTTCAATCAAGTACGTACTCCTTAAGTCATGCTATTCGTCATCTCGAAGAAGACTCTTTAATCCGATTAGGGTAAGAATCCATTTACCAGAACTTACTTTTTGTGTTGATCTAAATATTAAAATAAAACAGGGTTTTGCTTTTCCTGAACCCAAAAAAAAAAAAAAAAATCTAAAATCGGAGGGGAAGACTGTTAAAAGTGAATAAAATTTATTATCTAAACTGATATTGAAGAACCTTCTCCAACTCGTTACATAGGTACTAGGTAGCGAGTTAGATGATAATCCATGAGTAATTAAATGACCGATTAAGTAAATCTAAATCAATCTTATGAATAGTTAGTTCATGTGATTAAAAACACAATGATCATTTGGATTATACAGTAGTGGATTAGAGAGAATTCCTTTAAAATTAACCTTCGAAACTGCATTTTTTAATGAGTATTTGTATCTCTTTTTTTTTTTCTTCTTTGTTTTGGTTGCTTCAAGTCTAAAACTTGTCTTCGAAGAAAAGTAAACGAACAGAGAATATTTGCCTAAATAGTTGAATAAGGAGTCAAATAGTTCAAGTGCGTAGTAGACCAACCACTTGGGTTTGGAAATGGGAGTAATCCCATTCAATGACATTCTTGTTTGGTTGGATTGTAATTGGCCAAGTCTTTTCCTAATCAAAAGTGAGATTACAATATTTACATACACGACTAGACTTCTAATCCAGAAAAATGGATCCATCTCAAGTAAGGTAAAGTCAACATCCAACAAAACAACGAAGAAATGAGAATTAAGCAACAATGACTCTGCTTTGACAATTTAATTTTTTTTAATCTTTTTCATTTAAAGATCTTTGCCCCAATATGTGAGACATAAGATATTATGATAAATTTTTTGGTCTTAATCTTTTGGAATATTGAGAAGCAGACATCCCATATATTTGAAGGCCAGCTGCTGAGTCTAGAGTAAAAGAGATGAACTTTAACGGACACCCAAAAAATAAAAGTGGTTCATTTACAAATATTCTAAAGGAAAGCCATTAATTGAATTCAAAAAAAAAAAAATGTAATGATGTTTAATTAGAAATAGGAATAATTATTACAAAACACATATGAAATTGTATTGAAATAACTATTTCTATATAAAAAATAAATAAATAACTATTTCTATTCATTTTGATGATAACGCAAGAAGAAAAGCCTTGAATTTATATATCTCACTTAACATTTTACTCTCTCTAATTAAATAATAATATAATAAATATCTGTCTTTTTTCTCAAAATAACTATCTCATAAATGTAAAAAGAGGAAAAAAAACAAATATTAAATTATAATAAATACAAAATCACCTACTTAAAAAATTGATGATTTACAAAACAAGCCGATGTTTCCAAATCTCTTTCATAAAGGATTGAATTCATATTTTAAATTTAAATTAATACATCAAAAAGAAGTTTGTAATTTTTTTTCATAATGTAAATTGTTTAGGCATATACCTGTCAAGATTTTTAATTAAACTAATTCGATTGATAGTTATGAGAGAGAGATGAGAGAGAGAGAGAGAGAGAGAGAGAGAGAGAGAAAGATTTTCAATAGCCAACAATTGCTTTTGGGATTTTTTTTCAACTATTAAATTTCTTAAGAAATAATATTAACAACCTTTTAAAAAGGAACAACTATTTCTCATTTTAAAGAATATTTATTTTTTAAGAATAACTATTCCTTATAATGAAAACACAACCAAATAACTTAACGATTATTATAAAGGAATAAAAATTTCATTCCTGAATCTATTCCTACATACCAAAAACAACCAAATAAACGATATTATTACAAAGGAAAGTAATATATTCCTTAGGTTTTTTTTTTTTTTTTTTTTTTTTTTTTTTTTAGAAAAACATCAGTCATTTCATTAAAAAAAGAACTAAAGGGTTACATCAACAAAAACTAAATAAGAGATGTCTGGTGGAATAGACTTCATTCAAACTAAGAGAGGGGAGGACTTTCTTGCTCTTTTGGCTAAGGCATGGGCACAGAGTTGCCCTGCCACCTAGTATGAGAGAAGGAACAGGTTTGAAACCTAAAATAGAATTATAGTTAGGCCTGTCCACGGGTCGGTTTGGGTCAGGTTTATGCCCAACCCGAAACTAACCTGACCACGTCGGGTCTCCAACATCCAAACCCGCCGCTAACCTTTAGATGAGTTGGTTCGGACTCGGATATCGGGTACGGATCGGTCGGTGGTCAGTCGGACTCGGGGAAGACGAAACCAGGCCAGAACTGGCCGAAATCTACTAGATCTAGCCAAAACATGGCCAGATCGAGCAAGATTTCTAAACGTACTCACCAAATCTTGAAGAGATCTCGACAAGTTCTCGAAGAGATCTTGCTGGATCTCAACGGATCTGTTGAGAAATGATCGAAAATCCTCATATCGGAAAATCGATGGGTGTTTCTGATATATAGGTGGTTGGATCGGTTGGAATCGGATTTTGAAGAATAGACCTCTCAACCGACTCATCGGTCTCGATTTTTGGAGGTTGAAACCCGCTACTGACCATCACCGGTGTCGGGTCAGCCGATCTCAAGTATAGATCGGACGGTTCGCCTCAGGTTGGTCAGGTTTGGGCTCTGGTGAACAGCCCTACTTACAATCTTTGATGATATGACCAATACAAGAACAATTCGTGCACTCTCTTGATAAGGTCTTAAATAAAATTTTCAAATCTCCTTCAATGACGGCCCAGTGCAATCCCAATTCCATAGAAAAAATTGCTACTTTCCTTACTGCCAGAGCCTCCAAAACTTCAACACTTGCTAGTATAGTAATCGTTTCTGCTAGGGATGCCACCACTTCTCCATTTTCATTCTTGACCACAACTTCAATTCCATCTTCATCCAATTGCCCAAACATAGCCTCGTCATAATTAACTTTGTAAAAATCTAGGCTTGGTGCTTTCCATTTCATGCTAGCAGGTGGTGCCGAGGGAGGTTGCCTTAATGGTTTGGCTTGAAACTCAAGGAGTAGTATTTGTGCTACCTTAAAAATCTTACCAAGAGGGATACATGGCTCTTTGAATATGTTCTTATTCCTTCTATACTAAATGAACCACACCACAACCATGAAGAGCTCCAAATTTTCCTAGTGTTGTCCAATCATACATACTAGATTCAAGAATGAAGAGAACTCATGAACATCACTTCGAAGGGCATTGAATTTAGGTCCCCATATTGGTTGGACTGCTGCACAATTCCATAAGACATGGAGAGTAGATTCCTTATGCTCTACACAAGCGTTGCATAATGCAAAGTCAAGCACTTTTCGATGATGCAGATTCTTCAATGTTGGTAAAGCCTCAGAGCAAGCACGCCAGCAAAATATTCTCATTTTATTTGGAATTTTTAATTTCCATATACGACTCCAAAATGCCTTTTGCATTGCTGAACTTGAGCTAGACGCACCTTCAATGGTTTCCAATTCACAAAGGAGTTGGTAACCTGTTCTAATCATGTATGAACCACACTTGCTTCATGGCCAAACTAGTATGTCATCTTGGGTAGTTCAGCAGGTCAGAATGGACATAATTTTTGCACTAAGAAGGAGCAATGGAATTTCTTAGTAGCTTTGCATTCCATTCCCTTGAATCCGGATCCATCATGGCAAAGACTGTGGAATTGTTGAGAGCATCTAACCTGCAAGGTACTGTGTTTGAAACTTACCAGGAATCCAATTATCATGGAACAAGCTAACCTATTTGCCATCACCAATTCTCCATAGCATCTCTTTCTCAATGACAGGTCTTGCCTTAAGAATACTTTGCCATGCGAAAGAGCCATTTAAGCCTTTTGCATCAAACACTAATCCTAATAGGAAGAACTTAGAACTGAACACCCTAAAAAATAGTGAGGTCCTATTAGTATGCAGCCTCCACACTTTTTTGGCCAACATCGCTTCATTGAATTTGACAAAATCTTTGAACCCCAATCGTCCATTAGATTTGTGTTTGCATAATGTCTCCCAATTCTTCCAATGAATTTTTCTACGATCACCACTCTCCCCCTACCAAAAATTCTGAATAAGCATTTCAATGTCATGACATAATCCTACTAGTAATTTGAAACAGCTCATAGCGAAAAGGGTGGTCTTGTCTCGATTAATTTACTGCCCCGATGGGCTGCCTTTTGTAACATTATGTTCAGCCCTTTAGAACACAATAAAAAGAGGTATGGAGATAGAGGGTCACCTTATTGGATTCCTCTTGTTAGGACTATGTCTCCTTTCAGTTCACCATTGTGCTAATACAATAAAAAAATCTGATTTATCCATGCTTCACAAAAACCCATCTTCTTTATGATTTTTGTCAAAAATTACCACTCCACTCTATTGTATACTTTGCTCATGTCCAATTTAAGTGTTATGAAATCTACTTTCTTTGATCTCTGTGTCTTCATGTGATGAAGCATCTCGAATGCTATCAAGATATTGTCTAAGATAGCTTTGTCAGATTGAAACGCACTTTGAGATTCAAAGATGATGTTAGGGAGAACTTTTTTAAACTTGTTTGCAATAACTTTTGAAATAAGTTTGTAAATAGTATTACATAATGCTATAGGTTGAAATTCAGAAACTCTAGATGGACTTTTAACTTTGGGAATTAGAGTAATGAAGGTGCGATTAATAGATGAATAGAACTTGAATTCAAATAGGTTAGCACTGCTTGAGAGATTTCCTCCGCAATGCACAGCCAAAATTTTTGAAAAAATAAGGGGGGGGGGGGGGGGGGGTAATCTATCTAGCCCAGTTGTTTTAAGCTATGCTGTTCAACCACCGCCCGCCACCGATAGGACCGCCCTTCATCGCACCAAGCCAACCGCAGTAGAGCACCACCGCAGGTGTTCGGTGCAGTGGTCAGTAGCATTTTTTGAATATCGACACTAGTAGGTGCGGCAAGTGGTTATGAGTTTTGCCCACCAATGAGAACTACACCACACTGCTTATATAATATATGTGTGTTTTTCAATGGGATGGAGAGTTCAGAGAATGAGAGGATAAAAGGAGATACAGAGAGAGAGGCGGCTGAGTTAGAAGGAAGAAGAAGAAGCAAAAAAATGAAATAAATAGGGTTTTGTTATATATATATCACAAAATGATGTCATTTTGAGTGTTTTTTTTTTTTTAACAACAAAAATTGATATTAAAACAACACGTTTTGGACTTAACATTAATTTTAATGACATGTTCAAAACGGCGTTGTTTAATAACATTTTGAGTGTTCTCTCTCTCTCATCACAACCATCTCTCTCCTCAGCCTCTGCCACCCACTGACGCTTGAAGCCATCATCCTCAATCGCTCAATGCCACCATTCTCCACATGTTCACGTCTCCTCTCTCCTTTTTTTTCAAAGCAATTCTTTGGAAGTTTCTGAAGAAGGTTTTGATGCTCTATACGGCTACAAGCTAATATGCTTCTCTAGTCCTCCTCCTAGAATGTGAATTTATTTGATGATTAATGCCTAGGCTTTTAAGCTTTCTTTTGATTGTGAATTTGTTTAAGGAATTTTTGTGGGTATTAGAGAAATATAATGAATATGTTTATTTCTTTGTTTATTTATTTTCATTTTTATGAATATTTGAGTAGTTGAATGTTTCAATCACATGGGTTGTTTAATCTATGGAATGGTTTTTTTTTTTTTTTTTAACCGAATTAATCGCACCAAATAGAAATGGTGCACCACACCTTGTGTAGACTAGTTCCCACCCCTTCACAAGGGAGGTGCAGTTAGGGATGAGGGAAAACCACTACTGTAAGTGCAGTGCAAAAAAAACCCCAAAAACTGGCCACATCGCACCATGTACAACCCTACTTTAAGCGGTTCCATATGATTCAGTCTCATCAACTTCGGCTTTCACATACTTTGCTGTGAGCAAAGAATTCATTTCATCCGTAATCAACTCAACACCATCGAAATTGTGTCTTAAAAAAATAAGCCTTTACCTCCCCCCTCCCCCTCACTCTTATAAACTTCTCACAAATAGTCATTTGTAAACTAAGGGGATAATTTTTGGTAATACATAGGAAACCAAGCAAGACAACACTTGAGAATGGATTGGACTAAGCTCATTGTGTGCATACTCATTCGGGTTGGCCAAGCCCAAAACATCTAACATTTCCCATTTACACACAATGTGCATGAGACAACCATGCATTTTTCATATCAATCTCTAACAACATTTATACCTGGTGAATATGTCATACAACCATCGAGTTCAACTATCCATTTTTTAAATATTCTAATTTTATGGTTTGTTTTGCTATAAACTCTTAGGATTAGTGCCACTTCTTGATTTAGGAGTGAGGGCTTAAGCACGATTTTAAAAATCGATAATATCAAAAAGCCAGTTTTGGTTTCGATTCTCAGTTTTACCTAGTTTTTGAACGGTTTTGGAGCTTTTTACAAAACCTGATTGGTGCCTAGTTCCTTGTACCAGTTGAACTGGCCGGTCTGGTTTAGTTTTTAAAATTAGGCTTAAGTCATACTAGGAACAAAATGAGGTGTCTAAAGCCCCTACTAATTCTCTAAAACCACTATCATGGTGTATTTATACCCTTGAGAAGCAAATATACCCAACGAAAAAAGACTTTTCTTCAAATCTAGCATGTTATGAACATTAGTTGAAATCCTAGCAGTATCTTCATACATCTTAGATTCTTAATTCTCACAATTCATTTTCCCACAACCTTATAGGTTACGTTATGTCCCATTAGGAGTTCACCACTAATTGACTAATAGGTATGAAACCAATCTCTTTTGAGAGTTAATAAGACAAAGTTGAATTAAGAACTCTAGTATCACCAGAGTAACTAGGAGATACTAGTAAAACATTCTCATTACCCTCAAAATTCTCATCTGCAAACTAGTTGTATCACTAATATCAAAAATCTTTTTCTTTTCTTTTCTTTTTTCACTTCGAATAATGTGCATTCATTTTTCAGTTCCCTTTATTTATATAATAGTAATATGTACCCTTTTTATATCTAGATTTGCCTCAATTGCTACTAGACTCCATTGTTGGGCTTTGTGGAGCCTAGTTTATTTTTTGGCCCGTTTTGTAGCCTACTGTAACCCTGTAAGCAGGATATAAAAGCCGCTTTTATAATTAGGGTTTGTTTAGTCTTGTTGTTGTGTTTCAAAGAGAGTGAGAGAAACACTGTAGCCGCACTTTGTATTTTTCCCTGATAATAGTGAAATCCCTGCAACTCCGTGGACGTAGGCAAATTGCCAAACCACGTAAATACTGTCTTGTGCGTGTGATTATTTTCTTTGACGTGTGTTTTCTCTATTTTTTTTTGTTTCTCACAGGTTGGGAATCGGGTTAAATTCCCTACAACTGGTATCAAAGCCTAGGGTTATGTTTGAGTGGGAGCAATGGCAGAGGAAGCAAGAAAGGGTCTGGAATAGAAAAGTTTGATGGCACAGACTTTGCATATTGGAGGATGCAGATTGAAGATTATCTCTATGGGAGGAAATTGCATCTGCCTCTTTTGGGGACAAAACCTGAGGCGATGAAGGCTGAGGAATGGGCTCTTCTTGACAAACAGGTACTGGGAGTTATCAGGTTAACTCTGTCTAGGTCTGTTGCACACAATGTTGTGAAGGAGAAGACCACAGCAGATCTAATGAAGGCTTTGTCTGGAATGTATGAAAAGCTGTCGGTAAACAACAAGGTGCATCTGATGAAGAAACTGTTTAATTTGAAGATGGCAGAGAATGCATCAGTAGCACAATATCTAAACGAATTTAACACTATCACAAATCAATTGTCATATGTAGAAATTGATTTTGATGATGAGATTCGTGCTCTGATTGTTTTGGCTTCTTTGCCAAACAGTTGGGAGGCAATGAGGATGGCAGTAAGCAATTCTACAGGAAAGGAAAAGTTTAAGTACAATGATATACGAGATTTAATTCTGGCTGAGGAGATTCGCAGAAGAGATGCAGGTGAAACCTCAAGATCTAGTTCTGCCCTAAACCTTGAGACAAGAGGCAGAGGTAACAACAGAAATTCAAATCGGGGCAGATCAAAATCCAGAAATTCTAATCGGAACAGAAGTAAATCTAGATCAGGGCAACAAGTACAATGTTGGAATTGTGGGAAAATAGGTCACTTTAGGAACCAGTGCAAAAGTCCTAAGAAGAATAATGAAGATGATTCTGCTAATGCTGTAACAGAAGAGGTACAGGATGCATTGCTTCTTGCAGTAGACAGTCCACTTGATGATTGGGTTTTGGATTCAGGAGTTTCGTTTCATACCACTCCACACCGAGAAATCATACAGAATTATGTTGCAGGTGATTTTGGTAAGGTGTATTTGGCTGATGGTTCAGCCTTGGATGTTGTGGGTATGGGAGATGTCTGGATATTGTTGCCCAATGGGTCTGTTTGGTTACTAGAGAAGGTTCGACACATTCTTGACCTGAGGAGGAATCTGATTTCTGTTGGACAACTTGATGATGAAGGACATGCAATATTATTTGTTGATGGTACTTAGAAGGTTACAAAGGGAGTTAGGATATTGGCTCGTGGAAAGAAGACTGATACTCTATATATGACCTCAAGTCCAAAAGACACAATTGCAGTTGCTGATGCAAGTACTGATACAAGCCTATGGCACCGCAGGCTTTGTCACATGAGTGAGAAAGGGATGAAAATGCTGCTGTCAAAAGGAAAACTACCAGAATTGAAGTCAATTGATTTTGATATGTGTGAAAGCTGCATCTTAGGAAAGCAGAAAAAGGTGAGTTTCTTGAAAACTGGCAGGACACCAAAGGCTGAAAAATTGGAGTTAGTACACACTGATTTGTGGGGGCCTTCGCCGGTTGCATCCCTTGGAGGTTCAAGGTACTACATCACTTTCATTGATGACTCAAGCAGAAAGGTATGGGTTTATTTTCTGAAAAATAAATCTGATGTATTTGAAACCTTTAAGAAGTGGAAGGCCATGGTTGAGACAGAAACAGGTTTGAAAGTAAAATGTTTAAGGTCAGATAATGGAGGAGAGTACATAGATGGAGGGTTCAGTGAGTATTGCGCTGCACAGGGAATTAGGATGGAGAAGACAATTCCCGGAACACCACAGCAGAATGGTGTGGCTGAGCGCATGAACAGAACACTCAATGAGCGTGCTAGGAGTATGAGATTGCATGCTGGACTACCAAAAACTTTCTGGGCTGATGCTGTTAGCACTGCAGCTTACCTGATAAACCGAGGACCATCAGTTCCCATGGATTTCAGACTTCCTGAGGAGGTTTGGAGCGGTAAAGAGGTAAAGTTTTCCCATTTAAAAGTTTTTGGTTGTGTTTCTTATGTTCATATTGATTCTGATGCTCGTAGTAAACTTGATGCAAAGTTTAAAATATGTTTTTTCATTGGCTATGGTGATGAGAAATTTGGCTATAGGTTTTGGGATGAACAAAACAGGAAAATCATCAGAAGTAGAAATGTGATATTTAATGAACAGATTATGTACAAGGACAGGTCAACTGTAGTGTCGGGTGTTACAGAGATAGATCAAAAGAAATCTGAGTTTGTCAACTTAGATGAATTGACTGAAAGTACTGTCCAGAAAGAGGGTGAAGAAGATAAGGAGAATGTAAATTCACAGGTAGATTAGAGTACACCTGTAGCTGAAGTCCGTAGATCTTCCAGAAATATTAGACCTCCACAGCGTTATTCACCCGCTCTAAATTATCTCCTGTTGACTGATGGTGGTGAGCTAGAGTGTTATAAAGAAGCATTGTAAGATGAGAATTCAAGGAAGTGGGAGTTAGCCATGAAGGATGAGATGGATTCCTTGTTGGGGAATCAGACATGGGAACTGACTGAATTGCCAGTGGGAAAGAAGGCTTTGCACAACAAGTGGATATACAGAATAAAGAATGAGCATGATGGTTGCAAACATTACAAGGCCAGATTAGTTGTTAAAGGGTTCCAGCAGAAGGAGGGCATTGATTACACAGAGATATTTTCTTCAGTTGTGAAGATGTCAACAATTAGACTGGTGCTAGGAATGGTGGCTGCAGAAAATTTACATCTTGAGCAGTTAGATGTGAAGACGGCATTCCTTCATGGTGATTTGGAGGAAGACCTTTACATGATTCAGCTAGAAGGGTTCATTGTTCAGGGACAAGAGAATCTAGTTTGCAAACTGAGAAAGAGCTTGTATGGCCTAAAACAAGCTCCAAGATAGTGGTACAAGAAATTTGACAGTTTTATGCATAAAATTGGGTTCAAGAGATGTGAAGCTGATCATTGTTGCTATGTCAAATTCTTTGACAATTCTTATATCATTTTACTGTTGTATGTGGATGATATACTCATTGCAGGGTCTAGCATTGAGGAGATTAATAATCTGAAGAAGCAATTGTCAAAACAGTTTGCAATGAAAGATTTGGGAGCTGCAAAGCAAATCCTTGGTATGAGAATCATTAGAGACAAGGCTAATGGTACATTGAAACTTTCACAGTCAGAGTATGTGAAGAAAGTTCTCAGCAGGTTCAATATGAATGAAGCCAAACCAGTGAGCATACCATTGGGTAGTCATTTCAAACTGAGCAAGGAACAGTCGCCAAAGACAAAAGAAGAAAGGGACCATATGAGCAAGGTGCCCTATGCCTCAGCTATTGGCAGCTTGATGTATGCTATGGTGTGTACAATGCCAGATATTGCACATGCAGTGGGAGTTGTGAGCAGATACATGAGTAGGCCTGGAAAGCAGCATTGGGAGGCAGTTAAGTGGATTCTGAGATATCTGAAGGGTTCTTCAGATACATGTCTTTGCTTCACAGGTGCAAGTTTGAAACTGCAAGGTTATGTAGATGCTGATTTTGCTGGTGATATTGATAGTAGAAAGAGTACTACTGGGTTTGTATTTACTCTGGGTGGTACAGTTATATCATGGGTTTCAAATCTGCAAAAGATTGTTACTTTGTCTACTACAGAAGCTGAGTATGTTGCAGCAACTGAAGCTGGAAAGGAGATGATTTGGCTACATGGTTTCTTAGATGAATTGGGTAAGAAACAGGAGATGGGCATTCTACACAGTGACAGTCAGAGTGCAATCTTTCTTGCCAAAAATTCGGTTTTTCATTCAAAGTCGAAACACATACAGACAAAATACAACTTTATCCGTTACCTTGTTGAAGATAAACTGGTAATACTTGAGAAGATTTGTGGATCTAAGAACCCGGCAGATATGTTGACTAAAGGTGTCACTATTGAGAAGCTGAAGCTGTGTGCAGCTTCAGTTGGCCTTCTAACTTGAGGACAGGAGGATGAGTTGTGGGGATAAGGGATTGCTTTTGGAGGATAGCGGCTGATGTTGGTGATTGAACTAGTCTCCAAGTGGGAGATTTGTTGGGCTTTGTGGAGTCTAGTTTATTTTTTGGCCCGTTTTGTAGCCTATTGTAACCCTGTAAGCAGGATATAAAAGCCGCTTTTATAATTAGGGTTTGTTTAGTCTTGTTGTTGTGTTTCAGAGAGAGTGAGAGAAACACTGTAGCCGCACTTTGTATTTTTCCCTGATAATAGTGAAATCTCTGCAACTCCGTGGATGTAGGCAAATTGCCGAACCACGTAAATACTGTCTTGTGCGTGTGATTATTTTCTTTGACGTGTGTTTTCTCTATTTTTTTTGTTTCTCACAGGTTGGGAATCGAGTTGAATTCCCTACATCCATTTCATTAGATCCACCATTGACAGTAAGACCTTCAACCTGATTATCACCCCAATTTTTAGAAACCGTCTTCTTTAACTCCTTAAATTCATATAACATTATACCAACATAGTGTTCGAAAGGAGGTAATGAACACAGCAATAATATGGATGAATCCTAGTCCTCTATTCTGCGATCTTAAGTTAGAAATAATTATATTAAATTCATCTATATGGTGAGATATGGGTGTACTTTCTTTTATCCAAATGGTGTATAGTCGTTGCTTCATATACATACAATTTGTTAGACCCTTGGTCATGTACCAACCTTTTAGCCTAAGCCACAATCTTGTAGATGTATTCTCCTCTACAGCCTCTCTCATAACATCATCTGCTAGAGATAACTAAATTAAACTATTTACCCATTCCAAGAGATATTTTTTTTCTTTTCTGATAGCATTGCTAGCAAAGAATCCTTCCCTTCAATGCATTCCCCAAATCTCGTTGCATTATCAAAGTACACGTCTTTATACTTCACAAACTAAAATCATTCTTCCCATTATTATTTTTAAATCTCAAATGTTGTTGAAGAAACGTTGTTGCTATCCCCAAAAATCCAACTAAACTGATAACTACACAACCTAATAGATTCGATGACTATTGCAATCAATTGATTGAACAAAGAACTAAAAAGAAAAACTAAATATAATCCCTTAATCCAAACAAAAGAACCCACTACTTTGATACCAATTTGTTGAGATAGAGGTAGTTTTGATACTTATTTGTTGTGTGTAACTAAATGATAGTGGGATTATACAAATTTTAATGGATTATACAATCACACATGAAATACTTAGATTTATATGGTTAGGCCTTAGGCTTACATCTTTGGGCAGCATCTAGCAGAAAGTTTCACTAACAAATTAGGAAAATTACAAATATATATATATATATTACACTTGGCATAACTCCACAAGAGTTATACATTTTTTAAGTCATAGATTTCCAGATGATCAAACGACTAAAAGAAAACATTATTATTCATTACATCATTAAAACTTAATTAATTAATAGCATCTTCATTACCTCTCTCCTTATTAAATACTTCTTGCATCTCTTTTTCTCTCTCCTTATTAAGTCTTTTACTGTCATCCCTTTTTCTAAAAATGTTCAAACAAAAATATTCATGACAAGAGTTGCAAATAGCGTCAGACAACTACAACAAGACCACAAGTTTCTTGGTTTGGGAGGCTATGGTTATAATTCTCTCAACTTTTATGCTTTAGAAAAGTTAACACAATCCTTTTGCAGAAAAAATTGAAACAATTGCGGCTACCATGATGCTTTATATGTGTGTGTGTGTGTTCTAAAGCAAAGTCGGCTAGGATAGTTTGTAAAGTTAGGTTAGCCTCATATCATAGTCGGCACAAGTAATTTTATTACGAGGGCAATTATTTGACGTGTCTAAATTCTAATATTACGCCAGACCCAAGCCTGTTTCTATTTCGAGGGTTAGATGAACGGTGTTGACCAACTCAAAGCCACATGAACATTAAAGCAACCGCATCAGTCCGTGTAAAATTTTTGTCTATTTTACAAGAAAAACATATTTTTTTTTATTTTACACACTCACTTTTACAAAACACCCACATCAGTTTATCTATTCTATCATCTATTTTATTTAAATAATAATATATTTTTTAATTTTTTATTATATCAAACAAACCACTACCCACATGGCCCCACCCACCTTCTTCTTTCTTTGTTATGAGAAGAAAACAGATAAGAGAGCAACCTGACGGGGAGAGAGAAATAAATAATAAAAAAATCATTTACACATGAACAGTAACGGTGCATATATGCACGGTTACTGTTCATTTGCAAAGTAGTTTTGTATATTTGCACACTTTACAAATTCTGATGTTGATGTTTTTTAAGTTAAAATGTGTAAAATTGAGCACTTTTTGTATTTTGCAAATTTTTTCAGCCACTGATATGGTTGCTCTAACTATTAGACATATATTCGTGTTCATGAAACACATTGAATGTTCATAATGTAATATAAAAAAGATGGGGTCGCACTTGCACCAAAGCGAGGAAAGCTATATTATAGTATGGTTTAAAAAAATTTATATACTTATTTGTGTTCATGTCTAATATGTTTTTGAAATTGTTCAATTAATATTCTAGGATCAAATTGGAAGAATTATGGCCTGTTTGGATTGAGGGGGAAGGGAGGGGGAGTGGAGAGGAGAAGAGTAAAGTAGTTTTAGCTAAAAATAGGCTAATTTTTGGTCAATTCTACTTTACTCTACTCTACTCCCCTTCCATCTCCCTTAATCCAAACAGACCATTAATAAGTACACAATCAAGTAGCTTGGAAGTAAATTTAAGTGCAAGTATATAATGGACATTCAATAATGTTTATTCATAAGTCAAGGCGTGTCTGGGGTTTGGGGTTTTGGACCAATCCTTTCTCGTTATACTTGTGTACAGATATGAATAATTTCTAAAGAAAATATAGAGATACAAGAGTTAAAAAAGAAATATCTATTTTAAAGGAACAAGTGGTTTACTTTATTTGAGAATTTCAAACACATCCTAATACTGGATTTTTATAAATTTATTTAGGGTCTGTTTGGTTGGAAAAGTAGAAAAGTAGGAAGATAAAAAATTGGGAAAATAGCAGATGTAGGGTCCAAATTTGTTGGGCCTGATACCAACGCCCTGTATTGTGAGCCCAACAAATTCCCAACAATAAATTTGTAGAGAATGGGTCGAACAACTGGGCTAGTAGCGGATTTAGCAACGATTCATACAAGCAAAAACCATCTAAAAGAAAAAGGGATTGAGTCCGGCTTTTTTAACAGGAAAACTCTTTGGTCCGAAGAGGATTAGTATGTAAAGACTTAGTGAATATAATTTTTTCTCCCCCCCCCCTCTGCGAGACTTGCTCCCTCTATATATACACCCATTTTTCCCATCTTCACCGCACACTTGTCCTCCATCTAGGCGCCCACTCGAGTACTAGTCACATCAGCCGTTTGCTTTAATCCCCAGTGAGTGGTGGTGGGTGAAGATACACTGCTCAGGTGTCTTCTCCACATAAATGCGGCCAGGAAAGTTGCTGCAGTGCATTAAATGTGGCGGTGGCAGCTTTATTGGCAGGATATTTCATGATAGCTATGCTTTTGGACGTGCCAGAAGCTCAGCTCTGGCATGGGGCTCTTCAGCATATCTATTCGATTAAGTTCTGGACAGCTCCGGTGGGTAAGATCCCTTCGGCCCAACTAGATTATCTTCGGATGGTGCGTCTGTCCCTTATGGATTGCTCCTCCACCAAGGTAGTAAAGCATTGATACTTTTATCGTCTTCGGACCGAGAGTCATATCTGAACTGGGTCTCAGGCCCAACATATGGCGTTGGGCTTTCTCACCCACAATAGCCCCTCAAAATTTCACTTTTTACCTCGCATCCGAAGAGAAAAAGTGGGGTTTTGATCTTTGACAAATGAGGGCACTGAACTTTGACGCCACACGTGTGCGCGCATGAATTTGGGCGCCTTCTTTATAACCGCTGCTGTCGCGCCGTTTCCGAGGCGTCATTAATTGCTCCAGGCGGCATCTTGTCCCTGAAATCTAGCGGTCCATTTCAAATCAATGGACGAGATTCTCCTCAAAATTTTTGGGCGGGGTAAGTCCCACCACTTTACCTGCCACTATATAAAGCCACAGATGGGATTGTCTTCTTATTTTACAAACTTCAGAACTTCCGGCGAACTCAAGCGCTCAGACTCTCAAAGTCCTTCCTGTCATCTGCTTCAAACTGTTCCAGAATCCGCTACGATCTCACCGCGAGGCCATAGTTCATCCTCCGATTTGATTCTGCGTAAGTTCTTTCCCCAAGATTTTCGTATTACATTCAGATTGCCTCTTCGGCCCGTGGTAGATTGTCCCAATCGCCATTTCGTGTTTCCCTTCCTCGAACCTTGTTAATAATGGGTAGATTTGAGTACCTAGTGGACAGTCCCTCCCAGATAGAGAAGTTTAGGGCGACATATCGCATTCCTCGGGAGGTGGGCTTGAGGTATTGCTCCACGGAGGGGTTATTACTAGACCGAGAGGAGGGTGAGGTGATAATCCCCATCATCGCCTTCCTGGAGGGAGGGATGACCATTCCCATGGGTCCCGTCACCAGAAGTTACCTTACCGCCCATAGGCTTAGTCCTGACCAGTGCGCACCCAACACCTTTAGAATCTTAGGTGCAGTTGATGACCTAAACCGCCATTTAGGCTTGGGATTAACTTGGCACGACGTGGTACACATGTACGAATGTCGTACCAAAGAAGGGGCGGGATACTATTTAAGGTCCCGATCCGATATCGTCAGACTCCTCTCCGGTCTTCCCAAGTCCAACAAAGGGATGAAGGACGATTATCTGATCGTCTCGGGTGCCTGGCATGATGGGATTCATTGCCCAACCACGCCAGGAACGCCAGGTGGGACATTCCCCCTCGAGCTTTTCTTTCTTGTATCTAGCTATTCGGACTTCCTTTTCGCCATGTTGCAATATACTGACAGTTCTATCACCATGTTTGCAGATAGGAGGTACGTAACTCCTCGGCTGAGTCTCACAAATACTGCGGCCTTAAACTACCTTCTTCGGTCGGAGATTTTCGTGAGTGAAGACGGGCAGCTTAGATCCGTTCCACTCATCCTCGGCTATACCCCGAAGTCTGAGCTCCAGCCGAGAGGCAACGCCATAACACTTGGGGATCGCCATATAAATCGCATTGACGTCGCTCGGAAGACCTTTTTAGCCCCCTTCGACCTCGCCCCAGTGCCCCATCCTAATCCGCAAGGCATACCGGCGCTCGTTCAGCCCATTCAACAAGTCCCCCTTGAACCGGTAGCAGAGGAGGAAAGAGTTTCTTCTACCCCTTCACTTGACCAGCAGATTGACCAGTTCAAGTTCGAAGGGGAAAGGTCCGGGGAAGTAGAAATTTTGTCTGCCGAAGAGGTGCTTGACAGGCATTCTGCTGCTCCGCTCCTGAACATAGCCGTGCCAGACGACTCAGAAGAAGACATGCAGAGTCTGGACCAGTTGATAAAGAACAGAAGGTCAACAGTGGCGGCCAAGGGTATTGGCACGTCCCAGCCCACTGCCAAACTCCCACCACCCCCTCCTCTTCCTCCAGCTCCGAAGGATCTCGGCCTAAAACCACTGCCTGATCTGAAGAAGAAAAGGGTGGTGACCGAGGTGACGGATGTTGAGGAAGGGGAAGTGGTCCCTCCGAAGGGCCCCAAGCAGCAGAAGAAGGCCCATGATACTAGAGGTAAGCGGGCCTCTTCAACTGAGAATAGAGAAGACAATATGGTCGCAGACGTGCGGCGGGGGACTCCAGAGTGGTCTCCGAAGCTGACATTGGATGGCGCAGCCATCCCTTATGACGCCTCTCTCCGAAACTACGCCGGTGGGAAGGCCGGGTATATAGCAGAGGCGCTGGAGAAACCTCTCCTCCTTCCTAAGGACATGGAGTCCTATAGGCGCTTCAGCGAAAAGGAGCTCTTTTTGTCCCTCAAAAGGGATTTAGGCATGGTGAGATAAGTGGTGTTCATCTGTAGCCCTTTTTCATCCCTTACGTGCGTTCATAGCTTTACGCCGAATTCTTTGGTTTTTCATGCAGATTGCCCAACAGATTTATGTGGCCGAAGAGTGGAATAAAAGGAAAGACGTCGATGTGCAAGCTGCAGCTCGAGCCAGGGAAGATGTTGAGTTAGCTCTGGGCAAAGCGAAGGATGAAAGCGCTCGCCTCTCCGAGCAGCTAAAAGAGGAGGCTAAGGCAAGGAAAAATGTAGAGGCAGGCCTGAAGACAGCTGAAAAGCAAGCCGAAGACCAACGCCAGAAGCTTTACACCACTGAACTTAATCTGGAAACTCAGAAGGCGTTGGTAACGGAACTTCGCGCTGAGCTACAAAAGGCCAGGGACGCTGCCAAATTGGCCAAGGAGGACGCTCAGTTGGCCAAGGAAGCAGTTGAGGCTGAGAAGCAGGCTTCTTATATGCTGGGGGTGCAAGAGACCCAAGCAAGGCTGACCGAGGAGTTTGCCAAGGTCTGCAGGGGCTACTGCGACATTACGTGGAGCAAATGCCTCGATGTAGCTGGGGTCCCTGCAGAGTCAGCTTTAAGGCAACCTGGGAGCATCTACTATGATCCCGATATATGTGATGTGCCTGAAACCTTGGAAGCGTCCTCGACCGATCAGAATCCCCCAGCCCCAGCTGAGACGAGCCAGGCCCCTCTTTAGACCGGAGATGCGAGCGATTTGCCTAAGCCTAACTCGAAGCCTCAAGATAAAGCTTAGGAAGTTCAGCTTGTGTAATCGTTTGGATATTTTTGCCATTTTTGTATTGAAATCGTCTTTCAATGAATGAAATAGTCTATTTTTGCTACTTGTTGCCTTTGTAGTACTAGTCAGATTGCGTTATTATGGCTAATAATATTAGTTTGGTAATTAAGAATAAATCAGAAACATGGTAATCTTCTATACGTAGCTAAAACAAAGAATTATGGCAATAACAGTTGGCGGAATGTTGCTTAAGTCTACATACTCCGCCAAACGTCAGATTAGACTAGTAACGCGAGCATGCCCACTAAAACAAATCAACTGACCCGAGGACTACAGGCGTGATTGAATTTAAGGATAAATACTTGTAAGAATTGTAAAGGAGCGTTAATTAACCCGAATCACCTGGTCCGAGGGCTACAGGCGTGATTGGATTTAAGTTTCGACACTTAAGAAATTGTGAGGGAGTGTTAACTAACCCAAATCATCTGGTCCGAGGACTACAGGCATGCTTGGATTTAAGTTTAAACACTTGAGAAATCGTGAGGGAGTGTTAACTAACCGAAGTCATCTGGTCCGAGGACTACAGGCATGCTTGGATTTAAGTTTAAACACTTGAGAAATCGTGAGGGTGTTAACTAACCCAAGTCATCTGGTCCGAGGACTACAGGCATGCTTGGATTTAAGTTTAAACACTTGAGAAATCGTGAGGGAGTGTTAACTAACCCAAGTCATCTGGTCCGAGGACTACAGGCATGCTTGGATTTAAGTTTAAACACTTGAGAAATCGTGAGGGTGTTAACTAACCCAAGTCATCTGGTCCGAGGACTACAGGCATGCTTGGATTTAAGTTTAAACACTTGAGAAAAACTAGCGTAACAAGAGTGTAATCATGACAAAGAAAAATTCTCTTAATAGTAGTACCTTTTGAGGTTATTTACATTCCATGGCCGGGGCATCATATGATTATCCAGGTCTTCCAGGAAATATGCTCCAACGCCTACTCTCGAAGTGATACGATATGGCCCTTCCCAATTCGGCCCCAGTTTTCCCCATGCTGGATTCTTTGCATTCCCTACCACCTTCCTTAGGACAAGATCACCAGGCTCAAGGGGTCTCAATCTCACATTGATGTCATATCCCTGTTTAAGTTTCTGCTGGTAGTGCGCCAATCGGACCATCGCGCTTTCCCTTCGTTCTTCAATCAGATCCAGACTCTTTTCCAGCTGCCTATCGTTGTTAGTTGGGTCAAAAGAGCTAATCCTGTAGGTGGGGAACCCAGTCTCGAGAGGTATAACAGCTTCAGCACCATAGGTCATCGAAAAAGGGGTCTCCCCAGTGGACCTTCGAGGCGTGGTTCTATACGCCCACAATACGTGGGGTAGTTCCTCTACCCATCTACCCTTCGCATCATCCAGCCTCTTCTTTAGCCCATTCACTATGACTTTATTGGTGGCTTCAGCCTGCCCATTCCCCTGGGGATAGGCGGGGGTAGAGTATCTATTTGTGATTCCCAACTCACTGCAATAGCTTCTGAAAGCTTTGCTATCGAACTGAAGCCCGTTGTCCGAGATGAGAGTATGTGGGACTCCAAATCTGGTGATGATGTTTTTCCAAATGAACTTCTTCACGTCCATGTCTCTGATATTTGCTAGAGGCTCAGCCTCTACCCATTTGGTGAAGTAGTCCGTTCCGACCAGCAAGAACTTCCTGTTTCCTGCTGCCTTAGGGAAAGGGCCTACGATGTCCAGACCCCATTGGGCAAAAGGCCATGGACTGGATAGCGGATTAAGGGTTCCACCAGGTTGATGTATGCTTGGCGCAAACCGCTGGCACTGGTCGCACTTTTTCACGTATTCATGAGCCTCCCTCTGTATGTTTGGCCACCAATAACCCTAAGTAATAGCTCGATGAGCTAAAGATCTCCCTCCAGTGTGGCTCCCACAGATTCCTTCATGTAGTTCTTCTAACATTAATTCAGCCGCTTCGGGGGCCATGCACAACAGATATGGGCCCGAGTAGGATCGTTTGTACAGTTTATGGCCTTCGGACAGCCAGAACCTTGTAGCTTTTCTCCGTATTTTGTCCGTTTCCACCCTTTCTTCGGGCAACACATCGTCCCTCAAGAACTTGACGATGGGATCCATCCAGCATGGGTTGGTTCCAACGCAGTGAACTTGGAGTACCTTTTTTCTTAACTCCGTAGGCCTCTGTACGTCCTCAATCAGGATGACCCTTGGTAATTCCTGCGCCGAAGAGGTGGCGAGTGTAGCTAGAGAATCGGCATGCGTGTTGCCACTTCTAGGGACGTGCCGAAGGGTAAAGCATTCAAACTCCGACTGTAGGGACTTGACCAGGTTTAGATATCCCTGCATCCTCTCGTCTTTCGCTTCAAATTCTCCAAGCACTTGGCCGACGATCAACTTTGAGTCTGAGGATATCTCAACGGCCTTTCCTCCCATCCTTCGCACCATCTTCATCCCCATCAATAGAGCCTCATATTCTGCCTCGTTATTCGTTGCTGAGAAGTCTAGCCTTAAGGCTTTTTCAATGATGATTTTCTCGGGGGATATCAACACTAACCCTACGCCTGAGCCCCTCTGATTCGATACTCCGTCTACATACACTTCCCAGGGCAAGGCGTTTTGTGACGCGATCGTGCTGACTTGCCTTCCTCCCGCGCCTAGAGTTTGTGATGCTTCCTCTAAATGGGGCTCTGTGAACTCAGCGACCAGGTCCGCAAGGACCTGGCCCTTCACTGATGTGTGCGGCATGTACTTGATATCAAAAGCCCCTAGCATCGTTCCCCATTTGGCAATTCTTCCAGTGTAGTCGGCGCTTCGGAGTACGGCTCTGAGTGGGAGTTGGGTAAGGACTATAACGGTGTGAGCTTGAAAATAATGGGGCAACTTCTTAGTTCCCAGCACAACGGCCAGAATGGCTTTCTCTAGTGGCAAATAGCGGGTTTCAGCTTCTTGTAGCGACTTGCTTACGTAGTAGACTGGCTTTTGCACTCCACAGTCTGTTCGGACCAGCACCAAACTTACAGCATTAGGGGCCACGGCAATGTAAGCAAACAAGACTTCGTCCGGCTGGGGACTGGACATGATGAGGAGTTTAGCCAGGTAGTCCTTAAGTTGTTGGAAGGCAATAGCACATTCCTCTGTCCATTCAAAATCCTTCCACTTATTGATTAACGAGAAGAAAGGCCTACACCTGTCTGCTGATCTGGAAATGAACCGATTAAGGGCAGCGGTCATCCCAGTCAGCTTCTGAATTTCCTTGGGATTCCGAGGAGCTCGCAAATTTTTGATGGCCCTTATTTGATCGGGGTTAACTTCGATTCCCCTGTGTGTGACCATATACCCAAGGAATTTGCCTGATCCAACACCGAACGAACATTTGGAGGCATTCAAGCGCAATCTGTGTCCCCTCAGAATTTCGAAGATATCCTTGAGATCCCCAATGTGTTCGGCAATAATCTTGCTTTTAACCACCATGTCGTCAATATACACCTCCATGCTTTTGCCCAGCTGTGGCTCAAACATCCTCGTCATCATCCTCTGATAGGTAGCCCCTGCGTTTTTTAAGCCGAACGGCATCACCTTGTAGTGATAATTTCCTACCGGGGTCACGAAGGATGTTTTCTCTTGGTCGGCGAGAGCCAAGGGTATCTGATGATAACCTTGAAAGGCATCTAAGAAACTCATCCGAGGATGTCCGACAGTAGCATCAACTAATTGGTCTATCTTCGGCATCGGAAATGGATCCTTCGGACAAGCTCTATTAAGATCGGTGAAGTCCACACACACCCGCCATTTCCCACTTTTCTTTTTTACCACCACCGTGTTAGCCAGCCATTCGGGGTAGAAGATCTCCTTAATGGCCCCTGCCTGCTTGAGTTTCATCACTTCATCCCTGACTGCGTCAGCGTGTTCCCTTGACGGTCGTCGGAGTGGTTGTTTTTTAGGGATAATGGTGGGATTAACGTTTAGGTGGTGGCAGATGAATTCTGGATTTACTCCTTGGGCTTCCGCGGGGTCCCATGCGAATACGTCAACGTTGGCTCTGAGGAACTCTATCAACCCCTCCTTCTCCTAAGGGGAAAGCATGGATCCAACTTGAAAGAACTTCTCTGGGTCGTTACCGATAACCACCCTTACTAGGCTTTCGCACTCTGCCTCTTTGGCCGAAACTTCGGTGTCCAGCACCGACGACTTTAATTGCTACAAATTCCCTTTGTTACAGCCCGAGGTCTCAGCTTGAGGATGGTGCTGGATGGCCGCCACGAGACATTGTCTGGACGTAGACTGGTCTCCGCGAATTTCTTCGACTGCTCCTTCGGACGGATACTTAATTTTCTGGTGTAGTGTGGAGGACACCGCCCCAAGGGTATAAAGCCAAGGTCTGCCTACTATAGCGGTGTAGGGTGAATAGGCGTCCACTACTATGAAATCCACTTCCACCGTTTCAGGACCGGTTTGCACAGGCAATCTAATCTGCCCCTTCGGAATGATCACTTTGCCGTCGAAACTGACCAAAGGAGAACTGTACGGAGTCAAGTCCTCGGGGGACAAGTTCAGCCCCTTGTATAGGTCTGGGTACATAATCTCTGCTGCGCTACCCTGATCTACCATTACCCTCCTGACATCGTATCCGCCTATTCTTAGAGTAACTACTAGGGCATCGTCATGCGGCTGGATAGTCCCTACTTTGTCCTCCTCCGAAAATCCCAGAATTGGAATATTCACCCTGTGTTTCTTCGGCTCTCTGTTAACACTTTCCAAAGGTACTCGGGCTACTGACAACACCCTGAATGGGTGGGACCCTGTCCTCCCAGGTGCAGCAAAAATGACATTGATTGTCCCCAAGGGAGGTTTCACTGAGTAGCCTCTCCTAGGCCCCGTGCTTGTCTGATTTCCCTGTCCGTATGAATGGTGCAGGAGGTGCTTTAGTCTGCCTTCGCTGACTAACTGATCCAAATGATCCCACAGGCTCCTGCAATCCTCGGTAGTATGTCCATGATCCAGGTGATACTGGCAGTAAAGATTGTGATTGCGCCTTTCAGGGTTTCCTACCATCTTGTTCGGCCTTTTGAAGAATGGTTCGTTTTTTATCTTATCCAGGACTTGGTGTACTGGTTCGCGAAAAACCGCATTGACCGTCTGGAAGTTTGCTGTGCTCTGTCCGGTCCAGTCCTTCCTCGGCCTGTTGTGATTTTGCCTGTCCGACCTGAAATCCCTCCCCTCCTGAGGGATAACCTTCTCCTTCCCCTTACTCTGCTGCTGATCTTCTTCCACTCTTTTGTACTTATCGATCCTGTCCATCAACTGGCGTATACTGGTGGCAGGGTTGCGCGTCAAGGATGTTCTCAGGGGATGTTCAGTGGGGAGGCCCAATTTAAAAGAGCTAACAGCCATCGACTCACAGTCTTCCTCTACCTCATTGTATGTTTCCCAAAATCTATCTGAGTACGACTTCAGAGTCTCGTTCCCTTTCATGCTGACGGACAACAGCGAGGCCACGGACTGAGGAACCCTTCGGCAAGTGACGAAACGAGACCCAAAAGCCTGGGTTAGTTCTTGGAAAGAGCTAATAGTGTTTGCTTTCAGACCATCGAACCATCTCATGGCTATTGGTCCCAAACTGGAGGGAAAAACTTTGCACATCAGGGCTTCGTCCCTAGAGTGGACTGCCATCCGCTGGTTAAAATGACTCACGTGTTCCACTGGATCGGTCCGGCCATTGTAGATGGTGAATGTAGGTTGGTGGAAATGCCTGGGAAGTCTGGCACCCTCGATATTACGTGTAAAAGGAGACCTGGAGATCTGATCCAGAGCTTTGCTCATAGCATCATTCCCTGCGCCCCTCGGTGAGGGATTTTAAGGGTTCCTCTTGTCATGACGCATTTCCTCATAGGTAAAGGATTCGCTGACCGGCGTTCGATGTTCCTGTTTATAGCCCACATCCTGTTCATCCTCAAAATCTTCGTTAGAATATGAGGGACTGCGTTTCCTCTTTGCACGGCGTAACTCCCTTTTGAGCCTATCTATTTCCTTCTACATGTCTTTGTTCTTCTCTACATGAGACATGTGACTTTCCCCATGCGACTGGTTTTGATCGTCATGTGCGGTGTGTACACTTCCCTCACGATCTTGCCTCCGTTCCAGATGAAGAAAGGGATCGGTGTGCTTAGATGACCTGGACTCGGCTGGTCGTTGCCTTGGTTCAGCCATCTTTTGAGGTGTTGCTTCCACCTTCGCTCAAGCTGTTTCCCACAGACGGCGCCAATTGTAGGGTCTAAATTTGTTGGGCCTGATACCAACTCCCTGTATTGTGAGCCCAACAAATTCCCAACAATAAATTTGTAGAGAATGGGTCGAACAACTGGGCTAGTAGCGGATTTAGCAACGATTCATACAAGCAAAAACCATCTAAAAGAAAAAAGGATTGAGTCCGGCTTTTTTAACAGGAAAACTCTTTGGTCCGAAGAGGATTAGTATGTAAAGACTTAGTGAATACAATTTTTTCTCCCCCCCCCCCCCTCTGCGAGACTTGCTCCCTCTATATATACACCCATTTTTCCCATCTTCACCGCACACTTGTCCTCCATCTAGGCGCCCACTCGAGTACTAGTCACATCAGCCATTTGCTTTAATCCCCAGTGAGTGGTGGTGGGTGAAGATACACTGTTCAGGTGTCTTCTCCACATAAATGCGGCCAGGAAAGTTGCTGCAGTGCATTAAATGTGGCGGTGGCAGCTTTATTGGTAGGATATTTCATGATAGCTATGCTTTTGGACGTGCCAGAAGCTCAGCTCTGGCATGGGGCTCTTCAGCATATCTATTCGATTAAGTTCTGGACAGCTCCGGTGGGTAAGATCCCTTCGGCCCAACTAGATTGTCTTCGGATGGTGCGTCTGTCCCTTATGGATTGCTCATCCACCAGGGTAGTAAAGCATTGATACTTTTATCGTCTTCGGACCGAGAGTCGTATCTGAACTGGGCCTCAGGCCCAACATATGGCGTTGGGCTTTCTCACCCACAGCAGAAATTTAGTTTTCTCTCATTTGTTTGGTTGGGATGATGAAAAAGTAAAGATACGGAAAGCTCATTTGCTTGATTGAGAAGAAAAATGAAGTTATTATGAATTTATAATTATATCCTTATTAAATAAATAAAAGATAACACATTTTTTTATTAAAAAATTGTGTAGTATGGATGGTACTTCCGCACTAAAAAAAAAAGGTTCAAGAACCCAACACTTTTTCATAAAAATAAAAAAATAAAATAAAAACTAACTAACTAATTGTTAAGAAAATTAAGAATAAGCATACAAGAATATAAAAAGAAAAGATCAGCACAAAAGAAAAAAGAAACCGAATGAACTTAGAAATTGAAAAAGACAAAAGAAGCAAAGAAGAAAAGGACAAAAAAGTTCAAAACATCTAAACATTAGGCTGGGGTAATATCATCCAAAACATGGCTAGGTTCGTTTGAATTTTCTTTTCGAATGGGAAGGATTGAATTTTGGTAGGCCCAGAGAGAAGACTTTCGAGCCCTAAAAATTTTCTCCCAATTTTTTCCTTCCAACCAAACACACTCATTACCCATTTTCTCTCTCCCATGTTCTATCTACTTGGTTTTCAAACTAACAAACCCTTAATGTATATTAATGTGGGACAAGACATGGGGTTTAAAATTTTGACAATATACCAAAGAAATTTCTAAAAATTATATAACTTTTTTGCTTTCTTTTATGAAAAAATGTCTAATGTAATGGCTAGAAAAAAGTGTTAGCCACATCTATACTTATACCCCGAAGCAACTAGTTAAGTTATAATTGGAGTTTTTTGTAATCACTTATATACCTAAAAAAATTACCTAATAAACACTATCTGTGGGACTCCTTAAGTTTGAGGCAAAATTTATGATTAACATATATATATATATGTGTGTGTGTGTGTGTGTGTGTGTGTGTGTAGAGAGAGAGAGAGAGAGAGAGAGTGTGTGTGTGTGTGTGTGTGGACAAGCACGCACACAAATGATATATGTAATACTTTGACCAATATATATTATAAAATGTCAATTGTGTGAATACTAGCTAATTGTTATTTAAATGTGGGTTCCAGTTAGCTCAACCAGTAAAGTTTCTAGTAGTTGAATAAGAGATTTGAAATTCAATTCCCGCCTAAACAAAAACTGATTAATGTCTTGATCTGATAATAAAGAGTTATCATTAGGAGCAGACACTATAGGTTGAAACTCTATAAAATAAAAAATAAAATAAAAATTGTTATTTAAATGTTAGAGAACCCATAAAAGGTAGCCAGCATATCCACTTTGCTATGTAAGCTACGTTGTAATTTTTTCATAGTAAAAACTCCACTTATAATGCTCATATAATTAGATAAACCTCAAGTATAGCTTATATCGGTTTTTTATTAACTCATAAAATAATTAAATTATAACAATTTTATACAATATAGAAATCATTTGTGCGTCCAAACTTTTAGAGGTTAACTTGAAAATAATTATTATATAATTATTTCAAATACCATTACACATTTTTATAATCATTAATGAGATACTACACAAATATATATATATATATATATATATATATATATATATATATATATAATTAAGATAGGTAACATTATGATTTGAACTTAACTTTTGGTTCTTTATTTTGCCCTTTTTTTTTTAATTTTCTTTTTCTTTTTCTTTTATAACATTTGAGCCTTAAATTTATTGATATAATATAAAATATTTTCCTTATATTTTTTAAACGAAAATTGACATATAGAAGAGATATATAAGAATTAGTTGACTTTAAACTTAAAACTAAATACTAAAAGTGTCATTTGAATAGTATACGTACATAACCATTTCAACTACCACATATTAAGTTGGATTTTTCTTCAAACGAGATAACATCTATCCTACTCTTAATCCCTTTTCTTCCTTGTATCACCTAATCCCTCTCTTCTGTACTTTATTTTGAATTGCAGAAAATATACTTTTCATACTTGACACAAATAACAAATTAATCCATTGATTCGTCTATCTAGCCAAAGAAATGAGATTTAAAAATAAAAAATAAAAACATAATGAGAATGACCCATGAAGCAATAAAAGGCTTGGCAGAAGATACTAGGTTGCTTCCTATCTATCCAAAGGAAAAAAATGAAAATGAAAATGATGCTATTTTGTCATGCCCCAGCCTCTTGTTCTAGGAAGAATCCTCAAATAAAAGTCATCGAAGTCTACCTACCACCACGAGCGCCCTCAATGCTTACGTGGCCACCGGGGTAATGAAGTCATGGTGATATATCTATAATCTAAAATCTACAAAGCTTGTGACTTATGCTGCTTCGTGGAACCAAATATATATATATATTATTTGCATCAATATCTTTCTTCCAATTCCCTCCTTAAATAAAACGAAAAATCCAATTTTGCCTCAAAGACTTTCCAGAAACCCTTCCATTTCCACATCATGCTAGCCCGCTCATGCCAAACATTTCTCCGCCACACCTCCACGCGCTTGTCTCACGTGCCATCACTTGGAATCTACCATTGTTTCCAAATTGACGGTCATGATCTCTTTAATCGAAGTCATACTTTTGACCACGTTTTAAGCCTCCATAAATAGCAAAGCACCCCACGCTCCCTTCCTTCTTACAAAAGGAAGAGTTTGGTTCCAGTCCTAAAGTTGTGTTCTCATTTTTCTTCTTCTGGGGCCATGAGTGAAACCATGTCTGGCCCTGAAAACTGGCTCCAATTCTATCAACCACAAAACCTCTCTACTTCTCAGATGTCTGATTCCACAATTGTAACAACCACTGTCACTTCCTCTAGCATGTTGAATAGTCCAATTGGGTCCGGCAATTCTAGCGCAAACACTGGTCACCTGAGCCCAGAAGGCCGTGTATCCAAGCCAATACGTAGGAGATCCAGGGCTTCTAGACGAACCCCAACAACTTTACTCAACACGGACACTACAAATTTCAGAGCCATGGTGCAACAATTCACTGGCGGCCCTAGTGCACCCTTTGCCTCAGGAGCTCACCATGGTGCACCACCAAACTTTGGTTTTGCATTAGGACCCAACCGTCAAGCTCATCATCATCCAGCAATGATGTTACCTCCTACAGGTCATGGATTTCATTTACAGCCTCAACAACAGTTACTATACCCTCATCATCATCATCATCATCATCAGCAAGGCCAGCAACAATACATGTTTTCTCTAGGAAACAATAGTAGTAATAGTACACATCATGGTCAAGATCATGCTCTTCTTCAAAGACTTGGAAGCTCAAGACCCAGTAGTAACATGGGATCAGTAGTCTCTGATGGGTTTGTGATTGAAGGTGTTGGTGTTCCATCTTCCTCACAAGTACCTCCTGCTGCCACTGTTAGGCCCTCCAATGAGAGTAGGAGTAACAGTTTCTTGTTTTGAGAAAAAGACATAAAGAAGAAAGTTAGGTACTGACTTGTCTTAGGGAGAAATTGTTGACTAATGTAATTACATTTCCTTTTCTTTTCACTTTGATAGAAATTGTCGGCTACACTTTAATGTGGCTTGGAATTTGGATAGGGGGATTTTTTTTTTTTTTTTTTTTTTTTTTCCCTATCCTCTGGGTAGCAATTCCTGACTTCATATTCTGTTGTTTCTGGATTGATGGGAATTTGACAAATGACCCTTTGGCTACCTAATTTTTAGGGAAATCCATGTTTTTTTGTTGTTGTTTTTTTTTTGTGGTGCGGTTGCAATGAATATATATTCAATAACGTTGGAGTGAAAATGTGTTTATTAAATTCAGTCAACCCACTTGTTTTTCTTTTTAACATTACCTTTATTTATTATTTAGATGTTGAAATCGATCGTCTTTTAAGTGATTTGTTTTTTTTCTTCTTTCGAACATAGTGGTTTCAGACTCAAACCGTCATAATTGTAGAAATTAACTGTGGATTAGATTTTTTTTTTATTATTATTACTATTGTTTTTATTTTCTTGCAAAACTATATATTAATTAGATTATTTTTCTTGGTAAAATCTTTATTGGTTTAAGAAGAGATCTGAGATTCATTATCTGCTTATACCAAAAACAGATTGGTGCATTAATCTGATAATAAAGAGTTATCATCAAAAGTGAATATATTCAAAATCTCTTCAAAAAAAATAAAATTAATAAAATAGAAAAATGAACTTGTGAAAACACATATGAAATTACTTTTTTTTTAATTCAAAATACTAGTTATTTTTTCCTCAGGAAAAAAAAAATACTAGTTAATTTATTGGAAGCTATATATTATCCTTAGTACATTCAGCTAAATTGACTACCGATTCTTCTCCAAAAAAATTTGACTACTGATAATTTCACATTACATCATGGATAAATTATAATAATCGATAAATTAACACACTAATTTGAGATTAATTTACAATCATCCACCATCTAGGTTTTTGTCCAATTTATCAATTAGCAAAAAGATAAATCTTAAATAAAAAATGTTCATTACAAAATTTTCGTCGTTCATAAAACATATTGCAAATGATCTCCTAGCGTGCGTTTGCGTTTTTGGTTGGGTCACACAGTACTGTTTATGACCTAGCCAAAAACTCAGCAAAAACGCAGATAAGGGGCACTGTTCACAACTCACAACACTATTCAACGTTAAAAATTATTTTGTTACAGTATTTTTAGTAATAAGTTTTCAATTTTTAACAAAATAAACGGTATTCAAACAGACCACTAGTTTAATATTAATTGTTCAATTAAAACTTTAAACTTTTTAAGTGTTTCAATTTTCATTTTCAACAAGTTATTACGAACTAAAGTAACAAAATTTAAAATAAATTATACCTAAAATTTATTTCGATACTAAAAGACATATATGTCACTTGCTATCTCTTTTTTTGGGGAATTTATGCACTATCTAGTGCTGAAATGAACTCATAGAATGGTGGCATTTTTCTTGAATTTTGCTTATCTTTTAGGATTTCTTAAGTTGTTTCATCAGTCTTTTTTATCCATTGACGGTTTTTCTTTTTTCTTTTTTCTTTTTTGTTGTTTCCAAATTAGGGCGTTTAAAGCCTTTCGTGGATTTCCATTAATTTTTCTTTTTCTAAAAGATTTAAATTTCAGCAATTTCAAAATTATAGGTTTGAACTGATGCAAATAAAATTTCACAGTTTATTTTGAAACTAAAGGACATATCTATGGTTTTGGTTATGTAATTATTCATTTATGGCAATTGTTTTAGGGTTAAATCATTGTATTTAAAAAATAAGTTGAGCAAAAATATAGTTGTATTTAGTATTTAGGACCAAAAAAAAAAAAAAGACTTTATGAAACTATACCTACCTATTAAAATAAGCTATAAAAAAAAGCTTTTTATTTTTCCTTTTATTTATTTATTAGCAAAACGCTAAAGCCATTTAAACCAAGAAAAGCCAAGTCAAACACGTGCAGATAAGCCCATTAAGAATTAGGTTTCAAATACTTGGTTTAAAAGATCCAATTAAAGTGACAAATTGTTATTTTCTCTTAAATTAAGGAATGAAATTTTATTTATCTACCAAATAGATACAAGAAAGTGAGTTCTAGTTAGCCCAATTAATAAAATCTTTAATTATATAAAATAAGAGATTTAGGATTCTAACTCTCTTTACACCAAAATTAATTGATCTCTTAGTTCTCATTCAAAAAAAAAAAAAAAATGATCTCTTAATTTGATAATAAAACACAATCATCATAAAGCAAATATTATAAGTTAAAATTGTATCGTATATAATTTTTTAAAAAGAGCTTAAAAGAAGTTTTGTCCTAACCTTTGTCCGCCAAACTTTTTTATCACAAGGCCGAAAGATTATAGATGCTTTATACATTTTTGCACGTAAATTAAAAAAGAGATTATCTGGATGAAATTGTGAATTAGGCCTCATGAAATTAATTGAAAATGTGAAGGGGGTCCAATTGCGAAGTGGAAGGAAACATGTTTTAAGCATCGTCAAGGTAGATGGGTATATCAGCGGTTTCTGAAAAACTTCATTGATAGTGATAGATTATGTTTGAGTGAGAAATGGGTTGGGAAGAGGGGCTGAATGGTAGCTCATAATGGGACCCATTGGCATCAAAAGGAAAAAAAAGTTGCACTTGGCAAAGTCAAAATGCACCCCTAATCCTTGCTAATTTGAAATTAAAATGGGTGGCTTTTGATTCACTAAGATTACATCAATCCTTGATTGGTTGGAAGAGCATTATTAGCTACTCTTAATTTTCAACCTTATTACAGTGTTATAAATCATATTGTCAAACACGTGGGTATGTATGTTTTACAATTTGTTATGATATGAAGATAGGCTTAGCCCTAAGATGATTAGGATGGACGGTAATTGATCAGTATGAATTGTTGCATTTTGGATTCTCATAGAATATTATTTCCTTGTAATATACTCAATTACTCATCACTCTGAATAATTATAGCCTACTCCGTATTTTTGCTAAATATTTAATTATAGTTTTCTCCTGCCGGTGTGTACTCCTCTTCCTCTTTCTCGTCAACTTTCTCATGATGCATAAATTCTTGTTTGTCATCATCGTTGTCGTCATCATCATTATTATCAAGATCGATCAAAAAATTTAAAAAAAAAATTTGAGTTCAAATATTCAACATATGATAAATATACATTTAGTCATATAACAAATTCAATTCACCACATTATTGGTATATGAGATTTTTGGAGTGTGTCATGGGTAAGGAGTGCTAAAACTGTAACACAGCTTTTTATATAAAATAAAAAATAAAAACTCTTACTTCTTGTCATCATCGCCATTATCATTAACATCAACATTGATTAACAATTTCTCATTTAAATTCAAATATGCAACATATGATAAATACATTTGGTCATATGGTATGATGTGGGTGAACAAATAAGCATTGGAATATGACTGATATAAGATTAAAATCTATAGTTTCTATACAATATATAATATTGAAATTTTAGAAATTAATCTTACTAATTGATTAAGTCTCTCAGTCGCTAAGAAAGTAGGGTCTCCTGCTTCACTTAGGCTATAGAAGTTTAGTCCCTTCTTCGAAGGAGAGTTTTGTACTCTTCAAGCTAGTGGTAAATTTTTCGTGGGGTATGGGAAAGAGTTCTCTTTTCTCTCCTTAGAAATTGGAAATGATAATAGCTTAATTTTGTATATTTATATCATTATTAGAAAGCATTATCATACTTATTTTGAGCTAATTCATGCATTTTATAGTTGATTTTGGAATAATGCTAAATAATCAATTTTGTGCTTAATTTAATTTTAATACGTGAATTTGTCTTTTGTAGGATACTAAATTAAATAAGTGGATTTGTGCAAAGAAGAAAGCTAATGGACTTTAATTTTACAAGGGCCATGATGAAGTTAAAAAAGGCCAACCCAATTAAATTCAAGTCCAATTAGAGTAAGGAATCAAAGGAAATTTGCACTTAATCCAGGTCCAATTTGGATTAGGATTCCAACTTACACACTAGTTAGTATTTGGAGCATAACTTTGGGCTCAGATATCCAATCGAGATGATTCAAGTTGGGCTAGAAAACTAACTTAAAGAGCTATAACTTTGTAGTTTACCAAAATTCTGAATTCTGAAGATGAATGGGCTAAAAAACGTCAGTTAATTGAAGCCTAAAAACCTGGGATTTTCTCCAAATAGAAATTCAACTTGTAATAGGATTCCATGACCTATTTAAAGGCTCTTTAGGGCAAAATTCAGAGGGGAGCTGCTGTAGAACATTATTTAGGTTTTCTTAAAGTTTCTTTACAATTTTTAGAATTTTATTTGTGTTATGACTTGCTAGAAGCCTTGTTAAAGCAAGGGGTGAAACCCAACCGTTTATTGGTATGTTCTTAACAATTATTTATTGGTTTTAATGCTTATATTTTTATGTTTTTGACTGTTTTACTCATCTAAAAAAGTGTTTAGTTCTGTATAATCCTTTGATTTATCGTAGACTCTAGGTACGTTAAATGCTTAGTATTCCTGCGAACTAATTCACTAGTTTCGTTTTGCCTAAAATTAATCAATTGCATGAAACTACCTTAGACAATTAATTCTTGAGTTTTTATTGTTAAATCATCTGACTAAGATCATCCTTCGTATGAATTTTAGTTGAGTTATAAAGTAAATATTGTTAAGACTACCAATAGATGTGTTGTGTGTGGATCCCTAAACCTTAGCGCCTTTATATATTGTTATTTTCTCTCAATTTAAATTACCTTCACTAAACTATCAAAAATCTCTTCAGTTAAACTTTATTATTTTAGTTTTATTCTCTTGTGGTTTGCTAATCAATTCCCTTTTCCCTATGGATTCGACATCGGACTTTCTGAGTTATTACTTCGCGGCAATCCTGTACTTGGGAGCATTATTTAAGTCGCAACAGGAAATCGTCATTGAGAATTAGTAGGGGACAATGGAATAACTGACTAGGAGCTACAACAATCTATCATTATCGAAAAAAGAACAAAATGGCTTCATCCTTCCAGAAGGCCATAGGAGGGGTGAATTTTTTATTGCTGCAAAATTCTTTACTACATGCATCCTCCAAATGGAGGGTGTAGCTTGAACCTTCAAGCAATTGTGGACTACTAATGGATTCAGAATCAGGAACCAAGGCAACAATATAGTGCTGTTCATGTTTAATAATCTCTCGGATATGGATAAGATCCTAAAAGGCCAAACATGGAGTTTTTATAAGCATTTAATAGTCATGCAAAGGTATGCAGGAGATACCCCAGTACAAGAGCTAGAGTTTAAGAAGATTCCATTTTGGGTGCAAGTCCATGACATTCCTACTAGCTTTTAGACTAGGAGAGTGGCAAAACGTTTGTGTGATACTGTGGGCGACATTCAAAAATCCAATGGAGTGGTGGATAAGGATGGAGGTAGTTTCTTTCGGGTAAGGGTAACAATTGATATTACCCTTCCTTTGTGCAGAGGCAGGGACATTACTCTATCTAGTGGTGAGAAACAATGGGTTAAGTTCAAATATAAGCATCTACCTAGCTTGTGTTATTGGTGTGGGTGTCTGACTCATGAGGATAGGGATTGCGACCTATAGTTCCAAAGTAATGGTATGCTAACTTTGGATAAACAGCAGTTTGGTCTTTCATTGAGAGCATCACCTTATACTTTGGCGAGGAAGGATGTTGTTTACATCCCAGGGTACTACGAGAGTAAAGGAGGAAGGGCGAAGGCACAGAGCAGGGTTGATGGTGGTAGTCTGAATGTGATTCATCAGAATCTAGACAACTCGTCTTCGGTGGAAATTGAACCGATCAGGGAAGAGGAAGGGAGAAATGACAGGCAGACTGATGAGGCAGTTATGAAATTAAATGCTCAACAGGTTTTAGGGGGTGAAATTGATTCGGCGGAAATTATGAGGGAAAGTCATTCAATGCCAACACACCAGGAAGCAATTAAGGTTAATGGAAAGCATTTTAATTTGGGTAGCTTTCCCCAAATTGCTGAATTTGATAAAGAATTTAACCGTTAATCTTGGAAAAGAATAGCATGGCATCGGTTTCAACCCTAGCCGCCTCTCATCAAACTAATCACGTGATCTCTAACTCATGTCATGAGCAAAACATACCAACGGTTGAGATTAATGTGCATCCAGCAAACATTAGGTCTTGGAAGAGAATTATGCACCAAAGTAACCCTAATGGAGCCGCAGACACTCTTGACCTGGAAAATAAGAGGAAAGCAAGCACATGCATGGCGCCCACCACAGACTTTCCTTGTAAACGATTGCAAGTGTTGGACGATGAAGGATCATCAGAATTAACGGTGGAGGTTGTGGTGCCTAGCCAAAAGCCATAAGTCTCATAGTATGGAACTGTCACAGGCTTGGGAACCTAGTGACAAAGAAGGAGCTTGGTGATTTAACCTAGGCAAAAGATCCCTCCACTGTGTTCATTGCTAAGACATGGACGGATGAAGCAAGGCTAAAAGAAATAAAACGAAGATTACAGTTTGATCATATGTTCTTTGTACCTGGGATTCATTAGGGGGGAAGGGGGTGCACTGGTGTTATATTGGAAGGAAACAATGAATCTGAAAGTAGAGACTGCTTCAAAAAAACACATTGACTAGATTATTGGGAAAGGCAGTGAAGGTGCATGGAGGTTTACTAGTTTTTATGGGGAACCCAATACTTAGAAGAGACATGAATCATGGGACCTGCTCCGACAACTCAATTCACAAAATAGTTTGCCTTGGTTGTGCTCGGGCGATTTTAACGAAATTTTGAGAGGGGAAGAGAAGAAAGGTGGCAGTAATCGGGGTCATGCTTAGATGCAGCTATTTAGGGATGTAATTAATGAATGTGGATTTATAGATATGGGCTTCAAGGGTTGTCTATTTACTTGGAAATTTTTTTTTCAAAAAAGGGGAATCTATATGGGAGAGACTAGACAGAAGTTTTGCTAACAATGATTGGCTAATTCGCTTTGGAGGCTCGTCTGTACACCACTTGACTTGCAATACATCTAATCACTCTCCACTTTGGATCCTACCATAAACTTTGGATGTAACAATTTAGAATAAACCTTTCCGGTTTGAAGAAATGTGGCTTGCTGAGAAGGGTTGCACGAATATAGTTCAATCCGAATAGAATAAGCATAAAATTGATAATAATGCAGCAGGTATTGTTCCTAAAATTGAATTGTGTGGTTTGGCCCTTAAGAAGTGGAGTAGCAAAAACTTTGGAAGTGTGCGAAGGGAATTGCATCTCAAGAAGAAACTACTTGCAAAGGCAGAATTGGAGGCATTTCTTACAGGTGTAAATTTCAAAGCAAGAATGCTCAAGAGTGAGGTGAATGATCTAATGGAGAAAGAGACAAGAATGTGATTTCAATGATCACGTTCCCTTTGGGCGACATTTGGAGATAAAAATTCCAAATACTTCCATAGTAGAGCCACACAACACTACCAGAGAAATAAAATTGGAGTTAAGGATGGTAGGGGGCATTGGAAACATGACCCAAAGGAGATTGCAAATGAGTTCCTAAAGTACTTTGCTGAGTTGTTCTTTACCTCCAGCAATTGCCAATCCGAGTTGGCCTTGGATACCATTCAAAGTTTAGTGACTGATGATATGAACAGATCTTTGCGAGAAGAGTTTACTGAAGATGAGGTAAAAATGGCGCTAAACCAAATGGCTCCTCTGAAATCTCTAGGTCCAGATGGGATGTCTCCATTATTTTTCCAGCACTATTGGGATTTGGTGGGTAAGGATATTACAACTTTTGTCCTATCTTTCTTGAATTTAGCTTCACTTCCTAAGAATTTAAATCACACATTCATCACTTTGATACCAAAAGTTAAAAATCCTAAGTTGGTATCTAATTTCCATCCTATAAGTCTATGTAATGTGTTGTATAAAATATTCTCAATAGTGTTAGCCAACAGGTTGAAGAAAATCCTCCCACATATCATAACTGAGCATCAAAGTACTTTTACAAAGGATCGGCTAAGTTCAGACAATATCCTTGTAGCTTTTGAGTCGTTCAATTGTTTGAAAAATCATAAATCCTCTAAAGGAGGATTCATGGCCCTTAAGCTTGATATGAGCAAAGCCTACGATCGTGTGGAATAGGCTTTCCTTGAAAAAATAATGAGGAAATTAGGGTTCAATGAAATATGAGTTACCCTCATGATGTTGTGTGTATCTATAGTTTCCTATTCAATCATGATAAATGGTGCACCAAAAGGCCATATTCGCCTAACAAGGGGTATAAAACAAGGTGATCCCATTTCACCTTTTCTGTTCCTAATATGCATAGAGGGGCTTCATGGTTTGCTCACCAAATCAGCTATGAGAGAAGACATTCATGGATTCTCGATCAGTAGAAGTCCCACAATTAACTCATCTCCTTTTTGCAAATGATAGCTTGTTGTTTTGCAAGTCCAATGTTGATGAATGCGAAAAGGTGTTGGAAGTCTTACATGTTTATGATCAAAGTTTAGGGAAACAAATAAATAAGGCAAAAGCCATAGTGTTTTTTAGTAAATCTACCATGGAGGAGGAGAGACTAAGGATCAAAAATATTTTGGGTGTAGAGGATATTCAAAGAGGGGCTTCATGGTTTGCTCACCAAATCAGCTATGCGAGGAGACATTCATGGATTCTCGATCAGTAGGAGAAGTCCCACAATTAACTCATCTCCTTTTTGCAGATGATAGCTTGTTGTTTTGCAAGTCCAATGTTAATGAATGTGAAAAGGTGTTGGAAGTCTTACATGTTATGAGAAATATTCGAAGAGCAACTACAAGGTTGGGAAGAGCAACTATTATCACAAGTGAATAGTGAAATCCTTATCAAAGCAGTGGTGCAAGCAATTCCTACCTACACCATGAATTGTTTCAAGTTGCCATTGGGTTTATGTGATGATATTAAGGGTCTAATTAGAATATTTTGGTGGGGACAAAGAGGGGAGAGGAGGAAAATCCATTAGGAAAGATGGGGGGAACTTTGCAAGCCCAAAAGTTAGGGAGGTATGGGCTTTAAAGACCTAGCATTATACAACGATGCTCTTTTGGCAAAGCAGGCATGGAGGCTACTTCAAAATAAGAATTCTCTTTTCTATATAGTTTTCAAGTCAAAGTTTTTTCCCCATTGCTCACTGATGGGGGCATTTGACACTTAAGATGGTTCCTATGCATGAGAAGTATCTTAATGGAAAGGGAAGTACTAAAGGAAGGAATGAGATGAAGGGTGGGGGATGGGACTTCCATTCGGGTATGGTCAGACCCATGGTTGCCCTCACCCCCTTTCTCCCTTTTATCTCAACACCAAGAGCACATGGTTTGGAAGACTTCTTAGTGGCCTCATTGATAGATTCAGATTCCAACAAATGGCACTCAGAAGCATTGCAGAATTTGTTTATGCAAAGAGATGTGGAACTAATTGAATCAATCCCACCAAGCTCCATTCCAACTAAAGACTCATTAATCTAGCCTTTCACTCCAACAGGTATCTATTCAATTAAATCAAGGTACAACTTTCTTGTCAAGAATAACAACTTCAACAACAACAAGTATCACCTCGAGAACAACAAACTGTGGACGAAAGTATGGGGATTGGATGTACAGCCAAAGATCATAAATTTCTTGCGGAGAGCTATCAGAAATTATATCCCATGTAAGGCTAATCTTAAGCAGAGTAAGATACTCACTCAGGACACCTATGAGCAATGCCAAGCCGAGACCGATTATGTGGTGCACGCCCTGTGGTCTTGTCCATCACTGACACCACTATGGGCACAGAACTCAACATGGAGTATTTGAGCATCAACGCTTTTCATTAACTTCAGGGAAATTGTGGAGAAAGTTATTGAGGTTGAGGCGGATTTAGCTCTCTTCGCTACCATGGTCTAGATTGTGTGATATTGTAGGAATGTGATTTGGACCAGCAACCAATTATTCCCTATTTAGTGCATCATGCAGGAAGTCTGAAGCACAATAATAGCCTTTCTCCATTCAGTTGCTCCCAGACCACCTAAAAGAGTCACAAACACTCGCCACAATCTCATATGGGAACTACCACCTTGGCCGAACCTCAAGGTGAACTTCAATGGTGCTGTTTTTAGAGAAGATAACCTTGCAGGTGTGAGAGTGATTATCCGAGATTGGAATGGACAAGTGGTTTCGTCAATGGCTGAAATGTTCTCACTGCCTTTCTTGGTGACAGCGGTGGAGGTCGTTGCAACTACTAAAGCCCTACATTTTGCACAGGAGCTTGGTCTGCTTTCTATCGTGATTGAAGGAGATTCCAAGATTACCATGGATGCTATAGCCAATGAGAACCTGTCTTTAACAGAATTTGGACATTTGATTGATGAAGCAAAGCAGCTTGCTAAGGATTTTACGTATATTGAATTTAGTCATGTACTGAGACAAAAGAATAGTGTAGCCCGCAACATTGCTAGACATGCAAGACATGTTAGCGAGTATTCAGTGTGGATGGAGAATGTTCCTCCACATCTTTTTTTTGTAACTCAAGCCGATTCGGCTTCTGTTTGAATAAAATTATAGTGTTGTTTCTCAAAAAAAAAAAAAAAAAAAATCTTACTAATTGTGCCATGTTAGACACCTGTTTCCTATCAATCCCCCCTCTTCTTTTTTTTTTTTTTTTTGTCTCTCTTCTCCTCATTATTCAACACTTTACTGTTCATTTTCCTTTTACCATTCCCCTTCTTGTTTTGGCTTTGCTTCTTCCCATTATTCCCTACCATACCGCTACTCTTCCTCCAACTATTTTTCTCCCTTTTTTTTGGCATTTCTTCTCCCCATTATACACTACCTTATTATTAGTCTTCCTCCAACCAAATCTTGACTCTTATTTTCTACATCTTCTTTTCAATAAATTTGCTATTGTTCCTTGTGCACTTCTCTCTACCCTTTAGTACATGTCTTTTCAATAAATTTGCTATTATTCCTTGTGCACTTCTCTCTACCCTTTAGCACATGTGTAGTGCACCAAAAAAAAAAAGTGATCTCTCTCTCTCTCTCTCTCTCTCTCTTCAATTTTCTTCTTTCTTTTGATGGAATTTTTTTATATATATATATTTTTTTTGCAACATCGCTTTGAATTGATGAGTTGTGTTTTTAGCACTGTCTTTTGGGTTGATGTGTCTCAGTGTTGTGTTTCATAAATCCCAAACGCAATTAGTCTATCTCCATGTTATGGCTTTGGTTTAATTTTTTACATTGGGTTAATATTATCTAGTTTTGAAAGTAGGAATTTGAGTTTATATCAAAATACAATCTACTTGGCTGTGTATTTAAATGTTCATACTAAGCATTTAAGTAATTGATTATTACGTCTATCTTTTATGCCTTTGATTTTATTTTAAATTTAATATAACATTATAATTTTATGATAGGTTTTAATTATCATAATAATCTCCTTAAAAAATGTGAAATTTGAAATGCACCAAAATACAGTAATAACTTTGAAAATTAAATAGTTCAGTTGTGTAAAAGAAAATCTTGGAAAACATAATCCACAAGTTAGAAAAGTATGACCTATCTTAGTAACATAACAAAACACAGCCAAAAAATGCACATAAAGAGTTACTGAGATAGAAAGAGTAAATGTAGAGATGAATTTGCATGGATAAAGAGACAGAAAATACCTAAAGAAGTTGTTGCATTTGTAAAGAAAGAGGCGCACTATAAATATAAATGGATGATGCTCATATGCAATCATCAGTAAAGAAGGAAAAAAAAATATATATATATATATATATATATATGCATCGCTGCGTTCCCCGGGGGGGGGGGGGGGGTGGTGGTGTGGGGTGGTGAGGTGGGGTGGGTGGTGTGGATTTGAGTGTTAGTATACCTCTTTGACTTAGTAATTTCATGTCTTCTCAAGATCATTAAAATCTGCAAATTTAAAGAATGAATTACTCCCTCCGTCTCACTTTTTTTGTCCTATTTGAAAAGTCAAACTTTTTAAGCGCCGGGAGGGTGGTGAGGTGGGGTGGGTGGTGTGAATTTGAGTGTTAATGTACCTCTTTGACTTAGTAATTTCATGTCTTCTCAAGATCATTAAAATCTGCAAATTTAAAGAATGAGTGTTATATTATTATAGCATATTACAAGAGCCTGCCGACTGGTAAAAATTAAAATTTGAAATATATGTTACACAAAAGAAAGCCGAGGGGAGGGAAAGGCTAGTCATAATTAAAAAACTCACTACCCAAATAAGATATTAAAAAATCAATTGCGGCGCTTCAAAACTGCCACTAAAAACTCAAAAAGCGCAGTTAAAGGCACATATGGCCTTAGCGGCTGTTTTTATTGCGGCAGTTCAAACTGCCACAAATAGAAGGTCACAATAGTCCTATTACGGTGGTAATAAAAAGTGCCACTATATAGATACTTTTTTTTTTTTTTAAGAATAATATAGATACCGTTTAGTTTAAGAATTCCTCTCTTTTCGGTAAATCACGGAAGTGTGCAAGAGCTACTATAGATTAGACTAATTTGGTATCTTAGAATTATCAAAGGCTTTCGGGAAAACTATAACATCAGATTAGAAAGTCATTTCTAATAAGAATTAGTGTGCATTTGGACTGCACGTTTATTTCTAATAAGAATTAGTGTGTGTTTGGACTGCACGTTTCCAGCGTGCAATCTAGCGTTTGCGTTTTTGGCTGGGTCTCACGGCACTATTCACAACTCAGCCAAAAACACAAAAATGCGCATACCAATGCATTTTTAGGTCCTACAGTATTATTCACACATTTAAAAATTATTTTGCTACAGTTTTTTCAGTAATAAGTTTTTAATTTTTAGCAAATAAGAAATATCTAAACACACCTTTAGTATTATTTTCCAAGTTAGCGATTTTCTCGTTTGGTAGAGGAGTTTAGATAATGTTGTCTGTAATTTTTTAAAATACGTGTAGGTGAAAAAATGTGTGAAAAAATATATAATATTGTTTAAAAACTAAAAATAAATTGTTTAACAACTCTTACGTACGCAACCTAAAAGTTCCAATTTCAAAGAGGTAAAAGGCCTTAATTGACGTGGTACCCGACTGTGGGTCCAAGTTAACCGATAATATTTTTTTTTTGCGGTCCAAGTTAACAATCATTCCTGTTTGAACCGACGTTTCTGTTTGAATAGAATGTCAAAATCAAATTGTTTTATTTTTCTCATCATTCCTCTTGTAATATCATATATGGATCAATTGCGTTTTATAGAATGATGTAATACTTCCAAGTTCAAAGAAAGGATTACCTACTCCCAAACCTTTCACTATTAGCAATGAGAGTCTTTCCAAATAAAGCAACTTCACCCTCTAAGGAAAGGATAAAAAGTAGTAAATTGTCATCCTCAACTTCAATTAACAATAATATTCGTCAATAATGTACAAATTTTCAAATATTAATTTCCTTAGGTCAAAATACAGTTAATATCTCTAAAATTTGGGCTAATGTAAGCTTAGTCTAAAAATTTTCAAAACTAACCAACTTGATCTTTAATTACTGTAAAAATAAGAGAAAAATAAGTAACGATTCAAGATTCATACTAGATTTAGAGATCAAGTTGGTCAGTTTTGAAATCTTGGACCTACATAACATTACTATATAGTTTTTATAAACAAGGCTATGGGGCATCGGTACCTTGTGCATTCATGATTCATGGAGGGCCAACAACTCCTTGGGTTTTATAGTTCTTGGCCTCTATTCACACTTACACATCATATGCTTGTGTGGATAACAGCTGAGAGGGTGTATGGCATTGGCACGACAAAGCTTTGAGACTATGCCATTCTTGGTAACGGTAATCGCTGACGAGCAGGTGGCAGCCACTAATTAACCGTAATAAAAAATTTCACACTATAATATATATCTAAATAAAAATCTCTCATTTAAAACATTAGCACAAACTTTATGGGTATTTAACTATATTTTACACATCTCCCTTATTAAACATTGTATTCAAATGTATATATCAAATTACCAACTAGCCATCGTATAAGTACACCTTGCCAAATATGCAAAAATTGTTTGATGGCCTAAAATGCAGAGAGGAGTGGTTATTCGTTGATGTGAAGGCCCCATTTTACATGTTCATATGGGCTTTATTTATGCGTAAAACTAAAAACTCTTTATAAGTCTCCAGAAGATGTTTTACACATATATGCACATAAATTAGGTTAGAATAGAATTTTTAACTTGTAAAAAAAAAAAAAAAAAAAAAGATTTTAGCATAATCCATAGAGCTCATGAGAAAACATTATATCTAAAGAAGGAAAAAATCTCCATATGAATTCATAAAGAGCCGCTAATATGCCATCACAAAATGACACAAGAAAAGAAAGCAAACATTTCGAAAGGTACTCTAATTCCATTACGGCAAATAAAGATAGTTGTGGAACCATCACCGACTTACTGTATGTAGCCATTTCTTCAATATCCACGCAGGTTAAGTTTAGAACCATGGACCAATATTTAACTTTAAGCATTGATTGGTAAGAAACATATTTTTCATCCTTCTTTCTACCAAACATATATATATATATATATATATATATATATTTTTTTTTTTTTTTTTTTCCTTTCTTCTTTTTGATTGGAAATACCGTAATACTAGTTTGTTTCTCCAAAAAAAAATATAGGGGATTGAACCTGTGACTCACTCTCCACTATTTTTTTTTTTTTTTCTTTTCCTTTCTTTTTCTGTTTTATTTATTTATTTTTATTTTTTTTTTAAGGAAGTGGGGGGGAGGGGGAGGAAGTCAAATAATAGATTGTTTCTTAAGTAAAAACAAAAAAACAAAAAAAAGTATTCGTAGTATTAATATATTTTTTTAACAGTATATAATAGTATCAAATTTAGATATTCTTGAACGTATTTATATAGAAATAAAAGTTAATTGTACTCTATCGTCTTTGCTAAAAAAAAAAAAAAAAAGTTAGTTGTACTTATTTTACAAAGGGACTTATATATATTGGCCCCATCTTTATATATATATATATATATATATATATATATATTCAAGTTACACTTAGTGTCAGGGACTAACCCAGGATTTTAAGTTAGTGCACGTCGAAAAGAAAAAAAAACCTCCGAATAGGCATCCATATAGTATTAAAATTATAAATACTCAAAATCTTTATTTCTAAATACATTAAGATGCAATCATTTACCAACAAAAACAAAAAGAGAAAACAAAATAATGTCTTTTTTCAATACTAGGCTGGTTAAGATTTTTTTTTTGGGTGTTGAAATTAGTGCATTCACATAGATGGTGCTAAAAATTTTAGCTTTTAGCACCTCAAAAAGTTACTTTATCTATTTTACCATCTCAGTTTACAATATATTCAATATCAAATGTTCTATTTTTTTTTTAATTTCATTTAAAATAATATAAACAATTCATTAAAATAATAAAGGAAGTGAGAGAATTTGAGTTAGTTAATTGAAGGAAGAGATATAATCTTAATAAAATATTGTATTTTATTTTTAACAATTTGCTACAGTAAATTGGCATTTATATCAGTTTACTGTAGTTGTAAAAAATTTAGCTTTAGTTTCTTCAATAACATATGATTTTTTGGCTCTTTTATGGTAAAATAGATTTTTTTTTTTTTTTTTTGGCTAAAATATAATTACCATTGTGAATATTTTTATTATTTTTGTTAAGTTTTTTGGTTGAATAGTTGCTATTTGGGTGAGGCTAGTTAGGCTTATTGTGGAGAAATGGGGCCTAACTACAAAAATGAAAAATATTATAAAAAAATTGGACCCGAGAGGCTCAGTCGACTCTCTTGGGCCCCAACATGGGTCCGTCCCTACCTAATGTAACTCTAAGTAATGTTGCACTACTCAATATTTTTTAATTGGATGCAAATTTTGACAAATTTACAGTTAGATTACATTATCTTTATATATTCTCCATGTTTGCAAAATTTCAAAATGATCAAAGATTAATAGCCATGTCATCAATCAATTTTTTAAATTCAATTTTTGTAATTTAAAATAATGCACAAAAGATAAGTTTATGGATCAAATGATAAATAACATCTAATTGACATAAAAATTGGCATGATTGTTAAGAACATATAGAACATATAATTCAACGGTGAGATTTTCAAAATATAAATTTTATAACAAATTATTGAATGGTATAACAAGCAGTGTTACACCAGGTGTAACTTGAACTCAATCCATATATATATATATATATATATATATATATGGATTGGGTTCAAGTTACACCTGGTGTAATATTGCTTGTTAGTTTCAAAGGCTTCTTTAAAACTAAAGAATGAGTGAATTCTTAGAACTAACTAGAAAATCATATATATAAGATTATGAAGCATTCTCTCTAACACATAGAATTCCTTTAAAATAAAAAATATTTATATATTACATGCAATAAATAATCAATACATAACAAAAATTTTATTTTATATATATATATATATGAAATAAATTTTTTACCTATATCGTATGCACCATAATGATTTTTTTTTTAATATCAAGCGAAGGCAGTAATCGATTATTAATGGTGTAGATGGGGTGGGACTTCTAGATCTTCTATTTGATGACAAGAGATTTAGCAGTTGAGCTAATTGGAAATTATATCATATAAAATATTTGGTCTAACATGATGTCATGCTCATGTAATTTTTGGTTTGACATCTATAAAATTGTATTTATTTAAAAAAAAAAATTCAAAGAGAAGTATTATTTATGTATGATAACAAAATGATAACTTTGAAATATTTAAATGATTTGTGTTAGAAATATGTAAAATAAATTAATAGTAGGTCTTGTTTACATTTTCATAATGAACATCTACTAATTAAGTTTAAGATTGTGAGTTTTATACTTTTGTGAAATATAGGTTTTTTTTTTTTTTTTTTTTTACCAACAAAAAAAAAAATATATATATATATATATATATATATATAGTATTTTTCTGATTATTGATGACATTTGTGTTTATATATATATATACTTTTTCTTTTTCAGGAATTCAAATAGACAAAAATTTAATTTCTCAATTGTTGAAAATATTACTAACCGAATATGTCCTTGTAGCCTAATTCATTTGTTTAGTACATGCCACTTCCTATTGTTTCCATTATATTGTAAACAAATAACATGTGTATCAACTCAAATCATTTTATTTGAAATCCAGTTCAATTCATTATAATGCATTGAATTAAATTTGAATTATAATCATATAATATTAATCATAGGATTGACTTCAAAATTGGAATATGATTTAGTTCCAATTGAAATAGACGAATTTATAACATATCTAAAATGAAAGGCAACTGTGCTATATGATTTCTATAGGTGGTTGGATTTTCTAGAAAGAAAATATTGATACAAGAGTAACCCAACTACCCCCCCCCCCCCCCCAAAATAGGGATTTTTTTATTAATTTTTTTTCTACAAGATAAAAATTTTACTCTAACTTAATCTAAATATATATGTATGTAAAACTCCCTCCTAGAGACTTAAACCCCGGCTTTTACCCCTCACTCTCCACAAGCACTTATAGTAATTCACTCTCTATTTTAAGAAATAGGTAGTAATAAATGCTAACAATTTGAAAATACATTCTTTCCAAATTTGGAAATATTCATTGTGGGGTCATAAGTCCCAGCAATACACGTCCACTCTCTGTACTGGGCCTGTAGCCCATGACGAGGCCCATAGTCGTAGATGAGGAAGACACTAGTGACCATAGCAACCCAGGAAACCGTGCCCAGGACAATTCTGTCCTCGGCTATCCATGGCCGAGGATGAGGTAATGAGACTTATCAATGGAGATGATCTTCCAAAGTACCCTAGGGAAAAACATAAGTACAACAAGCAAACATCCTAGAGCATGGCGGTAAAGCAATTCTAGGAAAAGCTACAGCCTCCACATTAAATGCTCCCCAACTAACATTCTGACCGCATTAATGTGGAAGTGATACCTGAACAGTGGCTTCTCTGACTTACAGCTACTGATAGGACAAAGATGATCAATAGCAGATCTAACCTACACGTGTATGGTGGATATGGAGGAGGAAACTAGTATATAAGGAAGGAGCCCTGAGAAAAAGGGAGAGAGAGATTTTATCGGAGAAAACACTGTAGCAATCTGAACTACCTCTATAACCACTGTTACTGTCGCTCAAGTAATAAGAAGTTAAAGCTCCTCAAACTAGTGCCGAGGGTGGGATAGCTTGCCTAAATCTGCTTTTTATTCACTTATACGTCCCTCAAATCATCTTCAACCGTTGTCACATTCATTAAAGCCCAGTTCTTTTACCCACTCTCTACAAATTTATTGTATTTGGCTTGCTAGGCTTGGATTCACTTGTCCCCTAGGAACAGTGCCCAAACCTAGTCCCTACATTCTTTCTTCATGTATTTATTTATAGATTTTGTTAACACCCCAAGGGCATTCATACTAGAAATACTTTTACAAACTTTCTACAGGAAAAGAAAAAAGTAATTGATTTTTTAACAATTCTTTTTTATTTCCCATAAAGGGGTATTAAAACTTTTTAAAAATAGTTTATTAACAAATTCCTTAAGGGCATTCGTTAATCGAATTTTTTTATTTATAAAATTTAGAAATGAAGTAAAGCATACAGGACTTTCAAATTTGGTATATGATTTGGTTCCGAACAAAGTAGACGATTTTTTTTTTTTTTTTTTTTTTGCACCTAAGTAGACGAATTTATAATATATCTAAAATGAAAGGCGATTATGGTATATGATTTTTATAAGTGGTTTGATTTGTCTAGAAAGAAAATTTGGATACAAGAGTAATCCAACTATCTCTCCCCAACACCACCCCATCCCCCCCCCCCCCCCCCCAAACAAGGAAAAAAAAAATAACTTCTAAAGTTCTAACGGTAATTCACTTTCTATTTCAAGAAATAGGCAGTAACAAATTGAAAAAACATTCATTCCAAATTTAGAAAAGTATATCGTTCAAGTAGTTATTTATAGATTTTGTTAATTGGTGCCCTAAAGGCATTTGTATAAGAAATGATTTTACAAACTTTTTATGAAAAAAAAAAAAAAAAAAGTAACTGATTTTTTAATAAAATTTTATATTTTTCATTAAAGTGGTATTAAAATTTTTCTAAAATAATTTATTAACAAATATTTTAAAGGCAATTGTTAACCGAACCTTTTATTTATAAAATTTGGAAATGAAGTAAACCATAGGAGATTTTCAAAATTTCATTACAATATTTATAAAATTCCCTAAAAGTGTTAGTCAAAGTCAAACAATATTTCCAAATATTTACTTTTTTACGTCAAGAATTATTGTTTCTTAGAAATAATTATTACAAGCACAATAAATTTCTTTTGTATAAAAAGGGTTGAATTTGGACCATTATATAATGATATTGGGTCCATGATTTCCACACACAAAAAAATTATATGTGTGTGTGTATGTGTGTGTTGGGGGGTTGGGTTCAAGTTATACCTGGTGTAACTCTAAACAATGTTAAACCAATCAATATTGTAAATTGGATGTGAATTTTGACAAATCAACTATTGGATTACATTATCTTTGTATATTCTCCATGTTTGCAAAATTTTAAAGTGATCAAAAATCAATAGTCATGACATCTATCAATTGTATAAATTTAAGTTTTTGTAATTTAAAATATTGCATAAAAAATAAATTTATGGATCGAACGGTAAATAACATCCAATTGGTATGAAAATTGGCATGCATGTTTAGAACATATAGAACATGTAATCCAATGGAGGAATTTTCAAAATATAAATTTATCAACAAGTTATTGGTTGGTGTAACATTACTTAAAGTAATGTTACACCAGGTATAACTTGAACCCAACTCATATATATATATATATATATATTTTTTTTTTTTTTTTTTCAAGCCAACTATGACTGAATGCAAAGAATTGAACATTCTAAAAATTTCCATTAGTATATTTTCTTTTTAAATTTCTATGGCTCTAGATCTTAGTTAGTAAAAACTTTCAAATTACTTTTTTTAAAAGTATAATTTTTTTATTAGGAAATTTCCAATTTTGCCACATTCAGATTATGTTTTATTAGAACCAAAAAAACTCATTTCAATATATCTTTTTTTTCTTTTTTTTTTTAGTAGATTTTGAGAATCAACTCATTTCATTTTTAGAACCTTGTTTTCATTGGCCGCTTACTTTCTTGTTAAAATTTTAATTTATTTTGCCATTTACCTTGTTTAAATTTCAACTGTCACGGGCATATTTTTTATGACATGTCTTGAACCGTTTTTGTTTTCCTATCATAAGTTTTGTAAAAGATTTTTTGAATAGATATTACTCGTAATTGTTTAGTTTTATCTTCTTTTTATTAAGGTAAATTGCATTTTTCAACATTCAAATTTGTGGTATGCATGATTTTGGTTCCTCAATTTTCAAATGCTCTATCATAGTCTTTCAAATTTAAAAAATATAACAATTCAGTATGGCATCGACTTTCCACTAAATTTTGTTGCCGTGGCTAACGGTTAGCTAATGTGGATGTCCAAATTTTGGATGGAAACGGCATGACTAAATTCTTGCACTGTTAAAATTTATAGTAAAATAGAGCACTTGAAAGTTAAGAAACCAATTTTACACGTCCCAAATTTGAAGAACTATATATATATATATATATATATCAAGTGGATGATGAAGGTTTGAATTTCGGTTCTGGTCTATACAAGAACCAAATAGTCTCGTCAAACTCTTGATTAGTTAGTGATTGAACTACACCTAATTATTAGGCCACAATTTTTTCCATGGTAAGATATGTCACAATTTTCAAACTACTACTTTTTTTGTGCATTACGCTTCACCTTCCAATTTGCTTGAGTTTACATCAAGACACTTCAGCAGATATGTATGGAAAACTCCGCTCGATATTTTTGGGAGATAGATTAGTGCCATGATACAAACTACAAAGGTTATAGTTTTCAAAGCCAATTGAACCTGTTAAGGGTTAAGACAGGTCTGAGGAAATATAAACTAAAACCTCCAGTATTTATATATTCAATATTGCCTGTTTATATGTGTGTCTTATCACAAAATATACACATTGAAGCCAAATACAATGGAAGAATCTTAAAACATTGAAATGCTATATTATTTTGAATATGAGAAGAAATTACTACAATTGGGATTTAACTCCAAAATTTACACAAGCTCACCACAGCGTACAGCAATCCATTAGGGCTGAAGCTGGACTGATCACAACATGATTCAAAGTCCAGTACAACTGGTAGCTGCATTCTCAATACAAGCATAGCCCCATGTCAAGTTTGGTAAAGTTAGCAATTTTCTTAAGCATATATATTGACAGGACAGGACAGGGCAGGGTGATTTGCAAGACATGTTATCAATTCTTTCACTACAAGTGCATATCTATTTGTACCCTCTATATTACATAAAACATATCATCCCTATTCTCATTACCCGTCTCTCCTCCATGCAGAAAATGAATCTCCCTAGCATATGTATATCTCTAAGTTTTCTGTTTGCCATTTTTGCTGTTTTGTCATCCACGCACATCATAAATTCAAACCCATCTATCCTCAAATATCTTATTAATTTTAGTCTCACCTTTTTCTCATCATCTCCGATTACTTCAACTGTCATCACATACAACATTGGAGGGCATCATAAACACCATAAAAAGAATAAAACAGTAAATCCTTGCGAGGATTTTTCACCTGACTTTCCTACGGATACTGACACGACCTCGTATATTTGTGTTGACCGAAATGGGTGTTGTAATTTTACAACAGTGCAAGCAGCAGTTAATGCAATTCCAGATTTTAGCCAAAATAGAACTATTATATGGATCAATACCGGCATTTACTAGTAAGTTGGTGTTCTGTAGTTTGTTTATATTCTCGATTTGAAATAGATTTATTTTATAGTTCAAATTAAATATTCCAAATTTAAAGTATTCTAAGTACTATATCGTTTAAAGTTTTAAACATGTCACACTCTATACACTATTAGATCCAGGAAATAAAAACTTAATATTGAAATAATTCTATCAATTAAGATCATGTTCCGTTTAATATCTTAAATTCATTATTTTATATTTGACTTTTTTCTCCCTTGCTTTAATGAAAATTCATTGGCTATCATTAGTGAGAAAGTTACTGTTCCAAGCCCCAAAACGAATGTAACATTTCAAGGACAAGGCTTTACATCTACTGCAATTGCATGGAATGACACGGCCAATTCTTCACATGGCACATCTTTTAGTGGCTCCGTTCAAGTTTTCTCCACTAATTTCATTGCCAAGAACATAAGCTTCATGGTAAGTCAATATAACATATATATCTATATACAGACATGAAAGTTTTACATATATATATATATATATATATATAACAATTCAATTTTTCTCGTGCTAGAATCTAGCTCCTATTCCAAACCCTGGTGATGTTGGAGCCCAAGCAGTGGCAATTAAAATATCTGGTGATAAAGCAGCGTTCTGGGGTTGTGGATTCTTTGGAGCTCAAGACACCCTTCATGATGATAAGGGTCGACATTACTTCAGAGATTGCTATATCCAGGGTTCCATTGATTTCATCTTCGGGAATGGAAGGTCACTATATGAGGTAATCTAGGCTGATCTTTGCGCCCTATTTATATGTGGTTCATTATAAAATATGTTTTAAGAAATTACCTTTGTTTTTTTTTTTACCCATATGTACCATTTATTATGATTATAATATTTGAAAAATTAGTTTCATTTAATATTCCATGTCAAAAAAAAAAAAAAAGGAAAATGAACTTGTTAAATAATTATGTGTAAAAATACATTGCTTGAGTAAATTTACAAATGTTTGATTATTTCGTTTGTTATGAATTTTTTTAATATTTATCTTTTCAATTTCAATTGTTGCCAAAATAACTAAATTTGAACAAAAGTATCATATCATCCAAGTCCAAATGAATTATTCCTTGTATAATTTTATAAAAATAACAATAAAAATTCATTTTTATTAAATAATTAGGATATCACGTATAAATAACTAATACATTGAAATCAAATACATATACATACCCCAATAATACTGTTTTTACTAATATAAAACATACATAGGCTACTAACACCTTATTGAAAAATATACTTTTTGGTAACTTTTAATTTTTTTTTTTTTATTTTAAAAAATGGTAAATTTTAAGTTAAATGTGACATACAGTTAAAATCTAACTTTTTTTTAAAAAAAAAATAGAAATTAGATTATTTGCAAAACAAAATTGAGACAAAAACAGAAAAACTAAAAAACTTTTCCCTCTTTGACAAACATACATATATATAAATGGGGTACTTGTTTACAAATATTTAATTATTTTGACTAACTTCATAATTATTTTTATACATTTTATTATTACATTTGTAACTACATTTTTCTTTTACCTTATGTTGAGTTTTTGTTTCAATTATTTCCAAGGGAAGGGAACTAGACATGAGCAAAAATGAAATAATCCAAATCAATTATTTTGTTTTCTTTTGATAATAAGTATTTTAAATCACAATATAAACTAATTTTATAAAAAATGACAAAAGAAATTTTTATTATGTAAATAATTGTTGCACCGACGGTAGATAATTAATGCATAAAAATAAATGCATTTACTCTATTAACACATGAAATTGAATTAATACTTTGACATTAAATGTGGCAATTCGTGTTCGCATGTCGGGTTCGTGTCGTGTCGACTATTAAGTATCCGACCATATGAGTCAACTGGGTCAACACTAACCCGACATGTTTATTAAATGGGTCAAGATTCCTCAACCGTAACACGACTCATTTATTAAACGAGTCAGTCATGTCGACTTATTTATCAGATTTAATCAAAACAAAAAAAAAAAAAAAAAAAAAAAACAAATTTTAGTATGAACCAAATTGATATAAATTATGAAAAACCAAACATATAAATATTTTTAATATAAAATTCAGAATGAACGAGTAACTGCATTACAAATAATCATTCAAATCTAAAGCATATCTCAATATTACAAATAATTAATCATAATATGTTAAAGAAAATAAGCCACAACAACTAATAAGTTTATATATCTTGGGTTTGAATGGTATATTGGTAAAATGTCATTTAATTAAACGAGTCAGACGGGTCAAATGAGTTACATATAATGGACACTAACCCAACCTGTTTATTAAACGGGTCAATCATGTCAACCCGAATATGACACGAACTCATTAAGCCTCAATTCATAACCTACTAATTTCATATCATGTTATATTGGGTTCGTGGGTCGTGTCCAATTTTGCCACCCCTATTTGACATAAACAGAAAACTTTAAGGTGAAAAACTAAGAAATGCCCCAAAAAATTTCACTCTCATTTTTCACTAAACAAAAAAAATAGTAAATGCAGAAAAATAAATAAATTTGTAAATTCTTTGAAATTGAAGGATTTAGTGTTCTATTCTTTGGAATCTTAAAAAAAAAAAAAAAAAAAAAAAAAAACCATTTAATATAGGTTAAATTTTCCTACATATCAATTAAGACCTGCGGCCATATTATATAATTAAAATAATCAAAATAGAAAAAAAAAAATGAAATTCTTAATTTAAGTCATATATATTTCCGTTTCTCAAAAAAAAAAGTCATATATATTTCCAAAAGAGGCTTCAGCTAGCTTTCCAACTAGCTAGTATACTCAAAAATCACATTAAACAACAAGTAATCCTTATATTGTTCACTACAGAATTGCCTGTTGATTTCCATGGCAAACCCAGTAGACCCAGGATCAAAGGGCATAAATGGAGCTCTTACGGCTCACGGCAGAACTTCCCAGGACGAGAACACTGGTTTTGTATTCACCAACTGCACAGTGGGTGGCAATGGAAGAGTTTGGCTAGGTCGAGCATGGAGGCCATTCGCTCGTGTTGTTTTTGCCAACACATCAATGTCAGATATCATTGCTCCAGAGGGTTGGAATGATTTTAACGACCCTACAAGAGACAAGTATGTACCTACAGATTGCAACATATATGGCTTTTTTTGGGAATGATTTTTTAGTCTAAATCAATTGAATTACTAATAAACCGTTGTCTGATTTAATTTTCAAACTGTAGGACTATATTCTTTGGAGAATATAATTGCTCAGGTCCTGGTGCAAATATGACCATGAGGCTTCCGTATGTTTTGAGACTCAATGACACACAAGCCTCTCCGTTCCTTAATGTGTCCTTTGTCGATGGGGATCAGTGGCTGCAACCCTACAATTAGGCCTATGCATGTACCATGATAATATAATTATCTAAATTTATTCTCATTTCTTCCTCAAAAAATAAATTTATACTCATTTGTATATGGAGAAGACCATGATTCAAATGTAAGTACGTAACAATAGTAATAAAATAGCTCATTTGATATAACAACACTGGAATTAAACTAACGCCAGTTTCTTAAACTTTTCTTCATTAGATTATACACATTTTGGGTGATCTTGGTGATTGTTTTTTATATAAGAAATCAGAAAACTTCATAAGCAATTGGCTTGTGATTTGCCATGTTTTTTTGGGCTCTTTTTTCTGATTTACTATGTGTTTGAACTTGATTAGACTTCCTCGTTGACCTGGATTTAGTCTGAGAAGGCTATTGATGTGTTTTTGAGGTTAGATGGAACTTAGCATAGAAAAAATAATATATAATTTTTTATGGGGGTGTTTCGAACTGTGAACATTTTATCAAAAATATTGGAAAATGTCAATTGAGTCACAAGACTTTTAATTAAAAAAATCACGTTCTAAAAATATAAATTGCGTAACGGACTCAAATCATTTCACAATTGATTTGTGAATTTGAAATCGAGGTCACCTTTTTCTTTTTTTTCTTTTTTCTTTTTCTTATGAGAAGAAAATCAAGCTCATCCCATTATAAAGAAAATTGAGTTTGAATTTCAATTATTTCATCTTAAACAATAAAATTAGAATTGTCATTCCATAACCCGAACCTGACCAAACCGATCATCCCAAAAGGTTTGAACCAAAACCGATCCGATCAAATGTGGCAATCTATGGCATTTCTGCTCCAAGTATATTTGACAAGATTGGTGTAATTGGTGTATTTACTCTACAAAATTTGATTGCAACCTATCTGACCAAAAAGACCCCTTTTAGCTTTGTCATCTCCATTATTATTATTATTATTATTATTATTATTATTATTATTATTATATATAAAATGAGAAACCATTACATATTTTAGAAATGTGTCGTTTAAAAAAGTGTAAACTAATACTACGTATAATTTGAACATCTTCTAAAAAAAATGTATATTTTGAACTATATAATTGTGATTGTTTTTAATTGTACCTGTACATATGTACGGAACTATGTACTAGTATATCTAAAATGAAAGGCATAGTGGTATATGATTTTTATAGGTGGTTGGATTTGTTTAGAAATAATTTTTTTTAGAAGAATTTAGAAACAAAATTTGGATAAAAGAGAATTTAACAAGAATTTTTAAGACATGTCACAATTTTCAAACTAGTAATTTTGGGCTGTACGCTTCCCACCTTCCTTGAGTTCACATCAAGATGCATAATCAGATATGTATAAAAGACTGGGGGACAGAGATTTTATTTTCAAAGTATTTTAACATGTTAGGGGATAGGATTGGTGTGAGGAAATAAACTAAAACCTTTGGGATATAATATATATATTCTGATATTCAATATTGCTTGTCAATATGTATGCCTTATCACAAAATATACTCATTGAAGCCAAATACAATGATGATGTACAAAAATCATCAGTGAGTTGGTTATTCTCAACCACTCCAATGGGTACCTAAAGAATAAGAAACCGAGAAGTAACAGAGACACCGGTGGGGTGCCGGCCAAAGACCTTCCAAAGGTTAAGTTAATGAATGAAAAATCTCCAAGAACTCTATAGTGAGAGAGCTAGGGATTTTCTGCATACCTTAGGGAAGAGGAGGTCTAATACTTATATAGTGATGAAGAGAGAACCAAGATCCCTGAAATGTAGGAGTCTTTCCTTGTTGAGGAGATTTGGAGTTAAGGCTCCAAGATCTTAGGGTTCTCTTTCCATATAAGGGAGGATATGAACATGTAATAGGGTCTTTGGGCGTGGTGCACAAGTTATTTCCATGTAGGAACACATGCGTGGAGAATATGCAGAGGATTGTGGGACCCATCATGCTCATCCGTCAGCATGGTCATCCATTCGTCGGCATGCAATGGACAAGGTGTGAATCATCCGTCAGGCACATATGACAGTTACCCGACGGGTCTTCAAGGAGAGTGGCATATCGATCCATCTAGATTTTAAGGGTTCTTATGGGACTTAAAGCCCGACGGGCCCGTGTTTGGTTGGTTTTGTGACACATCCATTGGGATGGCGAGGATCGGGGTCATCAATTATTGTGAGCATCTCGCCAAATGGGGAGGGGGTACTTTTTGTTTGGACACTCATGCCTGACGGAGCTCGAGGGACGGATAAATAATAAAACTCTTGCAGGACAAAAATGCCCATATTAGCTGCCCCTTACTCCGTGACTCGTCGGGATAGCTGAAGGGTTGCAGAGTATGCAAAGAATTTTCCCACCATTAATGTTTTTCATTTCGGAAATCCATGTCATAAATGAAGGGTAAAAAAGTCTTTACGTTTCATGGAATTACACGTGGTGTCTTTTAACTGGTTGATAGGAAACGTCGCGTCTTTTCGATTTTTGTGCTCCTTCGTTCTATAAATATGTCAATGCCCTCCTAGATTTTACTTTCTTATTTTACTTCAAAACTTGCTCAGAGCTCTAGCTTTAGCTTTACCTATCCGTAGCCTATTATTCGTCCTTGCTCTCCGTTGCTTCTTTGAGGCCATTGTTCTCCCATCGACTCATAAGGTAACCTCTTGTTCCCTCTTAGTACTTATTTTATTATACCTTCTTTCTTTCTTCCTCAATCGTCGATCTAGTATTTAGCTTGTGTGTGAGTGACCGTTTAGTTTTCATTCATCGCTTGTAGGTGAGAGGATGTCAGGTGATAGTAAAGCGACAAGCGGTCATATCCCGTTGATTCATCTAGATGACAAAGACGTCCGTCCATCAGGCAGTGATCCTATGATGGGAGATTGGACGAGCTTTCAAGAGAGGGAGCAGTCAGCTCACCTTTCAAAAGAAGAGATGGAGGGAGACGAAGAAGAGGTAGAAGGAGAAAAAGAAAGAAAAGGTAGAGGAGAGAGAAGTGGACGAAGATGAGGGAGATGAAGAAGAAGGAGACGGAAGGAAAAGACATGGAGAAGGGGAATGAGAAAGCTCTGAGTCGTCGAGTGATGACTTTAAGCCCTTCATTCTTCCCAAGATTTGGTCAGTGAACAATTTTCTCCCAAAAATGTTGGAGAAGGTGTTCAATAAACTTTATATATGTTTTTAGATACCTAGCCACATACCTTTAAAGATGTCGGGTAAGAACAAAAAGTGCTACATGGGACAGATGCTGGACGTCGATTTTTATGAGTCCATCTTCGTCGCGAGGCTGGGGCTGCCCCTAACTGAGCTACACTATCAGCTGGTGGATTACCTGAGTGTGTCCGTCTACCAAATCTACCCTAATGCTTGGACGATTTTCATTGGTGCCAAGGTGTTATGGGGCAGCTAAGTGGGGTCACCATCGACTGACTCTGGATAAGTTCTTCTATTGCTATAAAACTCAATAACGTCATCTAGGGGTTTCTATAACTTCGTGACGCACAAGCTGAAGCTGAAACTAGTGACGGACGTGTCCGATTCCAACCGTGATTGGAAGGACAAATATTTCTTTGTCCAAGGGATGTATTGGATGTGTAGACCCGAAGAATGGGTGAATGTAATTGAGTTTGATAATACTTGGGGAGTTTTAGACACGTCTGTTGAGTCGTTCGTCGTATAATCAATCGTCTGTGGGGGTTCTTGCCGTCGTTTCTCTTTATTTATTTATTTTTTATTCTTGCTCTTTTGTCACTAACTCTTGCTTCTTTCCTTTGTTTTGGTCTGTCAACCTAAGCGCCTATGGTGATTAGCAAGGAGCAGAGGGATTTTATGGGATGGATCCTACAGATTCCTTTAGTAGAAAAGAGTTGGAAAATTTTGGTCACACTTGACACTCTCCACACATATTGTGGCGAACCTGTGCCGACGGATGAAGCAAGAAGGTTGGATGCTCAATCCCACTGACGTAAGTACTTCTATCTATCCCTATTAGTCTTCACTTTTTTATTTTGATTCGTCTCTTCTTGCCTCATTCCCATACTTGGTGTTGTAGAGATGGAGCTGGGGACAAACAGGGGTTTGGCGATGAAGAAAGCTATAGCCCTTCAACTTAAGGCTGGTAGTTCATCCGCCCCCACTGCTAAGACAAGCCTGAAGAGGAAAAACCAGGGCAATGGGGAGCGTCCGTTGAAGAAGATTGTCAGTCATTCCGTTGTCTTAGACTAGTCAGGTTCTCAGGACACTCCTAACCCTCCTCACCATGGCATGGGCAAAGGCCTAATGATGGCTCACGGCCTCGTCCTTAATGAGCTAGCTTCTTCACATGTCCCTCTTCTGGTGAAGGACAAGCAACACGCCGTCCAGACGGCTTAATTTATTGTTTGGGAAATGGATCTTGACAAATGTTCTGAGCATCAAACGAAGTCTCTAGGGGACTCTGGCCTTTTTGATTTGATGAGGGTGAGTTACTTTAAATCCTATTTTTATTTTGTCGTGTAGTACAAGCATACTAATCGTCTGTTTTTTATGTCAGGCCTTAGTGAGGATGCTTGCACTCCAGATTAGATGTGTTGCCTAGGAAGCCATCGTTAAGTGCTTGAGGAGCCGCCTGGAGAGTGAGGCAGACCTACTGAAGAAGTATAAGGAGGGGGTGCGCACCTTCAAAGGAGAAGTCACTAGGCTGACAAACCAAGTGAAAAGGCTTGATGGTGCTTCCCATCAGGTTGAGGAGCTAACAAAGGCTAACTCCATCTTGACAGCTGAGATGGCTTCCCTTCGAAAGAGCGTGGAAAAGGCCAAAGTTGACTCCGTCAAGGAATTTAAGGACTCGCAACCGTTCTTCGACCTGCTGGGGTCTCAATATGACAAAGGCTCTGAAGATTTTCGGAAGCAAGCCGTCGTCCTCTTCTTAGACGTGGACTTCTCCTCCGTCCAAATTGATACCACAATCCCGATAACCCTTAGAGGGGATGAGGTCGTTGACCTTAAGGATGGAGAGGACGAGGAGGAGCTTAAAGGAGAGACTTTGGCCCCCCGGGTGGCCCAAGGTGATAGTCCAATGCAACCTGAAGGCCAGACGGAAGATAGAGCTAATCTTGCCCCCACTGCTTAAATGCCTTTTTTTTTCTTATGCAATTTTCATTCCATTTCAAGAACAAGCTTGGTGCCCTGTTTTGGCATATATGACATTTTTAAGTTTTTATTTAAAACAATTGCTGGTATTTCTTTCGCCAGTGTGTGTGTGTGTGAATGCTTTTACCGCTACCGTCGCTCTCGTGTAAGAGGATTTTACTTACTCCTCATTATCATTTGTTGTGTATATTCAAGATGTATTGCACCTGAGTGCCCGTCTGCTTTTGGGCTAGGCTCGTGCTAGGATAGTTAGACCAGGCACCTGTCAGTGTCTTTGGTGATTCATCCACTCTGTAGATAAGACTTAGGGTTTTTGGACCAGGCACCTGTGTGTATCCTTAGTGATCCGTCCATCCTGTAGGTAGGGATTAGTATTTTTTGGACCAGGCACTCGTCGATGTCCTTGGTGATCCGTCCATCCCGTAGGTAGGAATTAGGATCCTTAGTGATTTGTCCATCCCGTAGGTAGGACTTAGGATTTTTTTAACCCTTCATTACTTATAGACACATAATTTCTCGAGAATTGTTCCTTTATTTAAGATGTAGATAATCTCGTCCGTCAAGCCTTTGCGAATGTGAAAACTTGAAAACTTAAAAGATTTTTTTTTTTTTTTTTAAAAAAAGTGGTAACATAGTTTGTAGCTCCTGGTGGTACTACTGGTAGTATTTTCTAAGGTGATCAGCATTCCAGGGGTGGCGTAGTCTTTGTCCATCAAGCGTTTTTAGGTGGTAGGTGCCTTTCCTATAACAGTCTACGATCTTGTAAGGTTCTTCCTAGTTGGGACCCAACTTGCCCTTTGTGAGGTCCTTGGTAGCTGTCATTACTTTCCTCAAGACAAGGTCCCCGATCTCAAGGTGTTGGGGTCAAACTTTGGTATTGTAGTGGTTAGCAATGAGGCCCTGGTAGTGTGCGATCTGTTGTTCAACCATCGCCCTAACTTCATGCAGAAGATCCAATTGTAGTTGTATTCTCTCTTCATTCCTTCCTTTGTCATGGTGGGCTACCCTATAGCTAGTTAATCCGACTTCTGTTGGAATTACAACTTTGCTCCCAAATGCAAAGAGGAAGGGTGTCTCGCCTGTTGGCGTGCGGGCCATCATCCAGTATGCCCATAATGCACTTGGCAATTCATCTGGTCATATCTCCTTTGCCACCTCGAGCCGAGTCTTGATTATCTTGAGCAAAGATCGGTTTGTAACCTCAACTTGACCATTAGCCTGTGGGTAGGCGGGTAACAAGTATTGGTTTTTTATTCCCAGCTGTTGGCAAAAGTCCCTGAATGTGTCGTTATTGAATTGCTTCCCATTATCAGAGAGGAAGACTCTGGGGATTCCAAAGTGGCAAATGATGTTTTTCCAAATGAAGTTTCTAACGTTTTTCTTAGTGATAGTGGCCAAGGGTTCTGCCTTGACCCATTTAGTGAAGTAGTCAATTCCTACAACGAAGAACATAAGCTGCCGTACTGCCATGGGAAGGGTCCCATTATGTCGAGCCTCTACTAAGCAAATGGCCAAGAAGCATTCATTGGGGTGTGTCAATGCCAAGCTGTGAACAGATGGAAAATCGCTGGGCCTTCGTTTGACCACCCGCCATGGAGAACTACCGCACGCGCGGGGCCCGTTGAAGGCCCCTCTCGATAATGGTGTGGTTCGCACAGAGCTTCGGGTGCTCTCTCTCTTGGGGGAGGAATGTAGGTCTACCTTTGGAGGTGTGGCAGGAATCTTGGCCAAATTTTTTGTGATCACCAAAGGTAAGTGAAGTAGGCACCAATCATTGGGTTTTTCTAAGGTGTGATTGGTCACTTGTTTCTAGTTGATTTTATTACCAATCCTAGGCTAAGAAAAATGTCATTTTTCCTAATCTAATGTGGATGGCAAAAAATCTTGATTCTTAAGTCTGGAAGTTTGGTTACATGTGGGGAAGGTGTTAGGCACCCCACAACGCCTATCCAAGGACAGTCCTTTGTTTGGATAAAACCTTAATTTTTGGAGATTGGTAGTAAAAAACAGGATTTTGGCATTGGCTTTCGGGGCTTTGAGGTTTGGCTTTTGAATGGGTGTGGTCCCAATCTATGCTTTCCTAAGGCATTCGGGCAAAGTACCAAATTTCCATGGCGAAACTACAATGACATGTCACCTTACTTTCGCAGCAGAAATTAGGCATCGCTTTGCCTTAGGTGACATGGACTGTGACAATGACACCGAAAGGGGTGAGCAGGTATATATTTACATACATCATGCACAATGCAAGTACACAGAGTATGAAAGTAAATGCCTACATCCCTAGAGCATGGCCCAAAATATAGGTGTAGGAAAGTAAACAGGGGTCGTCATACTCTTGAGATGATGAAGGGTACATGGCATGATATACCTAATACAACCCATCTAAGAGAGAAATGAGGGAGGAAGGAAGGGGGTTTAAAAGAGTACATAAACAAATAGGAGAGGCTAGACCCCTAAATCTACTAAACATAGCCGCTTGGCTTATATTCACATGCTCACATCCTCGCCCTTTTTGCTTGTGCCTAAGAGACCGTGCCCTGGCTCCATGTGTCCTCGCTCCATGTGTGTACATGCAAAGGCAAAGACAAGAAACCAACAGACTAGTAATGGAAGGAAAAGATGCAAAGAGCGTATGAAAGAAGCATAAAGCAGATAAGCATGATAGACATGGCAAGCAAAGAAACAAGAAAGCAAGCAAATAAGCGAGAAGGCAAACAAGCAAGAAAGCAAAAAAAAGGTGGTGTTTGCGTGGGACAAATGTAGGTTTGGATCGAATGTCCATAACTTCATTGTGTTGAAGCATGGACGACACACTTGCAAGCAAGACTCATGCATAGACATGTGAGCAAGTGTGTAAAGATGCATAGAAAGCCAACGAGGCGGAGCAAACAAACATGGTAAGCATAGCATCGCACAAAGCAGAAAGGGAAGGGTATGTACGAAGCAACCTGGCATCTGGAGAAGCTTCCCAAATGATCACGTCCAAACAAGGCCTTATGGGCGTCGGATGTAACCAAACAAGATCAAGCCCGCAAAAGGTGTCAAGCATGGCAAAGCCTAGAACAAGAGAAGCTAGCATAAGCATAAAGCATAGAAGCAAGCAAGTATAGACATGCAAATAAGATGATCCAAACCCTTTGATGTGGGCCTTGGTGTATGGATGATGACAAAGACCATAAGGTCTAGATCGGGTCCTAACCATAAGGCTAAAACACAAGAAAATGCAATAAAATGAATAAAAGGGCTACAATAGCACATGACATGACAAACAAGGTCTAGGCCTAAGCATATAAACATGACGTGAAGTACGCAGGCACATAGATGATGGCATAAAGCACGTAGAGAACATCGATCTAAGCATGTAAACACACTGATCTACACAAATAAGCATGGAAATGCGCATGTAAGCATGTGGATATACATCTAAGCATGTAGATATAAACATAAAAGCATGGGAGAATGCAAACCCAAGCATACAAGCATGTGACCGACATGGACATAGGCATAGGAGCATAGAACATGCATACAAACATATTGATCTAAGCAAGGCACAGTTGGAGACATAATATCAAGCATGTGAGCATGTAAACCCAAACATCAGTACATGAGAAACAAAAGATCTAAGCATCTAAAGCATGGCATAAAGCATAAAACATGTAGAAGAGGCAACCAACATATGAACAAACATGGAAGCATATGGAAATAAGCTAAAAAGCATGCTAAAAACAAGATCAAGCAAGAATCATGCTAGATAAAGCAATAAATCATGTTATTAAGGTAAGAGCAAGCAAGATAAAAGCTAGATGAAGCTTTGGAGAAAAAATGGGTATGGATAGTAGCTAAAAAGCTACACCCATACCCCTTAAACCTCAAATCAAGGTGTAGAACCAAGGGAAAGAAGGTTGGGTATAAGAACAATACCCAGTATTTTTGGAAAAAAGAAGAATCAAGAGGCTTTGATTTGTTTTTTAGGTGTTCTTGTGTGTAGAAATGTGTTTGGAGGAGAGAGGAAGCATACAGAAAACGTTCAGGTAGAGAGCAGGACCCAGGAAAATCTCCTTTTTTTGGTCTGGAGGTGCCTGGGGCCTTTTATAGCCCTGGCACGCTTTACGAAGTGGCGCACCTTATAGGGCCGCCACCTTTGAAACTCCTCAAATGGGGTTGATCTTGACACCCTTGGAAATATCTTAACTTCCAGTTTTTAAAAAGGTATGAAACTCAAAAATCCAACAGTCTAATTAAAAGTTATGGCTCCGGGAAGTTAGCGGTGCATAGATCGGTGCGTTAACCTGTTTTCGTGATATCTCGACCTTTTTAACTCCAATTTCAACCCATGAGTAGTTGTTGGAATGAGAATTTGATAATCTTTGCAATGGCATTAGGATCAACCTGTTCTGACGGCCAAATCAAAATTAGGGTTTCTAGGGCCCACTTGGAGTCAACTCTAAGTCAAACTTACCAAAAATCTCCGAGAAGCTTAGGTAGGATGTAAAACTATGAAAAGTGCTATTTTGAGGGGATTTTGACCTCGTTTGACTTTCGGCCAACCCAGGTTTGACTAGGGGTGTTTTGGTCATTTTGGCTGAAAGAGGCACTGTGAGTACTCTAGTGTTCGAACTGTTTACACCACATCATTCTAGATGTTCTCATGGCCCCATGGAGAGAAAATAATATTTTTGGATTTTTCAGGGTCCGACACACAAATTGAGGGCAGACAAAATACTATATCAACAGGTTGAATTGCTCTAGCAGTTGCTGTATGATATTGCTGAAGCGTTGAAATTTGTCACATGTCTTTACATAGGACTGGGTGTCCTTTTGCATGGTGGGCCAGTAGTATCCTACTCGTATGAGTTTGTGAACCAGTGATCGTGCCCCTAAATGGTTTCCACATACTCCCTTGTGGATTTCCCTCATGACGTAGTCTACTTCGTCGGGGACTAAGCACCTTAGATACGGATGAGAAAAACCTCTTTTGTAAAAGACATCTATAATCAACACGAAGCATGATGACTGTACCTTTAGCCTTCGGGAAGCATTATGGTCTTCTAGAAGTGTCCCATTCTGGAGGTAGAAGACGATTGGTGCCATCTAGTCAGCTCTCGTGGGGATCACCTATACATCTATCTTGTCAATGGCCAGTGAGTATTGAATGAAGTATAATACCTGACTGTTGATGACCATGTGTTCTACGGATGCTGCTTTGGCTACACAATCAGCTTACTTATTCTCTTTTCTCAGGATCTGTACAAATCTCGCCAAGAACTTCTGATTTACCCTTTCTTTGACCATGCGTAGGTATTCCTTCATCCATTCCCCATTGGCCTCATAGTCTCTATTGATATGTCCGACGATAATTTGAGAGTCGCTGTGTATGACTACCAATGAGGCCTCTGCTACTTTGGTCAAGTCGATACATGTCAGGACCGTTTCATACTCATCTTCATTATTAGTCGTTGGGATTTGGAGGTGGACTGCGCATTCTATCAAATCCCCTCTACTGATTGTAGGACAACCCCAATTCCTCCTACACGTTGGTTGGACGATCCATTCGTCTGCATCATCCATGGTGCCAGTCCCCCGCCTTTATCCTCTTTTGATGTGAATTCAATGACAAAGTTGGCCAAGGCCTAAGCCTTGATCGCCACCCTTGGGCGATATAGTACGTCAAACTCGCCAAGCTCTATCGCCCATAAAATCAACCATTCGGCTACTTTCAGATTGTTCACTGCCTTCCACAATGGTTTGTCCATCTGGACCATTATGGTGTGCGCTTGGAAGTATGGCTTGAATTTGCAGGCAGCCGTGATTAAAGCAAAAGCTAACTTTAACATAGGAGGGTATCTCTCCTCTGCCCTCAGAGCGCTCAACTAATGTAGCAGATGGGAAACTGCACGTGGTCCTCTTACCGAATAAGAGCTAAGCTGACAGCCGTTGGGGACATGGCCAAGTAAAGGGAGAGTTCCTCGTTGGGTTTAGATGGACTAAGTAGTAATGGGGATGTAAGGTACGTCATCAGCTCCTTGAAGGCCTTCTGGAATTCGTTGGTCCACTCAAAGGCCTTCTTTAGTGTTTTAAAAAATGGTAAACATTTGTTCATCGCTCTAGAGACGAATCTGTTGAAAGCCACAACTCTTCCATTCAAACTTTATACCTCTTTGACATTCTTCGGAGACGTCATCTCCAATATGGTCTGAATTTTGTCAGGGTTGGCCTCTACGCCTCGTTGTGACACCATAAAGCCCAGAAATTTTCCTAACGATACTCCGAACACACATTTGCTGGGATTAAGTTTCATGTTGTAGAGACGAAGGGTCTCAAATGTTTCTTAAGTGTCGTCCAGGTGATGATCCTCCTTCTTACTCTTTACTAGCATGTCGTCCATGTACACCTCAACATTCCATCCAATCTGCTAGATGAACATCCTATTCACAAATCTTTGATATAGCGCTCACACATTCTTCATCCTAATTGCATGACCTTATAGCAAAAAAGTCCTTAACTTGTGACGAACGAAGTCTTTTCTTGGTCAACTTCATCCATCCTGATCCGGTTGTAGCTGGAGAACGCGTCCATGAAGCTTAGTAACTAATGTCTAGCCATCGAGTCCACGAGGAGGTTGATACACAAGAATGGATAATTGTCCTTTAGGCAAGCTCTGTTTTGGTAAGTAAAGTCCACACACATCCTCCACTTGGTATTCACCTTTTTAACCATCACCACGTTAGCCAACCAATCAGGATAATATACCTCTCTAATGAAATTTTCTTTTAGCAGCTTGCAAACCTCTTCCACTATGGTTTTATCTCTCTCTTGGGCAAAGACTCTCTTCTTCTATCGAACAAGAGGGAAGGATGAAGACACATTGAGCTTGTGAACCATGACACTTGGATTAATCCCCGACATGTTCTGATGGCTCTAAGCAAAGACGACCTGATTATTCCTTGGAAGAGAGAGAGCTCCTTGCGAATTGAAGGGTCAGCCTGTATGCTGATACAAGTGATCTGTTAAGAATTGCAACTCTTCCGTTCAAACTTTGTACCTCTTTGATGTTCTTTGGAGGCGTCATCTCCAATATGGCATGAATTTTGTCGGGGTTGGCCTCTAAGCCTCGTTGCGACATCATGAAGCACAGAAATTTTCCTAACGATACTCCGAATACACATTTGCTGGGATTAAGTTTCATGTTGTAGAGACAGAGGGTTTGGAATATTTCTCGAAGGTCGTCCAGGTGACGACCCTCCTTCTTACTTTTTACCAGCATGTTGTCCACGTACACCTCAACATTCCATTCAATCTGCTAGACGAATATCCTATTCACAAGTCTTTGATACATCGCTCCCGCATTCTTTAGTCCGAATGGCATGACCTTATAGTAAAAGAGTCCTTGGCTTGTGACGAACGAAGTCTTTTCTTGGTCAGCTTCATCCAGCCTGATTTGATTGTAGATGGAGAATGTGTCCATGAAGCTTAGTAGCTGATGTCCAACCGTCGAGTCCACGAGGTGGTCAATACGCGGGAATGGGTAACTATCCTTTGGATAGGTTTGTTTAGGTCAGTGAAGTCCACACACATCCTCCACTTGCCATTTGCCTTTTTTACCATCACTACATTGGCCAACCAATCAGGATAATATACCTCTCTAATGAAATTTGATTCTAGCAGCTTGCGAACCTCTTCCACTATGGCTTTGTCTCTCTCTTGGGTAAAGACTTTCTTCTTCTGTTGGATAGGAGGGAGCGATGAAAACACATTAAGCTTGTGAACCATAACAGTTGGATTAATCCCCGGCATGTCCTCATGGCTCCAAGCAAAGACGTCCTAATTATTCCTCAGGAAGAGAGCGAGCTCCTTACAAATCGAAGGATCGGCTTGTGTGCCAATACGAGTGATCCAACCTGGGCAGTTGTCATATAGTAAGATCTCTTCCAGGTCTTCTATTAGCTCTACTGTGACTCCTCATTCCTTGATTTTCAACACCTGCAAATGATCATCCATTTCTAACATGGCTATGTAGCATTCACAAGCCGCCATTTAGTCTCCACATGCTTCCCCTATCCCGCACTCCATCGAGAACTTCATTAGCAAGTGGTATGTAAACGTGGTTGCTCTCCATGTGTTGAGCGTGGGTCGCTCAATGATGGCGTTATAAGCGGAGGAGCAATCAACAACTAAGAAGCTGATTTCCTTAATAAGTTGTTGAGGGTATATGCCAATGGTTACTGGTAGGGTGACAGTCTCGACAGGGAAAACTTTAGTACTACCAAATCCTACTAGCGATGTGTTTAAGGGTGGAAGCCACTCCTTATCGATCCTCATTGGCTAGAAAGCGAGATAGTAAAGGATGTCAGCTAAGCTCCCATTGTCCATTAGGATGCGTTGGGTATTAAAGTTGGCTATCGATAGGTTGATGACTAGAGCATCGTCATAGGGGTGGTGGAGTTGGCGGGCGTCCTCTTCTGTGAAGCTGATGGTCAGGCTGTCAACCTTAGTCATCTTAAGTAGTCGGCCAAAAATTTGGATGCTTTGCACCATCCGCGAGTATGTCTTTCTTGCTTTCTTATAGGAACCAACCATTGTACTCCCCCCTACAATTACCCTTATCTCCCTGAGTAGAGCCCTCGGACGCTACTTGGCCCGTCAGTTGGGTTCAGGGTCCTTCGATAGGTTCTCTTCGTCCCTGACGAACCTCTGTAGTTTCCCTTACTTTATGAAGGCTTCTATTTGTTGCATCAAGTCATAGCATTCAAAAGTGTCGTACCCATAGTCCTGGTGGAAACGATAATACTTGTTCCTATATCTTTTGTTTGGATCACCCTTTAGCTTGTCTGGCCAAGTCAGTGTCATGTCATCCCTTATCTGCATGAGGACTCGGTCAAGCAGAGTGTTTAGTGGGGTGAAGTTGACAATCCGTCCAGGCGGAGGTCTTGGTCTCTTATCATCCCTTCGGTCATTCGTTCGAGCATAATTTTTTCCTCTGTCTTGACAGGTGTCGTCTAGTCTTTCCCTTTTCTTTGGTCTGCCCCTTCAGGCTATCATGGCATCCTCAACATTCATGTACTTAGTGGCCTTGTACAACATATTAGCCATCGTCTTCGAGTCATTCTTGTAGATGGAAAAAAATAATTCTCCCGATTAGAGTCCGTTGGTGAATGCAGTGACCAAGACTTTGTCGTCTGCTACATCAATCAAAAAGGCCTCCTTGTTGAACCGAGTTATGTATGATCTCAAGCTTTCATCTTCCCGTTGCTTGATATTTAACAGGCTTTCCGACGACCTTTTGTATTTCTAGTTGCAAATGAAGTGGGTGACAAAGTGTCCACTCAATTCCTTAAATTTAAAGATGGTGTTGGGAGCTAACTTACTGAACCACACTTTAGCCGATCCTTTAAGCATGGTAGGGAATGCCCGGCACATGATCTCATTTGGGACCCCTTATAGGTACATAAGGGTTTTGAATGACTCCAAATGATCAAACAAGTCCCGTGATCCATCGTACGTTTCCACTTGCGGCATCCAAAACTTGATTGGAAGGGGGAAGGAAGTCACCTACGCTATGAAGGGTGAGTCTATCCGCTAAACTAGCCCATCCACATTGGTGGATCCTTGTCCCCTCATCACGTTCATCATCATGTCCATCTACTCTTTCATGCCTGTCTCGCCTACTGGAGATGTTGCTTTCTTCCTAATCTTACCCTTCTCTCGGTCTCCCTTCAAAAGGTGACTGCTGTTTCTTTTTTTCGTTGTCCCATTCGTCGTGCTAATCTGTGGGACATCATCTGTTCCTCTAGCTTAGCTATTGTTCCAACTCCTGGTTACGCTAAGTGAGCCGCTCAACTGCCGCGGCCATGGTTTGCACTTGTCTTTCCAAGGCGTTGGGGGGGTTCCTTATCTCCTGGTTGATGGTAGCCATCGATCGCGTCTGGACCATGCAGTTCTTTGTCTTAGAAGCAAAGATATGGCTAATCACTTACTTCCTACAGACGACACCAACTGATGCACAAAAATCATCAGTAGGCTGGTTATCCTCGACCACTTCAATGGGTACTTGAAGAACAAGATACCGAGAACCAACAGAGAGCACCAGTGGGGTGCCAGCCAATGACCCTCCGAAAGTTAAGTTAATGAATGAAAAATTTCCAAGAACTCTATAGTGAGAGAGCTAGAGATTTTCTACATAACTTAGGGAAGAGGAGGTCTGATGCTTATATAGTGGTGAAGAGCGAACTGAGATCCCTGAAATGCAGGAGTCTTTCCTTGTAGAGGAGATTTAGAGTTAAGGCTTCAAGATCTTAGGCTTCTTTTTCCATATAAGGGAGATATGAACGTTTAGTAGGGTATTTGGGCATGGTGCGCAAATTATTTCCACGTAAGGACACGTGCGTGGAGAATATGCAGAGGATTGTGGGACCCATCATGCTCATCTGTCAGCATGGTCATCCATTCTTCTACACACAAAGGACAAGGTGTGAATCGTTCGTTAGGCACATGTGAGAGTTACCCGACGGGTCTTCAAAGAGTGGCATATCGATCCGTCTAGATTTTAAGGGTTCTGACGGGGCTTAAAGCCCGACGAGCCCGTGATTGGTAGGTTTCGTGACTCATCTGTCGGGGTGGCAAGGATCGGGGCCGTCAGTTATTGTGAGCATCTCACTAGACGAGGAGGAGAAACTTTTTGTCCGAACACTTATGCCTAACGGAGCTCGAGGGATGGATAAATAATGAAACTCACGCAGGACGATAAAGGCCCTTATCATACAATAATCTTAAAACATCGAAATGCTACATTACCAGTCCTTTTAAATTTGAATAAGAAAAGATGTTAACAAAATTAGGACTGATAGGGAATATTTTCACCAGTTAGAAAATTTTTTCTAACACCCTAGAGTCTTCAGTCACCAAAAGCATCATGAGCCTACCAAAAGAATCTTTGGTCACCAAAAGTATCGTCAGTCATAAGGGGTCATTAGGGACCCAACAATCGTCAAGTATCTTCCCTAACACCGCGCGACATGTTTCGCCCTAATGGTCGTTAGGTATCAATGGGTCGTCAAATACCAAGGGGTTGTCAGGTACCCAACTGTCATCAGGTACTTTCCCTAACACCGCACGGCACGTTCTGCCCTAACGGTCGTCATGTATCAATGGGTCGTCAGGTACCAAGGGGTCGTGAAGGACCCAGCGGTCGTCAGGTACATTCCTTGACACCGTGCGGCACGCTCCGCCCTGATGGTCATCACGTATCAAGGGGTCGTCAAGTACCCAACAGTCGTCAGGTACCTTCCCTAACACTACGTGATACGCTCCGCCCTGACTGTCATCAGGTACCAATGGGTTGTCAGGTACCCAGCAGTCATTAGGTACCTTCCCTGACACCGCACAACACATTCCACCCTGACGGTCGTCATGTATCAATGGGTCGTCAGGTACCAAAGGGTTGTCAAGGACCTAGCAGTCGACAGGTACCTTCCCTGACACCGCCCGACACACTCCTCCTTGACAATCGTTACGTATCAGGGGGTTGTCAGGTATCCTACTCATTGCCTAGAACATGCAAACACTAACTTGTCTAAATCAATGAGACACTTTTGGCAGACGACCCACTATACTCTTCCAATCAAACTTGCACACTAATAAGGGCATTTTCATCTAATAAAGTCCTTCGAGCACTTTGACCCATTAGGATGGAATACTCTGCCACTGACCCGTCATGGTTTGTGCCTCTTTTGGTGGGACCTGCTAACTACGAACCCATCGGGATGAACTCCTCATTTGACTTCCTTGAAGTCTTTGCAAATCAGTGCTCCACGTATGTGCCAAACGGATGGTTGCATATGTACCCAACAGATGGTCACGTCTTATCCTCCATATTCATACTAACGGACAAATGGTGATACCGACGGACAGATGGTCATACCGATGGTTGAGTAACTAGGTCCCACAAACCTTTATGTATTCTCCACTCATGCATCCTTATATAACTTGCACTACACGCCTAAAGACCATACTCCACACTCGTGTCTTCCCTATATGGGAAGAAAAGCTCAAGATCTTGGGGTCTTAACTCCAAATCTTCTCTATAAGGAAGAACCCTACATTCCAGAAATCTTGGTCAACTCTACACCACTATATAAGCACTAGGCCTCCTCTTCCTTAAGGTACGTGAATTTCCCCTAGCTCTTGTACTCTTAAGTTCTTGGAGATTCTTCTATCACTAACTTAATCTTCGGAGGGTCTTTGGCTGGTACTCCACTGGTGCCCTTTGATTGGTTCGTTTCTTTTGTTCTTCAGGTACACCCATTGGCACATGTGCGAACGATCAACTCATTGACGATTTTTGTGCATCATCAGGGACAAATCTAAACTTTATATTACCACATCGAACAGCCATTCATTGGGGCTGGAGCCAGACTCATAACATGATTCAAAGTCCAGTACATCTTTTATTTGGTAAGCTGCATTCTAAATTCAAGCATTTCCCATCTCAAATTTGGTAAGTTAGCAATTTTCTTAAGCGTATATGCATCATTCACTTCAATTGCATATCTATTCATAGCCTCCAAAAGCATATTATCGCTATTCTCATTACCTTCATGCAGAAAATGAATCTCCATAGCGTATCTCTGAGTTCTCTATTTGCCATTTTTGCAGTTTTGGCATCCACACATATAACAAATTCAAACCCATCATTCCTCAAATATCTTATTCATTTTAGTCTCACCTTTTTCTCATCATCTCCAATCACTGCAACAGTCATCGCATACAACAGTGGGGGGCATCATCACCAGTACAATAGACACAATAATGAGGGGAAAATAGTAACTCCGTGCAAGGGATTTTCACCTGACTTTCCCAAGGACACTAACACAACCTCGTATCTTTGTGTTGATCCAAATGGGTGTTGTAATTTTACATCGGTGCAAGCAGCAGTTGATGCTGTTCCAGATTTCTGCCAAAATAGAACCATTATATGGATCAATACCGGCGTTTACTAGTAAGTTATTATCTTCTTAAATTTTATCTACATTCTCCATTTGAAATAGATCTACTTTATAATTCTAAATAAATATTACAAATTTTGTATTAAAATTTTAAAATAATGTGGCAATTTGTATATTGTTAGATCTAAGAAATAAAAACTAAAGATTTAAATGGACTTGTATCAAAAAAAAAAAAAAAAAGATTTAAATGGACCCTATGTCTATTTGGATTTTGGGTATCTCTCAGTTTTCGATAGCTTATCAAAACAAATAATTTTGATAACTTTTATATTAAATGTATGACATAAACCTAAAAATTAGAATATTTTCAAATAAATATATTTTTGTTAAATTTAAATTTTAATATAAGAAAAAAAAGGCAAGAAAGCAAAGCGCCCTTTAAGGTTGACCAAAATTCATTTTAGTCATGAGTTCTAGTTAACTCAACTGGTAAGTCTCTTATGGTTGAGTAAGAGATCTAAGGTTTAATCTCTGCCTACACTAAAAACCGATTAGTGTCTTAGTTTGATGATAAAGAGTTATCATTAAGAGCAGATACCATAAGTTGAAACTCTAAAAACAATTCATTTTAGTCCTTCAATTTTGTTTTTGTTCAATTGAATCCTCAAAGTAACTAGGTTTCAAGTTTATTCAATGAAAGTTATTAAGTTAATTTTTTTTTAAATATCTAGAAAATATATTTCAATAATTAATTGGATTTTTTAATTTAAAAAATTTGAAGAAAATATTTTTTGTACACTTAACCACAATATTTAATAGAATTTTATGGAATCAATCACCTTAATTGAATGAACTTGAAACTTTTTTTTTTTTTGAGAAAAAAAAAAGTTTATTTCTCATGAAAAAAAAAAAAAAAAAAAAAAAACAACAACAACAACAACAACAACTTAATAGATTCAATTGAATGATATCAAAGTTAGATGACCAAAATAAATTTTGGTCAAATTTAAGGGTGCAAAATTTGCATTTTTGCCCCCAAAAAAATGAAAAAAAAAAAAAAAAAAAAAAAAAAAAAAAAAAAAAAGCTATATGTATTTGTTGCAAATAGTCACAGGATGAATTGGTGTTCCCTTCAATATCTTGAATTCATTATTTTCAATTTAACTTTTTTTGTTCTTGCTTGCTTTTATGAAATTCCTTGGCTATCATTATTGATTAGTGAGAAAGTTACTGTTCCAAGAACCAAAACGAATGTGACATTCCAAGGACAAGGCTTTACTTCAACTGCAATTGCATGGAATGACACTGCCAATTCTTCAAATGGCACATCATTTAGTGGCTCCGTTCAAGTTTACTCTACTAACTTTATTGCCAAGAACATAACCTTCATGGTAAGATCGATAATATATATATATATATACACACACACACATATACAAATAAACAAAATTATATATACACACACAGAGCGCGAAAGGGTGAGGAGAGTCGGGTCAGGTGCCTGGTCCATGCTCAGGGAGGGCCATGACTCCCTTGACTTTTCCTTTCAAAAATCTTGCCTCCCTTTTATATTTTTTGTAAAAAAAATGTAATTTTAGGTATAAATTTAAATAATAAGTAATGCTACAATTACAAACTATTTTACAATATTTTTATAAATTGTTGATGTGACCAACTTCTTATTGGTTTTCATCTAAACCCACTTTTAACATCACCTTTTCATTTACTAATAATCACTAATCACATCATCAGTTTGTAAAACTTTTTTGTAAAAAAGTTTGTATCTCTAACATTACTTTTAAATAATTTCCCCTAGAGTTTTACAACTTTTACTAAAAACATGTAATTCATTTATTTAGATAATTAATGCATCATTTATGTTTCCTTTAATTACTCTTATACCATAAATAGCTCATTAATTCAAAATATATTTAATGTATTACATAAAAATGGAAAATTTATAAATTATTAATGCATTATTTCTTTCCTCTAATTACTCTGATACCATAATAGCATATCTTAGAATTTAGAAATATATAAGTAATTCTTTTTAATAAAAAAATAGATTTTTTTTTTTTTTGAGAAGGAATAAAAACATAGAAATTAGAAATATGAAAATTAATTTTTTTTCCCTTTTAGAAGAAACAATAAATGTCTATTTCATGGTTAGGAATTAATATTTTTAGGCAAAACTACAATGTTGGTGCCTCAAGTTTATCATGTGTGTGCAATTAGTCTCTAAAGTTTCAAGTGGGCGCAATTGGTCCATTAAGTTTAAAAAATGAGTTATATTAATCCTTTTACTAATTGATGTTAGTGGTGTTACTTACGTAGCTAACGAAATAATTACTTAGCATTTTTTTTTTAATGATGTGGCATTTTTTAATTAAAAAACTTAGAATAATTAGTTTCCATATCAGATCAAATCTAAAGCAAACTGACCCAAGTTTAAATCAAATCTAAAATCACCACCGCACATCCTTGGTACGATGGTCACTCTACAAGTATAAGTGCTTGTGGAATGTGGAGGGCAAAAGCCGGAGTTCAAGCCTCCAAGAGGGAGGTTCATACACATATACGCTTAAATTATGCTAAAGTAAAATTTCTATCTTTAAAAAAAAAAAAAAAAAAATCAAATCTAAAATCACAATCCAGTTCCAAATAAAATCACACACATTTGTAATTTTGGATTCCGTTAATGTTTAGTATCCAACTATATTCGGTTAATCCCACAAGCCCAAAGCCTATCTCAGCCTGATTGACCCCAAGTAATTTTTTCACACTTTATCGAGCTCGAAGTTGTCGAACTGAGCTTCTCCTAGTGAGTAGTGGCCAAGCTATGGGCCGTGAGAAGTCCATATCAAAAGTTGATGGCCAACCTCCCCTAAATGAAAAGCAACGCAATCAGATGAAATGGAACATGGGCCATCCCTCTATCCACCCGAGGAAAATACCTGACCCAAGGGAATGCTGTATTATTTTTTAAAATTTTTTATTGAAAAATAAAAAAAGGAAAAAAAAATTTTAATAATTTTTTATATTTCCGGGTATAAAAAATTACAAATGTATGTGATTTTATTTGGAACTTGGTTGTGATTTTAGATTTGATTTAAATCTGGGTCAATTTGCTTTAGATTTGATCAGACATGGAATCTAATTATTTTAATTTTTTAATTAAAAATGGCATATCATTAAAAATATATATATATCTAGTCATTGTTCCGTTAACCAAATAAGTAACACTACTAATGGCATTTAGTAAAATGACTAATACAACTCATTATTAAAAATTAAGAGACCAATTGCACTTACTTGAAACTTGAGAGATTAATTGCACACACAAGATAAACTTAACGGACCAACATTGTAGTTTTGTCAATTTTTTGTTATTTATTAATGTTATATATTTATTTTGTTATGCGTAAGAAAATAGCATTTGTTAAATCATGTTACAAACATATTTTCTTCTAAAAAAATTGTTACAAACATATTTTGTGTGTGTAAGTTATTCTTTGGATTTTATATATGTGTGTGTTTTGCCTAATTTCCTATTCATATATCAAAAAGACATCTATATACTTTTACATGTCAAAAATTTTAGAATGTGGCTCCTATTCCAAACCCTGGTGATATTGGAGGACAAGCAGTAGCGCTTAGAATATCTGGAGATCAAGCAGCGTTCTGGGGTTGTGGATTCTTTGGAGCCCAAGACACCCTTCATGATGATAAGGGCCGACATTACTTCAGAGATTGCTACATCCAAGGTTCCATTGATTTCATCTATGGCAATGGAAAGTCATTCTACCAGGTATATAATCTAAAATATTTTGAGCCTCGTTTATATGGGATTGATTCTAAATATTTTTTAAGAATTTTTTTTTTTACTATATATATATATATATATATATTATTTTTATTTATTTATTTATTGTTTTTATAATATTTATATTACATGTCAAAAAAAAAAATTTAACTTCTTAAAAATTAATATATTATGTCAAGCGACTTATAACTCAACTAACATATTGTCATATTTTCTACAAAAATGGTTCAAATCTCCTATCCCCAACTATCGAATTATCAAAAAAAAAAAAAACTGTGTATAAACATGTTGTTTGAAAAACCTCACAAATATTTAATTATGTTTACTAATTTAAGCATACAATTATTTTATATTCCTTGACTGTGTATTGTGAACTTTTCTTTTTATATTTATGTTTTTCTTTTTTTTCAATTGTTGCCCAAATAACCAAAGTTGAACAAGAATATCATATTATTCAATTCCAAATCACAAATTCTATAAAATTTTATAAAAATAGCCATAAGAATTCATTTAAATTAAATAATAAGTGTACCACCTATAGATACCTATTAGATGGAGATAAATTATTTTACCCATTAATACTCCTATTAATAATATAGTACAAATTTAAATTTTATTGCATTTATTAAAAATGGATTGAGATAAGGTTCAATAATTAAGTTATTGCATCTTATACAACTGCTATAAGTGGTTGAGATTTAAAGTTGCAAAACCATTAAATAAAAAAATAAGAAAAAGTAAAAAGTAAAAGTAGAAAAGTAAGATTAGTAAAAATATATTGTGAGAGGGAGGGAGGTGAACTGAGCAGTGCAATTGATATTGCAATTGTATCAGATCTCAATCCATTAAAAATAATATGGAACAAATTTAGGATAGTGAAGCCTGTGTCTACTGACAACCTAGATACCTCTCTACATAGTACTTGTATACAAATATTTAATTATTTTAAGTGACTTCATAATTATTTTTATACTTTTTATTACATTTGTTATTAAATTTTATTTTACCTTTTGTTAGGTTTTGTTTCCACTTTCAATTAGGAATGGCAACGGGTAGGGTTCGAGGCGGGTTTTTTGATACCCAGACCCGACTCGCTGGTCCTCCCCTGATACCCAGACCCGGCCCATTTAATGAACGGGTCTTTTTTTTAGACCCATACCTGCCCCATCGAGTCTCCACGGGCCCCGTCCAGCCACTTCTGGGCCTAATCCGTGGCCCAATCCGACTAATCTTATTAATTATAAAAAAAAACACAAGCACAAACACAAATAGCAACAGCAACACAAATACAAATCAATCAACATTAAAGCATCAGTCTTGCTGAAATGAGATTTTTAGACAATAAATAATAAATAAACATAAAAAATAGAGGAAACAAAACTCCATTTATGGACCGATTCTTACATGAATCCTCAAACATCAAATACCCAAAAACAAAAAGTACTGAGAGGAAATGAACCCAAAAAAAAAAAAAAAAAATGAAGAACTCAAACAGTAGCTTCATCGGCAATGGTTTCAGCAATCTTCGCTTGACCTCACAAGATCCGTGCTCCTCCATGACAAATGGCGACCACCACGAGATCCGTGCTCCTCCACGAGGGTAAGGGTGGGTCGGTGAGTGAATGAGAGTGAGGGTGAGGATGAGATGTGAGTGAGAGTCAATGAGGTGGTGAGGAGCGAATGAGATGTGAGGGTGAAAGTGAAAGTCACTGAGGGTGAGGTGAGACTTGAAAGAGGCGGCTGAGTTAAGAATTGAGAGAGAAATGAGTTTTAGGGTTAGGTTTATGACATATATATATATATATATATATAGGTAGGGTTTTTTGTAATTTTATATTTAACTAATCGGGTCGGGTTGGGTCCGAGTTCGAGCCGGGTTTTTTTCAAAACCCGAACCCAACCCGGACCCACTTCGGGTTTTTTTTTTTAAACCCAAACCCGACCCTATTCTTTATCGGGCCGGGTAAAACCCGCCCCATTAGGGTCGGGCCAAGCCGAATACCCGCGGGTCGGGCAAAAATTGCCATCCCTACTTTCAATAGTTGCCATGGCAACTAAAAATAAGCAAAAATGGAATAATCCAAATAAATTGGTTTGTTTTCTTTGATAGTAAGTATTCATGGCAACTAAACATAAGCCTAAATCAATTGTTCCGTTTTCTTTGATAATAAGAATTCTAAATCAAAAGTTTTTGAGATAAATTAATTTTAGAGAAAATAAACATATAAATTTTTATAAGCTAAAATACATGGTTGATCCTTGAAGTTTATCAAGTGATCACTTTTGCTTTCTAAAATTTCAAATGAACAATTTTGATCCTTGAAGTTTAAAAAATTAGGGTTGTTGATTATTCATTCTAATACCTACCTGTTGTTAGTCTCATTGCCTATGTGGCTAATGAAAAAATGATGTGACAATTTTTAGATGATGTGGCAACAACTTTTATATTAAAAAATTCACATCAATATTGCCACATCAAAACTAAAATACCCATGACCAACAAATACCCAAACTTGTATGAAAGGGGTCTTCCCAATTCAAAATCCCTTTGGAGCATTCTATTGCAATGGACATGTGTTTGATAAAGGAGACACTCTGAGTCTATACAGTGTACATTGTGCCTTAGAAATTGCCCAAAATTTGTGGCATTCATATTACTAGATAGTGATAGTCTATAGACTATAGTGTGTAGTACCCGTAAAACTGAAACTAAGGGCACATTGGGTACAATGAATGGAGTTTACATTAGGAATAGTAATCTTTATTACTAGGAATAGAAGATATTGTAAACTACTATCCATAAGTTTGGTTGTTACTCTTAGGTTCTAAATATTTAGATATAAATATTTAGATTCTAAATGTTTCATGTGTTGGCAAACTGAGTATATAAACTTGTCTAGGAATAGATCTTAGTGTCTATGAAGTATTTTAGACATGGCTAAAAGTGCTACAAGTCAGAATTCAAGAATGTAAAAACTGTAGAAAGCATTAGTGAAAAGATGACTAGCTCAACTAATCGAGAGAATGCTTCGATTAATCAAACCGCGAACCGTAGAATTTTGATTAAGCATGTTAGCCCATTAAACGTTTAGGGTTTCAGTCTAGAATTACTTGGTATATAAGAAAAACCCTAAAGCACTTTTTTTTTTTTAAAGTCTTGGAGAGCTACTCTTTTGAGATCTAAGAGTTTTTGTACCTTCTACTCTTTCAAGCATCTACTAGAGATCACACTCATATTTCTAGTACTGGTGGAATAAAGTTGTAGCCCAAACTTTAGCTATCAAGTGTACGGAAGATCAAAGGCAAGAACTGGAGGTTTATGTTGGAGCAGATCTACATCAAAGAAATCTGAGAGTTTTAGAACTAGATTTGATAATCATAATGAAGTTTAATACGAATTTATATCCTTGACTATAAACTTCTGTTTGATATAGTCGATTGTTCTCTTAAGATCATTCCCCCTAGGTTTTTTACCTTAAAATTGGATTGTTTCATTGGTTTTTCCCTGGTTATCATATATATGTCTTATTTATATTTCTGCTACATGATATGTTTGATGAATGTTTAACCTAGTAACAACTTGGCTATTAAATTAGATTTAATAAATTGTGTTTTTCAGAGGTCTAAAACTAAAAAGTGGCTTCAGAGCAGGTTAGCTCATGTCTAGGTAGTTCCTACCTTGAGCTGATCATTGACCCTTGCTGCCATGGATCATGGTCACCTCTTGTGATCCCTCCCCATTTTGATGGGAACAATTATGCATACTAGAAGGTGAGGATGAAAGTATTCTTGAAATCTCTTGATGAGAAAGTATGGCAGTCTATTGAAACTGGACAGACTAAACCTGCTACCCTGATGGCAGAATGGATAGATGCTCAAAAGGAAGCTGATAGTTATAACAGTAAGGCTATGAATGCTATATTCAATGTTGTTTCCTTAGAAGAGTTTAAAAAGATTTCTAAGTAGAAGTAGCACACACTACGTGAAATATTTTTCAAACTGTGCATAAAGGAACAAAGGCTGTTAAAATCAACAAACTGCAACAGCTAATTTCCGAATTTGAAAGTATTAAAATGTCTGAGAATGAATCTTTTGATGAGTTTTATGCTAAACTCAACGACATTGCTAACTCAGCTTTTAATTTGGGTGAAGTTTATGATCAGCCAAAAATAGTTAGAAAGATCTTAAGATCACTAACTAAGGACTTTAGACCCAAAGTGAGTGTCATCACTGAAAGTAAGAATGTAGACACCATTCATGTTAATGAATTTGTAGGATATCTTCAAACATATGAATCTGACCTTCCTAAGACCAACAAGTCAAAATCTATGGCCTTAGAAATAGTAGATGATGTTGATGATAATGTGTTTGACAATGAAATCTCTTCTTCTGAAATTGCTTATCTTGCTAAACAATTCAAAAAAAATTTGAAAAACAATAATAAAATAGCAAGAAACAAAAATTTTGTTGATTATAAGAATGTGAAAAAGAATGAACAACCTAAGAATGATTTTCCTGAAAAATCTACCTCTGAAAAAGAGAAGGTTGGTAAATCTTCTAACAACTCTTTAGGTTAATAATGTTTTGGTGGTCAAGGCTTTGGTCATATAAAATCTAAGTGTCTCACTTCCTTGAGGTCTAAAAGGCCATGGCTGCCACTTTAAGTGATGATGAAGGATTTGATCAAGATTCCGATAGTGATAAGGATGGTAAGTTTATGGCCTTCACTGCTACTGCTATGATTGATGAGACCATTGATGAGAAAGGTGAGAGTTTTTCTGATGAGGAACTCTCTGAGAATGTTGACTTGCAAGAAACTTACAATAAGCTATGCAAGATTGCAACAAAAAATGCCATGACTGTGGAGGTGTCTTTAAAGAAGCTTGATACTCTTGTACTTGAAAAGAAAAACCTTTTAATCAAATTGTTTGATACTAATGAACTGTTGAATGTTGTTAAGAGAGAGAACATGTCTTTGGTTGAAAAGGTTAAAGAACTAGAATCTGTCTTGAGTGTTACTAGAGAACAACTAGGTAAGTCTTCTAGCTCTAAACTTGATGAAATGTTAGGTGCTCAAAAATCTTCTTGTGATAAGACTGGTCTAGGTTATGTTGAAGATGATTATATCTCAAAATATTCTTCTACTAAGTTTGTCATCTCTACTCCTATGTGTTTTCCTAAATCTAAAGAGAGATTTTATAAGAAAGAAATTCTTGCCACTAGAAGAATTAGGGTTGATTTAAGTGATACTAAACCTAAATAGCCAAGTCACCCCATGGCAAAGAAGCAAAACAAACCTCATCCTCAATGGTCTTATCATGTTTGTGGTGGAGCTAGGCATAGTGTCCAAACTATTCCAAGTTGCATGCTAGAAGGCAAGCAACGAAGGAAAAAGTGTCTATGCCAAAAGGCACAAGATCCTATTAAACTTATTCATGAGTTGGTAAAGGCTCTTAGTCTTTATGCCAATTCAAGAGTTGATCCTCCATATAAGCATTCAAAGAACTCCAACTCCATGCCTATATCTAAGAAGATGTGGATGCAAAAGGCTCGTCATAAATGAGCTTGTTTGACATGGTCCTTATGCTTCACCTCTTGACTCTTTAGGCAAAATGTTTTGTTTAGGAACTTGTTTGCATTTCATTTCGTGCATTTCATTCATGTTTGTTTAGGATTTTTTAAGTTATTTTTATAATAAAAATTATGAAAAATAAAAAATAGAAAAAAGATTTTTTTTTTTTTTTTTTTTTTTTTTTGTATTGTGCATCATTTAGTGTGTAATTAAGATTGGCCGATGAAACTTTGCATTCATGACTGATGGTGAACTAAAAATCGAACTATCTCCAGTTCGTCCATAGAGTCACCCAAGACCAGAAAGGTCGTCCAAGACCAGAAGGGTCGTCCAAGACTAGAAAGGTCATCCAAGACCAGAAAGTTCGTCCAAGACCCGAAAGGTCGTCCAAGACCAGAAGGGTTGTCCAAGACTAGAAAGGTCAACCAAGACCAGAAGGGTCGTCCATGACCAAAAAGGTCGACCAAGACCAGAAGGGTCGTCCATGACCAGAAAAGTCGTTGGGTCGTCCAAGACCAGAAAGGTAGTCCAAGACCAGAAGGGTCATCCAAGACTAGAAGGGTCGTCCAAGACTAGAAAGGTCGTCCAGGACCAGAAAGGTCATCCAAGACTAGAAGGGTCATCCAGCTCAAGAAGTGACCTGGACAATCTCCCAACACTTAGGAAATTTCCAGAAATGGATTTACCTACGTAAATTTGAGATTTGGACCACGTTGTACTATTTTGTAATGCAAACAAGATCCTTATTTATTGCCATAACTTCTCAATAAGTACTTAACTTCCAATGGCAGTTATAGAAGATAAGATTGAACATTCTAACTTCTATAACAATTGTGGAAGTTAAGTCTGAACCTTTTAACCTCCACAAATATTGGGGAAGTTATTAAACAAGTAACCGCTCCAAAACTCTCTATATAAGGACTCATTCACATTAAATCGAAGTAAGTTTCCACTACTCCTAAAGTTGGAATTTTTGAGTTCTAGAGGGAAAACTAACTTAAGCATCAAAGGGTTCTTGGCTGATTCACCCCGGTCACCTTTGATCTTGTGTTTCTTTCTTTTTAGGCCTTCCTCGCAACCATTAGCCCATTGAAGCCCAGAGCATTCGGCCTACTGATTTTTTGTGCATCATCAATGACTATGTACCTTCTTTAGCTTTGATGAGTTTTAATATGCACCTCACTAGTTTGTGTTATATTATGCTTAATTGTGTGATTTGTTTTTAGTTTCTGATTAGATGATCTTAATTATGATATCACATATTTTGATCATAAGGAGTAAAAAATTCTAGGAGAAAGGCATAAATAACCTTCTTACCACTAGTGTAGAGAATTCTGTGAGTTTCTCATAAAAATGAAATCAAGAGAAACCTCAAGCAAAAAATCCTTGAACAAAGGTGATAAATAAAAAATGCGTGTACAATAGTGGGCCTAAAATAAAAGAAAGAAAAAATATATGTGCCCTTTTGATTTATGACTATGCATTAAGCTTTTAAGCATAAACTTTTATGCAAGCATTAGTCGATAGATTGTAACTCTACATTGAGAGATGTGGGATTATAGGATGTACATCTTTATGTGATAGTCACTTTTAAACCAATGTGATTGATAATGTAGAAACTTTTCTTGAATTCTATCTACTTATCAAATTTTGTGTTTTGTACACATACTAGTTACACATACTACATGCAAATATTTTCTAAATCAAGTACATGAGAATGTGTGTGTTGTCTATAATTGCATATAATTGATTCAGCAAATGCTTTTTTTTTCTTTTTTTCTTTTTTTTGTGGGAATTTGAATAAAAATGAGTTTAGACATTTAACTTCTTGATTGGTTTTGATGTGTTCATCTAAGTGGCAGTATGTTTTTGAAATTTACTAGATCTTGTTCATATGCATTGAGTCTCATAAAAACTGCTTTCAAATTGTTTTTTGCATAAAATCTAGTTTTTAAGTTTTCAAAAAAAATTTAACTGTCTTGACTGATCGAAGGTTTCCCTCGACCAATCATAATTGGTCAGTTTTTAAGCCAAAACTCTTTGCCTCTCTCGATCATTGCCCGATCGATGCTCTCGACCAATTGAACTTCAAAAAATTTCAGTTTTTAAGCTCTTGACCAATCATTTTTGTCGTTTTCTCATCATTTTTCTTCGACTCCTCTTGAGTCTTCTCACTTTAAATTTTTTTTTTTTTTTCATTTTCTGAGTCAAAGTTTCAAGGGTTTTCATCTACATCATTAGGTAAGACTCTTTTACCCTTTCTTTTTTATCATATTAACCATTTACGTCCATTAATCATTCAATTTCTTAAAATTTTCAGACTTAGAAATTTAGGGTTTTCGATGATTTTTAGTGTTTTGATTTAAAATGATCAATTGATTTTTATCTATGCATGATACATACATACATACATATATATATATAATTCCTATGCTTTAATTTCAATTTTCATAGTTTATGAAAAATTTTGAAACTAGGGTTCATGTATCCTTATGAAATTTTGGGGTTTTGTTCAATTGGGCTTTAATTGATGAAGTTGATCATTGTTATTGATTAATTGATTGTTTATAACATGATTTATATTTGTTGTGATTATCAATTGATTGATTGGGATATTTTTGAAAAATTAAGGTTTATGTTCTTCAAAAATATGGGGGTTTTCATTAAATCTTGTTTTTCTTGATCAAGTTTCAAATCTTTTGAAATTGAACACCTGAATGAGCAAAAATCATGCATCATATAATTTTGTGTCTCATGCCTCATGTAGATTTAAAAGATTTGCATTCCTATATCTTGTGCTTCTCTCTAATGCAATCTACCCTTGTGTTTTGTTGTTCCTTTATGTTCTTTTTCTCCCTCTTAGAACTTAGACATGGCTCTTAAGAAAACTTTAGCTAAAAAGTCTACCAAGGGTGCCTTTTCCTCTAGGGAATCCTTTAATTCTACTAGATTTCATACTATCTCTGACTTCCAAAAGTTTGATAGCTTGATTAAGTATAGATCTATGTGAAGTGAGAGAGTGGTTGTCTTAGACGAGCTTAGTCCATTTTTAGGCAATACTTTGAGTCTAAGGGCTGGTTGTCTATTTGTTATGGTCTATCACCTCCTCCTGCAGTTATTATTAGGAAATTATACTCTAATCTCTCTGTGCATGCTGTTGCTACTGGTGGTCACTTCTTGGCTACATGGATTAGGGGTTTTGAGTATCAAATAACCTGTAAGGTTGTTTCTGATGCTCTTTCTGTGCCAATTGTTTGTAATCCTGATTATTCTTTCATTGACCCTCCCTCTCTAGATGATGTTGTGTCCCTTCTATGTCGAACACCTATGACTTGGGATGATGAACCTAAGCTTGATTCTAATGAGCTTACTAAGGAGAATTGTATTTTCTATAGGATAGCTTGTCATAGTATCCTTCCCTTGACTCACATTCATACAGTTAATACTGATAAGCTACTGTTCCTTTTTGCCATTGTCACTGGTGCTTTTATTTGTCTCCCTTATCTTTTTATTCAAACCATTGTTGATATCCACAGAAATACCTCTAGAAAGCAAAATCTCTTCTTCCAGTGTCTATCCTCAAAATCTTAGAGTTTCTAGGTTTTAAGTGTTCCCTCTCTTCTGAGCTTATTCATTAGATTGAACCTATTGAAGCAACCTTTCTAAAGCAGAGTAGAGCATAAAAGAAGACTCCAACAAAGCCAAAGGCAAAGGATAAGAGATTAAGAGTTGATCCTTCTCAAGAGGATGTGCAAATTGACCCTTCTGTGGATCCTAATGTGGTAGTTAATAGATCGATTGAGAATTAACATCCAGTTAGCACAAAATTTGGCATGCATATTAATAATATATAGAACATGTAACATAATAGTGACAATTTATAATTATTAACTTTTTGCAAAAAGTTATTAAGTGGTGTAACAATAATTAGAATTACACCATGTGTAACTTGAACTTAACTCATATTAATAATGAATATAGAAATTTAGAATATCCAGATTGGTACACTCTCATGACCATTTGAAACTAAAATATTATAGGAACACTAAGCAGATACTAGAAAAGAAAGAAAGCCACCCCTTCTCAGTAGGACATTTATCAACATGCTAACTTGCTAAGTACTAGGAACATGATGATCTCCATTTCAAATCCTCTGCTAAAGAGAATGAGCTGACTTTATTTTATTGAAGTAGTTGGTTTGCTGGTTTTCTTTAATTCTGCTCAGGGTGACATTTATTATTTGTTTGTGGTAACATGTTGGTTAACCAGGGCTAATATATAATATTCAAATCCAAACGTTTGTTAATTTTATAGATTTTGTTTGCTTAAAACAATCCCTTCTCCAAGCTTTCCCCTTGGGAGAGACAGACAGCAAGAGTATATTATTATCAATATCACATTTATAAAAGTAGCTTGGGCTAGCTTTCCAGCTTGCTAGTATACTCAAAAGTATAAAACTTTAAACATAAAGTTATCTTTAAATTGTACACTGCAGAATTGTGTATTGATTTCCCTGGCAAACCCAGTAGATCCAGGATCGACAGGCATAACTGGAGTTATTACAGCTCAAGGCAGAGGTTCCCAGGAAGAGAATACTGGCTTTGCATTCACAAACTGCACTGTGGGTGGCAATGGAAGAATATGGCTAGGTCGAGCATGGAAGCCATTTGCACGTGTTGTTTTTGCCGACACATCATTGTCGGATATCATTGCTCCAGAGGGTTGGAATGATTTCAATGACCCTGCAAGTGACAAGTAAGAACCTATGAATTGCAACATATATATATATATATATATATATATATATATATATATAATTTATTTTAAGAACGGTTTCTGAGTCCAATTCAATTGAAATACTAATACAATTGTTGTCTAATTTAATTGTCAAAATGTAGGACTGTATTCTTTGGAGAATACAATTGCTCAGGTCCTGGAGCAAATATGACCATGAGGCCTCCTTATGTTATGAGACTCAATGACACACAAGCTTCTCCTTTCCTTAATGTGTCTTTTATCGATGGGGATCAGTGGCTTCAACCCTACATTTAGGCCTATTTACTATGATAATATAATTGTCTAAATTTATGTTCTCATTTTTAAATGGAAGATCTCAATGGAAATGTAACAATAATAATAAAATGGCTAGTTAATATAACATCGATTGAGTTAAACTAATTTCAGTTTCCTAAAAGATATGGTGAATGCCATGCTCATTAGCTCTAGTCTTCCTTCCAACATACGGGGGGAGGCTATCCATTTTGCATGTCATGTATTAAACAGAGCCCCACATAAAAAGATTAGAAAAACTTCATATGAATTATAGGAAAGACGTTTACCAAACTTAGGGTACTTTAAGGTGCGGGGTTGTTTACCAAAGGTTGGAATTCCTAAACCATATAAAGAAAATATAGGTCCTAAAACCAAGGACAATGTCTTCATAGGATATGCACAAAACAGTCCTGCCTATAGGTGCTTAGTATTGGAGACTAACACCATAGAGGAGACTAGGGATGCTGATTTCTTTGAGCATATTTTTCCTATGAAGAGAACGAGGCTCACTAATGAATCCTCATCAAGCATACCACAAGTGAGATCAAGTTCAAACTTAGATGAAAGTCAATCAACACAAGAGTTAAGATGCAGTAAAAGACCTAAAAATGGAACCAACTTTGGGCCTGATCTTATCACTGCTTTTCTTATTGAAGATGACTCAAAAAATTATCAAGAGGCCATGAAATTAGTAGATGCAACCTTTTGGAAGGATGCAATCCATAGTGAGTTAGAATCAATCATGGCTAACCATACATGGGAGTTAGTACTCACTAGAGGATGCAAGACCATCGGTTGCAAATGGGTGTTTAAAAAGGAATTAAAAGTAGATGGGACCATAGACAAATTCAAAGCTAGACTAGTGGCAAAAGGATATACGCAAAAAGAAGGGATAGATTACTTTGACACTTATTCACCTATGACAAGATTAACTACAATTAGGATTCTAATTGCTATGAACTCAATACATAAATTGATTGTGTCACTAAATGGATGTCAAAACAACAATTTTAAATGGTGATTTAGATGAAGAAACTTACATGAACCAACCAGAGGGTTTTGTGGTTCAAGGACAAGAAAGTAAAGTGTGTAAACTTAGAAAATCATTATACGATGTGAAACAAGCTCCCAAACAATGGCATGAAAAATTTGATAACACTTTAATTTCTATTGAATTTTTTGTGAACGAATCTGATAGATGTGTGTATAATAAATTATCTGGTGATAGTGGTGTTATCATATGCCTATATGTGGATGACATGTTAATTTTGGGAACTGAAATGGATGTTGTAAAAAGTACTAAAGACCTCTTATCTTCAAACTTTAATATGAAAGACTTTGGAGAGGCTGATGTAATTTTGGGAATAAAAATCATTAAAAAAAAAAAAGAGATTAAGAGGCAGTTTGGATTTGCAAGTTTTCATCACCCATCACTATGTTTTCATCACCCATAACACAAACTGATGGGTCCCACGGAGAGAAAGTCTGTTTGGCTGTGGTTTCAAGTTTTGTTTCCATCACTTAATTCTCTGATTTTTGAGTAATGAGTTAGCAAAACTGAAAACAACTTTTGGGTTTTTTTGAGTTATAGAAACTGAGTTATAATGGCATTTTGGTAAATACACACACATTTCTGGGACCTGCGGTTAGAGAGAAGTCACGTCCAAGCGCAACTTTTGATGACTCCACCAATGACTCTTCATCAGTTCACTGAGCTCACTCCAATTTCACACCACCACAACTCTAAACACAAAGAAGCTTCTGCCCTGCCCTCACCTCCTCAATCACACACTCACCGAGCCCACCTCAACCAACCTGCGCCGCCCCGATCTCAAACTGTTCTTCACAGCGCCGCTGCACCGATCTTCCCCACCGTCAACCTCTTTCTCAGTTTTTTCACCAATCTGAAGGTATATTAGTGTGAAACCCTTTATTTCCATTTTATTTCGAAACTGATAATGGGTCTTGTAAATTTGAGTTGTTTTATACATTTGATTTGTTGGTTTATTTGTGGTATTTTGCATCATCGTTGATCTTTGCCAACCCATGGTGTTTGTGTGTTAGGTGTTTGCTTCTCTCTCTTTCTTTCTTTTTTTTTTTTTCTTTTTTTTTTTTTTTTTTTTTTGATGTTTGGGTTTTCTTTTCTTCAGGTTGAGGGTTTTGAGAAGTTGTGACCTTATTCTGCTGATCTAGACCTGTGACCATAGTTTTTCTTGGGGGCTTTGTGATTGCTGGTGTTTGTGAATGGATTGGTGTTGTTATGAACTAAGTTATGTGGGTTTTGGAGTTCTTCATATGATAAAACCGTGTGTAGCTGTGTAAGTTATGTGGTCGTTTTTGGATTATGCTTGAGATTGAATCTTTGGTGGGATTTGTATGTTAGCAACCTTGACGAGAAAAATATTTAAAGAGGTTCAAACATATCTTATCTAAAAGAAGATGATATTGTTATAATTTATTATAGAGATTAGGCAGCTTGTTTTTTAAAACATTTAACGTATTTGAGTAAATTTTCTAATATATGAAAAACTCCAATATACTTATGCTATTGAGAGATTATTAGGAGTACTTTTAGGCATAGTGGAAAATTTATAATAATGATTCAGTACATACACCATTCACCACCCCAGCACCATGAAGCAAACCATCAATAGAAGGAAAACAATATATACAGTACCATGGTACCTTCAAGATGATACATTCACTTCAATTTATTCTAATATATAAAACCCCATTCATTTCAATAAAGGTGAGATCAAGGGTCCTAAGCCTAGAATAAAGCAGTTAATCTTAATCACCATTTTCTTTCTAAGATGCAGATACATACATACATAGCAACAGATGCCCATACTACACCTCAGTTGTGAACCTCTTTAATCTCTCATTTAATAGTGATAAAAATTAAAATGTATAGAAATTTCCAGCCATGTTACACATAATTGAAAAGAGAAGAAATCGGAAAATTTGAAAACAAGAAAGAAAAGGAAACTAGTTAACAACATAAATAGCACACATGTTGTAATTAGCTCAACAAGATAGGGTCAAGAAGCAGCCTGGACACTCGCAGCTGACTAAAGTCAAGTGCCCAATGCTGTGTGAAATTCATATAAATATTTTACATATAAAAGATCAAAAGTAAACCATATAGTATGGTTCAAATTCTAACCAGAAGAAAGGCTCCCAAATTGCTTCCAAATATAAAGAAGATTCCTCCAATGCCCTTCAGTGCAATAGCAGCAGCAGCTAAACGTTTCACCTGTGGCAAAACATCAATAAAATTAAAATTAAAAACATAAAACATGTTGTAGATAGGATGAGCGCACAAAGTCAGGAATATTTGAAGTTATTCAATTTTTTTGATGTACAACACACACCTCAACCACTTTTTACTTATATTATGTCTGTCATAAGGATGTGCTGGACGGATATTCTTTAAGATAATGTAAGAAAGACTTAGAAAACAGCATTTCCACATCCCAATTCAAAACTTAATCTTTGCTGAATCATTCTCTCTCACAAGCTTAGTCCCATGAATAGCAACAAACCATATCAAAGAGGAAAACTCACATCCCATTACAACAATTGGTTTAATTGTTTTTATTGGCTTCCTAAAGCCTTTCCTTTTATTAATCCTTTCACTATGTAAATCATAGTATTGACATATTCAATTCCTACTGATATACTCTCACACTCAGTAGGATGACAAAAACAGAGCACAGCATTTATTGCAGCTTAGCTTACCAAAGCATTTTCATCTTTAAAGATTAAACAATAGATGCAAGATTCCACAGTCAAATTATATAGAGAAGCAAAGAAAAAAAAAAGAAAGCAAAATTGGTTTTGAAAATACTTTTACAATTATAAAATACCTCAGTCTTCCATGGTGCTTGTAATTTGTTTAATATTTCTTTTAAAACACAACTAAAGTTTATGGGAAATATTACTATACCTCAGTTTTGGACCTCCTTTATCTCTCATTTAACAGTGACAAAAATTAAATCTCAAAATACTTATCAAAAGAAGTTTCAAACCTCGTTACACATAATTGAAAAAGAGTAGAAATAGGGAAAAAGAAAAGTCATAATACAACATAAATAGCAACATATGCTGATACTGCACCTCAGTTTCAACCTCTTTCAACTCTTATTAACAGTGATAAAAAAAAAAATTAAAATCTATATTGAAAATAGTAGAAATTAAAAAAAAAAAAACAAAAAAAACAAAAATTTATTTAACAACATAACATACTGAAGAAAAAGGAAATGAGAGACAAATCAAGGAGAGAAAGTAGCACCGTTACCTCAACTGGGTCACGATGGGTCATGTTTCCATAGATTTCACCGGCGCCGCTGGGTCACGATGGAGGAGATCGGCGCCACCGCTACACGTCGGAGGAGATCAAGCGGCGCTGGGTGACGATGCGCACGAGGTAGGCGGCCCTGGTGACGGTGGAGATCAGCGCCGCAGGTCCGAGCTTGTTCTATTTTAGCTGGGTTCATCTTTGGTTTTGGGAGAGTATCAGGGCTGAAGGGAAAAAATAAAATGAAATGAGTAGTGAAGTTGTGTAAGGGTAGACTAACAATAATACTGACAACATGGTGCTCAGTATGGATCCCATAGCAAGTACACTTTTTTGAGTTAGGAAATAATGTGCCAAACATGCCAACTTTAGGAATGAGTATTTTAAGTGATGGGTGATGAATGGTAAATATTAAGTGATGAAAGAGTATATACTTTTTCAATCACATCATGTTGATAAATTACTTGAAAAATTCAATCATTTTAATTGTGACCCTTTGAGAACTTCATATGACTCAAGCATACATTTAAAGAAAAATAGAGGATCCCTTGTTGCGCAATTTGAATATGCTAAAATTATTGATAGTGTGATGTTTCTAATGAATTATATACGCCTTGACATTGCATATGCTATTAGTAGACTTAGTAGATATACACATAATCCTGCCTATGAACATTGGAATGTATTAACTTGTCTCTTGAGATATTTAAAAGGCACTATGAATTTGGGCCTTACATATACAAGTTATCCAACAAAATTAGAAGGCTATTGTGATGCAAATTGGATATCAGATAATGATGAGACCAACTCCATTAGTGGATATGTTATCGCCTTAGGTGGAGGAGCTATATCTTGGAAGTCTTCTAAACAAACTTGTAATGCTAGATTAACAATGGAGTCTGAGTTTGTTGCTTTAGAAAAGGCAGGTATTGAAGTTGAGTGGCTTAGAAATTTACTTACTGGTATACCAAAATGGGATAAGCCATTACCATCAATATCATTGCATTGTGATTCCCAAGCTGCAATTGCATGTGCAAGAAATAAAATTTATAATGGGAAGAAGAGGCATATACGCCTAAGACACAATATAGTGCGGCAACTCATATGCAATGATGTAATTTCCATGGAATTTATACTGTTAGAAAAGAATCTTGCAGATCCGCTGACCAAAGAGCTAACTAGACAATTGGTCTATGATATACATCGAGGGGGATGAGACTTAAGCCCATTGAGTGAATCACCCATGATGACAACCCAACCTATGTCAACAAAAGGTTCAATGGGCATCATGGAGAGATTCAAGATAGCACTATTATTGAGAATGAGATTTCACTGTCCCTCCCTATGGTGTAGATAGTGCTTACTATCACACTAGTGAGGTTAAGTTTAAGACTCTTAATGAATTCATAGCTTTTATAAGTGGTGTGTGGTAGATGAATTCAACTACGTGAGTGTGGAGGTGGGGCCGCCTCCTATGAGAGTGGGGGCAAACTCTCTAGATCACTCATGAAAATCCAATTAGGGTGCATGGCCGAAATGTGCCAAATTGAGAACTTGTCCAAGAATTCACAAGCGAAGGTGTTCGTATTCTTGTGGTTCATGAAACTGGTTCAACATCTTGTATTAACAAGATTTTGTGAACTTTAGAATACAAATACCAAGTTTTGATTCAAGTCCACAAGACATCAACACTATTTCATCATGTGATTGCCCAATTTTTGAAAAATCAAATTTTAAAACATGTGGGGGCTTGTTGGGTATGTTTTAAAATTATTGGGTGAATTTAAAACTTCAGCCCATGAACTTTGGTTGAAAAGCCCAAGCCCAAGCCCAAGCCCTAGAATATTCCTACAGGCGTGTGAGTTGTTGACATCAAACAAAACCCAAAATTTTCTCTTCTTTCCTTAGGAACAGGTCAGCCAACACCTTCCCCACTTTTGTAGAAAATACACAATGGTTGTGGCATAAATGGGAAACAAAAACTCCCACAATTTCTTCTTTCTCTTTTCACCCCTTTTCCCTTGACTGCTTCCTTTTAAGAGCCTAAAAGTGTCAAATTTTATATAGAAGATTAGTTGCTAAAGATCAGAACTTTACTTTGATACTTTTATCCTTTGTCTTCTACTGAAAACTTTCTCTTGGGCATTTGTGACGAGTTTGAACTCTGTTTGTGAGCTCGAACTCATGAAGAGCGACCGTCTGAGTCATTTGCATCGGCAAATTCATTCCAGTGAAGGCGAAATTGCTTTTTAAGGACAGCGGATTTAGTTCCATGCCTCAGCGATAAGTTTTAGTTAATCCTTAATTTATATGTTTTTGCTCTTGTCTATTTTGTTTATAAGTTAATCTAAGCATATCTTGTTTTACCGATATATTATTGATATTGCATTGTAATTTTGTTAATTAATTTGAGCAATCTTCAACACTATATTTCCAACACAGATTGCAACGAATGGTTTCTGAGTCCAATTCATTTGAAGAACTAATACAATTGTTGTTTGATTTAATTGTCAAAATGTAGGACTGTATTCTTTGGAGAATACCATTGCTCAGTTCCTGGGGCAAATATGACCAAGAGGTCTCCTTATGTTCTAAGACTCAAGGACACTCAAGCTTCTCCTTTCCTTAACGTGTCCTTTATCGACGAGAATCTGTGGCTTCAACCCTACATTTAGGCCTATGTACTATGATAATATAATTATCTAAATTTTATTTTCTCATTTTTACATGGAGAAGACCACGACGCAAATGTAACAATAATTATAAAATGGCTTGGTCGATATAATACCAGTGGAGTTGCATGGAGAAGACCTTAATGCAATTGTAATCTATGACATCCAGTACTCTATAATATTACCAGTAGAGTTAAACTAAGGTCAATTTCTTAAAATAACTTGTTCATCAGAATTATACGCATTTTTTGTGATTTTGATGAATTCCTTTTTTTATAAGAAATTAGAAAAGTTCATAATCAAAGCTTGTGATTTGTCATGTGTGTTTGTGTCAAGGTCTAAAAATGACTTATGGCTTTTTGAGGTTAGATGACACTCAACAAAGAAAAATAATATGTTTTTATTTAAAAATTATATAGTTTAGTGGGAGAGGGGAGATTCTAACCATATATGCTACTAGGAAGTGCCAATTGAGGTACAGCCCTTGTGTGAAATTTTGTACTCTAAGCATGCCAAATCAAATTTTATCACTAAATTTTTCTAACGGCACTTTTTTTTTTGGTACCAACTCAATGCTGTCTGATTATGATTTAATGATGATTAAACCATAATCAAACTTTATGATGCACTCTCAAAAATGGTTAAGAATTTTGGCTAGTTTCTCAATGTTTTTGTGATTAATTGCTCGTCTCAAGTCCAATTTGGGCTTCTAAGTAATCATTTTATAGGAAATTTCATGATCTTTCGCATGGGCTTAAATTTGTGATGATCAGATGATCAAAATTTTGATTATATTGCCGTCAAGCCTTGGTCAAATAGTTTAGGAAGATGGACTTGGTCGTAATTAGATGAAATTTGATTGTCAAGTGAATTTTAGAGTTTTTTTTTTTTTTTTTTGAGAATCTAATTTTAGAGTTCATTTGACTATTAATCAAAATAGGTCATAATTCTGGAATTTTGGTTCTTAGTGTCCGTTTGAGAACAGCTTATTTAGCTAAAACTGACAATTTTTGCTAAAAGTATTGTAGATAAAGGTAAAAGTTAGCTGAAATTGTACAGTGAAAATAGTAGCAAAAAGTGCAGTGAGACTCATGAATAACAGCAAAAATAAGCTGGCAAAAATAATTAATGCCAAATGCACACTTAAATCATCATATTTGGATTCAACACAAACAAGTGGGCTCTAAAAATTTCAGGGGGTAAAATGGTCATTTAAGAATTTGATGTGCTGTCAATTTGAAATAAAGTACCATGAAGATTTATTAGAGCATCTCCAATAGCTTATCTAAAATTTTGTACTATTTGAAAGGTGAACAGTGATATTTGCCTTTTACATACCTACTTTTTGAAATACACTTTCCAACAGATCCTTTATCATTTCTTTATCTCATTTAAATATTATTTCTTCATTCATTCTTTATTTATTTTTTAATATTTATTTAATCTTTTTTAATCTTTCATTATTCATTCCTAACATCTATATTTTTCAAATTCCTAATAGCTATATTTTTAAATTTCTCAATAGTAACATTATCAAATTTTCCAACAATTAGATTTTATCAATAGCCTTTTTTTAAGGGTCATATTTTTTCAAATTGTAATATTTCTCAATAGTCATATTTTTAAAAAAGGCTTGATAAATCAACTTACATTGAATTTTACCTGTAAAAGACTAACATAAATGAAGAGAAATTTCAAATTACAATAAAGACTAAAGACATAAAAATTAATGCGAGCATAAAACTTAAAATTAGATGATCCTACAACTCGCTATATCATTGCCACAAGTGCTCAACATGATCCAATTGGAGTTTAGAATGAGTTTCTCCATTTCTAATTTTTTCATGGGCTGCAATGAATGCCGTAAATTGACTAAATTCTTTGTAGGCTTGTGGGACACTATTGTAGGGATGCTTTCAGGCACTTGTTCATAACCAAAGTCTTCTACCCCATTGGCATCACGTTCATCTTCAATTATCATGTTATGCAATATTATGCATGCCTTCATAATGTAATCAAGAGCCTCTGTTCTCCAAAGATGTGCAGGCCCACGAACAATTGCAAATCATTCTTGAAGCACTCCAAATGCATGCTCTACATCCTTTCTTGTTGACGCTTGAGTTGTAGCAAAAAGACTTCTCTTTCTACCTTGGGAGTTGGGATTGTCTTTACAAAAGTGGACCATGGAGGATATATACCATCAGCAAGATAGTATCCTATTGTATAATCATGACCATTGATTGAGTAATTCACCAAAGGTGCACGGCCTTGAGCGAGCTTGGTAAATATAAAAGAATGGTCTAGCACGTTGATGTCATTATGAGATCCAGGTAATTCAAAAAATGCATGCCATATCCAAAAATCATATGATGCTACTGCTTCCAAAATAATTGTTAGCTCACGACTATGACCAGTATACTGATCTTTCCACCCTAATGGGAAATTCTTCCATTTCCAGTGCATGCAGTCAATGCTCCCTAGCATCCCTGGAAATCCATGCCTTTCACCAAGTCTTAGCAACCTATCATGTCATTGCTATTTGGTGACCTCAAGTACTTTGTAGAATAAATATCGACTATGGCTTCAACAAATTTTTTGAGACTCTCTATTGCAGTGCTCTCTCCAATTCTCACATATTCATCTGTAAAATCTGCCGCTACTCCATATACAAGCATCCTTAGTGCGGCAGTCATATTCTAAAGGGAAGACAAACCAAGCACTTCGGCAACATCTCTTTTTTGAACAAAATATTCATCTTTCTCTTCTAGATTAGATTTAATACGTAGAAATATGTAGAAAAAGAGAACGACTCATTTGAAACCTCGTCTGAAATACGTTAGGAGGATATATTGGTGATTTTGCAAAATAGTCTTGGAAAAGTCTTTGGTGGCCTTGCTCGTGATCACGTTGGATGAACCTATGGCCTGAAACAGAACCACGATGTGATGTTAATGCCCTCTCTCTTTCTAATACGTTAGGAGGATATATTGTTTTGGCATGGGTTTTTGATAGAGTTAACATATATTGTTTTGGGACATAGAAATAGATTGGAAAAAAATAAAATGGGGAGAAGTATAAAGTTTTTAAGATGAAGTTTCGTTGTCAACTAGTGTTGATGAGGTCTTTCAGTGAAAAGTGTGCATGATCCTCCATCATCACCGCCAGTCTCCATAGGAAAGTACTGCATATGATCTGAAAAGGCTACAATAAGAAGAGTAGCTCCATCTCCATCTCCGAGTGTTTGGTTGGTATTTTGGAGGAAATTTGCAATTTAACACAATTCTTGAAACATTTTCAATAGTAAGTACTTTTTTTGAAACTATTTTGTAAACTAGCATCTTGAGTTTTAGAAATTCAAGTTCGGTGACAAAAAATGAGCTTCTAAAACTTGAATTCCACGATTGGCGTAGAACAATTTATCTACGTGGAACTCGAGTTCAAGAGACTCAAGTTCCATAGAATTAGATCTGAAGAAGGAGAAGGAGAAGGAGAAGGAGAAGAAGAGAAGAAGAGAAGAAGATCTAGATCTAAAAAAGATCTGAAGAAGCCTAAGAAGAAAACTGGATCTGAAGAAGAAGAAGAACCTGAAGAAAACCAGATCTGAAAAAGAGGAATTTGAACTTGAAGAAGAACGTGAACTTAAAGAGTTCAAGAAAGACTCAAGTTCCACGTGTATTTTTTTTATTCCACATTAGCTTACCATCACTTGCAACTCAAGTCTAAGAGACTCAAGTTCTACATTAAACTCGAGTTTTAGAGTCTCGAGATACTAGATTGCTAAATAGTTTTACAAACTTAACAACTAACTAAAATGTTCCAAAAGTAATGCTAAATGTAAAAAATGAATCCAGTATTTTGAAGATTTCACTTTAATTGTCACATTCACCGTCATATACTTGAGTAAATTGTCGATGAGTACAAAGTAAAAATATAAGATATATAAACTAAGGGGAGAGATGAGTGGTGTTAATTTCGGTAGAGGTAGACACAACGATGTGGACAATAATTTATTATTTGTCATAGCATCCAATAAAAATAAAAAATTAGGACAGTTGGTAAATTTACAATATTTTCACAATAAATCTTAGTTCATAAGTTGTTTACGTTTTAGTAACAACTTGTCACTTAGGATTTGTTGCGAAAATGATGTAAAAATGTTACGGATATCGCATTTCTCAAAAAATTAGTCAATTAAAAAAGAGAAATGTTACATCCACAACATTTTCACAACAAATTATAGGTGGTAAATTGTTTTTGGCTCTAATTTGAATCCGTAACTTGAAACTACTTTTTTGCCTACATGTAATAGCTAACACGTAGCAGCTAACAACAACCTATCTCTTAAAATTTGTTGTAAAAATGTTATGGACATAGTATTTTTCTTTAAAAAATGTGCAACTTTTATGAAGTTAATTTATTAATTTTTTTTAGAAGATTTTGTGGAATTCACTAGAATCTATCACTTAACATAATATTTTTTTTTATTGCTTTTATGTTTTGTATAAATATGAAATTCTACAATTATGATAATTATTAATAGGTATTTATTATATTTGTGTTTCTATTGGTATATTCAAGCATTAAGTATTGTGGGGCCCTAATTGCACTAGCCGCACCGGCCCACTACATAGGGCCCAAGGCCTGCGCCGAGGATAATGCTGAGGCCGAGGACAAATGGGAGAGAACCCAGGACGTCCAAAGCCCGCGCCGAGGATGACCTGTCCTCAGGCACACCGACTTCACTAAAGGGAAAATATCCCATCTCAGTTGAATATATCTCACCAACATTCTGACCACTTTAATGGTGAGGTGACCTGAAAACCCTAAGGCATCAGTCACTTCAACTGGTATAAAGCCTGTGAAGGCGGCTTTGACCTAACGTAAAGCCTGTAAAATACAGATGATGTGACAAACTCCTGTACACGACGATCAGATAATTGACAAGTGGATGGTCAAGATCAACGAAAATAAGACTATATAACTAGTAAGATCCTAAAGGGAAGAGGGATCCCCGGGAGAAGAAAAAAGAGATCCTCGGTCAGAGCCGAGGATCAATAAACCTTACAAACACTTGGCCAAAATGACAACGGAGTGAGGATCTTTCTTACATAAACTTCTAAGTCCAGTTCGTATAGGGGGATCCGCCCCAAAATTCGTTGATTGCCCGTCATATGCCTAGTCCTTCCTACCCATTCTCTACAAATTTCATCGTCTAGGGTCCATTACATTTTGAGTCCCTACAATCGGCGCCGTCTGTGGGAAGGACTTGCGCATTAGCGGCACGACGTAAAGAAAACAAAACGACAAATCAATCGAGAAAAGATGCAGATCCATACAGTTCTTAGCAATAATATTCATTCGGTAGTCTACAACAACAAGAAACAAGTGCAAAAAAAAAATATACATATACAATACATGAAATAAGTCTACTTCTTTTATTCATATATGAAAAAAGATTACATCTTTTACAAGTAATGCCCAGGGGGCTTATTCTAGAGCTAACTACAAAGGGCAGACGCTCGACGAAGCTGGCGGATGCTTGACAAAGTTGGCAGAAGAACAAAAGGCGAATGCTGGACGACAATGGCAGAAGAACAAAAGGCGAATGCTGGACGACAATGGCAGAAGAACAAAAGGCGAATGCTGGACGACAATGGCAGAAGAACAAAAGATAGAAAAAGAGAGTAGAAGAAGAGATGAAGAACAAAGGGTAGAAAGCAAAGTTGGCAGAAGAACAAAAGGTGGAAAAGAAGTGAAGGAAGAAAGGAGGAAAAGAAAGAAAGAAAGTTGGCAGAGGAACAGAAAAGGAACAGAAGATAGAAAAGAAGGCTGGATGATAAGTAAGAGAAGAGAAAAAGAAAAGAGGAAGGCTCGTTGAGGAGCAAAAAGAGAAGAGAGAAGAAGGATTAGAGGGAAGAAGAGTTACAGAGGAGGTGGAAGGGGTCGCGGCACAGGACGGCCCCACTTCTGGGTTCCGCCTGATTTCCCTCCCACCCCCGCTGCAGTCGGCTTGGGGGGTCAATGACCCGTACCCAAGGGAAGGTGGTTACGTTCTTCCTGGATCCTCCTCCTGACGGCGAGGAGGGCTCCTCCTCTGGTTAGGTTGAAAAGAAGGAGAATCTTCGGATCTCCCAGATACCCATCCCGGCGTAGCGGCCAGGGTCGGAATGCCATCCTCGGCTCCTGATAGGGGCTGTGCATCCCCAGGATCGCCCTTTTTAAGGGCCCACTCATTCGGAGGGACTCAGGCGGCTATGTTTGGCGGAGCCTTTTTGGGAGATGTTTATGGGAGAAATTTGATATGGACTTTTGTCAAGTGTGAAGGAGAAGGTTGCCCTGGAAGCGTCTTATATAGATGGTGGGATATTTATGAGTGCCAATCTGCCATAAATCCCAGGGAGAGATTTTCGGAGGCAATGATGCCGCCCCAACTTCCAAGGGGCTTGCCAACCGTTAGATCCTCGTAGATCCATGGCCAGCATTAATGAGGAGACGCCTCACTAAACGAGAAGACACCGAAACGTCAGAACGCCTTACCTGGACAACCCAAAAGACGCCTCGTTATCTGAAGAATTCCATCAAACGAAGAGGTAAAACACGGCAAGGTCTTATCCTCCACCAACTCCAGCATTTACTACAATTATTTTCTGCTTGAAAACTGTAATTATTTAATGCTTATTGTAAAACGCGGCAAGAATCAAAACGGCTACGGATACATAAATAAAATAAATGATTAAATGAGAAAACTAGGTACTGGACAGAACCAAGGCATTGCATGGTCCTCGGACCCAAGCCTCATGGGGAAACCAGATACTTCAGATGATTATTAAATGAGAAAACTAGGTACTGGACAGAACCAAGGCATTGCATGATCCTTAGACCCAAGCCTCATGGGGAAACCAGATACTTCAGATGATTATTAAATGAGAAAACTAGGTACTGGACAGAACCAAGGCATTGCATGGTCCTCGGACCCAAGCCTCATGGGGAAACCAGATACTTCAGATGATTATTAAATGAGAAAACTAGGTACTGGACAGAACCAAGGCATTGCATGGTCCTCGGACCCAAGCCTCATGGGGAAACCAGATACTTCAGATGATTATTAAATTAGAAAACTAGGTACTGGACAGAACCAAGGCATTGCATGGTCCTCGGACCCAAGCCTCATGGGGAAACCAGATACTTCAGATGATTATTAAATGAGAAAACTAGGTACTAGACAGAACCAAGGCATTGCATGGTCCTCGGACCCAAGCCTCATGGGGAAACCAGATACTTCAGATAGCTAAATGAGATCGAGAAACTCGATACTTCCAGCAAGAAGAACATGTCATCATGAAAGCTAAACGATAAGCAAAACCAAGGCATTGTATGGTCCTTGGACCCAAGCCTCAGGGAAAACCAAGCATAAAATGAGAAAACCGAGCACTAAGTAAAGCTTAAAGCATTGCATGGTCAAAGACCTCAGGTCAGCAGGAAGAAAATCTCCCCGTAAAAAATAAACGCTAAGAAAAATCGAGGTCTTATACAAATTTCAGACCTAAACTTCTATGGGAATCAGTCATTATGAAGCCATGCAAACGTTGATCGAAACCAGGGCTCTTGTACGGGTCATGAGCTAAAAACTGAGGCAAAGCCAATTCCCTTTCAAGTGTTGAATAAACGAGTCCTATCAGAGGCAAAAAAACCATGAGAAATTGAGTACTATAGTACGAACGACCCAAGCCCAACCATCCTCGGGTGACACTCTGCGCAAAAAGAAAGCTGTATAAACGACTGAAATTGCAATAAACACTGACGATAAGGTAGAACCCAACCAGCCGAGAAAACGTGCCGAGGGGATCAAAATCCTCCTCCCCGCCCAAGGGGACGTGCAGCAGAATTTTGAGGGGCTATTGTGGGGCCCTAATTGCACTAGCCGCACCGGCCCACTACATAAGGCCCAAGGCCCGCGCCGAGGATAATGCTGAGGCCGAGGACAAATGGGAGAGAACCCAGGACGTCCAAAGCCCGCGCCGAGGATGACCTGTCCTCAGACACACCGACTTCACTAAAGGGAAAATATCCCATCTCAGTTGAATATATCTCACCAACATTCTGACCACTTTAATGGTGAGGTGACCTGAAAACCCTAAGGCATCAGTCACTTCAACTGGTATAAAGCCTGCGAAGGCGGCTTTGACCTAACGTAAAGCCTGTAAAATACAGATGATGTGACAAACTCCTGTACACGACGATCAGATAATTGACAAGTGGATGGTCAAGATCAACGAAAATAAGACTATATAACTAGTAAGATCCTAAAGGGAAGAGGGATCCCCGGGAGAAGAAAAAAGAGATCCTCGGTCAGAGCCGAGGATCAATAAACCTTACAAACACTTGGCCAAAATGACAACGGAGTGAGGATCTTTCTTACATAAACTTCTAAGTCCAGTTCGTATAGGGGGATCCGCCCCAAAATTCGTTGATTGCCCGTCATATGCCTAGTCCTTCCTACCCATTCTCTACAAATTTCATCGTCTGGGGTCCATTACATTTTGAGTCCCTACAAGTATTTATTATGATTTTTTTGAGAAGATATTTATTATCAATTTGTTTATACATGAAACCAAGTATTCTACCATTAGGTTTTGAGCCAACAAGACTTAGGATTGAATTCCCTAATCCCTACTAGGAAGCACATTAGCGTCCATCTCCCTTCATATTACAAGTTCTGCCATCCCTCTTACACATTTTTTATTTTATATATATACATATTCTACCATTTAAAAAAGAGAAAACATTCTATCCAAATTTGGCGTAAATACAGCATTTTATGCCTCCAATAACAACAAGACACATCAGCATTTCACAAAACAAGCAAATACACCACCCATGCACGGCAGAACCACCCACATTGCACAGCGTCATCAGGAAAGCTTTCGGAGCATTGCCAAACAGTACAAAGCTGCCGTTTTTGTATTCAAATTAAGTTATACCCAGAGCCCATCAAGCCTAGTTACAAATGATGATTTGGCGTGGAGTCTCAATGGTGCTAGAGCATTTTCCAGATCTGATTAGGTTTTTTTGGTAAATGAAAATGAAGAAGAAGAAGTTGAAGTTGGGTGAGACTATTTGTCTTTAATGGTAGTGAAAGAAGTTGGATTTTTTTTTTTTTTGTTTGTTTGCGTATTTGGTAGATCTGAAGGCAAAGTCTAAGCTAATAAACTAAGAGAGCAAATGCCAAAGAGGAGAATAATAGTGGGGGTGGGGTGGTCTTCCTTTTACTTTGGATCGGAGATTAGATTTTTTTTTTTTTTTTTAAACTCTTTTACTTCTGTTTTTGGTTTTGAGCCTATTGAGCTTTTGGAGTTTTTCACTTGGCAAGACCATCATCTGAATCTGGGCTTCACGGCTTTTGGGTTTTGCTGAATTCTACCACAAAAACAGTGAATCCAGCTGCTTTTGTACAGTCCGTCAACTCTCCGGAAGCTTATCTGATGACGATGTGGGTGGGTTTTAAGAAGTGATCGTGTGTGTTAACTGTATTTGATTGTTTTGTGAAATGTTGATGTGGCACGATGCTATTAGATGGTGTAAAATGATGGTTTTACAGCAGGTCCGGACCAAATTTGCACTCTTTAAAAGAATATTATGAGCTAAGATTCTAATAGAGGTTTTAAATATCAAATATAATTAAATTTTAATTAAAAACCTATATATATATATATATATATATATCTATATTTTTATAATAATAGGTGAAATTGAGAGAAACTCAAATTAGAATTTTAAATTAGAGTTCCAAATTAGAGTTTCAATTTTTCACCATGTGTCCTAAATTATTTATTATTAAAGAGTTTTATTTTTTAATTTTAGAATCAAATATGAAACCACATCATAAATTTTCATTAAAGTGATTATTAATTACAAAAACCAAAGAGCCTAGAATAAATGAATCATAAAAAAAAAAGTGCCTCACAATAAATTTTTTTTTTAAAATATGGACAATTTACATTTTATACATAATAATATCCTTACAAAATTTTTTAAAGAGTTAACAAAATATAAAAATGACTATCAATAGTATTTAAATTATATATATATAATAAAATTATATTATGCACCTTATTATATATCTTTAAGTATATTCATGCATATGCATGGAGTTGCAAGTTAATATATATTAATAGGTAAAGCTTAGAGAAAATTCAATTAGAATTTGAAATTAGAATCTAATTTTGTGTCATGTGTCTAAATTTATGTGGGGACTATACTATAATTATCCACTTAAGTTTGCATCATGTGTCCACTTAAGTTTTTTAATCTTTATGTCAAATGAGTTAATAATTGCAAAATACTAAAAATCTAAATTAATGAACTATACATTTTTTTTTTTTTTGGGAAATTACACTTTGCCCACTTGTAGTTTGTCTGAAAAACACTTTGTCTAACTTTGTTTTAAAAATTAGCACTTTACCGACCTCAGGTTAGCTCCGTTTGTCTTCTGTTACCTACCTCTGTTAAAAATAAGGGTAAATTTGTATTTTCATTATCCTTTTATATCTCTTTCGTATCAAAATATAAAAAACTAAAAAATTAAGGGAAAAGAAGATCTAAAAAAATGCATGTTCTTATGAACTTACAAAAGTCAATTTAAATAGGTGGTGGCAAACATAATATTATAATTTATAAAGATTTATGTTAATTACTCTTTTGTCCGATTTATCTTCATTTTTCTAACCAACACGCACCCATGGATCCTGTAATCCATCTTCAGCAATTGTAAAGGCTCTCATTGGGATACCCGGTGTGCTCCAAATTAATTGACAACCTTAGGGTCCAATATCCACTTCTTCCATCACAAGTGAAACAATTTAGCAACCGCTTCAACAAAATTATAGCATCGTTATACCTACAGAAGAAGAAAAATGTTCCTTCAAACCTCTAATAGAACAGCTAAATATTAATTTGTTTATAGATATTTTGTAAAATCTATTAATTATTGAAGGGACGGTGCTACTGGGACAATGCCCCCAAAGATCTAATGGATAGAAAAACCACACGTGGGGAAAATGTAATTTCTTTTTCTTTTTTTTTAACCAATCACTTATATTCAATAAAAATCACCACACGTTTTATCTTATTAAAAATTAGAGAAAAAATGATCATAAGTGGTATTAAATTTAGGTAAGAATTTTAATACGTAACTAATTACGTTTACTTAAAAAAATTTGACTAATTATTTATATTTTTATAAAAAAAATTGTGTTTAATTTTAAATGTATCTATACGTATGGATGTGTTACATGCTAATTTTTTTTAATAATTTGACTAATTATTTATATTTGATAATAAAAATTGTGTTTAATTTTAAATGCATCTATGTGTTTGCATTTGTTACATGCTAGTTAGGATAATGATTTATAAAGTTGTAAAGTCTCAAAAGTTTATTTGTCACATTATTGTGAGGTCAACTAAAAGTCAAATATCTTCAATATATACTAGCCTCTAAGCATGCGTTCACGCCCGTGCTCAGAGGCTCTTTTTTTTTTTTTTTGGGTAATGGTTAATTTAGAGCATCCATTATAATTTTGGATCACTACATTTTTCAATTACAAAAAAAACCTAGGGGTGCTCAAAGGCTCTTCTATTTTTTGGGTAAGAGTTAATTTAAAGCATTTATTATAATTTGGGATTACTATATTTTTCAATCACAAAAAAACCTAGGTGTGTGATGAGTATCATGTGTGGAGAAATAATTTTTCATCACACCCCTAGATTTTTTTTGTGATTGGAAAATATAGTAATCCCAAATTATAATAAATGTTTTAAATTAACTCTTACCCAAAAAATAGAAGAGCCTCTGAGCACCCCTAGGTTTTTTTTATAATTGGAAAATGTAGTGATCCAAAATTATAATGGATGCTCTAAATTAACCATTACCCAAAAAAAAAAGAGAGCCTCTGAGCACACGCGTGAGCACGTGCTCAGAGGCTAGTATCAATTGTTGACTTGGATGTTAATAAAAACTTCTTTGTTTAATTAACTTTTGACTATATTTGATTTTCCTAAATTACGATTTTTAATTAAATAATTTAATTTTTTTAATAAAAAGTAATACATGGTTAAGAGTCTTGTACTTTAATGGCATAGCTTCCCTTTACATTATGAGCAGATTTAAGGTTCAAACTTCAAATCCTTCAACCAAAAGTTGTTATTATTGAATTAAAAAAAGAAAAAGAAAATAAAAGTAACGCATAATAATTCCAACAATTACGTGTTTAAGACACATATTCAAAAAAAAAAGACACATGCTTTAAAATTTTGAATTAAATAAAAACAACATGAATATTTCCATATCAACATATATTAAATACAATTATATGTTAAAGTGTGTTTTTAAAAAATTATAAACTAATAAATCTGATTCAAATCACAAATAGATCAAGTGAAAGTGTAATTGACACCCCTCCAAGTCAATTTGTAGAAATATTATTCAACCTATTACGTGATGAGTAGGTGTTCATCATATGATTTAAACAACTAATGTAATGTAAGCATTAAATATATCATGAAGTTTGTTTTTAGGAAACAATGCAGCGTGACTATTATTTGATAGCTAATAAATCAGTAACACAAAGTTAAAAGGATAAATATATTATCACATGAATCATTGCGTAGAGAATTAACATAAGATGTAAGATAAATTGCAATGAATATGGAGTGAATTTAAAAGATGAGAGACTAAAGTACCTTCTTTGGAGCTACCTGTCGTTGGACCTAGAAGAAAATGGTGTTTTCGTTCTCCCTGGGTGAAAAGTTTTCTTTAGAATCGTAGAATCTAAGGTTTAGACTTCAGAGGATAATAATTTTCAGAGTTAGTAAATATCAGATAAAATGTGAAACATAATTCAACAACGTAAAATGAGGAGAAAAAAATACCAACCGTTCATATGAGGATTCTCTCGATGAATTGTCTGGTTAATTTCCTTTACATTTACTTCAACTTCACCATCTCATCGAAAAATACCAACCGTTCATATGAGGATTCTCTCAATGAATTGTCTGGTTAATTTCCTTTACATTTACTTCAATTTCACCATCTCATCGCTATATAGAAAATAAAAAAATCAATTGTGTTAGAATATAGTTGCAAAATACAAAATAAAATGCAAAGGAAAAAAAATGCCAACCGTTCATGAGGATTCTGTAAGCAATTATATGCCAATTTTGAAAAAGAAAAATGATACTTGGGGGAAGTTATCTTTAAAGATAAACTTATAAAGTCATGGATAAAACTGCTTCCAAATAATAGGCTAACTTTTAGGAGAAAAAGCCAAAACGTGGGGTTTTTTCCTTCTTCTTTTCTTTAAAAATAAAATTATAGAATCACGGAGATAAATACTTCTAAATAGTAATAGACAGTTCCAAAAAAAAAAAAAAAAAAAAATAATAATACTAACCGGCAAACTTTTAGGGGGATCTAAAACGTGTGATTTAAAAAAGAAAAAAAAGAAAAAAGAAAAACCGTGATAGTCTATCATAGCATAGGATTCTAAAATCCTAAAATTTACGAATTTTTTTGGTTTGAAATTGTAAAAAAGAAAAAAAAAAATTGATGTTCAGTTTGAATTTGAAAACTAAAAGGGAGTGGTCCTATTTTATAGGCAATGTTTTTGCAAGAGTTAAAAGACGTAGTTTTACCAAATTATCTTTTAGTTTTGTCTCTACTTAAATCTAGGGATATAGGGGTATTTTGGAACAAAAAAAATCTGGTCCAAACAGGTGCAGCCCCTTAAATAGTAGTATATATATATATATATATATATATATATATATATATATATATTTATGGAGTTCTCATCATTTCATTAGTCATGTAACAAAATAAATTAATAGATGGAAGGGACTAAATTGCAATATTTTAAAATTTTAAAGGACTAAAATCAAACATTTAAAATTTGAAGGTCCAAAATTAAACAAACCACATATTTGAGTGACAACAAAATGCAATTTACTCAATTTTAATTATTAAATGTCTAATTTCAACCTATGATTCTCATGTGAAAACTTTAAAAAATTGTGAGAGAATAAGCAAAATTAAATAAATAAGGACAATCTCTTGAAACTCTGACAAATATGACAAAATTTAATAAGTAATTTGGTATTTTTTTTTTAAGATTTTAAATAAAAATTGTTTAAATACTAGTTAAATAAAAATTGCCTTAGTCAAATATATAATATCGGTCACATATTAAAAGTTGATGTTGTGTCAAGACCTTTCCCTCAACAGTTGGTAAGATCTTTTGTTTCTTGATTTTTTTCTTATATTTTTTTATCTATACTATTATTTAAGGGGCTTCCTCTATTTGGACCGATTTTTTTTGGTTCTAAAATACCCTTATACCCCTAGGTTTAAGTAGACAATTTAGCAACCGCTTCAACAAATTTATAGCATCGTTATACCTGCAAAAGAAGAAAAATATTCCTTTAAACCTCTAATAGAACAGCTAAATGCTAATTTGTTTATAGATATTTTGTAAAATCAATTAATTATTTAAGGGACGGTGCTACTGGGACAATGCCCCCAAAGATCTAATGGATAGAAAAACCACACGTGGGGAAAGTGTAATTTTTCTTCTTTTGTTTGTTTTTTTTTTGTTTTGTTTTTTGTGTTTTTTTTTTTTTTTTTTTTTTTGTTTTTTGTTTTTTGTTTTTAACCAATCAATTATATTCAATAAAAATCACTACAAGTTTTATCTTATTAAAAATAAGGAAAAAAATGATCATAAGTTGTATTGAATTTAGGTAAGAATTTTAATACGTGATTAATTACATTTACTTTAAAAAAATTTTTTGACTAATTATTTATATTTTTATAAAAAAATTTTGTTTAATTTTAAATCTATTTATACGTATGGATGTGTTACATGCCAATTTTTTTCTAATAATTTGACTAATTATTTATATTTTATAATAACAATTGTGTTTAATTTTAAATGCATCCATGCGTTTGCATGGGTTACATGCTAGTTAAGATTATGATTCATAAAGTTGTAAAGTCTCAAAAGCTTGTTTGTCGCATTATTATGAGGTCAACCAAAAGTCAAATATCTTCAATATATATATATATATATATATGGAGTTCTCAGCATTTCATTAGTCATGTAACAAAATAAATTAATAGATGGAAGGGACTAAATTGCAATATTTTAAAATTTTAAAGGACTAAAATCAAACATTTAAAATTTGAAGGTCCAAAATTAAACAAACCACATATTTGAGTGACAACAAAATGCAATTTACTCAATTTTAATTATTAAATGTCTAATTTCAACCTATGATTCTCATGTGAAAACTTTAAAAAATTGTGAGAGAATAAGCAAAATTAAATAAATAAGGACAATCTCTTTAAACTTTGACAAATATGACAAAATTTAATTAGTAATTTGGTATTTTTTTTAAAGATTTTAAATAAAAATTGTTTAAATACTAGCTAAATAAAAATTGCCTTAGTCAAATATATTATGTCGGCCACATATTAAAAGTTGATGTTGTGTCAAGACCTTTCCCTCAACCGTTGGTAAGATCTTTTGTTTCTTGATTTTGTTTTTATATTTTTTTATCTATACTACTATTTAAGGGGTTTCCTCTGTTTGGACCGATTTTTTTTTTTGTTCTAAAATATCCCTATACCCCTAGGTTTAAGTAGACAATTTAGCAACCGCTTCAACAAATTTATAGCATCGTTATACATGCAGAAGAAGAAAAATGTTCCTTTAAACCTCTAATAGAACAGCTAAATGCTAATTTGTTTATAGATATTTTGTAAAATCAATTAATTATTTAAGGGACGGTGCTACTGGGACAATGCCCCCAAATATCTAATGGATAGAAAAACCACACGTGGGGAAAGTGTAATTTTTTATTTTTATTTTTAACCAATCACTTATATTCAATAAAAATCACCACACGTTTTATCTTATTAAAAATAAGGAAAAAAATGATCATAAGTTGTATTAAATTTAGGTAATAATTTTAATATGTGACTAATTACGTTTACTTAAAAAAAATTTGACTAATTTTTAAATTTTTATAAAAAAATTGTGTTTTATTTTAAATGTATCTATCCGTATGGATGTGTTGCATGCTAATTTTTTTTTTAATAATTTGACTAATTATTTATATTTTATAATAAAAATTGTGTTTAATTTTAAATGCATCCATGTGTTTGCATTGGTTACATGCTAGTTAGAATAATGATTTATAAAGATGTAAAGTCTCAAAAGCTTATTTGTCACATTATTATGAGGTCAACTAAAAGTCAAATATCTTCAATATATATATATATATATATATATATATATATGGAGTTCTCAACATTTCATTAGTCATGTAACAAAATAAATTAATAGATGGAAGGGACTAAATTGCAATATTTTAAAATTTTAAAGGAATAAAATCAAACATTTAAAATTTGAGGGTCCAAAATTAAACAAACCACATATTTGAGTGACAACAAAATGCAATTTACTCAATTTTAATTATTAAATGTCTAATTTCAACCTATGATTCTCATGTGAAAACTTTAAAAAATTGTGAGGGAATAAGCAAAATTAAATATATAAGGACAATCTCTTGAAACTCTGGCAAATATGACAAAATTTAATTAGTAATTTGGTATTTTTTTAAAGATTTTAAATAAAAATTGTTTAAATACTAGTTAAATAAAAATTGCCTTAGTCAAATATATTATGTCGGCCACATATTAGGAGTTGATGTTGTGTCAAGACCTTTCCCTCAACCGTTGGTAAGATCTTTTGTTTCTTGATTTTGTTTTTATATTTTTTATCCATACCACTATTAAAGGGGCTTTTCTGTTTGAATCGATTTTTTTTTTTTTGATAAGTAGATAGATTTTTTGCTTCTTAAAAAAAAAAAAAAGTAGATAGATTTTTAACTCCCACTAAAACTTTGTCTATAAAACAGGACCATTCAGTTTTCAAATTTCTCTTTTATTTTTTTTTCTTGTAAAGGTTAATAATTTGCATCCATTATAATTTGAAATTACTACATTTTTCGATCACAAAAATACCTAGAGGTGTGATGAATATTCTGCGTTTTGGATGATATAATTTACTCATCACACCTTAGGTTTTTTTGTGATTGAAAAATGTAGTAATCCCAAATTATAATAGATTCAAATTATTAATTTTTACAAAAAAATAAAAGAGGCTCTAAGTAAGCCTGTGAGCTCTTGCTCAGAAGCTAGTACATAGATAATTAAGATAGGATGATTTGAATGTTGGATGTTTCTATATGAGACACTAAGAGTGACAATTAAACAACAAAACTCATAATTTATTATTATTTTTTTTGAAGTAATTATTAATGAATTTTTACATTTTCATTCATCACTTTTTTTTTCATTATTTTTTTTTTAAAAAAAAATCTTCATAATCCTAATAAAAAAAAAAAAAAACAATTATCTCATTGAAAAAAGAAATATGAAAGGGGAGCAAAGAAAAATAGCCGCGGAAAAAGCGCGTATTTTGAGGGCCACTAATAGAGGGAGGGAGGCAGGCTGGGAGAGAGGCGAGGGAAGAGTCGGAAGAGAAAAGATACCCATAAACAATTCTCATTCACAAAAACCAAAAAACACTGAAAAGAGAAATAGTAATGAGAAATTGTTAATAGTGTAATTTGAAAAAAAGCCATTATTATTCGTATCAATAATGGAAGATCCTAAGCCTAAGGCTCATCATCTTAACAATTCCCTTTCCAATGGCAACTCCGATGGCACATCCTCGTCCGACCGCCTTGTTCGTGTCTATGCTGATGGGATCTACGATCTCTTCCACTTTGGCCACGCTGGCTCACTTGAGCAAGCCAAGAAATCGTCTCTTTCTTTCACTCCCTACTTTTCATTTCCCTTCTCTTTTCTTTTTCGATCCGCCATTTTTTTTTTCTGTTTCTGGGTTGCTCTTATTTTGTCAAATTATTTATTCAGTTCTATTGTTTTGAGGTTTTTGCAAGCTTTTCTCATCTGGGTTTATCTTGTTTTTTTGTTTTATATTTTCATTGCTTACTTGAATATTATAATAGTTAACGGATTTGTTATTGCTATCCTTGTTGAAATTAGTTTTGTGATGTAGGCTTCTATTGAATTATGCAGTCTTAAAAGTGTTCATAATAGTTTGTGCTAGACAAGAATTGCTTTTTGTTACCCTTTCATTTTTGGGGTATTATCAGCATGTGCTTTTTGTGATCTTGGTGATGTGTGAACTTCAATTATGCTGGGTTTACCTTGTATGTTCAAAATTCTTTTCAATTAGTCTGAGTTCTTGGTGCCAAACTCATTTTTAATTTTATTATATGATTGAATTTGTGAATTCAGGTTCCCAAACACCTATCTGCTTGTTGGATGTTGCAGCGATGAAATCACCCACAAGTTTAAAGGCAAAACCGTTATGACGGAGGAAGAACGCTATGAGTCACTACGCCATTGCAAGTATAATTTTTTTTTCCCAAATACTTGAATTATTAATGAGTTCTACCATACCTTGAAGTGCTTGCTACACAGATTCTTGTTTACTTGTAATTTGCTTTCGAAAAATTAATGGCATGGTGATGCTTTGTTTTGGTTTGATCTTGGGCATTTGCAGCATGTCAACACTTGGGTTTTCTTTTTAGATAAGAGAAGTGCTCCAAGATCTTCAAATATTGAGTTTTTATTTTTGTTTGTTCTGTGTAGGTGGGTAGATGAAGTCATTCCCGATGCACCTTGGGTGATCACTCAAGAATTTCTTGACAAGCACAATATTGACTTTGTGGCACATGACTCTCTTCCGTAAGGATGATCAACCAAAATTCTCACCTCTGAGCTTAAGAGTTATTATATAATTTTGTGGACTAAGGAGTTTCAAAACATATCGAACTTTTTTTAGTCTCTTGTTCTATAATTTATTTAGAAATTATGGTAAATCTTATTGATTGTAAATTAATTAATCTATTTTGTGATGCTTATTTAAGTGATTCAATCATTCAACTATATCGTGTAATCTTTTGTACTTTGCTTAAATCTTTTGCAGTTATGCTGATGCTAGTGGAGCTGGGAACGACGTCTATGAGTTTGTAAGTCTGAGAGACAGTTTCTCTTCTATCGCAATTGGTAATTTTTTTTTCTGTTACATAGAATTATCCTTGGTGCACCTCTATGGCAGGTCAAAGCTGCTGGAAGGTTCAAGGAAACAAAACGGACTGATGGGATTTCTACATCAGACATTATAATGAGGATTGTAAAAGATTATAACCAGTATGTGATGCGTAACTTGGATCGTGGATATTCAAGAAAAGATCTTGGTGTTAGCTATGTGAAGGCATGTATTATCTTTAATATTTATTACTTTGGTTTCTGTTTAGACAATTCTGTTTTGCAGTAACTTTGCTTCTGCTCTCTCTCTCCCTCTCTCTTTTGGGTGTAAGTTTGCTGATTTACCTCTTCCTGGTGTACTTAAACTGGTTTTGTTCATGCGTGCAGGAAAAGCGATTGAGGGTGAACATGAGATTGAAGAAACTACAGGAGAAAGTGAAGGAACAACAGGAAAAAGTGGGAGAGAAGGTACTTGTATGCCAATTTCAGTGTAGTGCTATTCTGTTTAAGATTTTCTTTTTCCCTTTTTTATTCTCCTAGGATTGATTTTTTCTTCAAGGTACATATGGTGTTGCTAATCAAAATACCACATATTATTCTAATAGAGTGCCAACATCTCTTCTACCTTTGTAACTGTCCTTTAGCCTAGAATAGATATACATTCCTTGACAGACTTAGGAACAACTATAGAAGACACAAAAGAGATAAATGCATGAAGAGATGGAGTTTTTCTCATGATAAAATTTCATTGAAACAAAAAAGCATAGGGTTTCACCTAGTACACGGGATGTATACTAGAATAATAGTCATAAAATTTGGTGTTGTCTATGGATCCACAAGAGACTAATCAGTGTCAGCCAAATATATATATTTTTTCTGCCATTCTATTCTATGTGAAGTCATACTCTTTGCTACCTCTTTAATTGACACATCTTTTTATACTACCAATGCTAATGTTATTTTGGCTATTTTTCCTTTTTCTTTTTCTCGACTTGAGTCAACCCACTTTTCCTCACTGGTGTATTCATCTCTCTCCTATGCGCATTACCAAACCATCTCAAGTAACTTTCCCTCAAATTTAAATTCATAAGGTCACCCTATCTTTAGGCAAAGTTTACTTATTTCAGATCCTGAATTAACTTGTATTTCCACTTTCCCATCTTAACATTCTTATTTCACCTACACTTTTGACTTTGGAAAAGGTATTCCACTAATAAATATGTTCTGCCTGCATTAAAAAAGATGTAGAAAATTGATTGCAAAATATCTTCTGCTGATACAACCAAATCGTTAGATTCTTGATTGAGAGTTCAAATGTGATGGAATTGGTTTTTTACTAAAATTTTCTATTCTAAGGTTTTCTTGGGTCTGTGGTATCTTCAGAGGAGGGTTGGGTTTGCATGATACGGCATCGTCATGTTTGGTTTCTGGTGGGGTGAAGGCTGCCTCTTGGGTTTAGTGATGGTGGCCATTGAGAGTGGCTTCTCTGCCATTGAGGAGGGTTTGCTTCACTACGTTGCTTTGGGTATTGGTTTGCTGGTGTGGTTTATAGTGTGTGTTTGATGCAATTGCTAGGAGGTTGTGGTGGGGATTAGATGGAGCGAAGTGGTGGGTAGGGGGAGAGAAAGTTCTAGAGATACGGCATATAATTATGTACAAAATGTTGTTATTAAGCAAAACAATATACAGATTATTATAGGTAAAAATAATTTTATTAAAAAACAATTTATGCAAAAAAAGCACGAAGAAACCTAAAGAATGACAAAATCATTAGAGAATAGAGATTATTCACAATAAGAAAGAAAATCTGAAAACATTGGAATGGAATCACTAGATGTGAATGCCCAAGCTTGAGAACAATCAAACAAAGTGCCTACAAAAGAGGCTAAAAGCTGATCCCCCCAGCCCTCCAAGTCCTTGAATGTATGATTATTACACAAACTCCAAATGCTCCACATCAAACACGATAGAACCAAATTCCAATTATCCGAAGAATGCATCCCCAATCAATTTCTCCACCCAGCCAAAAGATCAATAACCCTCGCTGGTAAAGCCCAAGAAACCCGAAATTTCTAAAAACAGAACTCCATAAATGATGAGCCCCCACAATGAATCAAAAGATGATCCATTGTCTCCCCAGTACACTGGCACATGCAAACACTAATCTGCTATAGTATAGCCTCCTCCTTTAGGTTATAACCAGTGAGTATCTTCCCTCAAGCCACCATCCAAATAAAAAAGGAAACTCTCTGAGGGACCTTCACACTCCAATTACTTTCCCAAGGGAAAGTGACAGAAGAAGACCCCCTTAGCGCATTATTTATTATTATTGTCATCCTCATCATCATCTAGGGCAAAAAATGTATAAAAATAAGAGATACCCAGTAGAAAATATTTGTCCTTTTTGGCAGCTTGTTCTACAACAGAACTTTTTGACTGGTGTCAACTAAAAGCTCATATTATTGAAAAAACACTTTTTCTCAAATGTTATCAAACCCCCTGAAATTATCTCTTAGTAATTTTTCATTAAGCAATTATTAAAGTTGCAGCTTTGTTAAACAGCATGTTTAACATAGCTGTATCAAACAGTCCCGTAGAAGATAGTAAGATAAAGTCTAGGCAATTACAGTTTGTGTAGCCTAAGCAATCACACTGCCTGGCCATGCTTCAAAATTGTTGAAATTTCAGCGTGTTGAAAAAACTACCTAGGGCGAATAAGTCTCATGAATTACCACTCTTTCTATTTCTGTTTCTGTTTTTTCTTTTTCATTTGGAAAAGGGGGAGGGGGTATTACAAGTTACCTTCTTGTGAGTTGGTCCTGTAACAATTTAGTTCACAAATTTTCAATTGCTACATTTGGCACACTAAAGTTTGGACTAAAATGAAATAGTTAGTGTTCCATCCAAAGTACTCCTAACAATTTCATTTCCAAAGCTTAGGAGGTCAAAATGTAACAATTGAAAAAGCTTGTGGGACTAAACTGTGATTGGGCCATACCACAAGGGGGTAAATTGTTGGTCCATAAATTGCAATGTCTTTTAATTTGTAAGGTATCCTAATGGTTGCATTTAATCCAAACTTTAGAGGGTCAAATGTAATAATTGAAAGGTTGTCGGCTAATTTGGCGTAGTATCAAGCCATTATAGTAAATTGTAATTTACCTTTTATTTTTATTATTATTTTTTGATAGAAACCTTTTATTTTTAATATCTCACCTTACAGCCCATACACAGTAATTTGTACTGATTATAGAAATAAAATGTATTCTAAACTTCAGAAGAAGATAGATAAATTAAACCAGAGGGGTGTACTAACTTTAGGAATAATTTGAATAAAGTCTTGGCTAACTGTCTTTGCATAAAGTCTTGGCTAATTTGAATAATTTACCTTGTTGGGGGGGGGGGGGTCTATAAAATTATTGCTAAAGTCTTTGCTAACCGTCTTCGCATGGTTATGGGGGATATAATCTCAACATCTCAGAACGCTTTTATGAAGGATAGACAGATCCTTGACCCTGTTCTTATTGCTAATGAATGTCTTGATAGTAGATTGAAGCCTGGGGTGCCGGGGCTGATTTGTAAATTGGATGTTAAGAAGGCTTTTGACCATGTAAATTGGAGTTTTCTTTTGCATATGTTAGAAAGAAGTGGGTTCTCAGCCAAGTGGAGACGATGGATTTTCTTTTGCCTATCTACTGTCCGCTTCTCTATCTTGATTAATGGCTCTCCTTGTGGGTTTTTTGGTAGCTCTAGAGGTTTGAGACAAGGTGACCCATTGTTTCCTTTGTTGTTTGTGTTGGTGATTGAAGCTTTGGGAAGAATGTTGGATAAAGCAGTTCTTGAAAGCCACTTGTCAGGATTTAGTGTGGGTATCTCGGAGGGTAGATCCTTGGCTGTGTCTCATCTCCTTTTTGCGGATGACACTCTTATTTTTTGTGATGCTGATCTAGACCAGATTTTGATTCTCCGTATGATTCTTATTTGGTTTGAGGCGGTGTCGGGGCTAAAGATCAATCTGGGCAAGTCTGAATTGGTTCCAGTTGGAGTAGTGCTTAATATTGATTTATTGCTAAATGTCCTTGGCTGCAAGCTGGGCTCTCTGCCAATGAAATATCTAGGTCTTCCTTTGGGTGCTAATTTTAAGGATAAGTCTATATGGAATCCGATTCTGGAGAAAATAGAAAGGAAATTGGCGGGTTGGAAACGCTTGTATCTATCAAAGGGAGATAGAGTCACTCTAATCGAAAGCACCCTTTCTAATTTACCCACTTACTTCCTTTCTCTATTTCCTATTCCTGTTAGTGTGGCTAACCAAATTGAGAAGCTTCAGCGGAATTTCTTATGGGGCGGTTTTGGTGATGATCCTAAAATGCATTTGGTTAAATGGGCTACTGTATGCGCTCCTATTTCTTCGGGTGGATTAGGGATAAGGAAGATAAGACTTTTCAATATCGCTCTACTTGGGAAGTGGTTATGGAGATTTGGGTTTGAGAAGGATGCCCTTTGGAGACAAGTGATAGAGTTGAAATATGGATGTTTTGGGTGGGGGGGGGGGGGGGGATGGTGTACCAGATCTGTTAAGGGTCCTTATGGTGTTGGTTTATGGAAGAGTATCAGTCAGGGTTGGCCTTCTTTCTCTCGCCATATTCTGTATGATATTGGTGATGGGTCTAGGGTGAAGTTTTGGCAAGACCGTTGGTGTGGGGAGACACCTCTTGTAGTTAGCTACCCTGACCTATTCAGATTTTGTAGGAATAAGGAGGCTAGTGTGGCTGAGCTTATGAAATCCCCCAATGGTGTCCTTTTTTGGGATGTGAGTTTCTTTAGGGGCGTGCATGTTCGGGAATTAGAGGCTTTGTCAAGCTTCATGGAAACCATTTATGGTTCTTTTATAAGGGGGTTTGGTGAGGATAAGATGTGTTGGATTCCTAGCAAAGCTAAGGGGTTCTTGGTGAAAGATTATTAAAAATTTTAGCTGGTCCTACTAGCTTCGGTTTTCCTTGGAAAAGTATTTGGAAGCAAAAGATTCCCTCTAGAGTAGCTTTCTTTGTATGGTCCGCTGCCTTAGGGAAATGCTTGACGATTGATAATTTGCGTAGAAGGAAGGTGTAGATTTTGGATTGGTGCTACATGTGCAAGAGTAATGGTGAATCGGTTGACCATCTCTTCCTTCATTGTCCCGTTGCTATGGATCTATGGTCTATGGTTTTGGGTTTATTTGGAGTATCTTGGGTTATATGCCTCCTACTGTTTTGGGGCTGTTAGGGTGTTGGCAAGGTAGCTTTGGTCATTATCGAAATGGTTATATATGGTCCATCGTTCCTCATGGCTTAATGTGGTGTCTATGGAGGGAGAGAAATAGTCGTCGTTTTGAAGATATTGAGAGATCTATTCCGGACCTCAAGCTTTTCTTTTTTAGAACTTTGTTGGATTGGTTGTTTGCTTTGCAAAACAAATCTTTCCCTTCTTTTTTTGTTTTCCTAGATTCTTGCAAAATTTTTTTTTTGATTTGTTGTCCCCCTTGTCCATTCCCTGTGTACTAGGGTGCTTCCTTTTTGATATCAATATATCTTATTACTTATAAAAAAAAAAAGGAATAATTTGAATAAACACAAAATTGATTAGGCACGGTTCCAAGTGGACTGATTGAGTTTAGAACATATTTGTATGTTTCTTTGGCCTATAATCTACTACTATGAGTCTATTCCTTTAAGCATAAAGAGTGTTTTATTGGGTTCAGTAAAATATGAATTGACCAGTAACTTGAGTATTGGATCTGAAATTTCAAATTTCCCATCATCTATGAATGGTCAACATGATCAAGAAAAGGTAAAAGATTAATTGTTTTCAGTATTTGAAATTGATTTTTAGGGCTAAGTATTGGGTTTGCTAGGGAAGTCAATAATAACATCAATTGCAGCACTCTAAGCTACTCAATGGTTTGCATCCAGTATATAAAGCATGCCAAGCATGTGGGCTTCAAATTGGATTGTCCTTGTTAGAGTCATTTACCAGTATGTACTACCAACAATTAAGACTAATGCATAGTCTCAGAAAATTTACAAAAATTTATCATAATAAAGTGTGTAACTCTAACATTAAAAGGCGTTGGATGCCATGTACTATAGTGCTCAAAAAGCAATAAAATCTTAAGTATCACCTACTAGTATTTTATTTAATTTATTTTTACCATACTTTAGTGTTATTCCTTATAATTAGGATGCCATCTGTACATGACCCTTGCATGTTTTTATATTCAACTTGTGTAACAAGCAAAACTATATGGTTTAAGGCCAATTTCTCTTTTTGTTTTTCTATGTACAAAAAGTATGTAATTGTTAGAAGTCGGGCCTTGGTGTGATGGCAAGTGCGTTCCATCAAATGCAACAGGTTGTGGGTTAGATTCCGGGAATCAACCTCTCCAAAAATAAATTGGGGGATAAAGCTATCTACCAATCACCTCTCTCAAGTCCTGCAATAGTGGGAGATTTGGGCACTGGGTACAACCTTTTATAAAATATGTAATTGTTAGCTTACCCCATAGTTAAAGCTCAAATCTCACTCACTCATCAGGTTTGAACAACTTCCCTTTGCCAAAGGGAGAGGTGTCACCATCAGGCCACAAGGCTGACTTGTGTGACAACATTTTCATGTATTTTTTAATACCAATGCCCATATTTAGATTCTGCTATTACATTCATTACATGAAAGGGGATTAGGTTTAGGTCCAATCAAGCAATCAATAGGTACTCTATGGTTTGGTCAAGTGCTTTTGCTCAATGAATGAGCCAATTGCAGTCTGATATTTAGAAGTTTAATAACTAGTTGACTGAAATTGACAAAAGGCAAAGTAGCAAAGTAATTCTATATTTCTAGGTAGTGGATTTTTACCCACTTGAGTTTGAGAGGGTTTTTTTTTTTGCTTTTTTTTTTGTGGGGGGGGGGGGGGGGGGGTGGGGAGGGGGTGGAAAATTAAAGAAGAGAAGAAGAAACTGGAAATGATTTTGAGGCTTTCTTCTTATTATCCTTAAGGCTGCAAATGATGGTGTCTCAAACTGAGCATTCGTGTGCAACAATGTTCTTTTTGGTTATGTTTCTCTTTATACAAAACTTTCCTCACCCTGTTTCGCTTTGAATTGATGCTCTTTGTTCTTATTGCTTTCACCTGTGGTCAAAGTGAAGGAATAGTCTCAGTTGTGCTATACTTTATCTGTAACATTGGTTAATTGATTGTGGGAAAAAAATTTGTGGACTCTCTCTCTCTCTCCAGAGTATGCTTTTAGCTATCATAATCTTTAATTCTTGATGTTTATTCATTTTTCACATTTTTGCTTTTGTATCCACCAAGAATTGTGTTTAACCTGTTTTTGTTTGTTTGTTTGTTTTTGAGAATTGTTTAGAACTTTGATGGATGTAAGTTACTGCCTTGATATTTTAGATTCAAACTGTTGCAATGCATCGTAATGAGTGGGTGGAAAATGCTGACCGCTGGGTTGCTGGATTTCTAGAGATGTTTGAAGAAGGTTGCCATAAAATGGTAAGCCAATCTATACATGTATCTAGATATACTTTATTTGTATTAAATTCAACTTTCAATATTAAATTAGGCTATGTATGTGAGCTGATGCTTCCCTATGGTTTCACTTCAAAAAAGAAAAAAAGAAAAGAAAAAATGAATATGTGATTCTTATCTATTTTTCCACTTTTATTCCGTCATTCTGACCGCCACAATTTGGGTGCTTATCTAGATATCTAATAAATTCAACTTTCAATACTAAAATTAGGCTATGTATGTGGGCTGATGTTCTCTATTGTTTTACTGAAAAAAAATGAGAGTGGATTCTTCTTATCTATTTGTCCATTTTTATTCTGGCATTCTTACCGCCACAATTTGGGTGCTTATCAGGGCACTGCCATCAGGGATCGAATTCAAGAGCGGCTAAGGGGTCAAGCCTCATATCTCCTACAAAATGGCAAGGAAGTTGATGATGACGATGAAGAATATTACGATGATGATGATGATGAACAATATTATGATGACAGTGATTATTATTATTATGAGGCAGACAAGAGAGATGAGAAAGAAAAGTAGATATGGTTTTCCATTCTTGAAGGTAGTTGGTCTGTTGCCCATGGCCACTTTGTCTCTATAGAGTGCCACACAATGGTAGCAGATGATGAAATATGGATTGCTCTGGTTTTGAAAGGAAGGGTCGAAGCTTCTACTTGTATTAGTTTTTCTTAGTATTATTATAATTATTATTCACTTTTTTTGTGGTTGAAGTTTCTCAGAACATACAAGTAACACAGGTATACATGAAAGTCCTGTTTTCTGCTTGGCAAAATTGGCTTTCTTGAAACGTGTTTCTGGTTGGTGATCATGTAAGCACCTTATAGATGAAATTATTTCCTCTTTTCTTATTTCTTATTTCTTTTTTTCCCCTCTGCATCACAACAATATGATTCAAATGAAATCAACACTTCAATTTCTCTCTGAATTGTGAAAAACCAAAAAGAAGAGTAAAATATGCTTGAGTTTTCATTCATCCAATCAATCTTCAGTAAAAACTAAAAAGAATCTGGAATATTATGAACAATGAAGTAAGTGCAAACAAAAAAAGTGAAAAGCACGAAATTGCCAAGAGTTTTGTAACCTAATTGACATTTCATGGAATTTATAATTCAAAAAGTAAAGAGTTTAAATCCTAACTATTGAATTTATCAACAAAAGAAAAAAAGTCACCTGATTTCAGGTTTTCAGTCACTTGATGCTATGGGTTGCAATGAGGCTTGCAGGTTGGAAGTTTGGGCTAAAATTCTTGCCAAGCCATGTCACACTTCTCCAATCCATGACAAAAGCCTTTACATTCTATTATATCATGCCATTGCCGTGTGTTTCCCTATCACTAGTCCTATAACGATGACTTAGTGATGTTTTGGATGGTGCTAGCTAGTAGATGCAAATGCATCTAGTTGTTGGGTGGGAAAAATTAAACAACGTCAAAGAAGGAGGCAGGATTGGGTCTTCTTCATGCAACAAGGACTAGCTAGGAACTTAGCCTTGATGGCATTGATTCTGTGGAGAATCAACAAGAACAGGTCATCCTTTTGGGCTTCAATTCTGTGCAATAAATGTCTAACCTAGTCTGACAATTTCGGAAACTTGCTCAAAGTTTAAGGTTTTGATGTCACGGAAGCTTAAAGAAAGTACACAGAATGCTCTCTTTGATGAACGAAAACTAAACTGTTAGTTTTTGGGTAGTAAATCTCGGATCCACGAGGGGTTTCCCCGAATTCACAAGAAAAAAAAAAAAAAAAAACTGGAATCCACCAGAGAAATAATTTAACAAAAGTCTGTGTTTATTGATAATAGTCTGCTTTGCCTCTGACAGCTACAAAACATATAAATACTGAGGAAAAAAAACGTCTAAAACCCTAATTCACACTAATTATGTGATTAGGTGACAAAATACCGAAATTTACCAAAAATGACAAAATTGAGTTAAATGCAGAATAAGGTTTCAAAATAGATAGGATCTTATTCTGACTTTTAAACTAGAAGTTATTAAAGAAAAACAAATATTATTATAAACAGCAAAAACACTGTTTTCGAGGCCTTAATGAAGGAATTTGCCTAAATTTTAGTGACATTCATGACCACATGAATCTGGATCAAAACGCCAGTTCCCTTCAACTTGTCAAATTTCATGCAATTCCAACACTGTCACCCCAGTGGTCTTTATGAGTCTATTGGCACCCCCTTTGATCTTGCGCTGTGACTTCCTGAGCCCCTGCTACTCTAAGAAGGCATGTGCTGTCTGTTCTACATTAGGCTCATGTACCCAAGTACCAACTTAAATATAAGTTGGACTATTTTCTGACTTTTCTCCTATGAAGAAAGGAAGATTAAGATATAGAAACAAGTCAACATCATTTTAAATGGTTCACTTGCACTAAGAGCATCTTTAACAAATTTTTTAAATTTTTATATTGTTTGGAGAGTGAATCGTTAGTTTTACCTTTTTACTTATCTATTTTTTTCAAATAGACTTTTTACCAGATTCTCTATCATATTTCTATACTATTTCTTCGTTATTTTTTTATTCATTCTTTAAACCTTTTTTATCCATTCATAACAACTATATTTTTCAAAATATGTAATTTGAAATTATCAAATCTATTTAAGTCTTCAAAATAATCAAATCTATGTAATTTGGAATGAACTTATTAGTTAATTTTTTCTTGAAAAAAATTTTAAATTTGACCTTTTTGGATTATTATTATCATTCCTTTTTAATGAATTTTGATTATTATTTTGACTAATTTATTACCAATATTAATTTGAATTATTATTATTACGCCTTTATTTATTAACCCATTTTGTCCTCGCCTTTTGCCATAACAAGCTTCCATGCTAGCGCTGAAAAAGTCTAGGAAATTATAACCCAAATAACCCAAAATTTATTGCAACCTAGGATAGCGTCTCCCCAGCCAATGTGCGCCTTTGAACACCATTTGTCTATATTCAGCTGTTGGTGCTGCACTAAGTTTTGCCATATTGGCAGTGTTCAATAGTTTGCAAAATTAAAATGGTCCAAATGGGTTTCCCGTTGAGCATATTCAACTTCGTTCTTTCCACTGGCTGGGAATTATGGGGGTCAAGAAATTCAACTGTATGGGAAGTTGTGGTGGGCCTTTTGTGATTTTGGGCTGGACTGCCTCCTGCTGCACTGGGCCTGAGTGTTCTAGATAAGAGAGTTGAGATCGGTCTAATTGCAACTCACCATGGTCTAGCTTGCGCACAAATTATGCCTCGTTTGCCAAAACTTTGGTCACATGTCCTTCGCAAGCGAAGCTGCTATAGAAGAGTTATGGCAGATAAATGCAATAAAAAAAATGATAAAAGAAATACGTTATTGTCAGGCGAAGCAAGTAAAAGATCCTTAATTAAAATAGGGAACAAGAACGATATGGCAACAAGAAACACATTATAGGTGAAATTGTAAAGACAAGAGAAGAAACAATAGCAATAAGTGATAAAATAAAAGAAGAAAAAGATCAGTTTGCCGTGTTCAGTTGAGTTACGGGACTAAGGCCAAGGAAGGAACCACTTCCTCAACGTGGGTAACCTTACAGGAGGATCCTGTTGTAGAAATTATTCACTTTGAGGGAACGGGCCTGAATGTCTTGTGCCCAAACGAATTCTTTATTCTCAACAGAGGGTAGACTTTTAGAGGGACATAATGGATTAACCTATTGGTGCATGCCTGCCATTCTACACTCTCTATTTCTCTTCTTTCTCCATTTTGTTACTTTGATTCTTTCCCCACTCATTTTCTTCCTTTCTTAGTGCTTACTCGTGTAATGTTATGATGATGGTGGTGCTGTGATTCTCTCCTATAGCTGCTCCTGTTGCGATGATGTTACTGTGCACGGCAATGACCCTTTATATATTGTCTGTCGTGACTAGTTTTTACCATTTTAGCCTTTAACTACTTTTATTTGGTTTAGGGTGTTCTTCCCAACCACCTACTACTTTGTCAGCTGCCTAGCCACTACCACTTACCTGTACTGGCTGTGCCACTCCCCATTACCAGACAAAGAAGACTGTTTTGTTTACTTACTCAACGTGGCATTCTCTCTTGTTATCGCTCATGGCATGCACCTAGTGGTTCCAACTCATCCTACCTTCTTTTGGGTGGTATGTTATCCCAGCAGAACATCACCCTCAAAAGAATCTGAGCAGGAACCCTAGAATAGGCTTTCCTTTCTCTCCACTACCAGACCATACCTTCTCTGACCTTTGACATATGACCCACCACTCCTGTATTGGCTGGGTATAGGTTGGTAGTGCCTGGGCCTTGTGCGTGCTCCATTTCCTGTGTACACCAAAAGTTTGTCTGCTGCTCATGCATTTGCCATAGTCTAGAAGCTCATCTGTGCATTCTGCTACTCATCCTTGACCTCTTATGGCGTGAACTGCTTTCTGATTTTCCATTTTTTACTGGTTTGCTCCTTTTAAGGGCTAGGCCTTGATTGTGAGTTTTCTCCTCTTTAGCCAATTCTTTGCTCCTTCCGTAATCTTGTTGTTATTCCTACCATACCACTCTGCTATTCCTGTCGTGGTGTTATTTGACCCATGCTTGCTGGGCTTTTTTTGGGCCTACTGCTTGTTCTTTTTCTTAGTGACTCAGTATAGTCATTGGATTTATATTCATGCTACTTTAGGCTTTCTTGACCCATTACATTGCTTGTGGGCTCCTTTGTCCCATTCCTTTCTTCTTGGGCATCCTTGGCCCATTTGCTTTCCTTGGACATCCTTGACCCATTTTCTAATTCTGTATTCCCATGGACTTTTACTAACTCTTTTGGGCTTCCTAGGCCCAATCACCTTATCCTTAATCATTGGGGCTCATGGGCTTTCCATCAATCCCTTACTTACTTACTTCATTACTTCGGGCTTGCTGTGGCCCATTCTTACTTTTCTACTTCACATAATGCTCATAAGTTTACAACTTTTCTCTCTGGGCTCCTTTAAGCCCATTTATATATTTTATGGGCCTATGATCTATTGTTTCTGCCATTCAGATTTAATGATTATTCTATCAATCCACTAATTCTTCTTTGCCCATATTGTTGGGCTTCTTCCTGTTACTGGGCTTCCAAAATGAGCATCAACAGAAGTATTTGGGCCTTCCTTCATTTGTAGGGAGGGGAAAAAAGGCAAGTTTTAATTATATAAAGGAAAGACTGTGCAGGAAATTGCAAGAATGAAAAGGGAAACTGCTCTCTCAAGCCGGACAAGAGGTTTTGATCAAGTATGTTATTCAAGCTATCCCAACCTTTGCCATGGGTTGTTTTAAACTCCCTGTGGGTTTGTATTATGATATTGCAGGCTTGATAAAAAACTTTTGGTGGGGGCAACATGGCGATCGTTGCAAGATTCATTGGCTCAAATAGGATGATTGACTAAATCTAAACTAGTGGGCGACATGGGTTTCAGGGATTTGGCCATGTTCAACGATTTCGTTCTGGGAAAGCAAGCATGAAGACTTCTCGATAATGCTTAATTATGGAAGCCAAAGACTCTAGGTTCGGTTCTTATGTATGAAGGAGTATCTTACAAGGTTATGACGTCATTCAATGAGGCTTAGGGTGGCAGATTGGGGATGGGAAATCTATGAAAATTTGGCAGCACCGTTGGTTGCCAATTAAGCATCCCCCAATGATTCAATCATCCATGATAGACTCAATGGAGGAAGCTACGATGTATTTTTTAATTGATGTGGAAACTAGGAAATGGAACACTAATCTGCTTGATGGTCTCTTTACTCCCTAGGAAGCTGGAAAAAAAAATTTCCTTTAGCCTTTGTTGAGTCTGAGGATGTTCTTCACTGGCATTTCTTTAAGGATGGCAGGTATACATGCAAGTTGGGGTACAAGATCTTGAAGGAGGAGGACGATTTACCTCCCTAGGAGGATTCTTTGAATTGGGATAAACAACTATTGAAAGGGGTGTGGTCTTTACAAGTGCCTAACAAAGTTAAGAATTTGATGTGAAGAGCTTGTCGCAATTCCATGCCCACAAAGGAGAATTTAGTCCGCCAAACAATCATTGAAAATCCAATTTGTGACCGATGACATGCAGCCCTGGAGTCACCATTGCACGCCCTTTAGTCATGCACTAAACTTGATGTAGTTTGGTCCGATCCTGAGTTATGGGATTTTCGAAGAAACCACCAATTCGTGGACTTTAAGGAGTTGCTTTCCTGGATCATTCAACAATAGAAAAATTCGGAGTTGTTTACCATTACAGCTTGGTCAATTTGGACTTAAAGAAACCAAGTCCAACTAGTACAGCCCAATTGTAGTCTTCACCAAATTGCCCAGGTCTTAAAGGATAGGTACTATGAATTTTTAGTAGTGTAAACCCCTCAAGTGTCTTCCTAGCCACAGTCCCACGCCTCTTAGCGACCCCCTCCAAATAATTTGTTTAAAATTAACTTTGATGGAGCCATCTCTAAAGTAGCAAACAAATTTGGTGTCTGTGTTGTCATTAGAGATAATTAAGGCTTGGCCATTACTTCTTTCTTCCAGCAACTTCCCCAGGCTTACCGAGTAGGGGAAATTGAAGCCTTAGTAGTAGCCAGAGCTTTGGAGTTTGCCTTTGAAATTGGGATTGATAGTGCGGTCTTGGAAGGCGATTCTGAGCTGATCATAAAAGCTTTAATTGAGGAGGATCCTCTTTGTCGTCATTTGGTTCTTTGATCGCGGATGCAAAATTCTATTCCAGCTTTTTTAATCAATTACGTTACTTTTGTATAAGAGAGAAGGTGATAAGATTGCTCATAATCTAGTTAGGTATGCAATAAATGTTTTGAATTATGTTGTATGGATGGAGGCTATACCGCCACATTTGTTTCTATACTTCAGCTCGATATAGCTGGTTTTTCTTAGTGCTTGTTTGTTTCAACTTTCCCAACCAAAAAGCCTGTTTTGAAAAAAGCAAATACAAAAAGCCCATTTGGTTAGGTATAAAACGCAACTTTTTGGAAAAAGTTGCGTTTTGGGTTTGTGAACAGAACGCGCAATGCCATAAAGGAGCTCTGAGGTGCATTTTGGAAAAAGTCCGTGCACGTTGAATCAACTATCTGTTGGACTCTGTGGAATTTACCAAATTACCCTTCAATAAATCAAAAGATGTCCTCAGTTCTCACGCCAAATTACCTTTGCTGCCTGTTTGTTTCATCTTATCTCTCTGCCTTAAATGGTGGTGCTGAAGTGGGTCTTGATTCTTGATGAGCCATGAGGCAAAGCCTCACTGCGAGAAGGAAACTGTGACTCACAAAAATCACTTTGCGTGGGTGTGGGCTAAGAGAGGTATTGAAGATTTTTGGTGAAATTAAGAGAAATTACCTGTGAAGATCAAGATGAAGAAGTGCATGGGTGTGGGCTATGTGGCTGAATGTGTGGAGGAAAGTAGAGAAAGAGAAAAAAGAAATGGTATGTCTTGGAATGAGAGTGGACGAATTCTAGAAGCTTGATCTTCTAGTGTGTTCTGGTGAAGAAGAAAAGTATAAAGAAAAGTCAAAAGTGAAGATAGGGAGAAGTAAAGAATACGTGTGTGGAGGAGAAAAAAAGAGGAAAAAAAAAAAAAAGTAAACATGTGGATGAAAGAAAAAGAGATAAAGAAAAAAAAAAATAAAGAAAAAAAAATTAAAACTAAGAAATGCTACTATAATATATTCACAATAAATCTTAAGTGGTGGGTTGTTACTAGCTAATACTAGTGAAAAAAAAATTTTAATTGGTGTGTTCAAATTAAAATCAGTAACAACTTACCACGTATGATTTGTTGTGAAAATATTGTAAAAATATTTTTACAACAAATTTTAGTTAACAATAATTTTACAATAAATTTTAGTTAACAATAAATTATTATTGTTGTTATTATTATTATTATTAAGTAGTTTTTTTTTTTTTTTTGAGTAAGTATTATTAAGTAGTTCATTTAAGTATGAAATAAACCCCCTTATATATACATTGTCCTTTTTGGTAATTTACAATTCAAACCACTACTTTTATAAGTTCTAGCCTAATACTCAGCTTTTTCAAAAACCATTTTTTAACAGTTTTTACTAAACACTTAGCTTTTTAAAAAAGCCCAATTTCATACCGTACTTTTTGAAAACTCCACTTTTTCAAAAAGCCAAGTTTCAAAAAACTGAACCAAGTTCACCCTTAATATATAAGTTTTTCAATCTTTTCTCGAAAAAAGTAGATACAAACTCATTTATTACAAAGAAATAAGTTCAATGTTAAAGTAATCATTGTATCAATCCAGCCTTGATTAGAATTCTTTCCTGTCTCGGACATGACGTACAACCAATTAGCAGGTTGGCAAGAGAACTAAAAGAAATGTTAACACATAATAGCTTGGGTTAACTTAGGCAAATTGCTATCTCAAGCAAGAAGGAAGTGTTATTGAAGTCACTTATACAAGCTATCCCCACCTACTCTATGAGATGTTTTAAATTACCTATTGGTTTGTGCAAGGAAATTGAATCTCTAATAAAAAAATTTTGGTGGGGACAACGAAGTGATCATAAAAAGATTCATTGGATTAAGTGGGAAGAAATTACAAAATCCAAAATGGTGGGTGGAATGGGTTTTAGAGATTTAGCAATGTTCAATGACTCTTTACTAGCAAAACAAGCCTGACGACTTTTGCACAACAAAACATCTCTATTTTATAAGGTGTTTAAGGCTCGTTTTTTCCTAAACACTACAATTATGGAAGCTGCTGACTCAAGATTGGGGTCCTATGCTTGGAAGAGTATTCTTAGAGGAAGGGATATTATTCAAAGAGGAGCAAGATGGAGGGTTGGAAGTGGAGAGAATATTAACATCTGGCAACACAGGTGGTTACCAAGAAAACATCCACTAGAATTTCCTATTTGCCCCATAGAGGACTATGCAAACTCTACAGTGGACTGTTTAATTGACCAAACCATGAGGCAATGGAGGGCAAACTTGGTGGATGGTTTATTTGTGGCTGAAGATGCAGAAATAATAAAGGCAATACCGCTAAGTCGAGTAGGAACGAAGGATGTGCTATTCCGGCCTTAACACACAAGCAATGGAGTGTATAGCTGCAATGGAGTGTAAGCATGTTTGGAAAGCCATTTGGTTGATGCAAGTGCCACAGAAGGTAGACTTTTATATGGAGGGCCTGTCGCAGTGCCATGCCAACGAAACAAGCTTTGGTGAGAAGAACCATTATTGCCAACTCAATCTGTGACCGTTGTAGAGCTGAAGCTGAAGACCCACTCCACGCTTTGTGGTCATGCACTGAGCTTGATATTGTCTGGGCAGACCAATCATTATGGAATTTCTGAAATTCAGTTGGTTTCGCAGACTTTAAAGACCTGGTCTCGTGGATAATATTGGAGGGTAAGCAGCTGAATCTTTTTGCAGTCACGGCATGGTCAGTTTGGAATCAACGGAACCAGGTCCGTTTACAAGTTCCTGCTACTGCTCTTCACCAAGTTGTTGCTGCATCGAAAACCAGCCTGAACGACTTCCACATGAAGAGACAGGAAACAGAGACATAGGTTCGACGGAGTTGTCGAATATCTCACAATCGCTGGTTGCCTCCTCCAGTGAATATGGTAAAGATTAACTTCAATGGCACCGTTTTTACAAAAGAAAAGAAAGCTGGTGTAGGCGTGGTGGTCAGGGATGAGAAGGGCTTGGTTTTAGCTTCATGCGCAAAGGTAATGTACCAACCTTACAAGGCAGTGGAGATCGAGTCATTGGCAGCAGCTAAAGCTTTGTCCTTTGCAAAAGATCTTGGCTTTCGATGTGTTGTTTTGGAGGGAGATTTGATGGAAGTGATACAAGCCTTGAGGGAGAATGCACAATCCTTAACACCAACAGGTTTGCTACTTGAGGATGTGAGAATGTTATCCTAAAATTTTGAACAACTGCTTTACTCTCATACAAAAAGAGAAGGCAATTTTGTAGCTCATAGTCTAATTAGATATGCTTTACGCATCCCAGACTTTTTAGCATAGATGGAGGATGTTCCACCACAAATACAATCTGTTTTACAAGCTGATTTAGCTTGCTTACATTAATAAAGTTTATATTTTCCCCCTCAAAAAAAAAAAAAAAAAAAAACACTTAGCCAACTTAATTGCCAACAATATCTCCTTAAAAATAAAAATTGCCAACAATAAATGTGAGTACTGAGTAGACATTGATTTCCTATCTCCATCATCTTAAGGTTGACTCAAGAATCATATACCATAAAGTACCCTCATATTTGCATCTTCAACCTCAGTTTTATGTTAATTTGTGACTGATTAATAATCTTTGTTTTATAGGTGACAAAAGTTTACATGAAGAAGGAATAGAAAAATCATTGAAGAAGCAATTCACGTGGAAGTTAAAATGCTACAAGACGGGCCCAAAACCAAGCCAAACCTTGAGGAGATCCAGTGAAGCAAAGAAAAAAGAAAGAGAAAAGAGAAGAATAAAAGAAAGTCTAATCCAGGCGTGAGGGGTAGAAAGAATAAAAGAAAAGAAAGATGACTTTAATGAGAAGTGAGGCCCAAGTCTAATGTCTTGGACATGTGGCCTACAACTAATAAACTCCTTGTCCAACTTGTAATAAGAATACGTCAGTGTGTCTTTGCGAGAATATAAATATGGGTAAACATAAAACTTGTAAGGAGATAGAGAAAATAGAGGCTAGTGCTGTAATGTGTAAAGCAGAACATTTGGAGAGGAGAAGGCAGCCGCATGTGGAGCTTCCTCTGTTGCTATTTCTTTCTTTATTTTATTTTTCTAGTTTAATATTTAGTATTTTATTTTTGTGCTTTATTTTAATGAACATGAGTAGCTAAGTTTTCAATTAAGATTGATGATGAAAACCTTGTTAAAGATTATCTGTAGTATTTATGTGAATTAATTTTTCCCACGATAGTTGTTCTTTAATGATTTAAATTGTTTTTGCTTCACATCAATTTACTAGGATAATATTCTTAATATGAGTTCAATCATGTTTTTCTCATGATTTTAGATTTATCTTAATTAATTGAATGCTTGGTTTATTATTGTTTGATTTTAAAATTGGATATCTCTTGGATTTGTTTGTCAATGAATACAATTTATGAATCGATTTTATACCAAGAAAGTGAAGAAGAGCATGCTTTAGATTTTTAAAATAAGAATTTTAATGAGAATATCTTCTGTAGAGGCACGATTTATAGCCCAGGCCCAATATGTATGGGATTGTGGGTTGATGAGCCCAGTACAATAAATTTGTAGAGCGTGGGTCAAAGAACTAGGCCCAAGTGAATCTAACAACGGCTAGAAGGGGTTTTGAAAGGCAATCATGCAAGAGCAAAACACGTAGGGTTTGGTATGTGTATTATCCGAGGAGGCGAATATTTGGATAGATCAATGAAAATAATTACAAGTGCAACTTTGGTTGCTACAGTACTCTTTCTCTATTTTTTCCGATCCCCCCACCCATGGAGGGTCTCTTTCGTTATATAGGTCCCTCTTGGTGATCTTGGCCCTACACTTGTCGATCATCCGGGACACCACTTGAGTGCCCGTCCCATCAGACACCCCTTTTGGCTTTCTGTGAGTTGCGGTGGCCAAGGAAACACTGTTCAAAGGTCTTCTCTACATAAATGCGGCCAAAAAAGTTGCTGCAGTGCATTTAATGCGGAGGCAGTAGCTTTTCCTTAGATATTTCTGAGTTCTTATCGCTCTTATACGTGTATGATTCTCACCCTTATCGTGGGAGCTTTCTGGAGGGTTGTCTAGGTTGTTGGAATATGTATTTGAACTGTATTCATCACGTCCGAGGAGGAGTTACTCCTCAGACTGCCCTCTATCCGTTCCTTCTTTACGAGACTTTAAACTTGGAACCTCTCACGATTATTTTCTTCTCCTCGGACATTCCCACGTCCTCAGATGAGGCCCAGGGCCCAATATACAAATTTGGGCCTTTATCCTTACATCTATCATGATAGCAAGATTGAATTCTAGATTATCATGCAGTAGATTGGGAAAAATTAATGATCATGAATATATGCTGATATGAATGAACAAGGTGGATTCCAAAACTTTAATTCCTTAGCTTATAATATCTTTGCTTGGATTAATTATTTTCTTAGCTTATTTAATTTCAAAACAACCAATTTTTATTAAACTAGATTAGGATTAATTTGGTTAAAGTTTGATTAATTTTCCTACGTTCATACAAGTCTTTGTGAGTTCGATCTCGTTCTTGTCAAACTATATTTCGGTATGATTCGTGCACTTGTGAGTACTTTAAAATTTCACAACATCGACATTTTTTCATATTAAGTTCAGCCACATAACTCAATGACACTAAATGGGAAACCAAAAATATGTTTGATTAAAAAAATTGAAGCGTTCCATGGTTTCGCCAAGTGAATTTCTAGGGTTTTGAATTTTCAAAGCCATTGGACAAAGAAGTTTAATTTTCAAAAAACAACGAGCATTTAAGAGAGAGAGAGAGAGAGAGAGAGAGAAGAGAGAATCTACTCACTTGTTGCTGGTTTTGTTCGATTAGAGAACTCGGGCTATGTTTGGAGGACAATAAAATTTTGAAATTATGGTGAAGGAAAATGAAGGGAGAGAGAGAAGTGAGAGTTAAGTTTAGTTTTTATTTTTAATTTTCTTTTATTTTTCTAATGTATTAAAAATTAAAATTTAAATCGGTGAAATTGTTGCCACCCGTTTCCTATATGTTTGACTAATAGTATAGACCATTTCGTCAATAGCCTTATAACACAATTGATAATTTGTGATGTTTTAAACAGAGATGTATATATGATTTAAATTTCTCACCATTAATTATATATCCATAGAGAAGAAGCTGTAGGCTTTTTCTGTCATTGACCCGCAGTCGCGCCATCCTAGGGGTTAGATGCTTCCTGGTACGTTTGGTCCCGTTGCAAAACGATTAATGTCGTGCCTTGACTCACGTTTACTTTTCGATGGCTAGCCATGACAGATCAAATATAATAATGCAATAACGCGATCATAGACGTCATTGGAATCTTATACGGGCCTAGTTGAAAATATGATCAATAATTCTATGACTGTACCTTTTGCCAAACCTTTTATCTGAGTAATGTTGTACACTGTAATTAGCTACTGTTACTTTCACGTGGTCTTACATTTTTTTTTCCAAATTGAATATGGCTTGCAGCAGAACACGACTTTCCGTCTGCAGAAGTTTACAAGAAAGTTCATTGAGATTACATGCTTTCTACGCAACTGAACTCAGAAGGTTGTGAGAGATGCAATTAGTCTATAAAAGGCTATGTATGTAGTTCACTTTGTCCATCTGTTGAGTAGTGAGATACCCACAATTTGTATGGTTATATATATATATATATATATATATATAAAAGAGGATTCTCTTCTTTGAACTAGATTTTTTTGTGGTTTAAAAATACCCTTATTAATGAAGAATAACTTCTCTTAGAAAGAATGTTATAAATGTCAAATAAAAATTTTTATTTTGAATTCAAAAGGTGAACTCCTAAAATTTAGGATTTTCCCTCTTCACGTTCATCTTTTTATTATCTAAAATTTAGCATTTTTTAAATATTTTTTCATTCGAATAAAAGTAAAACACCCCCAATTTAAAAAATAAAAAATAAAAAACTAATAAAACTCTCAAAATTTAGCCTTCTTTCCCCCTCACATTTATCTTATTTTTCTTACCTAAACTTTTCTCTACATCATTACACCACTTTCAAACACATGTTCAAAAAAGAAATTATAATTACTACTTAACTCTAAAGTTTATCCTTTTTATTTGTTTGAAAAATAAAAATATATATTTCCAAATTATAATATATGCAAATTAGTCACCTTTATCCAAAAATATAGAAGAGCCTCTAAGCACATGCAACACGCATGCTTAGAGGCACGTGTGTGTGTGTCTATATATGTGTGTATATATATATATATATATATATATATGAGTTGGATAAAATATCACCAAATATTGTTGCTAAAGGGCTAAAAAAAAAAGTTGGTTCATAATGCAATTATGAGTGAGTGAACAATCATTGGTATCTCTTTACTGGGAAAATATCATTGGTACCCTAATAAAACAAAAGCTGCAAGCCTGCAATATAGTAAAATGCCATATCAAACCACAGACTACTAAAGATTAGGGGTGTCCAACTCAACCGGTGGCCCGACCCACTCGGTAAATCTGATCGGACTCGGGTTGACCGTCGGCCGACCCGACTACTCCGGCAGTTGGCGACGGGTTTTCTTCTCCAGAATCCGATCTAGGTGGTTCGGTCTCGGATCTTCTCCCCAAAACCCGAAGAAATCCGAATCGATTGAGCTATATAGCATTTTCCGGCGAGATTTTTTAGATCCAGCGAGATTTCAGCTAGATCCATGAAATCTCCACCGGATTTGGCGAGATCTCGTCGTTTATGCTCAGATCCAGCTACAATCTAATGGGTTTTACTCAAATAAGGCTCAGATTCGTTGAAAATATGATGGGTTTTGCTCAAATCCAGCGAAACTCCGATGGTTTTTACTCAAATTCGGCGAAACTCCGATGGTATTTGCTCAAATCCAACGACGATTTGGTGTATTTTTGCTCAGATCTCGGGAGTTTTGCAAAAATCAGGCGACGATTTGATTTTTTTTGCTTAGATCTAGTGATTTTTGCACAAATCCGGTGAAGATCCGGTGAAAAATACAGATCACCGTCAAAATGTAATCTCTGGCAACATCATCGTCGGCTTCAACCGATCCGACCCGACTCGTTGGTTTTTACGGTCGGCAACGGGTTTACTCGTCGGAAACCCGATGTGATCGGGTTGGTTCCGGGTTGGGCACAAACCCGACCTGGATCGACCCGTGGACACCCCTACTAAAGATGACATCTCTACAATGGGTTTTTTTTTTTTTTTTTTTTTTGGTTAAGAAATAGTGTCAATAAGAAACCTTTCAGTTAGGGTTGGTACTTTAAAGTTTAGGATATGGCAGGGTCACTTGCAAGGTTGATATTGGATATTTTGACTATGGCGGGGTAACCTTTAGGCTTCTAAAGTTACTTTTTTTTATGAAGTAGGTTTCAAAAGTTTCTTGAAAAAATGGTAGAATGACATTAATGAGTTGGAAAACAATAGTTTCTCAACAATTAAAAAAAAGAAGATGAAAAGTAATAAATAAGGAGAGAGAAAAATGCTATTGATTACATAAATGAGTTGATAAGAAATTTATATTTAATGATGTTTTTTAAAACCGTTAGATCTCTAAGAGATTTATGGTATATGTGTGTGTGTATATATATATATTTAATTATGTAAATAAGTTGATAAGGAATTTATATTTAATGATGTTTTTTAAAACCGATAGATTTCTAAAAGATTTATGGTGTGTATATATGTGTGTGTGTGTATATATATATATATATTAGTGTCATTTGATGTGAAAGGAGCCACTAGTTTGTTAAACCTAGAAAATATTTAAATGGAAAACTCAGAAGTTGTAAGTTGTAACTGTTCAACCAAAAAAACAAAAGGAATTCCTAGGGAACTCTACCAGATAAATTTCCTTAAATCTCAACCATTCTTTAATGATTTAATGGTCTAGATTTTGTCATGTTAGCATTTCATTAACATTAATCTTAATTGTTTTGTTTGTAACATTATTATATTATTTTAAGGGTATTATTAGTAGAATGTTGAAATGACAGAATTTAGACTCTTAAATCATAAAAAAATGGTTAGGATTTAAGGAAATTTATTGGTAGAGTACCCTAGGAAATCTAGAGGATCTGAATCCAACCAAAAAAAAAAAAAGTTTTAGTTTAATTACCTAAAAGATCGGCTGAAACAAGATTTCCATAAAAATATGGAAAAAAGAAAAAGAAAAAAAAAATGATGTTAATGACAAAATGATCTAGCATCATAGGACAATACCTAAGAGAATTGATCTTATATATATATATATATATATATATATATATATAAAATTCTACAAGCAGGTTAAAAATATACATATATGCGTACACGCACATATACACAGTTAACCTGCTTATAGAATTTTTACGATCAAGCATGAATTTCAATTTTCAAACCTCAACAGCAAGAGCATGCCTTGTTGATAATTAGGAATGACATCTTAAAAGGGACTTGAATTTGGAACTATTGCACCTATTACACTACGTAATTACCCTTTAATGTAAGAGACATAGAATGGTTTAAAAGGCTGTGGATTTTTTTTTTTTTTTTTTTTTTTTTTTTTTTTTTTGTACTTGTAACCTTTATTTCTTGCTAGTGGATTTTTTAGGAATGGTGACCTTCATTTGGTGCGGTTTTACCTTTGAAGATTTTCTATCATGATCAAATCGCCATGTCAAACTTATTTTCTATTGCACTCTATTTAGTTTGGTGATTTAATTATGCTTTAATCTGATTTAAATGTTGTAAGGTTGAATTTAATCAACTATTTTGTTGGCTTTATTCCGTGCCAATTTGCTTATTATTTAGCATTTAGAAACCCTGTATTTAGGTGGGAATCATGTAAGGGTAGTGCGTGAGAGAGTGTGAAGAAAAACTTAAGAGTGTGCACTCAAGCAGGGCCTCGCGACTGGATCTTGCAACTGGCTCGCGGCTGGCAAGTCACCAAAGGAGGCACACGTGTGAAGCATGTAGAGGAGCTGAAGAGTCACGCTAGCTGGAGCACTACAAGACAAAACTTTCAGTCTGGCTAGACAGTTAGCTCACGACTCAGATTCGCGACTCAGTCAACTCGCAAGGCCAAGTCGCCAGACCACTTTGTTTAAGAAAAACTGACCTTTCACATTCCAAACACACACCAGTATAAATACCCCTTATACCCACGTATTGTAGAGAGCTTCTAGAGAGAATTTTGAGAGAGAAACCCTAGAGAAAAACAAGATTGACTCATCCACAATCTTCATCCTTGATTCTCCAAATTTCTCTACTCTCACCATTTCCATTGTTACATCCTTGAGAGGTACATTAGCCAAATCCTTATCTCATCATACCCATATCTGTGAAAATGTTATTTGGTGCTTGGGAAGCAGTTAGGAAGGGACCAATTAATTTTGGTTGATGCTATGGGCTATAGCAGAATCTGGTAAGCTAGAGAAGATAAAGGTTCGGCGTAACCTCGTTGGAGCAAGAAGCTTGGAGGGCTTAGGTACACTGGATTGATTATGCTTGGAGGGTTTTCTACTGTTCATGTATCCTAACTTCATTCTCTAGTGGATTATTGACCACTTGGAGGGCGGCGGAGAGGTTTTATACCGAGGACTTTGGTTTCCTCTCCGATAACACATCACTGTGTTGTCTTTGTGTTTGCATCTCTCTTCTCTTAATCTTTGCCATTTAATTTTTGCTATGGTTGTGATTTTATTTGATTTAGATTGTTTTATCAATTTTGTTTTACCTTATTTTCATATTCTGCACATACATTGTTTGATAATAAACTTGAATCGGTAATTTGTAATTTGGGGGTCTAAACATTTAAGGTGTTTTACACACTATTTGAACATTCAATTGGTATTAGAGCAGGTACACTTGTTTTGGTTTAAATACCTAAGTGTGATCCTTGACCCCTTGTGTTATTTGCCATGGATAGTGCTTTGTATTCCTCTATGCATGTTTTAGTTGATGATGAATGTAACATGCCACATGTTTGTGAAAATGCCTCAATGAGTGATAATCCTCATGATTGTGATGCTTTGTTGCATGAATCTTTGGGTGTTGTTAATATTCCTAACATCAAACTCTTGAAGAAAAATGCTAAGAAGTTTCATAAGGATTTGAGCAAGTTATTTTGTGAAAATGATGATTTGATTGTTAAGCTCAATGAATCCAACAAATTGGTTGAAAAATATAAGAAACTTGTTGAAAATTCTCTTGAAAAGCTAAAAGAGTTTGAATGTTTGAATATGGACTTGGATGCTAAACTTGTTTTATCTAACAAACTTGTTGATGAGCTAAAATGTGAAAATGAATCTCTTAAGATGCATGCCAAGTATTTGATTGCTGAACTTATTGCTAAAAATGATGATAATATTTGTTGCAATTATGTTGTAGTACCCGATTTTGTGCCTATTGTGTGTTCTACCTCAAAGGACAAATCGGTGTACGTTCCTCCACATAAAAGAAATCAAAAGGTGAAGAGAAAGACTCTTAAGCCAAAGCCTCTGTTTAGGTCTCAACCTAAGGCTTCAGATGGATCTAAATTTGTTCCAACTTGTCACTATTGTGGTGTGATTGGTCATATAAGACCTCAATGTCAAAAGTTGAAGAGAGAACAAAACCATGTTGCTAGATCCCTTCCCAAAAAGCCTAGTGGACCTAAACACATTGTTTGTCACTAGTGTTGTGCTTTTGGTCATCTAAGACCTCATTACTCTAAGTTTCATGCTCTTAAAAGAATCAAAAGAAAAGAGAAACTTGAGCTTCTTGGAAGTTGTGCTAAAAAGAGTAAACCGGTTTTGAGTGAAAATAGCATGTTGTTAAAGAAAGTGTTTAATGATCTTAACTCCTTGTCTATGTGCATTTCTAGTTATCATTCTTCCAACCCTCGTCTCACTTCTCATGAGACACTCATTCCAAACAATCATTCCGTTTGGATGAATAAGGGTTCCTATGGTTAAGCTTTTGCTCTTTTGGTCCTTGATCTAATTCTTTTGATCTTTGTAGGATCCTTCATGCATTAGATGCTATATATTCATGCATTTTTGCATCTTTCATTTATTTATATGCATTGTTTTGTTTTTTATCTTACTTTTATGTTTTAGTTTTGTGTGAGTAAAAAATCCAAAATCACATAAAAGGTGAAAAATTCAAAAAGTTTGATCGTACATATTTGAGCACATATCTCATGTGAGTTTAGCCTTGTACCTCCATACTAATGGCTCTGTGCATTTATGAGCTTAGCTTATTATGCATGCACATATATCTTTGTGGGAAAAATCTTGACATCTATGTGTGATTGTTGTAAATTGATCTTTAAGCTTGTCATGAATGATTAGTCAATAGTCTTGTTGGTTTTGATACATGCATAGACTTGTGCCTATATCTCTTCCCACTCTTTTATTGTTTTTCTTAAAGAGCTCAACCAATGTTGTACGGCACCAAATTCCCTGGGCCCGTTGGATCATTAAGGCCCACTAGGGCCCTACTTTCTTGGCATGCTCGGATGAGGGCATTTTGGTCTTAGTCGCCCGCACGTGCTTTCCGAGGTTACGTCATCCCCCGAGGATACTTCCCGGGGAGGTTCTGTTGTGCACGGGAAATCTATGACCGAGCATTGGCGACCAGGAGTTGTATCCGCCTGGCGTCAGAGAATGGGAACCATTTCCAAGGCCACTCCCACCTAAACACCCACTTATCATCATCTGTATTGGACCCCCAAATGCACTAGCGGCAAGCTAATCATCACTACCCCACTAGCATCTCACTATAAATACAAGGATCTTGTGGGAGAGGGGGGGTTGTTGAAAAAACGGAGAGAGAGAGGGAGAAGGAAAAAGGAATAGATGAGTTCTCAATCAGTCTCAGCACAAGAACGACCCAGTGTAGGAAATTCAAGCCCACGATACAAATAGATTGTGAGCCCAAGCGAGTCGTAGTCCAGTTGCCTCGCTCTAAGGCCTGCACAATTGGTGCCGTCTGTGGGAAGCTCCTACAAAGCTATAGTTCGACTGAGACTCGCGTACGAGACAATGTCCAGGAGGCATTCGGGGAGTGGTGACGAAACTGGTTCGGTTGGGTCTTCTCGGGGGTCGTCCTGGCGAGAAAGAAGGCAAAAGAGACGTGAAGACAGGGAGCGTGAACGGGAAGATATGTCCGGTCTTGGGGAGGGGTCATATCAGACGCAGCGGACAGTGACGGACGCCTCGGACCGCAGGCAGCCTAATGAAAGGGACTAGGAAATTGAGCGGCTGCACAGGCGGGTGAGAGAATTTGAGTTAGAAGCGGATGACAGGCGACGAAGGAGGGAGCGAGACGATCTCGGAGGGAGGACCGAGGATTTGGGAGGTCGCCGGGAAATGGGGGCCAGCCATTCGGGGTCCCATTGGCGAAGGCAGCGTTCGCGTTCGCATGAGTCATACAATCACCGAGAAAGATCGCATTCGCGGGAGCCCTATCATCGCCAGGGCCGCTCTCGGTCGCATGATCATGAGGACCGGGGGTCGGATTCCCCCGAGGAGAAAAAGCCACGGAACGCTGCCATGGACACCCTGAGCCGCGCCTTGCGCAGGGCAGCAAGGTCCCCCTTCTCAGATGAAATTGAGCGGACCGCGATGCCGAGAAAATTCCCGAGACCACCATTTAACATCTACGACGGAAAGACGGACCCGGTCGAGCACGTCAGCCACTGCATCCACATGATGTCCCCGCATTCGCGTAATGACGCACTGATGTGCAAGGTGTTTCCCTCCAGCCTTGGCCCAACCGCTCTTAGGTGGTTTAATGGATTGCGGAAGAAATCCGTACACTCTTTCGCCGAGCTAGTTCAGGAGTTCGGCATTCGGTTCGTAACCTGCAGCCGAGTTCCGCAACCTGTTGATGCCCTGCTATCAATAAGGATGGGGGTGGGGGAGACCCTTCGTAGTTACTCTAGCCGGTACTGGGAGCTATATAACGAGATAGGTGGGGGCAACGAGAAAATCGCGGCAAGTACCTTCCGGATGGGCCTACCAGACGATTCCGAACTACGGGAATCACTTACGAAGAAGCCACCCGAGGATATGAGGCAGCTTATGAGGCGTATCGAAGAGTATAAGCGCCTAGAAGATGATCGGTTGCAGAGTAAAGGCAAGGCCCCATTAATAAACCGTCCCCGGCAGGGGAATTTCCAGCCGAGACCTCGGAAGGAATGGAGAGCGCAGGAACCACCCTGGCAAGCAGGGGAAGTGAATGCAACGTTCAAGGAACCGGTGCACCAGATAGTAGAAAAAATCAAGAATGAGCCATACTTCAGGTGGCCGAATAAAATGGGCGGCGATCCATCCCGGCGGAATCAGAATTTGTACTGCAGTTACCATAGGGACAAAGGCCACACCACTGAGCAATGCTGGGTACTGAAAGATCATTTGGGGCAGTTAGTACGGGCCGGTCATCTGAAGGATTACGTGGTGAATCCAGGCGACCAAGGAATTGGCCATTTAGGTCGGCAGAAAGGCATCCCCCAGCAACCACCGCGCGGGGTAATTGAGATGATACTCTTACCCCCGCGGGACAAGTCAGCAACTGGAAGACGGGTGTTGACAGTAGCGCCTGCGAAAGAGTCACCAGACATGGGGCCAGCGGAAAAGAAAGCGAAGTATCGCCAGGAGGCAATCGCCTTCGGAGAAGACGATTTAGAGGGCACAATACAACCACACGAGGATGCGTTAGTGATCACTGCTCGGATAAGCGGTTTCGACGTGAAGAGGGTAATGATAGATCAGGGCAGCGGGGCTGATGTAATGTATCCGGATTTGTTCAACGGACTTGGGTTGAAGACTCAGGACTTGGGAAAGTATAACGCGCCGCTAGTCTCGTTTGATGAAGAATAGTAATGCCGGAGGGACGGATTTCGTTACCAGTAGTCGTGGGGGGAAAGGAGGTAAAGGTCATCTTCATAGTGGTTAATTCCTTCTCGCCATACACGGCAATCTTAGGAAGACCGTGGATCCACGCCATGAAAGCGGTGCCGTCCACCTTGCATGTAAAGGTTAAATTCCACACCGAGCAGGGTATCGCAGTGGTGCGAGGGAGCCAGCAAATGGCCAGACAGTGCCTAGTAGCTGCAGCTAACTGGGAGGGCCCGCAGACAGGTCAGAATAAAGAGGCCGAAGAGGCCCCGTTATAGCAATTACCGGAACCCCGAGAGGATTCGGGGAATGCTAGCGCCGAGGAATTGATAAAGGTCAGAATACTGCCGGACACCGACAAGCACTTCCAGATAGGGGCCAGTCAGACAACCCACGAGAGAGTTGGACTGCTACTATTTCTTGTTTAGAGCCTGGACGTGTTTGCGTGGAGTCCGTACGAAGTGTCGGGGGTAGACCCTGAATTTATCGTCCACAGGCTCAACGTGGACACCTCATTCCCTCCCAAGAAACAGAGACTGAGAAGAAAAGCCCATGAACACGCCGAGGCTGTCAGGGCCGAGGTCCAGCGGCTAAAGGGGGCAGGTGCAGTGAAGGAGATCTTCTTCCCAGAATGGCTCGCAAACACAGTGGTAGTGAAAAAGAAGAGCGGCAAATGGAGAGTCTGTGTGGACTTCACGGATTTGAACCGAGCATGCCCGAAGGACCCGTTCCCTATGCCCAAGATCGATCAGTTGGTAGATGCCACGTACGGACATCCGAGAATGAGCTTCTTGGACGCCTTTCAAGGCTATCACCAGATTTCCCTGGCCGGCGAGGATCAGGAGAAGACTGCATTCATATCTCTCGACGCCAATTACCATTACACCGTGATGCCGTTCGGCTTGAAAAATGCCGGGGCAACGTACCAGCGGATGATGACAAGGATGTTCCGCGACAAGATTGGACGGACGGTGGAAGTGTACATTGATGACCTTGTAGTGAAAAGCAAACAACAAACGCAGCACATAGAGGATCTTCAAGGGGTGTTCGGGGTATTGCGGCAACATAAGCTACGCCTGAACGTAGAAAAATGTGCCTTCGGAGTGGGGGCTGGGAAGTTTTTGGGGTACCTAATCTCCAGCCGAGGAATAGAGGTGAACCCTGACCAAATTGTTGCCGTGCAACGACTTAATCCTCCGAGCAACCCAAAGGAAGTGCAGGTGTTGACCGGAATGTTGGCGGCTCTTAACCGGTTCATTTCTAGATTCTCTGATTGTTGCCGTCCGTTCTATCAGCTCCTTAAGAAATGGAAGGGGTTCCAGTGGGATGCCGAGTGTGAAAAAGCATTTCAGGATTTAAAAGAGTACCTGACGCACGCGTCGATACTGACCGCCCGGGAACCTGGAGAGGACCTGTTTATGTACCTCTCGGTGACTGACCATGCCGTGAGCGCCGTGCTGCTATGCGATCGGGGGGTGCAACAACCTGTGTATTACATCAGTAAGACCCTGGTTGACGCCGAGACCAGATACTTGCCATTGGAGAAGCTGGTTTTGGCACTAGTTCATGCCACCAGGAAGCTGCCGCAGTACTTCCAAGCCCATACCGTGTATGTACTAACTGAATATCCTTTGCAATCATTACTGAGACGATCAGACTTCACGAGGCGGATAGCAAAATGGGGGACCAGGCTCGGGGCTTTTGACGTACGGTATAGGTCGAGGACTGCTGTAAAAGGGCAGGTATTAGCTGATTTTGTGGCTGAGTTTTCACCTAGAGGCTCATGCCAGATAGTCTGTCAGACGAGTCGCCGCTCATGGAAAATATACGTGGACGGCGCTTCCAGCTCCACGGGGGCTGGTGCGGGGATCGTAGCAATTGGGCCCGAGGGGATTCGCCTGGAGCATTCTTTCAGGTTCGGATTTAAGGCCTCCAATAACGAGGTAGAATATGAAGCCCTGATAGCCGGGCTAAGCATAGCTTCAAGCTTGGGGGCCCAGGATGTTGAGGTCTATTCAGATTCCCGGTTGATTGTCAATCAAGTTCATGGCAGTTTCGAGGCCCGAGATCCTCGGATGAAGGCGTATTTGGAGCGAGTGAAGCAGATTATGGCCGGATTCGAAACGGCGAAGATCGTACAAGTAGCTCGGACACACAACAGTCACGCCGACTCCCTTGCCACGCTGGCGTCATCAGTAGCCGAGGATGTACCTCAGCTCATCAGAATAGAGCAAGTTCCAGAACCAAGTATCAAGCTATCCAGCAATTCGGCAGTCACGGCTATCGCTACACAGGGACCCAGTTGGATGGACCCCATCATTGAGTTCTTGGCCGAGGACCGGCTCCCCCTCGACGAGAAGGAAGGAAATAGAATCCGAAGAACGGCCCCTCGGTTTTGGTTATCAGATGACCGGAGGTTGTATCGAAGATCTTTCGGAGGACCATACCTTTTATGCCTACATCCGGACAAAGTGAACGAACTTCTAGCAGAACTACATGGAGGGGTGTGTGGCAGCCACGTAGGAGGGCGTTCATTAGCTCACCGAGCTATGACTCAGGGATTTTGGTGGCCTCAGATGCAGAAGGACGCTGCCGAATATGTGCGCAAATGTGAGCAATGTCAAAAACACGCTCCCCTGATCCATCAGCCCGCCGGCCATCTCAATCCGGTCAGTAGTCCCTGGCCATTCGCACAGTGGGGGCTGGATATACTTGGACCGTTCCCCCGAGCAACGGGCAACCGAAGGTTCGTACTCGTAGCCGTCGATTACTTTACGAAGTGGGCGGAGGCCGAAGCTTTAACGAATATCCGGGATGTGGATGTGAAGAAGTTTGTGTGGAAGAACATTGTCACCAGATTCGGAGTACCAGATTCCTTGGTATCAGACAATGGATTGCAATTCGATAGCCGGGCCTTCCGAGAATTCTGCACGGACCTCGGCATAAAGAACAAGTATTCTACCCCGGCGTACCCGCAGAGCAATGGCCAAGTCGAAGCTGTCAATAAGGTAATTGTAAATGGGCTGAAGAGAAGACTGGATAATGCGAAGGGAAACTGGGCCGAGGAGCTACCTAATGTCCTGTGGGCTTACCGGACAACACCGAGAAGATCCACGGGGGAGACTTCTTTCTCTCTCACCTATGGTGCCGAAGCAGTTATACCCACCGAGGTAAGTATGTGCAGCGCACGAGTGGCCAAGTACGACCCCACTTCGAATGACGAAATGTTGATTCGGCACTTAGACCAGCTGGACGAGCGCCGTAAAGCAGCAACTATCCGGTTGGCCGAGTACCAACAGAAACTGGCCAGAAGATACAACCGAAGCGTGAGAACAAGGAGGTTTGACGCCGGGGATCTGGTTTTGAGAAAGGCAGTAGGGCATATGCGGGACACCCATGCAGGCAAGTTAGCGCAGACCTGGGAAGGACCGTATAGAGTTACAGCAGCGGCCGGGGAAGGAGCGTATTATTTGGAAGAACTGGACGAGAGACCATTGCCTCGCCCCTGGAACGTTCAGAACTTGAAGAGGTTCTATCATTAACAAATCACGTGTTCAGTTTGAATTGTAGAGTTGCTGGTGTTAGTGAAAGAGGTTGTTGGCGCAAGTCATTTGCAGTAGGAGTCTTACAATTACCTAAGGACTGAAGCTTGTCTCTCGGCTCGATCCCCATCGCCAAGCAGGCGGAAACCTAATATTTTACTAAGGACTGAAGCCTGTCTCTCGGCTCGATCCCTATCGCCGAGCAGGTGGAAACCTAATATTTTACTAAGGACTGAAGCCTGTCTCTCGGCTCGATCCCTATCGCCGAGCAGGTGGAAACCTAATATTTTACTAAGGACTGAAGCCTGTCTCTCGGCTCGATCCCTATCGCCGAGCAGGTGGAAACCTAATATTTTACTAAGGACTGAAGCCTGTCTCTCGGCTTGATCCCTATCGCCGAGCAGGTGGAAACCTAATATTTTACTAAGGACTGAAGCCTGTCTCTCGGCTCGATCCCTATCGCCGAGCAGGTGGAAACCTAATATTTCACTAAGGACTAAAGCTTGTCTCTCGGTTCGATCCCTATCACCAAGCAAGCGGAAATCTTAAAACTAAAGTTTATTCCGAGAACAGAAACCTCGCTTCCAGTCCGACTACATTGGCCGAGCGGGTGGAAAACTTAGAACTAAAGTATTTTCGAATGCGCGCCCCAAGCAAAACAAAATTCCTCGGGAAAAGGTGACCCATCATCTATGAAACAAGCCCAAACTGCATATTTGATAAACAGCACGCTAATACGTAACAGTAAAATGAAAATAACATAATAGCATTAATTGAAACCGCACAACGCGAAATGTTCGAGACAAAATAAAAACCAAGGAAAGATAATGTCTTGTCACCACAACCCGGTGACCTAGGTAAAACCTTTGCAACAACATAAGTAATTAAACTAAAACAAATAAAACGGTTCGGCAATTAACTTGGAGGAGGGTCGGCCCGAGAATCGCTAGTGACCTCCACGCCGGTTGGCTCAGCATGAGAATCAATGGCCTCCACCAATGCCCGCATGCTGGAGGTCTCCTCTTCATCGATAATATGTGGAGCTTTCTGTGCGGGCGCGGCTGTAGCCGGAAAGGGGATCTCACTCGGGTTCCGCAGCGGAGAATCCTCGGGAACCCCCGCGGCCCGAAGCGCGGCCAACCACCCCTCCTCGAACCCGAGCTTGTGGGCCTGGCGGATGACCGGCTCCGCGGAGTTCTCGGCGTCTGTAAACCCCTCGTTGTACCACTTGCTTTCGCAAGCGTCCAACGCGGCCTTCAAGTCCGCCAACTCCTCCCCCTGGGTTGACTTCAGGCTCTCCGACTCGGCTAACTTCAGCTGCGTATCCCCCAGCAGCTTTTCCAACCCAGCGCTCCTCTCCTCGGCACGAGCCCTAGCCTCCTCGGCTGCGGCGGCCCTTCTCTCCGCATCCTCCGCAGCTTTCAGCTTCTCCGTAGCAGTGACTTCAGCCACATCCTTCAGGGCCTTTTCCCGCCCAGCATCTTCGGCGAGCTCTTTCAGTTTCCCGTCCACAATTTGGGACAACTGCGCGGCCTGAACAAATGATTGCATAAATAGTATGTGACAAAACCCCGTGCATAAATAAACTCAATGAACGAATCAATAAAAAAAAAAAAAAAAAAAAAAAAAAAACTAAGTGTCATAGTTATAGAAGATCTTACCGCCATAGTGAGCCATACGAGCCGCCTCCCCACAGACTCCTCCGTCCCCTCCTCGTAGGCATGGACGTCCTCGGGCAAGAGTAAGCCGCTCGCCAAGCTCTGAGCAACGCGGCCCCCCTGACCTTTGTCCCAGACTCGAAGGCTGGCGGTCTCCGTGAGGGGCTCGCCGTCCATCAGGAAGGAGGGCTGCCAGATCGCGGCGGATCGAGAGGTTGACGCACCGTCTGGCCGGGGTTGGGTCACCGGCTCACGAATGACAATGCCAGATGAAGGGCGAGCCGAGACCCCGCCCGGGCCGGTCTGTGTCTGTTCCCCGGCACGCTGCCTTTTACGCACTCGGGTCGGTTGGGCAGGAGGGGGGTTAGGTGGTTGGTTCGGACCCTTCTGCTGTTGACCTGCTGGCCGTGCACCAGGCACAAAACGGCTTATCGTCATGGTCCTCCTTGTCACCATTTCGTGACCGTGGTCGGATTCGGTCTCCGAAGAATCAACCTGTTCGGCTACAGCGCCTTCGACCACCTGAACGGGCTCCTCTGCCTCTTCGGGTACCTCGGGCTGAGCGGGATCTTGTTGTTCAATTTGTTGGTGGGCTCTTTCTCGGAGTGCGTGTGACACTCTTTCAGCCGATTCGTCTCGAAGTGGTTGGCGCTCGTCCGAACAGATATACCGGGGCCCAAGGTCACGTGCTTCCCCTACCGTGAACTTAGGAGGCAGAAAGTTTGAGTTGCGCACGTCGATGTAGGAAAGCAGGGGGCTGTCAACTAGGAGGGCCTGACCGAACGCTTGCCAGGTAGAGTACACGGGTTCAATACCAAGAATCAGGTGCGATGCTCGGAGTTGTCCGTCCGAATGAACGAAGATCTCCGACCTAAGCACAAAATTCAGGTCGTGGACGTGCACCACTCGGCGGTCCGGCTTGAACCTTTTGCTATCTGCGAAAAAACCATATGAGGTTGGTTAGGGATTACTCACTGATGATAATCAAACAGAAGGTAAAGTAAGGGCACTCGGTACCGACCAACATCGCGCGGTGAAAACGCGCAGGGGAGATCCTCGGCAAACCAGTTACCGCTCACCCGTACAAATTCCCCCGCAGAATTTCTATTGGAATCAGGCAGGCATGAGATTAGCCGTACCCTCATATCCCTAGTTTTCAGATAATAGTCTGACTTGATATTGCCACATAAACTGTACATGAAATTAATATCATGCTGATTCAACTGTAAACCAAACAGATGGTTTAGCCTACTGACACAGCTCACTACCCGGTAAAAGTTGGGAGGGAGTTGGTCGGGCCAAAGACCGTAAAACCTAAGGGTACTCAGGATAAGGGGATCAACTGGGAACCTGACCCCTCCCTCTAGGATAGCCATTAACGGGAAGAAAACAGTATTGACGCCTTGGCGCCGTTGGATGTCTATATCACCCTCGGGGCAATATGCAATATCCACGTCCCCGGGCACATCAAAAGCGGCCCTAAAGGTAGCCAAAGCGGCCTTAGAAGAGAGGAGATAAGAGTAACCCATTTCCTACACTAAGACCTCTAAAAAGAAGAGCTACGATTTGCGAGTACAAAAGAATGCTAAAGAGAATCAGAAAAGAAAGGGAAGAGGACTTACTTGGGGCTCTAAGGAAGAGAGGTCCTGAACTAGAAGAAAGAATGCACAGGGAGAAGCACTCAGTCAAGCGAAAGGTGAGAGATTAGAGGATGCAAAAAATGAAAAGGAATACCTGAAGGAGATATATATAGGGGATGGATGAGGAGTAAATGGCAATTAATAAGCCGGCGGCACGAAACCCAACGGGCCATCGCGTCAACTGCCACACGCGCGACGCCTCGGTTCGCGAAGCGTCAGGCAATAATGACAGCCTACCAGACTTAATGCGTCTTTTGAGAAGAGCGTTAGTGACCGAGGAAATCTCCCTGGCCGGGCCTTCGACCCCTCGGGTTCCTTGATTCACCCCCCGAGAACGGGTGTTGAATCAAGGGGGGGCTAATGTACGGCACCAAACTCCCTGGGCCCGTTGGATCATTAAGGCCCACTAGGGCCCTACTTTCTTGGCATGCTCGGATGAGGGCATTTTGGTCTTAGTCGCCCGCACGTGCTTTCCGAGGTTACGTCATCCCCCGAGGATACTTCCCGGGGAGGTTCTGTTGTGCACGGGAAATCTATGACCGAGCATTGGCGACCAGGAGTTGTATCCGCCTGGCGTTAGAGAATGGGAACCATTTCCAAGGCCACTCCCACCTAAACACCCACTTATCATCATCTGTATTGGACCCTCAAATGCACTAGCGGCAAGCTAATCATCACTACCCCACTAGCATCTCACTATAAATACAAGGATCTTGTGGGAGAGGGGGGTTGTTGAAAAAACGGAGAGAGAGAGGGAGAAGGAAAAAGGAATAGAGGAGTTCTCAATCAGTCTCAGCACAAGAACGACCCAGTGTAGGAAATTCAAGCCCACGATACAAATAGATTGTGAGCCCAAGCGAGTCGTAGTCCAGTTGCCTCGCTCTAAGGCCTGCACAAATGTAAATCTCAAAATGAAAAGAGATAATGAGCTGCAAAAACCATCGCACATACTAGTATTTGACTAGGAAAAAGGAAAAGCGACTTTTATGAAAATGTATGATGCTCCAAAAAGCCAAAGGCTTGTTCATCAAATCAAAATATCAAAAATTTCAGACATCAATCTCAAAAAGAGATGTAAAGATAAAAAATGATCAAGTGTTATGAATTGTAAAGAAGCCAAATGAAAAATTTCAAAGATATGTAATCATTTTCTTGTGGGAGGTCATATATGTTTATTTCTATAATTGAGATAGACCACTTGACTTAGTACTAGTTGTATATGACTTGATTGAATTGATCATTGAAGCTTTACTCTAGACTAAGGAATATTCCACATTCGATACATGCACACGACACACATGCCTAATGTTCAATGAATGCCTTATTCATTTGTTCGATTGTACTTGTTTAAATGTGATGTATGTGTATTCAACTATATATGGATCAATCTAAAAAGATTTTTGATAATTTTATATGTATTTTGAAGTGATTTTTATCACTCTTTGTGTTCATGTTTAGTGCTTACTTTGTATTTCATTGTTTAAACATGTTCTATGTTGAAAATCAAGTGTCAGAATTTTTGGCTACTCATTCTGGCTACTTTCGCGAGTAGCGAGTTTTGGCTACTCATTTTGGCAACTCGCCTAGTCGCGAGATCCAGTAACAAGTTTACACTGAATGGTTTCACGACTCACTCGCGACTTGCTAGTCTAGAAATGCCTAGAAACAGCTTTTTAAAGAGTTTTTTTTCGTGGGAAATTTGTTTTAAACCCCTCCCATCCTCTCTAAAACCCCTTTTTAAATATTTTTACATCAAAACTCAACCAATTTGGATGGTTTTTCAATCCATTAACATCTCTAAGGTAATTTTAAACTCTTTTCATTGATTTGCATCCTTGGATTATGTTTTGGAGAGTTTTGTGCTCTTGGTTGGGATTTTCATCATAGGGGTTAGGAAAACTTAATTTTTGTCAAATTTTTATATGCGATTGGTTTCTTTTGATGTTTTGCTTTGGATGTTGGCCCTCTGTGGCAAAAAAACATGTATTAAGGGTGAATTTCATGATGTTCATGCATTATTTCACATTGTTATTCATAGTGTGTACGCTAGGTGTTTGTTAAAATGCCTCTTAGGCATTTTTTTTCACTTGTTTGGACTCCGATGAGTACCAAACTTTGGGGTTTCTCATGTTTCCTCACTAAGAACATGTTTGCTTCATTGGTTGTATATTTAACACTCCTTACCCCATATGTGCATTTTCCATGCTTTGGTCATGCATTGCACATAGCCACCTCTTGCACACACCTTTGCTACCCTTGTCATGCATTAATCTATACCTTGTTTCTTCATCCTAGCATGTCATGTTTACTTTATGCTTTGTAGCATTTTGTTTTGTCTTTTGTTTGAGCCTCATTTTCTCATTCATCTTGCACATTTCATGCATCATTATCATTACTTGTACCTTCATCTCTTGCCCTTGTTCTCCTTAACCCTTTGTCTATTCATGACAAAAAGGGGGAGAGTATACTCTAGAGAGTATATTGGAGAGTTCTGTCATTTCTATATGACTCTTGTGCACATTCTTAGGAGGAGAAATTCTATTTCTCGTAGTATACTCTAAAGAGTATACCGGAGAGTTTTGTCATTTCTATATGACTCTTGTGCACATTCTTAGGGGGAGAAATTCTATTTCCGTACACATTTGTAGGAGGAGAGATATTCTATAGGGGAGATGCATATACTAAGGGGGAGAAGATATTGTGTTTAATAAGAAAACTCTATTTTGTTTGTTTTTTATTTATGTTTGTTTTCTTGTTTGCTTTATGGTGCTTTGAGTTATATTTAGTATCTATGCTTTGTTGTTCTCATTGCATCGTGTTTGTGTGTTGGACATGCATACTTCCTGATGCTATTGTGGTTCATTGAATGCATGTTCGGATGATCATTTGCTTTGTTATGTGATCATTGTAGTCATTTCTATATGACTATTTTGGTGTTTGGTTAAGTTGCTCATATGTTTTACATCATGTTTACTTGATCGCAATTTACTTGTTACACTATACTTGTCATTTTATTACTTGTTTTACCTTGAAGGTCTAATGTGTTTTGTGCAAGTGTTTCAGGTTACAGGTATATATGTTTCAAGTTCATCACAGCTCCTATGATTCATGATAGGGGGAGAAAGAGAGAAAGAGCTTTGTGTTATATTAACTATATTTTTGCTTTGTTCATAGTTCATGATTATGCTTAGCTATTTAAAATATTTTTGTCTTTGTACCCATGCTTTGTAGCTTTGTACTTGTTGTTAATGTTATGCATTTCTTTAAGTACATCACTCTTGTGCCCTTGTTGGATTTTATATCCTTGATGCAATTACTTTGAGTTTTTGTATCGGTTGAGTGTTGGACATGCAAATGATACTTTGCATTGAGCTTATTAGCTTGCATGTTCGGATGTTCATTCCTTGTATGAATGAGCATTGTGGTCACTATTTATAGTGATGTTCATTTTTGGTCAAGCCATGCTTTACTGCTTTAATCTATATTGCTTGATCGCATTGTGCTTGTTCCATATGCATTACAAGTTTTTTGCATATAATGATCATACTGTGTTGTTGTTTTTCAGGAGATACTTGTTCTTATGGTTCAAGAGCTTCACAGATTCTAGATTTAGGTGTGAGTGAGTTTTGTTCAATTGTTTCCAACTTTCATGTTAAGTCTAGAGTTTGTTTCAGGGTTTTGTCACAGAATAGCTAAAGGGGGAGATTATAAGATTGAATTTAATCAACCATTTTGTTGGCTTTATTTCGTGTCAATTTGCTTGTAATTCAGCATTTAGAAACGCTGTATTTAGGTGGGAATTATGTAAGGGTAGTGTGTGAGAGAGTGTGAAGAAAAACTCAAGAGTGTGGACTCAAGTAGGGCCTCGCGACTAGATCTCGCGACTAGCTCGCAACTGCAAGTCGCCAAAGAGGCACATGTGTGAAGCATGCAGAGGAGCTGAAGAGTCACGCTAGTTGGAGCACTACAGGATAAAACTTCCAGTCTGGCTAGGCAGTTAGCTTGCAACTCAGTCAAGTCGCGAGGCTAAGTCGCCATACCACTCTGTTTGGGAAAAACTGACATTTTGCATTCCAAACACACACCAGTGTAAATATCTCTTATACCCACGTATTGTAGAGAACTTCCAGAGAGAATTTTGAGAGAGAAACCCTAAAGAAAAACAAGATTGATTCATCCACAATTTTCGTCCTTGATTCTCCAAATTCCTCTACTCTCACACTCTCCGTTGTTACAACCTTGAGAGGTACATTAGCCAAATCCTTATCTCACCATACCCATATTTGTGAGAAGGTTATTTGGTGCTTGGGAAGCAGTTAGGAAGGGACCAATTGATATTGGTTGATGCTATGGGCTATAGCGGAATCCGGTCAGCTAGAGAAGAAAAAAGTTCGGCGTAACCTCGTTGGAGCAAGAAGCTTGGAGGGCTTAGGTACATTGGGGAGATTAGATTTGGAGGGTCTTCTACTGTTCATGTATCCCAACTTCATTCTCTAGTGGATTATTGATCACTTGGAGGGCGGCGGAGAGGTTTTACACCGAGAATTTCGGTTTCCTCTTCGATAACACATCGCTATGTTGTCTTTGTGTTTGCATCTCTCTTCCCTTAATCTTTGCCATTTAATTTCTGCTGTGGTTGTGATTTTATTTGGTTTAGATTATTTTATCAATTCTGTTTTAACTTATTTTCATATTCCGCACATACATTGTTTGATAATAAGCTTGAATTGGTAATTTGTAATTTGGGGGGTCTAAACGTTCAAGGTGTTTTACACACTATTTGAACTTTCAAATGTAATTTAATCTAATTAATTAACTTAAATAATTGATTAATTAACTGGGGTCAATCTATGACCCAACAATTAGCACAACATACACCTAACAACAAACTATCAAAAACACAAAAAAAAAAAAAAATGTTACCATGATATTGCGGAAGAGTAAGCTTTATCGTAGTAGTCATAAAAAGCATCAACAAGACTATTGAACAAATAATTTCCACAACAGTCATAATCCTCTTCCCATTTTTCTAACAATTTTATTATGCCATATTTTTTATTCTCTAGTTATGCTTCTGTGCTTTTCTTTTTGTAGTTGAACTTCTTCCACCAAAAATGTAGGAAACATTTAAAAGAGAGATAAAAGGTCTTTTGCCTCAACCTCTTGTAATTTTTATTTCATGAGGCGAAAAGAATGATTGAGGTCACTGGTTTTAGTGGTGGCATTGGGTGTGCAGGTCTCAACCTCTTGTAATTCGTCTAAAAATATTAGAGAATAGTGTTGGGTTAAAATATTGACCCTAGTTAATTAACCAATTACTCAAGTTGATTAATTAGATCAAATTACATGCAAATGAAAAAGGGCACAAACAAATCACCAATCTTAGAGTGTAGTGGAAATTAAATTTGACATGGTGATTTCTTTTCAAATGGAGAAAAATTTTGCAGGCAAAAACCCCACCGATTAAATTTTAAATCACCACTCCCCAAAAATCCACTAATCAAGAAACAAGTAGTTACAAGTATAAGGAATCTTACCTTCTAACTTATCCCAAAATACCAACCTACAGTTGAACCTACTGATCTATACTAGTATCAGCTTCAATACCCAATTAGACTTGTTCTTGTAGAGATTTTTTTTTTTGCATGGATCCCAGTATGTGACCAATTCATTACGAATCTTAGTTCGTGACTAACTCCACAACAACCCTATTGATTGTTGTAGTTGATTTGCAGTAGCTTTACATAGAACTTCAATGAAATCTTTAATTGTTGGTACCAAAAATTTTGCTTGGTACAAAACTCAAAGGTGCATAGGAGTCGTAACAAGGTCTCTTTCTTTTGTTCTCTGAACTCACTAGTTCAAAAAGTGGAGACTAGGGTTACAATATGAAAAACTTTACAAAGTAGTAGGAAACTCTTTAGGGCTTTTTTTATTTTTTATTTTTTTTTCTCTACTACCTTATTAAGGGCTCTTAAATAGGCTCTCCTATTAGGTTACACAAAATCACAAAAATAGCCTCTTAATTTAAAATGTTGCAGGCTATATTTTGAAATCCTATTGCGAGATAGATTGAGAGACATCGAGTTTCATTAAATCTCGATAGAGCGACATGTATCGAGGAGGTATTGGGACCTATAGATTCAGCTTTTCTTAAGTAGTTTATTGAGAATTCTTCATGTCTTCAATAATATCACTTATAAAAGTACTTCATGATGTTCTTGAAATCAGTTAGAAAGTACACAAAAAATTATTTAAAATAACTAGAAACTTTCTCTTAAATAGTTACTAGTAGATGGGTGACCAAAAAGACACACGAACCAAATCCTTCTCTTAAGTTGATAGAATTACTTAACATAGTACTTTCATTTTACAAGTTGCATTAAAATTTTCAATAAAAACTTATGCTGAGAGGTAATAAGGCTTGTATCCCCCCATTATATGACAAACCCAACCTCTTGTCAATGTTGTCATACACCTAAGAAATTTAAAGAAACTTGTAAGATGATAGTACTCAGTTAAGTAATTTTATTTATATCGCGAGTAGAAAATTGTGACAAAAGTAGGGGCTATATATAGAAGAAAGTTTGACAAAAAGACTGTATTTGAGTGATAAAAAAAGGTTTTAATAGGTGTGATATTTGTTAGTTATAAGCTTTAAGCCACATATTAAGTAAACCATAACGATTTAATAACTCTAGTTGAAAACCACACTAACTAATAAATGATTATAAACTCAATATTCTTATTGAAATGACATATATTAGTTTGGAAATGTTTTTGCAATTTTCTGTTTTAAAAAATAGCTTTGTAAAAAATATATTTTACACTTATTCAGATTTTTGTATAGCATAAATTTACATTATTTATGACATTGTGCTTCTATTTTCTTAACTTGAGCAGGTTTTGGTGCAAGCCTTGGAGGATTATCTCTACTTGTTAGCATATGGTGTTTATACAAAGTGATAAAGAGAAGAAGTGAAATCCAGCTCAAGAAAAAGTTCTTCAAGAGAAATGGTGGCTTATTATTACAACAACAATTATCTTCAAGTGAACACAATGTTCAAAATACAAAATTGTTCAATTTGGAGTTGGATACAACAATTGACCAGTTAAATGAAAGTAGAATACTTGGCAAAGGTGGGCAGGGTATAGTTTGCAAAGGAATGTTAACTGATGGAAGAATTGTTGCAATTAAAAAGTGGAACATAGTGGATGAGGGGAATCTTGAACAATTCATCAATGAAATCATCATTCTTTCCCAAATCAACCATAGAAATGTGGTTAAGCTACTTGGATGTTGTTTATAGACAAAAGTTCTTGTGTTCGTTTATGAATTCATCCCAAATGGAACACTTTCCCAATATCTCAATGAAGAAATCGAAGAGTTTCCATTAACATGGGATATGCGCTTAAGGATTGCCATAGAAGTTGTCGGAGCTCTTTCTTACCTACACTCAGTAGCTTCATTACCTATTTACCATCGAGATATAAAATCTACAATCATACTCCTTGATGATAAGTACAGAGCAAAAGTAGTAGATTTTGGAAATTCAAGAACAGTGGCCATTGACCAAACTCATCTAACAACATTAGTATACGGAACTTTTGGATATTTAGATCCAGAATATTTCCAAACAAGCCAATTTACAAAAAAAAAAAGAAAAAAAAGTGATGTTTATAGTTTTGGTGTAGTTCTTGCTGAACTCTTAATTGGAGAAAAACTAGTTTCTTTAGTGAGAACGCAAGAACGTAGGAGCCTTGCAACATATTTCATCCTTTCAATGGAAGAGGGCTTTCTATTTGATATTCTCGATCTAGAGTAAATAATGAAGGTGATATACAAGAGATAATGGTTGTTGCTAACCTTGCAAAAAGATGTCTAGAATTGAATGGGAAGAGACGGCCTACAATGAGGGAGGTCACAAAAGAGTTAGAGGGAGTTCGAAAAACTTTTAATGGTCAAGAAAATTGTGAAACAATTTGATACTTTTTAAGTGGAAGAAACAAATTAATCCTTGTGATGATGTTTCTACATCAACACAATCAATTTTAGAAAGTGCAACTGCTACATTTGACACCCTACCACTTTTATCTTTGACATCAGCGAGATTATTAAAATTGTTTTAGGTAATAATTTGCTTTCAATTTCATATTTTGAACTTCTTTAAGGCCATATGAATGTACTACACTTAGACCCTATGTTATTGAAAACATGGCATACTCCTTTGCTGCCTATAATATAAACATTTGAATCTATTTTAATGGTTTCATTACAAAAAACGCGGGCTTTAGCTGCGTTTACAAAAATGCGGCTATAGAATGGCTTTGAGCTGCAATTGGTAAAAATGCAGCTACACCTAGCCGCATTTACTAAACGCAACTATAGATCAGCTCTGTAGCCGTGTTTTTTGATATTTCAGCTGCATTTATGTGGGAAGGGCTTAGGCCGCGTTTTTAAAACACAGCTATAGGTTTTATTTATTTATTTAAAAATGTCCTAAAGCTACGTTTAAAAACGCAGCCATAGACATACCCAGAGTTGCGTTTATGAGAAATGCGGCTATAGTATTGTCTGTAGCCACATGTTTTAAGCACGGATCTAGGCTGAACAAATTTTTTTTTTTTTTTTTTGGGAAAAAGGACCTATAGCCGCGGCTATAGTCCTACAGCTGTGTTCTCTTAACCGCGGCTTAAAGAATGTCTATAGCTGTGTTTTATAAACGCAGCTATAGACTTGCTATAAATTGAAAAAAAAAAAAACCCTATCACCGCCAAACAAACTTATAGATCGATCTATCGAATTTTTTTTCCATTTAACAATAAATATAAAAAAATTTAGTTAGTTGTCATTTTAGAGAAGAATAATGAAAATTAGCATCTCGAGTGTTTAAAACTCGAGTTCCAACATAAAACTCGAGTTTTTAAGTCTCGATTTGTAAATGGATGGGTCTGATTTGAAAAAAAATTCATGTGGAAATCGAGTTTTAAACACTCGAGTTCCGGAAAACGCCGCTATAGGGCTTAAAAACGCCACTATAGGGCTCTTGTATGACGCTTATGAAAAAATTTTGCAGGAAACGCCGCTATAGGGCTTTAAAACGTCACTGTAGAGCTTAAAAACGCCACTATAGGGCTCCCTGAACCTGGTATGGGCACTTATAAAAATTTTTTTGCAGAAAAACGCCGCTATAGTGCTTTAAAACGTCACTATAAGACTTAAAAACGCCACTATAGAGCCGATAAAACTAAATTTTTTTTTGCATGGAACTCGAGTTTTGAAAACTCGAGATATATGTGAATGGATCTCGAGTTTCTAAAACTCGAGATGTCTATTTTTCCTTATAGTTTCAAGCGTTGCCTAATTAACTATATACAAATACTATCCATATTTATTCTGCCCATTTCCCCTCGATCTATCGCTCTCAAACAAACCCTCGCTCTCTATCACTCTCAACACCATGCCGCCACCGCCGCCTCTGATCGACGCCACCGCCGCCGCCGAGAACCTCTCCACTCATTTCCCTTCTCCAACTTTGCCCCACCGCCGAGAACCTCGTTCTTATAGCTCTCTCTCTCAGCCATCATAGGTCAGAACTCTCTCTCTCTCACCTGTTTTTCTTTCACTTATTTCTCTATGTTGTTTCTCTCTTCACTATGTTGTTTTTTTTTTTTCAGTTTTAGGTTTGGTGGGTTTGGAAAGGTCATAAATGGGTTGGGTTTGGTTGTATTGTGGCTAGTATTGTCTTTATATAAGTTGTTCGTTGGTTATTACTCATGTGGCTAGCATCTATTATGTTTGTTTTGATGACTGAATCTCTGTTGTTTTCTCCCAATTTCTGTTATTTATGCTTTTGATAATTTTTAAAAGCAAACTACTATAATTAAATTGAATAACCAGCCAATCTTAGTAGCGTGGGCATTAAAATAGTTGAAATACTAATAATAATTTTTTTTTTTTAAAAATTGAATAAGCACGTCAATTGGAAGCTTCTTTTACACGTTGGAGAAATATGGTTTTAAGAAGCAGTGGAGAAAATGGATTTTTTTTTTTTTTTGGGTATTTCCACAACTATATTCTCTATTTTGGTAAATGGGAGTCCTTTTGGATTTTTTAATAGTTTATGGGGCTGATGACATGGTGACCCATTGTCGCCACTCTTATTTGTAATAATGATGGAGGTATTTGAAGGCTGTATATGGGCAGTATATTCAGGGGTTTTCAGTGGGAGGAAGGGCACTGACCTATTGATGATCACAAATCTTTTGTATGCATATGACGCTTTGATTTTTTTTATGGAAATGGCAGTACAAATGGGCTATTTGAAATAAATTGTTCTATGTTTTGAAGCTGTGTTTGGCTTAAAGATTAATCCAAGTAAAATTGGTTCCAATTGGAGATGCTCCAAGAATATCAGCTTTGGCTGAGATTTTGGGCTGCAAAATCTTTGCATTGCTTGTGAAATATTTGGGGCTTCCCTTGGGGGCTAGGTATAAGTCCAAAGCAATATGGGACCAATGGTGGAGAAGATGAAAAGAAAGTTTGCAGACTAGAAGAAGCTATATTTATCAAAAGGAGGCCAAACCACTTTGATAAATAGTACTCTCTCTTAGTTTGCCCGCATACATCCACTCTTTATTCCCCAAGCTAATTACTATCGTTCATTATTTTAAGAAATTACCATGACATTTCCTTTGGGGAGGTCTAGAAGATCACTACAAAAAAAATGCCTATTAGCGACCAAGAATTTATGACGGACCCAAAAAGCCCTCTCAAAAAATCTTATTTGTGATGGGAAAATAAAGCCCTCGCAAATACTTGATAAAATGTGAAATATTTGTGACCAACAAAAAAAGCTGTCGCAATTATGTATTATAGCCGTCACAAATGCTAATATTTTGGAGGGAAATTTTCCCTCCATATTATTTGTGAGGGACAATTAAAAATCTCTCGCAAAAAGTGTATTATTTGTGACGGTTAAAAAAATGCCGTCACTAATACTAAATTATTTGCGAGGGCTAGGATCGACCTTCACAAATAATCATTAAAATGTAAAAAATTTTGGAGGGAAATGTTCCCACCAAATTATTTTCGAGGGACAATAAAAATTCCTTGCAAAAAGTTTAATTTTTGTGTGAGTTAAAAATATACCCTCACTAATACTAAATTATTTGCGAGGGCCACAATTGGCCTTCGCAAATAATCATGAAAATATTAATTTTCTTTGGAGATAAAAGTTATTCTAAAATTCCAAGAATATAATGATTGGTGAAACATAAAGTGATAGGAAATTTGTATTCAAAATTATGCCTATTAAAATTCATAATATCTTGTTTTCATCTCTGGTTTTCAATTAGGCTACCAACTTATAGATGGTTTGCTCAAATTTTTTGAAACCTTCGGACTCAGCTTGACTTTGAACTTCATAATTCTAATTTATCCATCATTTTCTATCTGTGTAATTAACCACTACAAGAACTACATGATCACTTCTTTGGAAAGTTGCATGAACTAGACTATAGTAAAAATGTTATTTACATATCCACAACACATATAGCAACCAATGATTGCCAATCACTCATAGTACTAGGAAATAAGATGAACAAAAAAAAAAAAAAAAAAAAAACTCAATTTTAAAATCAGTGAAAGGTAATTAAGTGGTGAGAATTGGAGGCAGTAATTTAGACTTGGATCCAAGAACTTTAGCCTTTGTGTCTGGGAAGAATTCTATCCCAGGTAGCACTTTGACCTCTCCTTTTTTAGTGATATGAATGGGATAATTGAGCAAATGGCCTGGCAAGTCATGGTCTAATGTCTCACTAGAGTAGAGGTCCTAATACTTTCTGGCAATTTGGTTCACTCGTTGGATACATTCCACACTTTCTGGATGGAGAAAGGAGTTATCTAGCATGCTTAAGTGCTCGTACCACAATGCCATCTGAAAGCCGTGGATTTGTCCCCTAGCTGGCTGCCTAGTGGATAGGTGGAATGGTTGATAGGCTCCCATGGCAATCTTTGTATCCCGGGCACCATCCAATTTTGAAGGACATAAAATGTTGCTGCATTGTGAAGATCATCATTCAACTCACACCTTATTGCTTTCCCTAAATGTCGTCCAGGTGTTGAGAATATGGCCAATTGAGAGGTATTTGCACATGCGGAAGTACCTCCATCATAATTTCACTCTACCCAATTAAATTTGGTTTCTATTCCATGAAAATAGCGAGAACAAAATGTTAGACATTCATCTGCTAAATACTTTTCTGCAATAGACCCTTCTGCGTGTGCCTTATTACGGACATAATTCTTAAGCTTGTGCAAATACCTATATTTGAAGGTATAATATGAAATTTTATCAAAAATAAAATACTAGTGTGCAATTGTAATTTAGATTATAATGAAATTTTGTAAACTTTACCTCTCAACTGGATACATCCATCTATATTGCACTGGATGTATAATGAAATTTAGACAAAGAATTTTTGATGGACCGAAAAAGCCCTAGCAAAAAATCCTATTTCTGATGGAAAAAAAAAACCGTCGCAAATACTTGGTAAAATGTGAAATATTTGTGACAAACAAGAAAAGCTGTCGCAATTATGTATTGTAGCCATCACAAATGCTAATATTTTGGAGGAAAATTTTCCCTCCATATTATTTGTGAGGGACAATTAAAAATCTCTCGCAAGAACTGTATTATTTATGACAGTTAAAAATATGCCGTCACTAATACTAAATTATTTGTGAGGGCCAAGATCAACCTTCACAAATAATCATTAAATGTCAAAATTTTTGGAGGGAAATGTTCCCACCAAATTATTTCCGAGGGATAATAAAAATCCATCGTAGAAAGTTTATTTTTTCTGTGGGTTAAAAATAGGCCCTCACTAATACTAAATTATTTGTGATGTCTAAATTGACCTTCATAAATAATCATTAAAATATAAATTTTTTTTGGAGATAAAAGTTTTTGTCAAATTATTTGCGAGGGGCAATGAAAATCCCTCATGAAAATAATATTATTTGTGAGGGTTAATAAAATGCCCTCACTAATAATAGATTATTTGTGAGGACTAAGATTGGCCTTTATAAATAATCATTAAAATATCAAAACTTTTGGAGGGAAATTTTTTCCTCCATACTTTTTGCGAGGGACAATAGAATTTCCTCACAAAAAGTGTATTATTTGTGATGGTCAAAAATATGCACCTATTAATAATAAATCATTTTAAGGACCAAGATTAGCTTTTCGAATTAATCATTAGAATATCAAATTGTAAATTAATGCTTCTCATAACACATTTACCTGTTCATTTATTCATTGTAGTTTTTATTTTATCTTTTAAAAAAAAAAATAATAAGTAAAATTATTAGATGTGAAGCTATAACTTAAACAAAAATAATATTTCAAATGCATGCCTACTTAATTGATTAAAAATTGCTAAAACAACCAAAACCGATTAGAATTTGAGTTAAAGTGGAACAAAGGGGGTTAAGTGTATTGGTTTAGTGACTAGAATGAAATATTTTCTAAAATTAAACCGAAATAGAACTAAATGATTACTATGTTTCTAGTAATATGTTTTTTCTAATAAATATAGTAGACTAGTTGAGACTATTTTTCTACAAAATATTCAAGATAAATTTAGTCCTGGTAATAATTAATTTACTTATGTTATAAAGGGTAAACTTAGGCGTATGATATCATGTCATTCGGTCTTAAGAATGCCCGTGTGACCTACCAGCGAGCCATGGTGACCTTGTTCCATGATATGATGTATAAGGAGATCGAAGTCTATGTGGATGATATGATTGCCAAGTCACGCATAGGTTGAATATTTTGAGAAAGCTGGAGATCATTTGATAGATTTAAGAAAGCTATTCAAGCGCCTTGTCAAGTACAGGTTGAGGCTTAATGCTAACAAGTGCGTTTTAGGAGCTAGTTCAGGGAAATTGATCGGCTTCATAGTCAGCCAAAGAGGAATTGAAGTGGACCCAGCAAAAGTCCAAGCCATCAAGGACATGCATGTGCTGAAAATTGAGAAATAAGTTTAAGCTTCTTAAGAAGGATCAATTACATAGCTCACTTCATAGCACAGTTGACCACTACATGCGATCCCTTGTTCAAGCTCTTGAAGAAGGATACAAAGGTAGATTAGATTGATGAGTGTCAAGCAACAATTGATAGGATTAAGTGGTATCTGTTGAACCCTCTTATTTTGGTTCCCCTAGTGCTAGGACATCCGTTGATTCTCTAACTAGCGATGCAAGAGACATCCATGGGTTGCATGTTAGGCCAGCTAAATGAACCCGATCAAAAAGAGAAGGCAATTTACTACTTGAGTAAGAAGTTCACTAGTTGTGAGATCAATTACATTGCCATTGAAAAGACATGCTATGCCCTAGCATGGGCCTCACGTAAGTTGCGGTAGTACATGCTCTACTTCACCACGCAGTTGATTTCCCGCATGGACCCCATCAAGTACATCTTTGAAAAGCCCGCCCTCACAAGGAAGATCTCCTGTTGGTAGAGCTATCTGAATTCGATATTGTGTTTATAGTGCGAAGGCCGTCAAAGGCTAAGCCATAGCAGATTACCTAGCAGATCAGCCATTCAACGATCCAGATTTCTTAGAATCCCTTTTCCCAGACGAGGATGTTTCGACAATAGAACTAGAACTAGGAAATGTAGAACCATGGCATTGGAAGCTTTATTTCGATGGAGCCGCCAATAGCATCGGAAATAGAGTGGGAGCAATTCTAAGTATGATGCGTAATGGACATGTGTTGTGTACATATATGACTATGTTCTCTCAATCTGATCATCCAATTGGTCTCAAATTTTACCAACACCAATATGTCACCATGCTCTTCAATTCTAATGATTAAGATTTGAATATGAATTTCACCAGTCCAATAGCATCGGGACCATCTATTAAGTTTGATCGGGTTTGACCAACTTTGACTAAACTTTAACTACACATTTCTTTAAATCCAACCATTTAATTGTGACTATAATTTACCAGAATGAACCTTTCCTTACACTATTCAAATCCAACGGTTAGATTTCAAATCTAAGAATGGCACGTGATAAACATGTGCTGTGTACCTATATGGCTATATATATTCTCTCAATCTGACCATCCAATTGGTCTCAAATTTTACCAACACCAATATGTCACCATACTCTTCAATTCTAATGATCAAGATTTGAATATGAATTTCACCAAATCCAGTGGTATCGGGACCATCTATTAAGTTTGATCGGGTTTGACTAATTTTGACTAAACTTTGACTGCGTCTTTCTCTAAATCCAACCGTTTAATTGTGACCATAATTTTCCAGAATGAACTTTTCATTACACTCTTCTAATCCAATGGTTAGATTTCAAATTTAAGTATAGCACGTGATGGACATGTGTTGTGTACCTATATGGCTATATATATTCTCTCAATCTGACCATCCAATTGTTCTCAAATTTTACCAACACCAATATGTCACCATACTCTTCAATTCTAATGATCAAGATTTGAATATGAATTTCATCAAGTCCAGTGGTATCGGGACCATCTATTAAGTTTGATCGAGTTTGACCAATTTTGACTAAACTTTGACTGCGTCTTTCTCTAAATCCAACCGTTTAATTGTGACCACAATTTCCAGAATGAACTTTTCATTACACTCTTCTAATCCAATGGTTAGATTTCAAATTTAAGTATAGCACGTGATGGACATGTGTTGTGTACCTATATGGCTGTATATATTCTCTCAATCTGACCATCCAATTGGTCTCAAATTTTACCAACATCAATATGTCACCATACTCTTCAATTCTAATGATCAAGATTTGAATATGAATTTCACCAAGTCCAGTAGTATCGGGACCATCTATTAAGTTTGATCGGGTTTGACTAACTTTGACTACACTTTGACCACGCCTTTCTTTAAATCCAATCGTTTAATTGTGACCATAATTTACTAGAATGAACCTTTCATTACACTCTTCAAATCCAACAGTTAGATTTTAAATCTAAGAATGGCACGTGATAGACATGTGTTTTATATCTATATGGCTATATATATTCTCTCAATCTGACCATCAAATTGGTCTTAAATTTTACTAACACCAATATGTCATCATACTCTTCAATCCTAATGATCAAAATTTGAATATGGATTTCACCAAGTCCAGTGGTATTGGGAGTATTTTGGTCAAATTTACCTATATTTTAGTAATGAGTTTATCTATTAATTCTTCCTTAAAAAATTCACTAGTTTTTAAATTTTTATCTGTTACTTATGAATATTCATTAATTTATCGTTATCTCTTTCTATTTATTTTAATAAAAATACACTATCTAATCTTAATTTAAATATTATTATTCTAATTCATTAAATTCTAATTAAATTTTCTTTTAAAAATACTTACCGTAATTGCTCCATTAGTAATTTTTTATTTTTTATTTTATTTTTGTTTTGAGGAACATTTTAGTGATTAGTCTTTTTTTTAAGCAAAAGTTTATAATTAATTTTTTTGTAAAAAGATAAACTTACCAAGTTAGTATCATTTAGACCACACGTTCCTTTCATTTAAAAAAAAAAAAAAAAAGGCCACACATTAAGTCCACACTTCACACTTTTCTAATTCATCACTTTGCCTGCATAAAATTTCATTTCCCACTTAAAATTTTTCATTTCCCACACAAAACATTTTATTTTCGCACCAATATTTCATTTCCCACTACACAAAACTCTCTCTCATTTTCTCTCTATCTCTCACACTCACTCTTACACACGCGCACAGATTTTGAAATTCACATTCACATTCACATTCACACTCACACACACAGCTCCGCCGACGCCGACGCCGACGAGGAGAGGTCAGCCCAGTGTCGCCGAGCCCAATGCCGATAAGGCCGAACCCAAGGTCTGAGGCACCATCAACAAGCTCCACCATCCGCCGGCGCCGCCCATCTCCAGCGAAACCCAGGTATTTTTTGTCTTTTTAGATTAGATTTCTCATTTTCTTTTTGTTTTTCTTTATCTCTAACCTTTCTCTGGTTTTTCTTAGGTTCGATTTCAACTCCTTGCTAGAAAAACACCTCAAAGTTTCAGGTTTTATTTTTGATGAATCATAATTTTTACACATATTTTATTTCTTATCATTTTTCATATGGATTTTTTGGTGTTGATTTGGTTGTGTGGGATTTATTTATTTCTTTGATGATTTTGATTTTGGTTGATGGATATGAGTTAGGGTTTATGATTTTTAGATCTGGGTTTTTTTTTATGGAGGTTTTAGTTATGGGTAATTTCACTCTTTTTGTATGAAATGGCTTTCCTTTAGGAAGATGGAAATTAGCTTCCCATGATACAAGATTCTTCCTTATAGTACTACGTCTAGATTGGTATTTTGTGGGGGTTTGTGCAGCTTGATGATTCATTGTTTGTGGAAATTGAAATTGGGCAGTCGGTGGTTGTGGATGATCCTGATGGGCCTTTCATTGTCAAGGCTTTTGATGCCAACCACTGCCCTGGTAATTTATTCTTCTTCTTTTATAGTTTTTGATTGACTCTGTATTGTATTTTATTGTTTAATTGGTCTGCTCATGTGGGTTTTGTGGAAATTGTAAAATTTTGTTCTTATTGTTGGATATTTCATATTAAATGTATATGAGTTTGATTTTATTTTGGTTTTGAATTGTTATCAGGGTTCTTTTGAATTAGTTTTGATTTTATTTTTTTGTTTAATAACCACCTTTGATTATTAGATTATGTACCAATATCTTTGATCCTCAATCTCACAAATTTTATATTAATTTTCTAGGAATCTCTTATCTCTTCTAATGAATGAAATCTGAACAGAGCTATCTTTTTGTCAGAAGTACCAATGATATTGATAGCCATGGTCGTTCTGTTAAACGCATAACTATAGGACTACTCGAGGGAGTTATCAATAGTGCAATGGACCAGTTGTTTATTCACTCCATATGCGTTTGAAATTTAGGTACAAAAAAACTTTCTTACACGCCATTAGAATAACTTCCAATTGCTCATTCCCTTGGCTTAATTTGGCTGTCATAGCATTTCATGGTCCCAAAACACAACCATTCTAGGCAATGCATTAAGTTTCTTGTAGATGTAAGGACCAAAGCGACTAGGAAGGATGAATATGGACTTCCATGCATCATAAACTTGTCTATTTTATATTTGTCTCCTTCATGACTCTTTGCTATATCTTATTCCATCAATTGCACATGAAAGCAGTAGGAAGTTGTTTAAGGAGTACATCACGTAACATAAATTTTCTATAGTCTGAGCTGTAAATCAATCAAAGCATTTGATATGGAGAATGGATATGCCCATGGAATTTTTAAGATCTTGAATCTTTTTTCCCAAAGAAACAAAAACAGTTTTTACATTTGCAAAATGGAATATTATTATTGACCCAAATAGGAAAGGGCCAAGTACTAGGGCCTAGGCTATAATTCTTGGCTAGCCCAACACTCAATCATGTGCCATGTGCATCATACTCTGATAAGTGATAATAGAAGCTGGCATGCAAGTGCAAGACATTGAAATTATAGAGCAAAAGTATGGGACTGATTTTGACATTTATATATGAACTAGAAGAGTCAATGATGGCCTCTGAAAAAACAGCCAAAGGATATTTAAAAAATAATGATTTGCATATTTTCACCTCTTAAAAAAAAATAATTATTTGCATATTTTCACCTCTTTATAAGATCTTTTTTTTTTTTTTTTTGTTATTTCATATATCAATCTGGAGATTTATTATTAAAAATCATTCTTTTGGTGTTTGAGAACTCAATTGGGATTTTGGAATAGAAATTAGTATAGCTACTGTATTGGTTCCACCTAAGCACACTTAAAAGTTTGCTCCCATGTGGTGATGGTGAACATATAGGCCCAACATCCGACTACGACTGTGGCCATCGCCAGAGGATGCCCATGAGCATATTAAGAACATTTGGGATAAGGCTGATTTGATCAAAGTTAGTGATGTGGAGCTTGAGTTCCTCACAGGGAGTAATAAGATTGATGACGAATCTGCTATGTCATTGTGGCCCCCCAGCTTGAAGCTCCTCCTTATCACTCCTGGTGACTTGGGCTGCAGATACTATACCAAGGTATGTCGGTGTTGGGTTTAACTTCATTTAATTTACTACATCCTTTCTACAAATGATTATCATATCTTTCGTGAAGTGGTTGGTGAACCAAGTCATGGTCGTATTCTTGGCATGGGAATAGGTATTAAGGCTAAGGATGTGTACGGCTTAACTTCATCTGGTAAAGGTTGTAGCAAACGTTGAAGAGAAGATTTTACAAAAGAAAAAGAAGATTTGGAGGTACGTCTTAGAGAGAAAATGGATTCCAAACTTGCAAAAGTTATGGAGAAGCTTGAGAAGTTTGCACAAAAGTTGCAGTGTCGATGGGCATACCACAACAATCTAACATAGATCCAGCTACCACGGTACAATCTCAAACTTATGCTTTTGCCTCTTGGATCTTCTACAACTTTCAATTGGTTTGTTGTGGTTTACAGCATGTATCTATTATAATATTATATTATTTTATATTTAGTTTTGACAAATGATAATAGGACTATGACACTATCTACTATTTTGACAACTATGTATAGGTTTTGTATTTAATTTTGTATATCATATGTGTTTTGTTGTTTACGTTTTTCACAATTGTTATATTATTTTAATTTATATTTAATTTTGATAGTGGTTTAAGTAATCAAATTAAGTTATTGTTATTGTTAAGTTAAAAAAAAAAAAAAAAAAGTTACCCTGAGCAATTTAGGGATATTAGAATTGGTAACTGCTCATGTGGTCGCTTTATGCCTCCATAAGCAGTTTGTAGGGATGCTGCACACTGTTTTAAATACAAAGCAGTGAATAGCAAACCTAACTTGTTAATCAGTCTCAAAACCTCTTTACTGAAAAGGTAAGTTGCAATACAACTTTCCTTGCTTATAGCTTATCCGAGACCATAAGGAGTTTACTGTTGTTTATGATATATTATTATACAATTAGATTTGATATGGTATATGTGTACTTATTTGTTGAAGCATTGATACAAATACAAATTCACTTTAATTCTTTCATTTTAACTCATGTTTAATGTTTTTTATTATTATTATTATTATTTTTAGGATGGTACTGGCAGAGATGAAGAGGACAACTCAGACAATAACATAGAGGTTGAAAACAACTTGGAGAGTGACTCAAAGGAAGACTAATATAGACCTTGTCATAGAATAGTTGTTTAAGTTTAAAACAAAGTTGAATTTTAGGATTTCTTTGTATATTTTATATTTTAAAGTTTGAACTTATATGAATTTTTATCTTTTGATGGATCAATTTTTAGTAATTATTGGACTATTGTATCAATTTTTAGTAATTATTGTACTGTTGTAACATGATAGTTAAACAAAAATGATATAAAATAAATTAAAAATAAATAATAAAATATTTCAAAAATTATATAAAATATTACCACCAATGACATAAAAATTTGGTCATAAATAACTTTATAGTGATGACGAAGTCCCTCGCAATTAATAGAATAGCGACACCCTTAACCTCTCGCTAAAAATAAGTTGCGAGGGGTTAAAAATCCTCACAAATAAATTTTAGCGATGTTATTATTGCGAGGGTATAAGTATCCTCACAAATAGTTATTAACGATGACGGCTTCTTCTCGCTAAAAATAAGTTGCAAGGAGTTTAAATTTTAGTGATGCCATTATTGCAAGGGTATAAATGTCCTCGCAAATAGTTATTAACGACGACTGCTTCCCTTTGCTAAAAATAAGTTGCGAGGGGTTAAAAGCTCTTACAAATAAATTTTAGTGATGCTATTATTGCGAGAGTATAAATGTTCTCACAAATAGTTATTAACGACGGTTGCTTTCCCTCGTTAAAAATAAATTGCGAGGGGTTAAAAGCTGTCACAAATAAATTTTAGCGATGTCATTATTTGTCACTAAAAAGTATGTCGTCAATTTGGAATTCGCAAATAACTAATTGCGAGGGTATAAAGGTCCTCACAAATAGTTGTTAACGACGACTGTTTCCCCTCGCTAAAAATAAGTCGTGGACTTTTCTCGTCGTTTGGAAATATATTTGTGACAGTGAATTTGTTTAGTAGCGACGGTAAATTGCCCTCGTAAATTATTTATTTGCGAAGGTATGGTTGCAAAATCTCTTTTAGTGACAAGTGCAAATACGACGGCCTTCGAGGGCCATATGCCCTCGCTAATAACTTTTTGCGACGATATTTGAATTTTTGCGAGGGCATATGGTTCTCGCTAGTAGACTCTTTTCTTGTAGTGGATGGTGTTAAATTTTGCTCGGTAGGAGGACATCTTATGACCCGGTTTGATATGTTAGATTGGGCATTAGGTCTAGCGCGCTTTACTAATGCATTGTTGGGAAAGTGGCTTTGGCCTTATGCCATGGAAACATATACGTTATGGAGAACCGTGGTAATTATAAAGTGTGGAAATGAACTGGGCAGTCTGGTTTTAGGAGTGCTTAAGGAACCCTATGGTGTGTCTCTTGAGAAACATGTGGGAGGTTCTCTAATGTTTTGTCAAGTGATAGGTGGGAAGTGGCTTCCATGTTTGTTTTTGGCTTGATCTATTGTGTGGGGAGGTTACATTTAAGGAGGCTTCTTCAACACTATTGTATAGCCCAAAATAAATATGTTTTTTTTTTTTTTTTGTGTGTTGGAATATGATTTGGAATGATGGAGTTATTCATTGGGACATCTTGTTCACCAGATTTGTCCATGACTGGCAGATGGGGAGTTTACTATAATTTCTTGGTCTTTCGTACTCCACCAAAATTACAAGGGATGGCGAAGACTGGATGTGTTGTATCCCCTGCTAGGATTGGTATTTTTGAAGTTCTATTATTAGGTTCTTACTACTGGAAACCCACTATACTTTTTGTGGAAAAGCATTTGGAAGAATAAGTTTCCTACTAAAGTAGCTCTTTTCACATTGACAACAGCTAGAGGTTCCTAATTCACTGTGATTATGTGCAAAATTTATGTTTTTTTTTTTTTTTTTAAAATTTATTTATTTTATTTTTATTTTTTTGTGGACTCCATTGGGATAAGTCTACAGAGGGTAGTGGATTTGCTGGCATGTTGGAGAGGGCTTAAGGTAAACATCTTGCTGATCTATGAGGAGCCATTCCACTATATGTCATGCAGACCCTTTGGAAAGAAAGAAAGCAATGTACTTTTGAAGGAATTCAGCATTCATGTTCTTGGAGGAATTTTTAAATTTATGAAACTTTCAGTGAATTTTGGAGCATCCCTAGTATACTACCTGTGGACATGGGGAGTTTCCTCTTTCCTGCAAAATTCTTTAGAAAATTTTGTGCTACATCAACTTTGGTAAGAGAGCAAAATTCGATCTTGTTCAATCATCTTTGAGAGACCCAACTTAGTTTCACTTGCCACCCTAGTCCAAATTTTATCGAAAACCCAGCTGCCATACAATCCAAGAAACCCATGATTCACAGCTAATGTTTATTCCTATATTTTAAAGGCCTCTGTTACATTTGATTTGTATGCCCCTCTAGTTCTTTTGAATTTAAATTTTCTATTTGTTAGATCCAACATTTTGGCAAACAATATTAAAAATTTAATGTCAAAAGTGTTGTCCACGGCGATGGGTCTAGGAAACTTTAGATGGGGGAACCAAAGCAAGGAAATTCAGTTTGTTCAATAGGACATATGAAGTATAATTTTCTGATGGTCAAAGTAAAATTTCTGTTTATCCATCATGCCAAATTGAAAAGTTCTAATAAGGGGGCTTTGGCGTGCAAGGATTGCCTTGGCCTCCTTCAATTCACTCTTTGCTTGTCTGTTTGTTGCTTTAGTCCATTTAAAGAATATTATTGTATGGTAAGTAATAATCAAGAGAAAATTGTATTATTAAAGGCAATCTTCTACTTTTACTTTTACAATTTTAGTAATGACTATATAGGGGTGGCAATTGCGTTGGGTTTGGTGGGTTTCTAGTGTATTTTGTTGGCCTGTTGGCTAACTGGTGAAGGGTTGGGGTAGTGGGTCTTAGTTTAGAACATTAGTCAATAAAAGGAAAAGGGTGTTTTTTTATTCTTTAGGTTGTTAGTGATTTTGTTTTGTAACATTGATTTGTGGGTGGTGGTTTGTGGTTGCAGGCATAGTTGGACAAGGCAAATTTCGTTTTTGTGTTGCCATAGTTGGACAAGGTAATTTTGGATCCCATAATTGCGAAAGTTTAGTATGTGCAAATTGAATGGCTGATGCAATTGAAGTTCTAGACAGCCAGTTGGTTGTAGTGTGCATGTGTGACAAGTATGATTTGCTATTTTGTCCATGTTCTTTTGCATGTTTATGTCATCTAGAATTTTGAATTATATTATGAAACCTGGGTTACAATTCTATCTATTTGGGTAACGTGTGGAAAAGTACCAAACATGGACCAAAACAAGAAATTTGGGTTCTAAGATGGATCTATTTGGAACTCTCAGGTTTGTACAATTTTAATTTTTAATTTCTATTTATGGCTCTTAACATTTGATTTGCATGTGTTCCTCTTTTCTTGTTAGTTAAAAATAAAAAAATTAAAATCAATTATTAATATTTTGTTCATTATATTGAAATGGCTTTTTCTGGATTATTAGTGCGACAACTTGGTGTGGCTACTAGAGTTTTTCTCTTTTGTTTTTATTTTATTGCATTCCCTAACTACGTTCTGCATCAACTTGGGGAGTTGGTGTGGACACTAGATTTGTTTCTGATTTTTACTTATTTGAGACATCAAATTTCAGACTTTTATTACTTTTATGTATTTCAATTTTTAATTAGTTTGGGTTTGTTGTGATTAAGGATTATGTGGGATTTAATTGTGGCATGATTAAATCTTTCATATTGATTTGATCCTATAAGCCCTATTAAAATAGTGGCTATTGTAATTGTGAAGGGACTGCCTTTTGAATAAGAATTTTCTAATGAGAAATTCTCTCTTGCTTGGTGGTGATTTCAAGCACAATTAGGTGGTGAAGTTAGGGTTTCTCCCTTTTGTTTTTATTTTCTTGCTTTCCTCAGAACGTTCTGCGTCACAGGTCACTAGTTTTTTCAGTGTCAAGTAAAATCATATGTTGGATTTTCCTTTTGCAAGTTCTCTACCTCCTTAATGGATGAAAATAACTCTGGGATTTAGTGCTTTATTCATCCAGCATGTTGTTGTCAAGGACTTACAATATGCAATCCTTGTGAATTGTTGTGCCAACAATTTTATTGTAAATAAAAGACCAGCAATTCACTTTGTAATTAGGTAAAAACATGATTGCTTGGATCCATCCTAGTATTTTCAATTTGTGTGTGTGTGTTTTTTAATTCCGCTTTTTTTATAAGTAATAAAATTGTATTGTGGTTATTCTATATTTTTGGTCAAAATATTCATTTTTTTAGTTCACTGGATTTGTTAATCAAGCCCTTTCTGTTAATATGTAGATCATGTGTGTGTGTTTTTTATTTTTAATTCCGCTTTTTCATAAGCAATAAAATTATTTGTTGTGGTTATTCTATATTTGTGGTAAATATATTCATATTTTTAGTTTGCTGGATTTGCTAATCGAGCCCTTGTTGTTAATATGTAGATCCTATTTAGCAGACCTATTCGTTGGATTTTGGCCCTCCATGGAGATGTAGTCGTGCCATTCATGTTTGCTGGAGTTTTGAGGTGATCATGCTTACCTGTATTCTTCTCTCTCTCTCTCTCTCTCTGATATATAATTGCACAATTGTATTTCAAATAAAGTGGCTTGGCTTGGCTTGGCTTGTCTTTGGCTATGTTTTCCATTGTTGCAAAATGAGCTTTTATTCAAGGGTTTTGAAGTATAGTGTTCCTTAAGGGGATGACATTACATCTCCCTAATTCAATAATCGGCAGTCTTTGTTAGAAACATGTTTATTTATCATTTTGAAGATCTACGATGATATGGAATTCATTATGGGCCTAAGAAATTGATTCGCTAAGTGGGGCATTGTTGCATTTAGGGATATTGCATTGTCATTATTGACAAATGAGTTGTTGTCAATGGAGGAAATGAATTACCTTTGGAGATCTAGGCATTGATGCTAGAAATTTGATTTTCACCAAATAATTTTGAGGAGAGAAGGGGAGGATGAGGCTCATAATTCTACATTTTTAGCCCACCCCACAACTCCCAAGGTAGCTTGGAAACCTATAAACTATCATCCATCCTCCTTTCTTAGCAATGTGGGGTTCATCTATAGGTGCCTGAAGGTTTATTTTTTATTAGTTATTTTGAGGATAAATTTTTTCTAGGTGAGATTCTCATACTTGTAACTAGCAGATTGATGTAACCCAACCTATTATGTAAATTTAGTCCATGGACTAATACTCAAGTTTTCAAAAAAAAAAAAAAAAAAAAAAAAAATTGCTAACAAGATGATAACAAAAATACTAAAGAAAAAAGCATTTGTAGACTATTCAAAGTTCATGTTGGTCAATGAGCCAACTTTGTGGTTGTAAAAATATATTTGTATTTTAATATCATATGGGGTTGTAAAAATCTGGGCTTTATTTTCAGTTAAACAAGTGAAGATATTCCATTAAAGCTTTTACTACGGTAGATAAGGCATTAGCAGAAACTTGTGCCACATACAGTTGGGAGATCCATCCATTGATCCATATTGTAAAAAGAGGGGAAAAAATACCATAGGAAAAAATACAAGAAATTTTCTGTTTGCCCTAACTAGAATGAAATAGTAGTCCAAAATCTAGCAGAATACGAATGTTGTCATATTATGTTCACCTTTGATTATATCATTTAAGGGAAAAAGTGATTTGGTAAGAACTTGGGAAACTAATAGACTAATAAATAAAATCTATGCATAAATATAAGTTACAATAGACTAATAAATAAAACCTATATATGCATAAATACAAGTTTATCTCGGCATGTCAAGGTAATAAAAAAAAATTGTCTAAATCTGTTTGTGGTTTGCTAAGTTGTGTATTTTGGTTATTGTTGTTGCATAGTTTTTCCAATATGTCCATTTATATTCATTTGCTTCTTTAATTTACATGCATCAAATATTGAATATTCAAATGCAAAGCATGGGATGAATGATCATCACAAGTCTTACTACCTTTATCACTTAGGATTCTATTATCTATATATGTGTGACGCATAAATTATTTCCTGGATAGGCTACTGGATGCATATTCTTCCATTCCTATAAGAATAGGATGGATAGAGTGAAAAGCTATTAGAACCTTTTTTGCTTATGTCTTTCTAATCTGTTGTTGACGGGCTACATTTTGCAGATTTTACTCTCCAGGCATTTGAATCCTGTCTGGCCAATTGGAGGATTCATACTTTCAACATCACTTTACTTTGGACTCAAGGTTATTGCATATTGCAAACTCTTTATTGTTTTCCTTTTTATTCATGCCAAAATTATAAGTGAAAGGATGTGTTTATTGATTATTCTTTACAAATCCTATTAGAGTTAAGCTGTACATAACATCTACGAGCTAAAACTGATGCCACACCAACTCTTATACTCAGTTGAAACTAATGTTAATTTGAAAAATTGCAAGGCTTAGCAGAGAAAGTGATTTGTTCCAATTGTTAGCTTCTCTTGTGATTTGTTAAAATTGAATAAAATTCAGTCCTCAAAACAAATGTAAGAAATTAATATTTGGATTTACCATGCTTTTGTTCCTCTAAACTTGTTGATTTTTCTAAACACTAGGTCCATGCATGTATATTGCAGCACTTGAGAACTTGATAGATATGCTTACGAAAATGTCATTTATGCTTGAACTGGCCTCTGCATTTTTACAATTGAAAAAGGAAAAAGAAGTGGAAGTGCATCATTTTTTTAATGTTAGTTTACATTTTGTTTGCTTATAGGCGTTATAATCATGACTGCTAATGTATTTACCCACAGTCTGATGTTGCTTCCTCATGAGCCTCTCTCTCTATCATTTTTCTTTTTTGGCATTATTTCTCTTTCTTCTTGTGACTCAAATTATCATCATCAGCAGAAACTGAGGCCAGAGTGTACTAACCACCCCCACCATAGCCTCATAAATTATAGCACCACCCACCTCTCCTCACACTGACAATTTTTATAAATACATATTTATGAATATATATATATATATATATTTATATATTTAGCTTCAAATACATATATTTCTTGTGCACAGTTTCGAGGTGGATCAGTGATGAGTCCTTATTGGATTGATGTCACTCACTGGTTTGAACCATTCATTCTCTAGTTTCTCTTCATTTTTCTCCCCACCATATATAATTAGTTTCAACCCTTATTGACCTTCTCTTTTGAAAAACAAGCGCACAAATTTATTGAAGAATTACCAACTCCTTTTTTTCGCCTTAAATTTCTGAACAAAGTGTTGAATTTGGTTGGAAAATAGTTTTGGTTGGGTATGGATTTGGACTGAAGCATTTAAGGAAGAGTTATTAGTTATCCACCACCACTCTTTAAATAAAGAAGGAAACAAAATTTCAAAAACTAAAAACAAAAAACAAAAACAAAAACTATAGCTTTGGTCAATCATCTACCCCTCACTCCTCTACTTTTAGGAATTACAACACAAAGAATAGGCAATGGAGGACTTCTAGATGGCTTATAATTTATTTCTACCAATCCCATATTTATTTGAATGTTGTGCATTCTTTTCCTTCTCTTTTTGTCAGTAATTATTATCCTGTGTAAATTCCAAATTGTATAACATTAAAACAAAAGGAGATACAATAGGCTGAACGGGTGATGGAAAAATTTATGGCATCTTTTGCTTTCAGTGATTTAAAATTGTGGGGGCTTATGCTTAGTAAGACTAACACTGAGTAACACATGGCTGCTGCTAATTGCAAAGTTTCCTTCCTTCTTTAAATTTTGTTAAGTTTTATTTTACTCTATTTTTGATAAATAAAGAAGGGGTGATCCTAAAGTTTGGCATGTTTGTACAGGATGGTGATGTAGAAGTTGACCCTTTTGGCATATTTGTACAGGATGGCGGTGTAGAAGTTGACTCTCTTGGCATGTTTGTATAGGATGGTGGTCTAGAACTTGTTCTAGAGAAGTAATTTAATCATACTTTTTTCAACTGGAAATTGGCTGATGGGATGTACCATGTTCTATATTTTTTGTGATGTAAAAATCTTTTGGTAATTTTTTGTTGGGAACTTGTTTAGTTTTGGTAATGAAATTATCTGTTTGCTAGCAATTGGTTGGGAATTGTTTATGTATATTGTTTGTTGAGTGCTTGCAGATAATTATTGGTTGGGAATGTAGTATAAATTATTTGGGCAGGAAGTACAGATTTAGCAAGAAAAAAAAAAGGGGAAAAAAAAACCTATAGCTGCGTTTTTAAAAACGCGGCTATAGACAAAAATAATGTAGGGGGCTTCAGCCGCGTTTCAAAAAATGCAGCTATAGGTTTGAGCCTATACCCACGTTGTAAAAAACGCAGCTATAGGTTTAGGTTATAACCGCGTTTTAAACGCAGCCCAAAGCGGGTCTATAGCCGCATTTTGTAAAAACGCAACTATAGGCTTAGACTTGTAGCCGCGGTTAAAAAAACGTGGCTATAGACTCGCAGGGCTATTGTTGCGCAGTATAAGCTGTGTTTGTAAACGCAGCTATAGGTATAGCTACGTTTTTAGGGTCTATAGCTACATTTTTGAAACGTGGCTATATTACAGATACTTTTTTTTTTTTTTTTTTTTTTTTAAAATTTAAAATTCATGACTGCACATTCTCTTAAGTCTTAACCTTAGTACGGTAATAATATTAATTTATGATTGGTTTTAAACTTAGAATCTCGCATTCACAGAATATACTTTTTGGCAATTGCTAATTTCTCTGCTGGGAATTTCAATCCATGTTCCAAGTCAATTGGATCCATTTATCTTAATATCAAGCTAAATATTATCCAGTCTATTTTTTGGTAATTTACTGTAGTATTTTATTGGGTATCATGGGCTTAACATGATATAGTTTCATAGCTATTCATATGAAGCCGAGTCTCTTACACAACATTTTACAAGGTAGTTCACTCAATGACCCCGACCCAATTTTTCAATTTCTTATTTAAGTGAGGATCCAAGGAAGACAAATTGAGTATTATACCTATGGCACTCCTCCATCAGAATCTTCTTCCCATTAATCTTGGAACACATTAGAGGCTTGCAATACTCAAAAGTTGAACCCACTACACCTTGCTCAATTTTATAAATCCAAGTCCAGGAAGTCTCTTCCCCATATTCTTTCATCAACCAAACATAATTATAAATCTCATCAACGATCACAATAAAACAGAGCTGTCCTTCTAATACTTCCAAACATGTCACACAAGAATCGGGTACTTTAAGTGGCGTTCTAATGACCCAAAATTTCTCCGTGGCAAGATCGAAAGCAACAATATTCTTCGGACTCTACCCTTCCTCAGCCACTAGCCAATGCAAAGCTCCATTCGAGAACACCGAGTCAGAACATATCGACCATTCCTTGTTTGGCCATTCATCTTCAATTTTTTTCCAACACTGTAACCTAAGTCTACATACCTTAACTTCAAACTCCTTTCCAGGCTTGTCCATATTAAAAAATCTTACAACCCTCAAAACCTTACAGTCATCATTATGCTTATCATACCCGAATGCTAAACTAATAGGCCAAGAATTTGAAAAACCATAAGGTTTCTCAATTGGCTCGCTAGGCAATTTTCTATACTTCCTTATCAATGGATTCCAAATCGCGATCTCTTCCCCCCATTGATTATAAATGCAAAACAAACCATCGCAACAACTCAAGATGTCGGTGGACATATTTGAACAGTGCAGTGGCTGGTAAATTTCCAAAGGCTTGCTGAAGCGATTCTCGTCATGGAAAACTGACAGAGAAGTAATCAAAGGGAATACAAGCGTTTTGTTCCTGGACAATGAGAGTGCGATCTGTGTTGGACTCAATAGAGCGATGGAGGTGTAGCTTGATGAAAGCTTAACCATTGATTAGGATGTAACATCGGTTGGAAACGCAGAGAAAGCGTACCAGAGATTTCACAGGTAATCGGGAGAGTATATCGGTGATTATATCTAAAGGAAGATTGGACATCACTGGAAGTGACTGTAGAGCGGTGAGAGCATAGAGGTTAGGGTTGGTGAGAGCTGAAAGAAAGTGAGCATATAAACGTTAACGGTTACTTGAAAGTGACCTAAGGTAGCGGCGCACAGTGAAATAGTGCTGTACATGACTACGTGTATGGTGTGGCACGACTTAAAAGGCCAGTTTTGGTGTCTAAGCCCATTTCTTGGTGATGAGCTTGGGAAGTAGTCTACATTTGTATCTGGGTGATGAGCTTGGTATCCAAGCCCATAACTGATAACCTTTTTTTTTTTTCCTCCTCAAGGGTCAAAACAGTTGTTTTTTTCTTTTTTTGTTGCTTGTGTTTCTCCTTAAGAGTCAAGAGAAGAGAAAACACTGACAAAGAGTTTATGTATTTTCCAATTGCAATAGAGACATCCAAGGTTCAAATTCCTCCACAAATTATTGAATTAAAAAAAAAAAAAGTTGTTTATCAACCATACCAGAAGATATCAATAGGCTTTGCACAGTTCATAAAATTAATGGTTTCCTTTTGATTGTAACACCCTAAAATCCAAATTAAATAGTGGTATAATGCATTTAGTGGTCCTCTCTTAAATCCTTATGGTTAAACTTTGTAAATTTTCTCTCATAAAATAAAGAACTTTGTCAATTTGGATATCTAGTTTGGAATGCCAATGAAGTTTCAACTTTCAAGTTATCCCCATGGAACATATATTTCGCAACGAACTTTTGGTATTTACTATTTAGAAGCCGCTTGATGGAAAAAGCTAAAAGGAGATGGTAGTTATTTCATCACAATGTTAGGAATCCGGTAGTTCCTAATGGGGATGGATAGGAATTATAGGGGGATTGATGAGAATTGTAAAGAAACTGACTAATTCGAGGTAGTCAACCTCCATAGAGAAAGAGAGAGATATTCTAAAGCACTAAGAAATTGGTTTATTTTTCAATTGATATCTCATATTGGATTACAATCATGTATTTATAGGAGTCTAGCTCTAATCTCATTGGCTCACATGGCCTCATCCTATTGGTTCTATTATTCCCCATGTGTATTAATAATTCCAACATGTGCTAAATGTGATTAACATGCTTGGAATTGTAACTAACTAACTAACTAACTAAATCTCAATACAACAATCATTATCCATATGCTTATAGCATTCTAACATTTCCCTCCCCTTGAAAACACCTTGCCCACAAGGTGTTGTGAAATAGCATCTTCATCAAAGGAGATCTTTCAATGGACCAATACCATAGTGACATTTTGATCACCATATTCATGCATTTCTCTTTGACAAGCGGTCTCGTGCACATGAAGGTTTCTTCTTCGTAGATCTTCAAACTTTGCTCAAAGTCTTGAGCCTTCAATGGTTCTTCAATCTTCAAGGTCTCATTGGTTCTTTGAACATTGGAATGTTCTTGTATCCTCAAAACTTCATTTGATTCTAAAACCATTAAAATTGTTGAAACTTGTATCTTGGATTCTTGGATCATCGATACTTGGATTGCCAATTCTTGAATCGTAGACTCTTGAATGGAAGCCTCCATTGGTGCATCAAGAATTGGTTCTTGGAAAATCATCATCTTCTTTTTTGTTGGTTCTTTGGACTGAACTTCAAGGGTTGCGTCTTCATGTATATCATCATCCCCTTTGACACAAAAATTAACATCCTGGCTTACAACAACAGTAGTAGATTCTTGGAATTTGATTTGTTCTTCGAATTCCATTGAATCAAGAGATTGTAAGTCCTCTTCCATCATGTTCTCAAAATCCTCTTGCAATATTGAGAGCTCTTCATTCATGGCCTTGTTAGATTCAGCCAAGGCCTTGAATTTCTTTGAAATAGCCTCGTTAGATTTTGTCAAGGCCTTAACCTTTTCTAAAACTTCATTCACCATTTTCAAGATCAACGGCTTTGATACAAAATGTTAGGAATTCGGTGGTTCCTAATGGGGATGGATAGGAATTATAGGGAGATTGATGGGAATTGTAGAGAAATTGACTTAATTCGAGGTAGTCACCCTCCATAGAGAAAAAGAGAGATATACTAAAGCACTACGAAATTGGTTTATTCTTCAATTGATATCTCATATTGTATTACAATCATGTATTTATAGGAGACTAGCTCTAATCTCATTGGCCCACATGGCCTCATCCTATTGGTTCTATTATTCCCCATGTGCATTAATAATTCCAACATGTGCTAAATGTGATTAACATGCTTGGAATTATAACTAACTAATTAACTAACTAAATCTCAATACAACAATCATTATCCATATGCTTATAGCATTCCTAACACACAAGGTCTGGACAATGGCATTTTGTGTAGTATTAGAGCATTAAATTTTAGATCTGAGAGCATAAACAACTTAGTTTACCCTAGGTTGCTATTGCTAAAAAGTTTCAACAAACAATCGATCTCTCTGCCTCTCCACATGCCGCTGGTCTTTCTTCCTCTCCCCCATGCCACCGATCTCTGAACCCATTTTGTTGTGATGACCCATTATCAAAATTTATTTTGAATTTCTAAGAGATATGTTCTTTTAAGACTTTTGGACTATATAACTTGATTATTGGATGATTTATGTGAATGATGTGTGTATTTTTTTATATTCTCTAACTTTATGTCATATGATGTAATTTTTTTTGTTATAATTTATTAATTTACCTAAATAGAGTATTTTATTTTATTTTAGTTGCTTTTTATAATATAATTTATAATTTAATTAATTGCTAAACCTACAACAATTCAAACAATGAACCAATTCTTTAATCTGGTCAACTTCCAATACAGTTTTGATATGTTTAAAACAATGTCTTAAAAACTCATTAAGAAAGCATTGTTTATTTAGTTCTAGCTTCTTACCAAAAAATAAGTATGTATTGAATCAAATTCAAAGTGAACGAATATTTGCAAAACTGCGATTTTGCAGTTCTTCAACTTATTCTGATTTTGAAATCAAACATTGAATGGTTGATATAAACAATCGGGTAAATTGCAAATTACACCCCTAAAGTTTAGGAGTGATTAGATTTTACACTCTGAAGTTTCAAAATTTGGATTTTACTCCCTGAAGTTTGGTGATATTTGGATTTTTACACCCTAACGTTTCAAAATTTGGATTTTACCCCCTATAGTTTAGGAGTGTTTGGATTTTACTTTTTAAAGTCTTAGAGTGTTTGGATTTTACACCCTAAAGGTTTAGAAATTAGGGGTGTAAAATCCAAACACCCCTAAACTTTAGGGGGGTAAAATCCAAGTTCTAAAACGTTAGGGTGTAAAATCAAAATGCCCAAACTTCAGGGGATAAAATCCAAATTTTGAAACTTTAGGATGTAAAATCCAATTACCACCAAACTTTAGGGGTGTAATTTTCAATTTACCCTAAACAATAAAAACAAACCACTATTAGTTTCTTTAAAACTTTCTCCCCTCTCCCCTTGTGTGTGTTAAAATATTTAGTATTCTAAAAAAAAAAAAAAAAAACAAATACTGTTGGGTTATTTTAATGAAAATTTATTTTGATAAAGTTTGTCAAACTTTATGGTAAAAGAAAATTTAATATTTTTATCAAAATAATTTAACAGTATTTGTTTTTTTTTTTTTTTTTTCTTGAGAATACTAAATATTTTAACACACACAAGGGGAGAGGGGAGAAGGTTTTAAAGAAACTAACAGTGGTTTGTTTTTGATTGTTTAGGGTAAATTGAAAATTACACCCCTAAAGTTTGGTAGTAATTGGATTTTACATCCTGAAATTTCAGAATTTGAATTTGACCCCCTGAAGTTTGGGTGTTTTGATTTTACACCCTTGTGTGTGTCAAACTTTATCAAAGTTTGACAAACATTAAAATTAAAATAAATTTTGACTAAATGAATGTTAGTGGCTTAATGTCTATGGCAATATTTCTTTATCAAATACATTAAAACGTTTCCTTTCAAATGTATTTGCCTTATACGTTACGGTTTGGTTTTTTTTTTTTTTTTTTTTTTTTTTTTTTTTTTTTTTTTTTTTTTTTTAGAATACTAAGTATTTTTAACACACACATGGGGAGAAGGGAGAAAGGTTTTTTTTAAAGAAATTTACATTGGTGTATATCCAAAATGGCCTAACTCTTGGATACACAGCACATGTTTTAAACCTCTTTAACTCACACTCATTTTCCAACACACATGGGGAGAGGGCAGAAGGTTTTTTTAAAGAAATTTACAGTGGTGTATATCCAAAAGGGCCTAACTCTTGGATACACAGTACAGGTTTTAAACATTTTTAACTCACACTCATTTTCCAATATGGGATTAACCCACTTTTTAGTCATATGATATATGAAAAGAAGCTATGGCATTAATGTCATTGAACTTATTCGGACCACGCAATGCTATAAAGTTTCCCACTTAACTATTTATTTATTTATTTTTTTTTTTGGGTCGTGGTTAGCCTAGGTGAAATATAAATATATAAATTTCTCTCTAGCCACCTAATGATGTTTTATGTAATATTTTAAGCTCTGACGCTGCTGGTTTGTATTCCTTAAGGCTTACTGCCACAACTTCACCTTTTATGACTTCCTAGTTTAATGCATATCCCTCTTAACCAAAAAAAAAATAAAAAATCTCTCTAGCCATCTCACTTGGGTAGCTAACTTTATTTGAGAGCTTGCCTAATATATATTACATAAATGTAATGATCAAAACTTTTTTTTTTTTTTTTTTTTTAATGTAGACAATCATACTTTCTACGCAATATATTTCTGAGGTAAAAGAAAAGTACTATTGAGAACTTCCTATCTTATAAGTGGTGTAAGCTTGAAGGATAATTAGCAAAGGTGGCTGAGTTGTTGTATCCCGAGGGCAGCACGCACAATGTTAGTCTACTATACCGAAAACCCCGTAAACACGTGTATCATCTCAAGACAGTGACTTGGTCCACGCCTCATCCCTGCCATCTAAAAATGTATATGAATTAACGGTAAATTACTTCTTGTTATGAGATTCCTGTAAAGTATCATCAAGGAACATCTCTCCACTATTCTCTAATTTTAAAATCTAAGTTATGTGAATTTTAATCATTTATATGATATGTTGAATGTAATGAAATTCAATTTATTTATCAATTATTGTTCAAAGGAACAACAAATACTAAGCAATATATTTTATTTAATTTTTTTTATATACGTTGTCTTTTAAAATTTTTTTTTTTTTTGAAAACGTTGTCTTTTTAGAATTAATTACTCTTGTTTTAAGTTAATTATATCACATACTAATTTGATGTTGCCCCCTGAATCAAAGTATTCCTCTCAAAAAAAAAAAAAAAAAAAGTATTGCCCCATTGCTTCCTATGAATTGGAAACCTGGACTGGACCGTATGATCCGACCGAATTAACCGTGAACGGTTCATGATAGTGGTTTTTTATATACAAGAACCGGGCATGTAAACAATATGAGAGAACTGCTTGAACTAATGTCTAACTTGGAAAACCATTCAAACCGTAAGTCGGTTCAACTGTAAGTCTGTGAAGAAAATTGCTTTCCGATCTAAAATTCTTTGGATTTGAAGTGAGAAAAAAAAATAATAAAAAGAGAAAATGATGAAGAAGATCCGAAAATGAAGCAAAAAATATAAGAAGCATTGATGGTATGGTAGGATCTAAAAAAGAAGAAAAAAGAAAAAAAGAAAAAAGAAAAAAAAGAAGAAGATGAGATGAGTCGCAGACATGAGGAGGAAGAAGGAGAGGGTGCTGGGAAACTGTGTAAAGGAAGTAAAGCATCACAAAAGGAAAGTAATAATGTGAAGAGATAAATCTGAAATGACGTGGGTGAGTGGGAGTCAAAATGTAATAATGAGATTAAAATTGAAAATGAACCCTCTTCCCAGGTTTTGCAAAATGCAAATAGTCAAATACTTCGTGGATTGTTTGATGAACGTCAATTATGCCATTGTACTAGTACACTAGTAGTGCTACTTAATTTTCTAAAAGTCTTGAGTTTTTACTCTTTTTTTCCTTCTTTTTATTTTTATTTTTAAATCTCATCATCTCTACTCTTATTTGGATTTTTTAAAACGTTATAGGCAATTAATTAATTTATGTCATTTAGGTATAATAAGAATAAGTAATAATCTTTTATTTGAAAGTTTTTTTCAATTTTTAAAGATATTTTAGTCAAATTTGCTAATATTTACAAATTTAATATCTTTATATTTATTTTATTTAATTATTAAATTAATTATGAAATCATCACGGTTCGACCTTAGTCGAACCTTTAAGACCTTAAACATCTCCCATTAATGGTTCTTTGAATGGTCTAGGTCTGAAACCATGGTTTCATTACTCCTTCAAAACTTCACCCACGAAATGTCTACTTTCTCTAGCCCTGCTTTTCAATTTCCTCAAGAGTCAAGACAAGAGAAAATATCGATACAGAGTTTATGTATTTTTGAAGGTGGCACTTACACAATTGAACTTCAGATAATTCAGCTGAAGTGTCAAGTTATTATTTGATTAATTCTATATCTGAAATCTAAGAACTTGCTTCACTTGTGTGCTTTCCATGGGCATAAATTGTTCCGCTTTGATTAAAACGAACCCTGAAATCCAAATTAATCAGTAGTATAATAATAATAATAATGCATTTAGCGTTCTTCTTTTAAATCTCCATGGTTAAACTTAGTATATTGTTCGAAAAACCAATGAAATTTTCTCCACGGAACATATATATGCAGTTAACTTTTGGTATATTATTTCCAAAAAGCACATAATAGAAAAGGCTAAAGGAGATGGTAGTGATTTATCATGATTCAAAAAATGGGAATGGTCAAAGAACTAGAAATATTAGGTCTAGTTCCCAGTTTTGACCAATTTTTTACCGGTTATTGACTTGATCAGTGTCTAATTTTCGATTGAGATGGTCGGTTTGAATTTTAAAATGCTGGATTTTATCCAAGTTCTAGACAATACTGTTTTGTATAATATTATATATTATCTTCTTTTTTTTTTATAATGATTTTACAAAATATACATTATGTTCAATTGATCATACAAAAAAAAATTGTAATGTAGAGTAGACTCAGAGGAACACAATCATTTATTGGAAATTTATAACGATGAATTAGTACACTGTTACAAATAGTAAGGGGTTTTAACGACCGTTAATTCTAGAAAGTGTAATTTCATTTATAGAATTAGATTCTTCACTAGTTGATTTGTTAGTACCATAGTAAGTACCCTTCACAATAAATGCAGGTTGTTTTGGAGAAGGAAGAGGTGTGTCATTACCCAACATAAAAACAATTGTTGACATGGTTGGCCGGTCTGTTGCATGTTCTTGCACGCATAAAAGCCCAATTTGAATGCATCTCAAAACTTCATTACTAGGGTATGTCTCATCTAGTGACCGGTCGACCATTTTAATGGCATTGTCTTCTCTCCATAGGTCCCAAACCTGAAGACAAGATATTTTTCATGTTAAGCTCAACAATAAAGGCTTAATTAATTTTGTTGTTATTGTTTGCATATGTACTTACATGTCCAATCAAATTTGAGGAAGGACCATCATGATCACAAATACTGTTCTTTTTACCAGTAATGATCTCTAGTAGCAATACCCTGAAGCTATATACATCAGACTTTATTGAAAATAGTCCTTGCATTGCATACTCAGGTGACATATAACCACTGCGGTAGCACAATGAAAAGGATGGTATTAAGCCTCAACATAAAATGATCAAAGATAGCCCTTTGAGCACTAAAATACTTGTGACATTTGAAGTAACACAATATGAAAACAAATTATAAAGATATTCTTAATATTTTTTCTTACAAAGGCATGTAGTTTGTACTCTCCTTAGATATAAAAATAGTAGTCAAGTAATTGTTTAAAAAAGTATATCTTTGTTTTTTAGCACACTTACTATGTTCCAACGACGCAGTTTGTATTAACTTCAATTTGGTCCCCTCCAACAATTCTAGCCATACCAAAATCTGAAATTTTTGGATTCAATGCATTGTCAAGTAGAACATTGCTGGCCTTTAAATCTCTATGGATAACTCTTAATCTTGAGTCTTGGTGAAGATATAAGATCCCTCGAGCAATTCCACAAATAATCTCAAATCGCTTTCCCCAATCTAAACATGACCTTTTTGTTTCATCTAAATCAAGAAATGAGAACTTGGATTAGATTGCATTGCATTTGTGTTTACTTGCTTACGTATATAATCTTCCTACTGGGAACTGATATGTTTTTAATGGGAGGATCCTTTCTAGTGACGATGAGATAAGTTAATGTGAAATAGAAGACATACCAAAAATGAAAGAATCCAAGCTTTTATTTGGCAAGTACTCATAGATCAACATCTTCTCATCTTTGTGAATGCAACATCCTAAAATTCTCACAAGGTTCCTGTGTTGGAGTTTAGCAATTAGTGCAACTTCAGTTTTGAATTGTTCTATTCCTTGTCTAGAGCATTTTGATAGTCTTTTTACTGCGATTTCCATTCCATTTTGAAGCAAACCCTGTAATTAAAGTCCAAATATCATTTTTTCATAGTGCACAATTGTTGAAAGAAACCCAACTTGGTGAATTATTTGGACAAGCCCAATCTTATATAACGAATTCATACCCAATGAATAACCGTAAACATTCATGATGGAATTTCTAATGCATTAACACACTTGAATAAGATTATGTAAATTCTGGGACTTGTTCAATGAAACTACCTTGTAAACTGGGCCAAAACCACCTTGGCCAAGCTTGTTAGTAATCGAGAAGTTATCTGTAGCTGCAATAATGATTCTTAGATCAAATAATGGCAAATTTGAATTTCTTCTAGTTCCATCGAGGTCGCTTCTACTTGGAGAGTCTTCAAAGTGTGGTAAAGTGGAGTCAGTGCTATATGAATATAAGCTATTCCCTGTCATAAAAAAAGTAAATGATAATGCTAGTAACCATATTTGTCCAATTATAAATTCTCACACAAAAGCCTAATTTAATAAAACTAAGAAACACACTAAAATAAAAGAATGAAACAGAGGAAAAATTGAAGTTTATAATTTTCTGTTTATGATTGACAGGAAATCCCACTTGGTTAAAATGCACTTTTCTAAGAGGTAAGTGCTTATGGGTGATGAAAATTCCTCAGGCCTGCTGATAGGGCTGGAGAAAATCCTTAATGTCAGGAATTGACTGGGCCATTCATGGAAAGGGTGAAAAAATATCGATGTGATAATTGACACCCTGAAGGTCCACAAGGTGGTGATACATACATGTATTTGTGATTGTGGGTCCATTAGACTAATTGTAGGAGTGCATAGCATGGTTGGTTTCTATGAAGGGCTTGTGTATGTGTGTAGTTGGTGTCCAATCGGGTAGCACTAGAAGATCGAAGTGCGATGATGAGAAATAATAGGAGCCAACAACTAAGTTGTGTGTGAAATAATCAGTGCCATTAGTATGAGTTTATCTACTAATATACTGTTGTTATATTAAAGTTAGAATTTGGTATTTGGTATTGTTATTGACTTATTGTTATCTTTTACTTATTGCAACGTCAGAGTTTGTTTTCAGTCGTTAGGAGCCCTAATAGGTTGGGTAGTTGAGTCATTGTAGCTTATAGTTGTGTGTAGTTCCATGTATAAAGCAGCTTTTCCCAACAAGTATTTTGGTTGGCAGTGCGTAAGTGAAAGACAGGTTGCAATGGTGATCTCATGCGTGTTTTCTTTTTGTTACAATGAAAAACACTCATTCATTATATTTATATAAATAAAAAGATTAATCCCCTATTTGGGGTACAATGGTGATCTCATATATAAATAATGCATTTTTTTTTTTAAATTTGTCTTTTCTTTTCCTCTTTTGTTTAAAATTTGTCTTCTTGTTAACTCTACAAATCTGAGAAATTTTTTTCACAAGTCCTTCATATTTAGAAAATCAGAGAATTTTCAAAAAATGAGGAATTTAGGATATCCATTCTGCATCCTACTTACACTTATTGAGGCATACCATTTTTTAATTCCATTTTATTCAATTCCTTCGTGATTTACATATTCCACCCATTCTTTTAAAAACTCTTAGACATATTGTTAGAGTAATCTTGTGAACATTTCTTCACTAGCCTTAGAAATAAAGCAATAGGGGAAGAAGAAACCACTATAAACAAATGAGAGTAAAAACTTTTCTTACTTATTTCCTTCCTCATTACCGAGACCAAAAGCAGAATCAATACAGCAACGGAAATTCCCAGAATAGCCAACATCCTCTTTTTTCTAGCAAGACCATTTTTCTTGGCATATTCAGCTGAGGGGGAAAAAAGAAGAAGAAATGTTATTCATCATGCCATCATAAATTTGAGAAGTTAATTGAACATAAGGGCATCCACATTAGTCTGTTTATAATCTTCTAAAATAGAAAAAAGTACAACTTTTATACATTTTGAACAAAAAAAACACCCATATCAGTCCGTTTAAAAATGTGTTAAGTCTTTTAAATTTTTCAATGAGCTACAGTACATTTACATGGGCACTGTAGCATGTGTATTTAATTTTTTTAATAGTTTTTTCTCTCTTATCTCTGCTCTCACTCTCACTCTCACTCTCACCTAACTCTCTCCTTGTCTCTGCTCTCACCTCACCTCACTCCCCCTTTTCCTCATTTGCTCTCACTCTCACCACTGTCGCCGATCATCAAACCCTCCACTGCCGCCGGTCAAGTCCATCACACTTGCCACCATGAGCGAAGATGCTTCATCATACCCTCCAATTGAGCCGACCAACTTTGATCTAATTGTCTCTCACCCTCTTTCGTTTTCTCCATCAAATCAAAACAACGAACCAATCTCTCGCCGCCACTACCACCGATCGCTGATCTCTCCATGGATCTGATTGCTTTCCTTTATTTCTGGTTGTTTGATTAATGGGTTTCGGGTTGAATGGGGTTGATTTGGCTTTCGTTTGGGTTGAATGGGGTTTTGGGTATGTGGGTCGATATGGCCAGGTGAGTTGATGATGTTTGGCTGGATAGGTTGATGATGGTGGAGGTTGGTTGCTTGGTGATGGCGATTGGTCTGTGAGAGAGAGATAGGCAGTGAGTGAGAGGGATGTGAAGAAAATAATAAAAAATAGTAAAAGAATAAATATTTTATTGAATAAATGTGTAAAATAGATAAACTGATGTGGGTGTTTTGTAAAAGTAGACGTGTAAAATAGAAAAAGTAAGTTTTTTGTGTAAAATAGACAGAAAATTTAAACGGACTGATGTGGATGCTCTAAATAGTTACCATTGATGCAGTTCTACAGGAAAAGTAGAGTAGAGATCTCTTTAGAAGAAGAAAACTTATAAAAAAGGAAAACTAAACAGAAACCGCAAACCTATCTTCACAACAACAATGTCGAGTGCCATATGTGATTCTCCTATTGAAAAAAAAAAAAAAAAGATCTATTTCAAATAGAAATAATCATTTTCAACAATATGACTTATGGGTGTACACAAGTTTGGTCGAGTTGGGTTTGGGCTCAACCCAACTTGACTTGATCCCCATCAGTTGTAGAACAAAGATCTTGCCATTAACTGAAAGTATCAAGGGATCAGATCAAGTTGGATTTTCAACAGGTCAAATCAGTTTCACTTGAAACTAAGAAAGGGGGCAAAAACTGAGATTCCAGCAGATCTTCATTGGAGATCTCGTGATCTCCACCTGATCTAGACGAAGAACTCTTCAGAAAAGGGTGGAAGAGAGGGGTTTTGGTCAGATTGGCTAAAGAACTCGAATCAACTTTGTTAGATCTTCATCTCCCAGAACCACCATTAACTACCGTAGAAATTGAATCGGTTGAAGTTCGGGTTGGACAGCTGTTACGTCAGTTCGAATAGATGGTTGACAGCCTTGATATGATAGTAGTAGAGTGAAAAATACATGTAGAATTAGGATTCCTAATGCGATTTCTACAAAAATAACAAAATAGACATGAACTTTGACTAAATAACACAAAAGGTTTGGACTATAGTACATATGACATAACTTACAATTTGGGTTGTATGGACTTTTCAATGTTTTCATTGCTCTTGTTAGGTGTGGTAAAAAAGGAAAGCATCTATATTCTATTCACCTCATTAAATAAAAAAGATTAAAACTCCAGAGCACAAAATTTTACATCACTAGCATTAGGCATTAAATTTAAAGGAAACTAAAAAATGTAACATGAATATATATATATATATATATATTTGAGAATCAACATGAAGTTAAAAAAAGACTAGTAGATTAAACACTATAAAGAATGAAAGAGTACCTCGTATAACCGCATCCACACGTATGTATAAATCTTGTCCTGCATCCGAATATATTCTTGCGTCCACCAACTCCCCATGCCATGTCAAGCATCCAATCCTTTCCACCCTCTCATCTATACTTGCATAAGTAGTACAAGAACAATTCTTAAGACACTCCTGCTCACACTCTTTCAAACTCAAACTCATGTTCACGTGTGCTATTGAAGTATCTGGCACCTTCAGATGTTCCACTTTCACGAACCCTTCTCCGTCATTGCATATGGACACTCCTTGCTTCTTCCTTAGGCAACCACCCGACCCATCTCTTAAGTACCAATCATGAGATGACTTGGGTTCAAACCCGGGTAAACATGTGCACTCGAACTTGACCCCATTGTATGGGTTACAATAACTATTTGGACCGCAACTCGAATACTTATCACAAAACTCTTGAGGGGCAGACCAGTATTCGACCCATCTAGTGTCATGCCAGGAGGACCATTGCACTATTCCCGATTCATCTAGCACTGCTTTAGAGAGAAATTTGAGGTTAACTGAATTGGACATAATGGTGATTTCATCCTGATTATTCACAAAGCTATTGTTGAAGGTTAGATCTGTTGACATTCTTGGTATTCCGCTCCATCTTAAGCCAGTCCAAGATCCAAAGCGCCATAATAGAGTTCGACCCCTATATAAGTTCATCTGAGGGTACCCGGTTGGAACAATTTGACATGAGTAGTTGCCAGTACCTGGGTCATCTTTGGACTTCCAAGATGTTAGGAACCGATTCAACCCAGTTCGCCGGTCTAGCCCAAGTTTCATAAATGGAAGCATAGTATCGGTGGGATAATCAAAACTCTGCCATGCAACATGTTGCCTTTCTTGTTGAATCAAAAAAAGATTTCCTACATCTAAAAGCTTAGCCACAGAATTATTTGTGGATAAGACAGAAAAAGAAACATTGGTGGACCAAATGGGAATGGTTCGGTTTTGGGTGTGGAGTACAAGATTTGCTTGACCGTTGATGGAGAGAACTCCAGAGGTATCATTGAGAGGTTTGTCTCTGTTTGCAACCCACACAATGGTTTGTTTGGTAATTTGGTGATACCAAATTCCAACGTAGCGGCGGTAGGAATTGCCGAGTCTGAAAAACCCAAGTGCAAAGGTTTTTTTGTTTGAGACTAGAATTTGACCATCCTTGATGGGTTGGTTGGGTGTTATGATGTCAAGGGAAACGCAATTTTGGAAAACAAGGGAGAGAAGAAATAATGTATTCAATAACTCTTTAGCGGAATTCATGATTTTTCTTGTGAAGAGTATAGGTGGTGGCTGGTGTTGAATTTGATATATAGCCATATATACTGAAGTCTTGGAGGTAACTTCCTTTTATTTATTAATTATGCTTTTTAATTTTATAGTTTTTATTTTTATTTTTTTATATATACATAATAAAACTTCAACTTGTGAGTTGGACTTTATAATTATTTGTTTATAATCAAGTCTAAGATATCAATTCATCTCGGAATTTGAACTTTGACAATCAAAAGCTTACCTAATTGCATTAGCAGGAATCACACTTACGTAACTATAGATTTTAGTAAGGTCTGACAGAGGGACTTTGAATATCATTCCTCCATTGGCCTTCTCTATTTATATCCATGAATGTCCTTTATTTTCCCGAAGCAGGTAGCTATAGTTATTAAAGAGTTAAGCTAGCGGCACATAAAGTAGTACAATTTGTGCAACAACTCGCCCAACTAACAAGTTGTGAGTGGTAGAGGGATGATTGTGGGTCTATGTGGGGACATCTCTCTACCCACTTTATTTGACCCAAGTTGTGCCACTTTATGGCACCAGCACAACTCATTATTAAAAAGTCCTACAGGGGAATTGGAGATGAAGCCATGACAAAGACACACAACGTGCATCTTAATTAACATGTCCAACTCAAGAGATGAATGACAAAGACACACAACGTGCATCTTAATTAACATGTCCAACTCAAGAGATGAAAGCCAAGACAAAAACACACAACTTGCATCTTAATTAACATGTCCAACATGTCCAACTCAAAAGATGAAAGCCAAGACAAAGACACACAACTTGCATCTTAATTAACATGTTCAACTCAATTAGCATGGTCAAGAGTCATGTATTTATTATTATTATTTTTTTTGGAGAAAAAGAGTCATGTAATTTAATTGATATATTTTAAAGTTTTCAATGAAAGTATTCAAAATTTAAATGGCGGAAATATCTTTTTCATCCCTATTTTTTTTTTTTTAACTTTATTCCTGTTTTGGTCCTTACTTTTTTATTTTACCGCTTTTAATCCCTAAATATATAAAAAATGTTTTATTTTGGTCCTTACCTTTACTCAACATAAATATCCTACATGGCAAATGGAGTGCACTATTGGCACCGTAAATGTTGACTTGTCCATTAAAATAATATTAAAAAAAAGAATTTGGCTTTTTAAAAATGCCACGTCTGAAGTTTAATTTTAAAAAAAACCACTTAGACAAAACAAGACCTTCTCCAAAAAAAATAAAAAAAAAAAATATATATATATATATATAAAACAATTAAAATAAAATTTTGAATTTCAATTTTTTTCAAAAGTAAAATAAATATAATAAATGAGTTTTTTTTTTATTTTTTATTTTTTATTCATTCTGTTGGGTTTTAGACCCCTTAAAAACAACCAGATTGGTTAGCCTAGATTAATTGGCCAAGTTGTTACTTAGTCAAATTATGCAATTCTAGGTTAAATCAATCAAATAATCATATCAAAAATATAAAGCAGCGGAATAATAAAAGACACCAATGATATGATCACCCAGGAAACCACACGGTAAAAACCTGGGGAGGATTTGACCCACCGATCCTCAAGGCAAACCAGAATTCACTATGAAAGAATTGAAGTTCTTACAAAAGGACTACAAGCTCCCCGCTCGACTTCCTAATGCTACCCACCAGTAGAACTTCCTGACACGACCACGCGCAGGCTCCAAATCCACGGACTACTTCTTTCTTGAATTCCTCAATCAGCTACAAGGTCCCTGCTTGTTTATCTTTAAGTTCCAATGGTTGCAACTATAATGATCTTCAAGATGTTGAAATCATCTCTACCTTGAAAACCCTAAGTTTTGTGTAAAGGAAAGCTCCTCTAAGATCTCACAAGAGATTCACACAAAACCGCAATGTATGAGCAACAATACAATATGGAGTACCTTCAAAAACGTGGCTAGGGTTTTGTTTATATACCTAGGGTAAAAACATAAAACCCTAAACGTTTAATGAAGTAGGGCTGAGTTGGAAATTCTGCAGAAAAATCAACCTGTGCGATTTTCGATCGATCGAGCCTATCCTTCGATTGATCGAGCCAGGCCGAAAGTCCCAAGTACTTCTGCAGCCACTCGATTCCAACTTTACAATAATGAACCAACTTTGAGCAAGCCTAAACAAGATTAAATACATTGTTTTGATCATGGTTTGCCAACATTACAAATTAGAGTTCTAAATACATAAAATCCTAAGACCTTAGAACCTAACAAACTCCCCCTTTGGCAATCCGTGACAAAACACAAACTAAATGCTCAAAGTTTACAATAAAAAGCCCTTTACAAAAAGTAATGCTCAAAAATCAAATTCAATCCTAACTACTATCCATCAGGTGCAAGTGTAGACAGCAGCCAAGTCGAATGCACCTGTATATTCCTGAAACACTCAACAAACGCATAAACGCATGTGTGACAGAAAAACAGTAAATTAACAAATATGTAATCTAACTCTCCCCCTATGTTAGATACACCAAAAATAAACAATTCTTGAAAGTTCACACAACACATAATAAAGACATATATCAATGAATAATCATACATATAAATCAATAAACAGTGAACACATAGAATCAAGAATCATATATATAAAAATGTATTTCCCAACAAGTATAGCCCAAAAAAGAAAGTATACAAAGTGAAGCACCTAGATACAATTTAATCTCAAAAACTCCACTAGCTCCTCAAAAAGTAACAAAAACTCCCCCTAACTACAAAAACCCCTCTACAAGTATCCAAACTCTACTCCCCCTTTTTGTGACGGAATGCCAAAGGACATCACAGGCCATCATCAAAAGGAGGTGGTGAGGATGAACGAAGATGCACCAAATCCGCTCTCAAAGCACGAATCTCATCGAACAAGTCCACCAAAAGCTGACCATGAGCCGCCTGAACGGTCATGACAGTCTCCAAAGTACGACGAACATCGAAGTCAGCCGTAGGAGGTGGAGGAATAGCAGAAGCAGCACCTACAGGATCAGGAACAGCCTCACGAGCAGGACCTGTAGAAGAAGAAGGGGGTGCGGAACTAGAAGGCTCAGACCTCGCGTGTTTAGAGCCAGCTCAAAGATGAGCAGCCCTCTGTCTAAGGAACGAGGCACCTATGGGAGCTATCACATGAACGAGCTCAGAAGAAGGGAAATCCTCTAAACCAAGATAAAGTAAAATCCTATGAATGAAAATAGGATGAACAAGAGCGTGAGCAGTAGATGAACTCCTATAAACTTCGTTTAAAGAACGAAGAAAAAGATGAGGAAAACTGATAGGAGCATTAGTGACAAGAGCGTATAAGAATACACACCTCTCGAGAGGAATGGTGTGCAGATAAGAAATAGGCCAAAGAGAGTGACAAGCTATCCTAAAGAAGAGATAGACAGTCTCAGGAAGCTCAGCGGTGGTGATCCTAAGATCAGAACCCCACTGGATAGAAGACCCAGTGATGTAAAACATGACATCACTCAACTCTGGTGACTCATCATAGGGATAGACAGGGTGCTGTACCAAAGGTACCCCTAGAGCATCTGACACTACTGTAGAAGTAATGACATACTCTACGCCTCGTATCCAACTCTTAACTAGAGTGTTGGAATCATAGACGCGTATAGAGATGTTCGAGAAGAACTCTCTAATCAGGGTAACTAGAGGTGGAGGATCAGAAACATCCAGCAGTGGTAACCAGCCCCTACGCTCAAAGTTTGCCCTAATGGCAGGATCTACCTCATCTAGTGTGACAGAACGCTCAGCCCAAACTTTTCTCTTAAGGTTTAGAGTCTCATAAACCTCTTGGTTTTTCTCACTCAGGAACCTCTCACTATCAAAGGAAGGTGGGGGTGGAGAAGGAGAGGGAATAGTCCTACGGGCTCTAGTCTTCCTAGGCATGATGCTAAGGAAAGGACAGAGACACAAGGAAAAACCAAAAAAGAATAAAAACAAAACCAAGGGCAGACTGCAAGTTAGAACAATAAACAATAGAATAACAATCTATATGATGCATGAACAATAACAATGTTGTGATGCATGAACTAATGCAGTAAACAAGTTCAAATTAAGTTCAATTACACAAAATTGGCTTGAACATAGAGTTTCTTAACAAAAACCCTAAAAATTTGAAAACCACTTGAAAAATTTTGCAACAAATTGATGAATTAAGCATTACAAAACACAACACAAGGATTATAATGCCTAATTACATCAACACAACAAGCCAATTTCATCAAATTCAACTCAATTTCACTAAAGCCCCAATTCGGATCAAATAGAAACCCTAGAATTTTCAATTTTTCACCAAACTCAAAATTGATCAAATTAACAGGTAAGGTTTATGTATATGATGTGTCCCCACAAAAACCCAATGATCAATTGCACATAATAAGGCTTGAATCAATCAGAAAATCCCAATATGCAATGTCCGATAATCTCCCTTAAATGCATGAAATAATGCATGAAATCATGAAAATAAACTCAAAAGGAAGGGTAAAAGAGTCTTACCGGCTTGAGGAAAGAGAGATTTTGCAAAAAATTCGGAGGAAAACGACAAAAAACTGACTGTGATGCTTGCCTCGTCGGAGAGAGAAAGAAAAAGTTTTGAAAAAGTTTGAATAGAACTTTGAAAAAGTCAGATCTGAACTTTTTAAAAGAAGCTTCTCCACGATCTTCGATCGATCAAAAATTACATTCGATCGATCGAATGAGACACGCATTTTGAAACAATTTAGAGCACTTTTTCGATCGATCGAAAATCAGACTGGATCGATCGAAATGGACAGAGGCTCACAAAATTTTTGAGAAAAAACACAGTTTTGAAAAACACAAATTTAATTTTGAAAACAACTCCTCAAAGCATTTGAACAATAAAAACAAAATGCATGAGTATGTGATGGAATACTTTTTCAAAAACCCAAAATTTTTAAACCCAATTTTCTCAAAAACAAGTTTCAATCATTCTCCCATTGAATTTTCTTAAGCAACAAATATGCTGTGCACAAATCTCAAGATATTTTCAAAATTTTCAAACTTGAAACACATTTTGCATTAAAATCAAGGAACTTTTAATCTTGGATGGCCACAACAAAATCATACACAATATAATGTACCAAGTTTAGCAAATAGTAACTTGTGTAGTGTGTGCAACTAGCAAAAGCTTGAGATACATGTGATGTGATATGTGAATAGAAATCAAACACAAAGTCTACAAAATTCATCACATAGAATTTGAAAGAGACTATCACCTAAAGAGTTACATCATATAACTCCCACATCTCCTAGAATAAAAGCTTGCAATCATGTAAGTTTCTTGAATTTTGCCTCATAATATACACACCGGTTTGAATTAAGTGAATTGGCATCAAGCCTAATAGTACACACCAGTTTGAATTAAGTGAATTGGCATCAAGCCTAATAGTACACACCAGTTTTAATTTAATTGAGGCTACACCTTATGTTCTTTTTGTGCATGTGCTACACTTTCTCGAGCACAAAATCATATGATATGCACTAAGGTGTTCATGATTGGCTAGTGAACAGTGGTGAGATGGTTATTTATGCCTTTCTCAAAAGGATCAAGTCCGACAGTCAAATAACATATGACTTCAAGATCAAAACAAAGTGATTAATAACCACAAACATCTTTCCCACACAACATGCACTACACAGCTCAAACTAGTAAAGTGCAATAAAATAAGCTCATCCAAGCTAAACAGGGTACATAAACAAGTTATGTAAAGATAAAATGGCCAATCCTTGATTATAAATCCAAGATCTATAATACAAAACACAAAAATCTTTTTGGTTTTAACAAACGTTATGACCACTTGTTGAGATTTTGAAAAAAAATTTATGACCAAAAACAAAAAACACACATTGTGCTAAATGATCAATGCAAATACAATGCATGATAGTGCTTAACTAAGCTATAGAGGGTACACAAACAAGAAATATCAATTTCTTAATTAACCCATGAGTACATGTACAAACTACTACATAAAGTCAAAAATAGCTAAGCACAAACTATTCAAGTTTCTCCACAATGTCAAGCATGTTCTAAATCAAGAGAGATATTAAAACTCATGTAATCCTCAAGAAAAATAAAACAAGATACAAAATAAAAAATTTTATGTCTTTTTGAGAATTTTTCAATGTTTTTGGATTTTTTTTTTAATAAAAAAAATACAACCTAAAAAACAAAACAACAAAAAACAGAAACAAGACATGTCCACAAACAATAGAAAGAATTAAAACAGGGACAAGTCAGCAACATTCACCTTAAAGGATCTTTTCTCACCCATATAGCACGAGTCTTCGGCTTTGTAGGTGAAAATCCATGAGAAGCAGAGTGTATTTGAGGAATTACACCAATCTTCTGAGATAGACTAAAATCCTGCAAATTCCTTTCACAAGCCAACAAGTTTAAATTTTTCAAAAGCATATGAAACAATTTATATGGACTTATGGCAGGAGAAATATCATCACATATCCTAGATTGACATAGAGAATGCTTAAATTTCAACTTATGACAATTAGGACGAATGTGACCACGGACACCACAAAGGTGACAAACATAAACAAATTTAGGAACATCAGTATTCCTAACAGCAAGTCTAGTTTCAGATTTCAGTTTTTGCCTCAACAAAGAACAATTTGGTCTAATATGACCAACAACACCATAAAGGTGACAGGTAGGCACAAAAACAGATTTATTATGCTCTCTAACAGTAGGTTTAGACTTAAATTTAGAAACTTCAGCGTCTACATCAGAACTTTTACCTTTGTCTAACCTAGCACAATAAGCCTTTTCTTTATTATTCCTCTTAAAAGGAGAGATATAAACTTTTTCAGTTTTAGGCTTAAGAGAAACAGAAACACTTCTGTTATCATCAGCAGGCTTAGAACTAATCAAATTTTCAAGTTTAGCTTTAGACTCAGCTAACTCTTGTTCCAAGCTTTTCATCTTCTCATCTTGAGAGGAAATTTGATTTCTCAAAAATTCATTCTTTTTATTAGATTCATCTAATCTAACAAGCAATTCCTCTTTTTCAAGATTAGCCAATTTTAACTCTTCTTTAAATTTCTTAGCAATTTTCAAGGATTTAGATAATTCCTTACGAAGAGTTTCAAAAGCATCAAAAAAATCAACAGAAGCATGAGCAGAAACATGATCAGAAAGACACTTCAAATTGTCCATGACAACAGGGGTCAAGGATCAGCTCTGAGATCAAAAGATCTACAACAAGAAGAGCTACCCGCTTTGATACCACTTGTTGGGTTTTAAACCCCTTAAAAACAACCAGATTGGTTAGCTTAGATTAATTAGCCAAGTTGTTACTTAGTCAAATTATGCAATTCTAGGTTAAAGCAATCAAATAATCATATCAAAAATATAAAGCAGCGGAATAATAAAAGACACAATGATATGATCACCTAGGAAACCACACGGTAAAAACCTGGGGAGGATTTGACCCACCGATCCTCAAGGCAAACTAGAATTCACTATGAAAGAATTGAATTTCTTACAAAAGGACTACAAGCTCCCTGCTCGACTTCCTAATGCTACCCACCAGTAGAACTTCCTGACACGACCACGCGCAGGCTCCGAATCCACGGACTACTTCTTTCTTGAATTCCTCAATCAGTTACAAGCTCCCCGCTTGTTTATCTTTAAGTTCCAATGGTTGTAACTATAATGATCTTCAAGATGTTGAAATCATCTCTACCTTGAAAACCCTAAGTTTTGTGTAAAGGAAAACTCCTCTAAGATCTCACAAGAGATTCACACAAAACCGCAATGTATGAGCAACAATACAATATGGAGTACCTTCAAAAACGTGGCTAGGGTTTTGTTTATATACCTAGGGTAAAAACATAAAACCCTAAACGTTTAATGAAGTAGGGCTGAGTTGGAAATTCTGCAGAAAAATCAACTTGTGCGATTTTCGATCGATCGAGCCTATCCTTCGATCAATCGAGCTAGGCCGAAAGTCCCAAGTACTTTTGCAACCACTCGATTCCAACTTTACAATAATGAACCAACTTTGAGCAAGCCTAAACAAGACTAAATACATTGTTTTGATCATGGTTTGCCAACATTACAAATTAGAGTTCTAAATACATAAAATCCTAAGACCTTAGAACCTAACACATTCCATTATTTTTGGGAAGAACATGTTCATCTTCTTTGTGTTCTTCCCTAGAATATAACTGATCATGTTCATGTTCTTCGTATTCTTAGTAAATTAATCCTTATTTATTTATTTACTTTTTCTTTCTTGTACTTTCTTTATAACAAAACACATCAAAACTCATTAATAGTTAAAAGAAAATAACATTTTATCTTCCAATTTTCTTGGCAACCAAACAAATTTTTCAGTTTCACTAAAAAAAAAAAAAAAAATTCAGATGACCAACATACCAAATTTTTGATGTCAATCCCAAGATCTAAACATTTTTCAGAAACCCAACAAATCCCCATATACACAAACCCAACAAATTCTCTATCACAAACCCAAAAAATTTCCTTTCACAAACCCAAAAAATTTTATTTCACAAACCCATAATATCCCTTCTCAAATTTGTCAAAAATCCAAAACAAATACAGCAAACCCAAGATTGGCTTCAGATTCAACCCCAAGAGAGAGAGAGAGAGAGAGAGAGAGAGAGAGAGAGAGAGTGAGATGAGAAAGTGAGGACAGAGAGGATTCACATTCAATCTCAGTTGGGCTTTAGATCTACCTGGAAACCCACACCACACACTACGTACACACAGCTAAAAAATTGACCCACCACCTGCAAACATTGTTAATGCCACATTGCTCCATCACTAGCCATTGACCCATGTCACACCAAATTTGGAAGAACGAGAAAGGGAAATAGAAAAAAAAAAAAAAAAAAAAAAAAAAAGAAGAGGAGGGTGGAGAAATAGTGATCTGGGAAGAGAAAGAAGAAGAACGAAGAAAAAGAAAGAAGAAAAAGAAGAAACAAGTACCAAACAAAAAAAAAAAAACACATACACACACACGGATCTAAATTCCACCATTTTTTGTTTTTAATTATGTTTTTTTAATTGATAATTTTTTTTTAAGTTAGAGATTGACATGGATGTTTACGTAGAATTTTTTTTAATATTATTTTAATAGATAGGTCAGCATTTACTATGCCAACAATGCACTCTATTTACCGCATAAGTTATTTCTATTAAGTGAATAATAGTAGAGACCAAAATGAAATGCTTTTTTCATTTAGAAACTAAAAGCGATAAAATTAAAAAGTAAAGACCAAAATAGAACTATGATCAAAATAAAAAAAAAAGAAAAAAAAGAAAAAAAGAAGGTATTTTCACCGATTTAAATTTATTTAATACGTAACTATCGATATTTAATTTCCACCCCCAAAAAGTTGGAATTGACCACTTTGAATCGCGTATTTCAGTTTATTAACCCAAAAAAATGGTACATTAATGGTACACCTTTTAAGTCTATCATTTGCATTCATCTAAAGAAAATTATTAAAAAAAAAAAAAAAAAAAAGTCTATCACGTGTACTAGCTAGTTGATTTTGTGTCTTTTGCTTTTGGTTTTAGTGGTGAGCTAGTTGTTTTAATCAAAATATTTTATGTCAATTTTTGTGCCAAGTCAAAGAAATAGTCTGTAGAGTGTAGACACTGAACAACTTAAAAAAAAAAAAACTCATTGAAATCTCTAAGTTAAAAGTATAAATAAAATAATCCATTTATTTTTTATATTCTCTTGGATTCTTGTATTTAAACGAAATACTAGCAACATCAATCAACCAAAACTTTCATCATAATTGTCTTATTCTACCAATCGGAATTTGAAGAATCTATTCATTTTTTTGGTAGCAATAATTGAATTATTTTCTCAAAAAAATTGAAAATTTTAAAAATGATTCAATGCTTTAATTATGCAGACAATTTTTGGTATTTTTTATAGAACTAAACAAAGAACATCTTGAAAGAAATTGGAACCTCTTGTGATGAGGAACTTGATGCAGGGAAAGTAATGGGCTATGATATGATTTAAAATTAGATGGAAAGTATGTTGCTTAGAGCATCTCTAATAGCCTCTTCAAATTTTGTATTGTTTGTAGAGTGAACAGTTACTTTTATTTATTTACTATTTACTTCTTTAAATACACTTTCTAATAGATTCTCTATCATTTATCTATTCTATTTAAATATTAGTTTTTCATTCATTCTTTATTCTTTCCAAATTCCAAATAGCTATATTTTTTTAAATCTTCCAACTCTATAATTTTCAAATTCTCCAAGTTCCTACATTCTATATAGTTGTATTTGAACAATTTATATTTTTGATGGTGTAATTTTAATTCACGCATATTTATTTGCTTGTCTTTATCATATTTTTGTTAATCTTGTGCAAATCCTTTGAAAAATTTTATGTAATTTAAAATTGGTCAAATTTATGTATATTTTATTAATGATTTTATTTATTAATTCTTTCCTAAAAAATTCATTATTTTTTATCTTTTAATTATTAGTATTCATTAATTTATCGTTATCCCTTTCTATTTTTTTTAATTAACAAATGTAGGGGCAAGTTTTGGTTCCTGAGCCCAAAAGGTAGAAGGATTCAAGCTCAAAGAGCCCAACACAATGAATTTTTAGAGATTGGGCTAAAAAACTAGGTTTTAATGGATTGGACAACGCTCACAACGGACAAGAAGATTAGAAGACAAAGACAAGCAGGCTTTATGTAAAGAAATTCTTCCTCGGTCCAGGTTCGAGGAGGGTAATTCTTGGTTATATTACTTTAGACTTGAATACAATTTCAATTCTTTATGCTACAGTGTTTTTCCTTTCTACAAGTTCTCCGCCCCCTTTCTCTGGAGGATTTCTTACATTATATAGCCATTTTTGGCTGATCTTGGCCTTCCATTTATTGATCATGTAAGTTATTACTCGAGTACTTGTCCCATCAGACACCTTCCCAAGCCTTCTGTGAGTTGTAGCAACTAAGGCAGCACTGTTCAAGAGTCTTCTCGACATAAATGCGGCTAGGAGGTTTGGTGGGGTGCATTAAATGTGGTGGCAGCTTCCATCCCTTTAGTCATGTCAGGGCTAACCCCCCCTCCCCCCCTCTCTCTGAAGCACTTCCTTTATAGCGTGGTCGGCCCCCTCCTGTAATATGCCATTGACGTAGCCATGGCCCCTTTCTCCGACCTTACCATCTGAGTGTTTGGGCTCCTCAGAACTGTATCGGCCTTCTCGGCCTTGGGTATGACACGTGATATGATTACCTTATTAAATTTCTGTACCTCACAATAGCCCTTCAAAACTCCAGTTTTTCTCTATGATCCTGAGTAATTGACTCCACACGCGTCTTTGTTTTTCCCACATGAGAATGTCACTTCGCATGCCCCATAACCACCCCTAGCACTTCAAAGTCCGTAACGTCTCATTAAATGTTCAATGGGGCGCCTTGTCTCCCATGTCCTATGATGATATAAAGATCCTACGACTAATATTTTTCCTCGAAATTTGGGGCAGGGTAACTCCTTCCCAACTTCGCCTCTTATATAAGGCCCCTGGGGGATTCATTTCTCCACTTTCTAAATCTTTGAACTTTCAAGACTTCCCAAATCTTCAAATTTTCAAGACTTTTCAAATCTTCCAACTTTCAAGAAGCTCTGGAAGTGACTCTTGTGTTTATTCTCATAAGTTCTTTCATTCTTAGGTTCTTTTCTCCCCAGCCAGTCTCTTCAGCCATTTGTTTTCTACTTCTTTTTCACCAAAAATTCTTTCACTTCCCTTTAGTCTGCTTTAATGGGTAGGTTTGCTCATTTAGTAGATACCCCAACAGGTATGGAGGGGTTTATGGCCCTGTATCATATTCCCCAGGGGTCTCCTTACGGTATTGCCCTCTGGGTAACTGGTATACCCATAGGAAGGAAAGGAAGGTCGTCATTCCCATGATTGCCATCGTGGAATGGGGAATGAGGCTTCCCATGGGCAGAGTGACCAGGGACTACCTAATCACCCATAGGATATGCCCTCACCAATGTGCACCTAATCTGTTTAGGGTCCTAGGTAGCGTAAACGCTCTCAACGAGCAAATGGGGTTAGGCATCACCTGGCACGACGTTACTTGGATGTACGAGTGCCATCTACTTGTAGACTTGAGATATTATCTTAAGTCTAGGTCTCCTGTTGTTAGGCACGTCTTGTGTCTTGCCAAATCCAACATGGGCATGAAAGATGACTTTCTAATCATCTCTGGTGAATGGCATGACAGTCTTCACTGCCTAACCTAGGAAGGAGCACCAGGTGGGGTACCTTAAGTTTAGGTCTATTAACATAGGCATTAGTTTTTTAGTTTGCTTCTTTCTTTCCTTCTAACCGAGGGCTCGTTTTGCTAATTGTGGTTTTGTTTCTCAGTTATTTTTGCAGATAAAAGATATGTGGCTCCTAACCTTAACTTTGTCAACGTCCCCGATCTCAACAAGGTGTTGAGATCTGAGGTGTTTGTGAGCGAGAACAAACAACTGAGAGCCATTGATCTTATCCTCGACTTTAAGCCTCTGTCTGACAAGTTTCAGCACGTGGGCAACGCAATTAGAGCGAGTGATCCCCAACTGGCTTGAATTGACGTCTCGGTGCTCAGATTCTTAGCCCAAGAAGACATTGTGCAAGTTGAGCTGCCCTCCCATCGTTCTCCCTATGAAGCAGCGACTCCGAGAAAAGAGATAGCTTTTTTGCTCCTGTCGCTCGAGACTGAGATAGACCAATTTCAGCTAGAGGAAGGGAGAAAGGAGTAGGGAGAGCCCATGATTCAAGTCTCAGACTCGAAAGACAAGCTTGATAGACTTTCAAGTGTTCGCACCTCTGGACTCATCGTTATGCTCATAGCTAGCGATTTAGAGGAAGAAGAAGAAGAAATTATGCCGTTGGAGAGGAAGAAAGGTCTCCGCGAACTCCTTGCAGAGAAAAGCCAAGGGGTTGGCACCCAAAGACGATTCGGGGTCCTAGCTTCCTCTTGCTTTTCCTCCTCCTTCTCCTCCTTTAGTCAACCCCTTCGCGCCTGCCAATCTGAAGAAGAGAAAGAAGGACAAGAAGGTGGCCGAGGAGGGGGAGTTGGTCCCTCATAGTGAGGAGGTTCCTCCCAAGCTTCCAAGGATGGAAAAGGATAAGGGGAGAGCCTCCTTGGTTGAGAGCAGGGAGAAGCGGCATAGGGCTGAGGTGCGTCCTTAGAATCCAGCATGGAACCCAAGATTGGAGTTAGATGGGGTGGCCATACCATGGAACTTCACCATCAGGAAGTTCCAAAGAGAGAACACCCACCATCTAGCTAACGCCCTGGAGCAGGCCCTTTTGTTGTCAAAGGACATGGCTTCCTTGAAAAATGTGAGGCAGCAGGACATCTTTTTATCCCTGAAAAGGGACTTGGCTTTGGTAAGCTTCTCAACATGCCTTAATAACCCCATGTTAGGCCACCTTTTCCTTATTTGATAAAGCATTGATTGAATTTTTAGAGAGTGGGCTGAAAAACTAAGCTTCAATGGATTGGACAACACTCACGACGGACAAGATGATTAGAAGACAAAGACAAGTAGGCTTTATGTAAAGAAATTCTTCCTCGGTCCAAGTCCGAGGAGGGTAATTCTTGGTTATATTACTTTAGACTTGAATATAATTTCAATTCTTTATGCTACAGTGTTTTTCCTTTCTACAAGTTCTCCGCCCCCTTTCTCTAGAGGATTTCTTACATTATATAGCTCCTTTTGGCTGATCTTAACCCTCCATTTGTTGATCATGCCGGTCATTACTTGAGTACTTATCCCATCAGACACCTTCCCAAAACCTTCAGCGAGTTGCAGCAACCAAGGCAGTACTGTTCAAGGGTCTTTTCTACATAAATGTGGTCAGGAGGTTTGGTGGGGTGCATTAAATGTGGTGGTAGCTTCCATCCTTTTAGTCACGTTAGGGCTAACCCCTTCTCTGAAACTCTTCCTCTACAGTGTGTCCCCCACCTGTAATATGCCATTGTCGTGGCCATGACCCGCCTCTCCGACCTTACCATCTGAGTGTATGGGCTTCTCGGAACTATATGAGCCTCCTCGGCCTTGGGTATGACATGTGGCATGATTACCTTATTAAATTTTTGTACCCCACAAGAAACATTATCATTTTTTTTTGAAAATGTTGATGTTGGAACAAACAAAATGTTAGTCTCCTTTAGTAAAACTTATCATTAATTTTAATAAAAGAAAATTTTGTCATTTAAGGCCACATCGGCCCACACATCTCTCCCATAAATAAAATAAAATAAAATAAAGGCCACACATTTCGTTGAACAAAAAACAGACTAGAAAGTTTTTTTGGCCCTTTGTGAATCAGGGCTAAAACTCCTAAAATAAAAAATGCCAATAATTTTCACTTCATACGGCTCCTTTACGGCCATAAATAATAAAGATTGAGTCTCTATTATTTATTTTGATTTATAAGATAAATAGGTTCAAAATCAAGTAAACAACTGCCCATTATCCAATAAAAACCTAAAATTCCTAATAATAAGCCAAAATCTCCTACACGATTAGTGACAAAATGCATTTTGACAAGCATTCCCTACGATTTATTTTTTCCATATCTATTTCAATTGTAGGGTTATCCTATGACATGACCTCTCGGAATAAAAGTGGATTGGTCCCGAGTTCGTTTCGTCATCCTACCCAAAGAATTATTATGATTCATTTTCAATAGAATCTTCTTCATCCACAAGTTTTGTCACGCCCATCGCTTTTATGATTAATGGTTAGACATGAATTCTACAACAGAGCTCTTAATGAAAATGAAATGTGTTATTAAGTCAATTTTCTTAGTCTTTGTGGACCTAGGGCTCTTGACTTTTTTTTTTTTTTTTTGGTTCTATGAACAAATTCATCTAATTCTAGATCAATCAAATTACTATTGATGCTTTATTATGCTGTCCTTTATAAGATCTCATAGACTTTACATATTGGAATGATGTAGCATTAGTATTCTTTTTCTCTTTTTCTCACCCTTCCATTTATTTGCATTCTTTTTTTTTTTATTGCTTCACAACTTACAATCATATGATTTCGTAACTAGTTTGTTTTGGTTATTATGCCAATTGGATAGAATCAAATGCAATCAAGTGTAATTGAATTCTAACGCAACGACAAGCCAAACTTATCCAGGGAACAAATTCCATACCTTAAAACGTGAATAGAGGAGTGAGCATAAGAAAACTCAGGACAATGCCTTTTGTTAAAGACTTAAATGTGATCATACGAGTCTGTAAAATGCCCTTACAAGCTCTCCAAATAAGATTCTTTGTTTTTTTTTTTAGTCAAATTAAACAGCTCTAGTATGGTCATTTCAGCCAACTGGTTTTTGTTTTTTTTTGAGAAGAAATTTCTGTAAACTTGAAAGACAAAACAAGTGGTGGGGGTGCATCATTAATTGCTTCTAGCCATTTTGACTAAATGATTCTTGGAAAATATGACCCAAACGTGTCGTATACTCTACTCCCATTTAAAAAAAGAAAAAGAAAAAAAAGAAAGAAAGTAGGATTGAAAAGATACAAAATCAATAAAAGAAGATGAGTAGAAAGACTTATTAAGTACCATACCCTTGACTCTGGTATCTAATAAGATCTACCTACTATTGGATTTATGAAAGAAATTGGTGTTTCCACAACTCTACCACCAAGTCAATTGTGTTCTGCTTAATTCCTATTTCATGGCTACATGTCTTTCTGGCTAAGGAATGGTAAACCTTTCTCTTGTTACATGAATCCAATTTTCGTTTTCATCCAAGAAAAGCCATCTATTTTTTTGACAAGCATTCCTAGTGATACCTCATGTGAACCAAAAACCTATTAATAGATAAGAGCATACTCCAACTAATTCTCAAAAAATATAAATCAAGTGGATTTCATGTAGCTTCTCCTCCTAAGTATCGAACATATCCCAATTGCTTTTTCTTGCTCGCTTTTTTTTTTTTTCCTCCCCATAAAACCAATAGACCCAGATTTCTTCTTCTTCTTCTTCTTTTTTTTTTTTTTTTTTTTTTTTTTGTGCTTTTTCGGTTTTCAGATTTGTATGTCTATGAAAGTTGGAACTTGAAAATTTTCTATGAAACTGAATTTGTGTGTTTGTGAAACCAAAATATTTTTGTTCGTTTGTTATGTGAAAGAGAAGAAAGAAATAAACGATAAAAAAAATTATTATGGTTTTTGATTGTTTTTATATTTTCAAACAATTGTTTCAGGAAAAAAATATCCTAGCCCGAGGCTTAGAGTATAGAACAAAAGTTTTGTAGTGCTTGAGAAAAAAAAAAAAATCACTTTTATTTTTCAAATTTTGATTTAAATAAATGAATTAATTAATTTCTAAATCATTTTTAACAATAAAAAAAGTGAAATGGTGTTTTAAGAAAGTGAACAATGTTTTTCAAATAGCAATAGACGGAACGAATATAATGAAAACAATGTCAAACTTAAGGATTAAAAAGGCCATTTTTGGTGTCTAAGCCCGTTTCTTGGTGATGAGCTTGGGAAGCAGGCTACATTTGTATTTGGGTGATGAGCTTGGTATCTAAGATTCTAAAGCCCATAACTGATAACCTTTTGTTTTTTTCCTCGTCAAGAGTCAAGACAGTTGTTTTTTCTTTTTTGTTGCTTGTGTTTCTCCTCAAGAGTCAAGACAAGAGAAAACACTGACAGAGTTTATGTATTTTCCAATTGCAAATGAGACATCCAAGGTTCGAATTCCTCCCCCAAATTATTAAATTAAAAAAAGTTATATATCAACCATACCAGAAAATATCAATAGGCTTTGCACAATTCATAAAATTAATGGTTTCTTTTTTATTGTAGCACCCAAAAATCCAAATTAAATATTTAGTGTTCCACTTCTAAATCCTTATGGTTAAACTTTGTAAATTTTCTCTCAATAAATAAAGAACTTTGTCAATTTGGATATCTAGTTTGGAATGCCAATAAAGTTTTAACTTTCAAGTTATCCTCATGGAACATATATTTCGCAACAAACTTTTGGTATTTACTATTTAGAAAGCACTTGATGGAAAAAGCTAAAAGGAGATGGTAGTTATTTCATCACAAGATCTGGACAATGCCATTTTGTGTAGTATTAGAGTGTTAAATTTTAGATCCGAAAGCATAAAAAACCTAATTTACCTAGGTTGCTACTGCTAAAAATATTTAGCAAATAATCAGTCCCTCTGCCTCTCCACGTGCTGCTGGTCTCTCTTCCTCTCCCCATGCCAGTGATCTCTCAACCCATTTTGTTGTGATGGCCCATTATCAAAATTTATTTTGAATTTCTATGAGATATGTTGTTTTAAGATTTTTGGACTATATAACTTGATTATTGGATGATTTATGTGAATGATGTGTTTAGTTTTTTTTGTTCTCTAACTTTATGTCATATGATGTAATTTTTTTATTGTTGTAATTTATTAATTTACCTAAATGGAGTATTTTTATCTTATTTTAGTTAATTACAAAACCTACGATTCAACCAATAAATTACCACTAGTTGAAACAATGAACTAATTCTTCAATCAGGTCAACTTCCGATACAGTTTTGATGACTATGTTTAAAACAATGTCTTAAAAAAATCATTAAGAAAGCATTGTATATTTAGTTCTAGCTTTTTACCAAAAAAATAAATAAGTATGTATTGAATCAAATTCAAAGTGAACGCATATTTGCATAACTGCGATTTTGCAATTCTTCAACTTTTTCTGATTTTCTTTCTTAAAAATAAATAAATAAATAAAATATAAATAAAAAATTTAAAAAAAAATCTGATTTTGAAACCAAACATTGGAAGGTTGATATAAACAATCAAAAACAAATACTAAGCAATATATTTTATTTTATTTTATTTTTATATACGTTGTCTTTTTAAAATTAACTACTCTTGTTTTAAATTAATTATATGATATACTAATTTGATGTTGCCCCCTGAGTCAAAGTATTCCACCATTGCTTCCTATGAATTGGGTTTCATTACTTCTTCAAAACTTTGCCCACGAAATGTCTACTTTCTCTAGTGTTGCTTTTCAATGTCCTCAACAGTCAAGACAAGAGAAACTATCGATACAGAGTTTATGTATTTTCAAATTAAGGTGGCACTCAAACAGTTGAACTTCGGATAATTCAGAAGTGTCAAGTTATTATTTGATTAATTCTATATCTGAAGTCTAAGAACTTGCTTCACTTGTGTGCTTTCCATGGGCATAAATTGTTCCATTTTGATTAAAACACCCTAAAATCAAAATTAATCTATAGTATAATAATAATAATGCATTTAGCGTTCCTTTTTAAATCTCCATAGTTAAACTTAGTATATTGTTTAGAAAACCAATGAAATTATCTCCACGGAACATTTATATGCAGTTAACTTTTGGTATGTCTAGATTAGATTACATTTGAAGAATGTTGATGCCTGTTTTTGCAACTTCTTATCTAAAAGCCTATAAGGAGGAAAGCCCAATAAAAAGCGAGGCCTTAAGGCCCACTAAGAAGACCAAAGAAACAAAAAAGAAATAAAAGCCTAGACTTATGTTTGGGCTAAGAGAGAAATGCAAGGGAAAGTAACTTGCAGCAAAATACAAATCTTCTGTAGAATACATGTCTTCTATATAGGGATGGAAGTTTTTCCCCACCCCTCCCCGCTTTTCTCCGCATGGGTTTACCCCACTCTGCAAAGGTGGTGGGGTGGGGTTAGGGCAAGATTTTAGCCCCGCACCACGGGGTGGAATGGGATGGGTTTAGACTTTTTAGACCCACCCCACCCTGCCCCGCCCCGCCTTGCCTCGCATTGCTAAGGGTTATAATTGTAAATTTTTCATACCCTAAAACTCTACTATTTAAACAAACATATTAATATTAGCTTATTTCACTCTACCAAATGTGGTTCTCTGCCTTTATTTTGTTATGTATTATACTATGAGATTTTATTATTATTATTATTATTATTATTATTATTATTATTATTATTTTATGATTGCCTTGTTAAACACTTGGTTATATTATTCAATTTTTTCTAAAAATTTATTTGATTCAATGGGATAAATTTAGTTATAATTTCAAGTATATTTTTATTAATGAAATTGGTTTCATTAAAAAACTTATACTAGTTGTAGGGAAAATTAACAAAAAAATAGAGTTTTACGAGGTGGGGCAAGGCTTCGCGGGGCCCCAAGGGGTGGGGATGGGGCAAGGAAATTTTTCAAGTCATGCAGGGTGGCGCAAGAATAGGGCAAGACAAAATCTTGCGAGGCTGGAATGGGGCAAGACAAAATTTTGTAAGGCAGGACCTTTTTAACCCAACAAAGGGCAGCAAGCCCATGAAGCCCATAACATCCTTATAAAAGAAGAAAAGAAGCCGAACTTATCTCCAATAAGAGACATGATGAAAGAAGACAAATATAACAGTAGCAGAAAACACATGAAGGAGAAAGAAACCAAAATGAAGAAAAAAGACAAAAGTAGCAAGGTCGGTGAGCAAGGTAAGGTCTAGGTTTTTTTTAATAATTTGGTAATTAGGGGAGTGGAGATTTGAATTTTAGATATCTCCATTGAAAACACTAGAATGTGCTAACTAGTTGAATTATAAAACTCTTGGCAAATATATATTTTTATTAAATTTTGTAGATGATAAACAATCAATTTCAAATATATATATATATATATATATATATATATATTTTTAATTCTTGAATATTAAAAAGTGTTTGGTTCATACTTGTGAACCTTAAATATGAAAACGTGGTTTGGTCCACATAAGTTGCACTTAGTAGAAGTGCCTTCTTCTTTCTTATTTCTTCTACCTTTTATTTTTCTCTTCATCTTATTCTTTTTCTTTTATTATTATTATTTTTTTACACATGCTCTTAAGGCATTTGTTTTAGAAATTTTTTATAAGAAAGGAATTTTTTTTTTTTTTTTTTTTACAGTTTTTTATATTTTCATAAAAGTAATATCAAAATTTTTCTAAAATAGTTCATTAGTATATGCTCTAAAGGCACTCATTAACCGGATCTTTTTTTAGCAGTATTTTTTATTACACAAAGTTTTTTTTTTTTTTTTTTGGTTGCAGAATTTTACACAAACCTTAAAAGAAAGTTGCTTTTTGGGTGTGTAAAATTATGTAAAAAAAACTTGTGTGCAACAAGTTTAACCTTTTTTTTTGTTAAGAAAGTTAGTAGAAGTACGTAAGTAATGAAATGTCTGCAATCAGTGGTAGCTTCAGGATTCTTTCTAGGGTTGTCAGTAAAAAGATGAATCTTAAGTAATAGATGAATCTTATTACAAATTTTCTCATGGGAGTAGTAAAAGAATAAAAGATAAATTATAAGTTCATTTGAAATATTATTTCTTAATACAATGAACATACTCATTATTGTTACTAAGATTAAATCTTGGAAGTCGTCTATATATTGTTTCTAAATACAATAAACATGATATTTATTGATGTTAAGTAAACTTTAATCATCACTACATTGAATAATTTCATCTCTTAGTTTATTTCAAATTTGTTAAAATCTTTTTTTTTTTTTTTTGGTTTAGGATTAACAAATTTCTAATTCTGTACTTAGGTTTACTATTATTTTTTTTAGAGGGCCTAGATATCATTAAAATGATTATATTCAAAACTTATTTCAACTGGACTTAAAAAAAAAAAAAAAAAATTAGGATCATGGTGTTCAAATTTTTATATTAGGGGGTCAAATAAAAAAAAGTATTAAATATAAATTTTTATTTTTATTTTGCTAGCTCACGGGTTTCTTTTAAGAGTTTGGCTTACCTTCATTACTTTTTTAACTGGAGATTTCCTTTTATTTTAAATACACAATGGCAAATGGAAGTAGGTTTTAATTTCCACATTTTATTTAGTTAGTGGGTGAAGTTACAATTTCTCATTAAAACAAAAGGCAATTTCAGTTAAAAAAGTACTGCAAAGAAGCTAAAGACTGTACACCCTGTCGGCAGTTTGGTTTTCATGCACCATATCTCAATCTGCTTCATTCTAAAAAGGCCAATAAAGCAAATAAGCAATGATGCAAGAACTTGGAAGGTCAACACGCTAAAAACAAATGCGGATACGAGGGAATATGTGAATAGTGAGCTTGGGCTTGAGGTATTAATATGAATTAAGTAACACATATGCATTCAGATGCTCTTCTTACGCACTCTCATGTCCTACAATCTTCATTGGAGAAACCATGAATCCTGCTAAATCCTTATTGAAATCAGTATTGCTATTACTTCTCTCCCTTCTTTTTCCAATTTGCGTTTCCCTTGATACCACAACTCCAGGCCAGCCCATCAAGGATGGTCAAACTCTAGTCTCAAACCATAAAACCTTTGCACTTGGACTTTTCAACCCTGGCAATTCCAACCGCCGCTACATTAGAATTTGGTATTACCAAATTACTGAACAAACCATTGTGTGGGTTGCAAACAGAGATAATCCACTCAATGATAGCTCAGGAATCCTATCCATCAACAGTTAAGGAAACCTTGTCCTCCACAGCCAAAACCAAAAGTATCCTATTTGGTCCACGAATGTTGCTTTGGTCTCATACACAAACTATTCTATCTCTATGGCTCAATTCTTAGATGTTGGAAATCTTGTTTTGGTTCAACAACACAGCCAAAGGGTCTTATGGCAAAGCTTTGATTATCCCACCAATACAATGCTTCCTTTTATGAAAGTTGACCTGGACCGGCAGAGTAGGTTGAGTCGATACTCAACATCTTGGAAGTCCAAAGATGACCCGAAAACAGGTAAGTACTCATTTAAAATTGATCCAATTGGGTACCCCCAGTTGTTGTTTTACAAGGATCGGACTCCATTGTGGCGGGTTGGATCTTGGAGTGGCAAAGGATTGATCGGTGCACCAGAAATGAAATCTAAGTTATATACTTCCCACTTGAATGTTAGTTTTACGAATAATCAAGATGAAATCACCATGATGCATAGTATAGCTGAGCCCAATGTTTACTCTAAAACTAGATTTGTGTTAGGTGAATCAGGAACATTAAGGAAGTACACATGGGAAGATAGTAAATGGGTCACATTTTGGTTTGACTCAAAAGAGTCATGCGATATGTATTTAAAGTGGGACAAAAGGGGCTTCTGCCCTTTTTGGGCAAATTAAATAGGAAAATGCCCCCCTTCCCAAACTAAATAGGGAAATACCTCTCTTTTGAAAATCGAGTTTCTCAAAATCGATTTAGGCCCTATAGCGGCATTTTTAAGGAGCCTATAGTGACGTTTTAAGGACCTATAGTGACGTTTTTTAACTCGACTTTAAAGAAATCGAGTTATAGGTAAAAAAAGGCCACTATAGGTTGATTTCATTGCCTATAACTCGATTTTATTGAAATCGAGTTAAAAAACGTCACTATAGGTCTTTAAAACGTCACTATAGGCTCCTTAAAAACGCCGCTATAGGGCCTAAATCGATTTTGAGAAACTCGATTTTCAAAAGAGGGGCATTTCCCTAATTAGTTTGAGAAGAGGGGCATTTTCCTATTTAATTTTCTTGAAAAGGGCAGAAGCCCCTTTTGTCCATTTAAAGTGTGGTCCAAATAGTTACTGTGTCCCATACAATGGGGATGAGTTCAATTGCACATGCTTACTTGGGTTCAAACCTAAGTTGCCTCTTGATTGGCATGTTAGAGATGGATCAAGTGGGTGTGTAAGGATCCAAGGGGTGTCTACTTGTAAGAGCGGAGAAAGGTTCGTCAAGTTGGCACATGTGAAGGTGCCTAATACTTCAATAGCACAAGTAGACATGAGTTTAAGTTTGAAAGAGTGTGAGCATGAGTGCTTAAGGAGTTGTTCTTGTACGGCTTACACAAGTGCAGATGAGAGTGAGGGAGGGATTGGATGCTTGACATGGCACGGGGACTTCGACGTAAGAACATTTTCTAATGAAGGACAAAATTTATACATATGTGTGGATGCGGTTGTACTAGGTAATACTTTAATTAATACTTGCAAATTTCTTTTTAATTATTGCTTCCACATTAATTTCTTAGGTTACCTCTAGTAAAAAGGTACTATAGACATGTAACCAAAAAAAAAAAATCCAATAGAAGAAAATGGTAGGGTGCTTTGGTTAAACCACATTAATTACTTGTTTCTCTCTTCTCATATTCTTTTTACTTCATTCTAATATCTTCTTATTCTAACATGAAATAATAGTCATCTCTCACATTTCCTAACACATAGCACATATAGAGCATCCAGATTTTATGCATATTGCAACAGATTTATACATGGTTTTGTTAAACCGTCCAAAAACAATATCATAATCTTTGCATTTCTATCTTCTTTTTGCCTTAAAATTTTCCAAACTTTTAAGAAACAGTTTGACAAGTTGAAATTGTTTAAATTTTGTTATTGCATTCTTTAAAAAAAAAAAAAAAAATTGTTAACGCCTGACATCATAAGAATTTCTGCAATTATATTCATCACTTTTGTCCAACGGCTATATATGTAACACTTGTTCTATCAGAGTTTGATGTTGAAAAACTAGTTTGCGCATTTTTTTAACAATTGAATTTTGACCTCAATTAGGGAATCGCACATTCTCCTTAGTCCTTAAGCTCATTGTTTCCTCCCTACTCTCTTTTCCCTATAAAATTGCATCAATATTAACTATTTATGTTCAATTACCTTCTCGAATTTATGAGGTTACTATGAATAATAAATAAATAAATAAATATATATATATATATATATGTATTTTTTTTTTACCTTAGCTCAATATGTCAAGAAAAATGGTCTTACTCGAAAAACAAGGATATTGGCAATTCTAGGAGTTTCTGTTGCTGTAATGGTTCTTGTGGTCTCCATTGTGTATTGGCTAGTAATGAGGAAGAAAATGGGTAAGCAAGTCTTTGCTCAGTCTTTGGTTTGAATGGAAGCAGTTTCTTTTTCATTTATTTTTTGCCACTAAGTCTAGTGAAAAAATTATAGTAAGGCGACTCAAGAGTGCATTTGACTTTTATTTATTTATGGCAGATTATGTGCATAGTATTTATCAAAAGAGATAATTTTACTTTTATTTATTTTTGGTAAATTATTTGCATAGCAATTATCAAAAGATATAGTTTTTAGTAAGTTAGAATATAAGAGTTTTTAAAAGAATGGAATTACATGAAATAAAATATGATTTCATTTCTCTACTGCTTTTAGGAGCTTATAAAAGAATGAATGGAAAGTAAAGAAATATAAAACTTTGTTAATATACCATTTCACTTTTATTTTTCCTTTCTCAAAGATAGGGATGAAATCAATATTTACCTCCATTTCATCAAAAGAATGAGGAAGAATGTTTAGTAGAAAATAAACGGAATGTGCATCTCTGATTCGCATGGGAGACATGAAAGAAAAAAGAAGAAGAAAAAATCATCAACTCAGGCGATTTTCAAATTTATAGAAGTTAAAGGAAAATGTATTCTTAAAATCTACTACAAAATAGAGTTAACAAACAAGACAAAAAATGCAAGAAGCATTTTTAATATGAAGTCAATTTTGTACCGAAAGTTGTTTCGATTTGGCAAATGAAACGAAATATTTCGGTCACATGGAACTCGAGTTCCAAGTGAATTTTTCCAAATAACTCGATTTTCTAAAAATCGAGTTTCAAAATAAAGGCATTTTGCTAAATAGTTTTAGAACATGGGCATTTTGTTACATCTTTTGGGTGAAATGGACAAATGTCCATTTTGGCCCCATTTTGAGGTGTTTTGACATATATATATATATATATATATATATATATATATATATATATATATACTTTGTATATAAAAAATGATTTTACTAATGTGTGCCCTAAGGGCACACAATAGTATACCATTTTTGGAAAAAGTTTTATCGAGAATTGAGAAAGCATGAAAAAGTTTTGACAGCTTTTTCAATTCCTGATAAAATTTTTTCAAAAATGAATTTGTTAATGTATACCCTAAGAGCATATATTAACCAGACCTAAAAAAATCTCAAATAAAATAAGTAGATGATTCTAATTGTTATTAAAAAAAATCATTAGTAGTGGTCTTTTTGTAAATAAAATAGACAATTTAGGCAATTATAGAAGGACTTCCAAGAAGTTTCCTTCCACTAACTTTTCTCATTTTTGTAAAGTTTTAATTTACAACTATGTATTTTGTTAGTTTTTATTCCGTGCCAAATTTGATTGTAATCATGTTCAATCTTTTATACCCTATATTAATTGTGAGATTTCATTGTAAGGGTTGTGTGAGAGAGAGAGAAAGTGTGAAGACTCAAGGCATGAAGACTAAAGTTGTTTTCGCGGGTATCTCGCGACTAAGCTTCCCGCAAAGTGATGCATGTACCCTGCACATGGCTGGAATGCGAAGAGTCAGGACAGGATGGAGACAGCTGGTTTTCGCTAGTATCTTGCGGGTAAGGCCTTCCAGCTAGACATCTGTGAAACATTCTATTTTGCTAGATTGTCCTATCTAATACACTCTTTTTGTACCCACACTATATATACCCACATTACCCACAAATGTTAAGGAGTGCTTCTGAAAGAAAACCCTAGCCACAAACCTTGAGAGTTAGAGATTGTTATACCCACATTTCTCTACACAATTACTTGTGGATTTTCCTCAACTCCTACCCCTCCATTTCCATACCATTGAGAGGTTCATAACCCAAACACTTACCACAACCTTTCAAAGTGTTCAGTGAGGTTTCGGTGCTGCTAGGAAGCATTGCAAGAAGACAAGCTTTGGCGAATGTAGTCGGGCATATTGCAGGATCCATACACATCAGTCTCTTACTAACCCATGTATCCCAACTGATTGTCTAGTGGATCAATTACCACTTGGAGGGTGGCAGAGATGTTTTTGCCGAGTTTTTCGGTTTCGTCTTCGATAACACATCGGCGTATTATCTTGTATTTGCATTCTTCTTCCCTACTCTTTTACCTTTCATTTTACTGATGTGTTATAATGATTATGGGTTAGAGTAGCTTGTTTGTTTATCCCCTCGCATTTACTCTATTCCGCACTTAGTATTAAGTTAGAGTAAAATCAATCGAGCAGTAACTTTAATTTAGGGGTCTAAATAGCTTTTGTGTTTTCAACACATTTTTGAGCTTTCAGAGATTATTTGTGGAATTGCTCGAGGGATCTTATATCTTTATCAAGACTCAAGATTAAGAATTATCCATAGAGATTTAAAGGCTAGCAATGTTTTACTTGACACAGCATTGAATCCAAAAATTTCAAATTTTGGTATGGCTAGATTCTTTAGAGGGGACCAAATTGAAGCCAATACAAATTGTATTGTTGAAACATTGTAAGTGGACTAAGGGAAAAAAAATTATAGTTTTCACTTGTTACTTGACTAACATTATTATATTTCATAGGAGCGCAAATTGCTGCCCCTTTTTGCAAAAATGATGGACTTCTTTGAAATTATTTTTCAATTTTTTTTTTTTGATAACTTAATAGTTGGTGGAGGGGGGATTTGAACTTGAATGCCTCCTTTGAAAAAATCAAGAGGCTCCAGTTAAATCACTAGGCTCTTGGAAAACTACTTTGATCTTTTATTAGTTCAAATGTTATGTGTAATGTTATTGAACACAAGATTTTTTTGAATAATTTTTGTTTACTCATGAAATATGCCCGATAGTTTTCTTTAATTTTCGTTTAATAATATGCAATGCTTAATAGTTTTATTTTCATTGTATTACAATAGCGGTTGTATGTCACTTGAGAATGCAAGGATTATTTTCAATAAAGTCCGATGTATTTAGTTTTGGGGTGTTGCTATTGGAGATCATTACCGATGAAAGAAACACCAACTATTATCATAATGGTCCATCCTCAAATTTGATTGAACATGTAAGTACATGTGGAAACAATGACTTGCAATAATAGCCTTGTTGTGTTGTATTTAGCCTAATATGAATACGTTGTTTATAGATTTGGGACCAATGGATAGAAGGCAAAGCTATGGAAATAGTCGATCCATCACTAGGTGAGACATACCCGGCTAATGAAGTATTGAGATGCACTCAAATTGGGCTTTTGTGTGTGCAAGAACATGTAACAGATCGACCAACCATGTCAGTAGTTGTTTTTACGTTGAGTAATGTCACACATCTTCCTTCACCAAAGCAACCTGTATTCATTTTCAAGAGCACTAGCAATACTAAAGACCAAACAACTAATGAAGGAGCCAATTCTATAAATGAAATAACAATTACTAAAATGGATGGTCGCTAAAGCGAAAGCTCCTCACTATTTGGAGCAATGTACTAGTATGCCATTGTATCATAGGATTGACTTCCTCTGCATCTACTCAACATTCCACACTATTATTTTATTGTAGAAACCTAGTATGTATAATGTAAATTATGACAAAAAAGAAGATACAATAGGTAAGGGAAAGATTTAAACCTTGAATGCCTTGAAAACATCAAGAGTTGCTAACTAGTTTAGCTTTAACAACAAGGCTCTTGGCCACTTCCATCTCCTTTAACTACTTAATTTCCAATCAAGTGCTTTCTAAAAATTAATACACCAACAGTTAAATTTTGTGTGGATAACTTTATTTGTTTTCAAAATAAGATGTCCAAAATATATAGTCAAATTCTTATAATAAATGTTTGATTAGCGCGTCAAACTAGGTACAAATATGAGTTTGATCAACTGGGTTAGAATCATAAATTTATTGGACTAAAACATGTTATTCCTATAACTCTTTTTTTTTTTTTTGGGTTTAGGCTAGGTTGGGTTATCGGGTCTACATCTAATAATTTTCCCATACCTACTCTCTGTAACCTACCAATCACAAATCTCCAACATAAGTCAAATCCAACAATTGCCGGTCTTTATTAGCTCGACCACCTTGGCAACCTATGATATTTTAGGACTTCAATTGTAGCTCCACTATCTACCTGTAGACACCCCATTTTACAACTTACATTTAACCAACCGGTAGATCTTCAGATTTGTCATACAAAACAAATCTTAATAATCTAATGATCATAATGATATGTCATTGGTTTTAATCGGACCACCTGATCAAAAGTTATCATACAAACAATTTTCAATGATCATGGCTCACCTACACGATGGACCCGATTACGTCCTATTTTAAACATTTAATTTTGATTGGTTCTTACACAAATTAATTTAAAATTAATTAAGTGTGATTTTTTATTGGATTTCATTTTTTTTCATTAAAAAAAAATGTTTTCCTTTATGGCATCTCATCTGCTCTTTTGAAAAAAAAATTTGGAGATAGAAAAAGATATGATCCGTGAAAAATTAAAAAAAAAAATAGAAAAATGCTAAAAAAAACCTCATTATCTTTAGCAGCAACTTTGAATGTACGAAATGGGTATGAAACACCCTTGAACATTTAGACCCCAAATTACAAAATATCAATTCAAGCTTATTATCAAACAATTAATGTGTGAAACATGAACATAAGCCAAACACAGAATTGATAAACAATCTAAGCCAAATATAAACACATCCACAGCAGTAAATATAAGGCAAAGAGAAAGGGAAGGAAGATGCAAATACACGGACAACACACGATGTGTTATCGAAGAGGAAACCGAAGCCCTCGGCATAAAACCTCTCCGCCGTCCTCTAAGCGGTAAATAATCCACTAAAGAATGTAGTTGGGATATATGAACAGCAAAAGACCCTCCAAGCCTAATCTACCCAGAGTACCTAAACCCTTCAAGCTTCTTGCTCCAACGAGGTTGCGCCGAACCTATTTCTTCTTTAGCTTACCGGATTCCGCTATCAACCATAGCGTCAACCAATGGATACTGGTTCCTTCCTAACTGCTTCCCAAAGCACCAAATAAACCTTCTCACGGATATGGGTATGGTGAGAAAATGATTTGGCTAAAGACCTCTCAAGGATTTAACAATGGAGAGGAAAAGAGTAGAGAAATTTGAAGAGTCTCTAAGGTAAAGATTGTGAGTGAATCAATCTTGTTTTTCTCTAGGGTTTCTCTCACAAATTCTCTCAGGAAGCTCTTTACATTTGGTGGGTATAAGGGTCTATATATAGTGGTCAGTGTTTGGAATACGAAGAGACAGTTTTTCCCAAACAGGGCTGGTTGGCAGCTTGGCCTCGCGACTGGTCTGAGTCACGAGTTCCAGTTGCAGGTTAACTGCCTAGCTAGCCTGGGACTTTTGTCCTGTAGTGCACCAGCTGGCATAACGCTTCAGCATCCCGCATGCTTGGCATGTCACTCTCATCTGGCGACTTGCACCCGCGAGCCACCCGCGAGTTCCAGTCGCGAGTCCCTACTTCTTTGCACATTGAGAAACATTTCTTCACACTCTCTCACACACTACCCTTACAATAATCCCACCTAAATACAGGGTTACTAAATACTAAAATACAAGTAAATTTGGCACAGAATAAAGCCAACAAGATGGTTGATTAAATTCAACCTTATAATCTCCCTCTTTGGTTATTCTATGACAAAACCCTACAACAAACTCTAGATTTAACGCGTGAGTTGGGAACAGTTGAACAAAACTCACTCACACCTAACTCTAGATTCTGAAAAGCTCTTGAAACATATGAACAAGTATCTCCTGAAACACAACAACACAACAATTTCATTATATGCAGAAAAACTTGAAATGCATATGGAGCAAGCATAATATGATCAAGCAAAAATGGACTTAAGCAATAAAGCAATAAATCATGGCTTGACCAAAACAAGCAATCACTATACAATTGTGATCACAATGCTCATTCACACAAGGAATGAACATCTAGACATGCAAGCTAATAAGCTTATATGCAAAGTATCATTTGCATATCCAACACTCAACCAATGCATACAAACATATATACATCTAGGAACAATCCTATAAAGGCATAAGAGTGATGTACTGAAGAAAAAATTCATGACATTTAATCATCAAGTACTAAAGCTACAAAGTAAGGCTATAAAGCATAAAGGCTGCATAAGCATGGTACAAACCATAAAAGCCTACAAATGCATGGAAACAAACCCTTAAAAGCTTACAGAAGCAACATGGGTACAGATTAACCATACAGAAACAGCTTAACAAAATAACATCAACAATATATAAATAAATATCACTAAAGTTTCAAAAAACATCCAAGAGTTATGAGTTTAAGCCAAACAAAGACAAACTGCAGTGTATCAAACCTATAATAACAACAGTTATCCAAAACTATAAACAAAACAACATATGATTATGAATGCTCCCCCTCAAGTGTTGCCCAAAAATTCTCCCCCTTTTTGACCGGAATGGCCAAAGGGTCAGTGCTCCTTGTTGGTGTAGATGTTGTCAAACTTTGCTGAGAGTACATCAAGCTGATCTTGCATTGCTGTCATCCTTTCAATATGCTGATTTTAAACCTCTCTAAGTCCATCAAGCCTTTCCAGGATGATTTGGAAAGCATCAGGAGGTACAGTTGAGGAAGTAGAAGCCCTGCTCCTCTTGGCTCTGCTTCTTTGTGTGGAAGTTTGTCCTGCAGCCTTAGCTTCAGTCTCTATTAGATCACCTTCTTCTTAATCGGCCCCTTCCTCATCTTCATCACCCGGAAGACGTGCTTGAATCCTTGTGATGGTTTTCTTGTTAATAGCTGAAGGTATAGGCATTAGACTAATATCTTGAGGAATTGGAACTCCGTTTGCTCTGAAAATCCATATGATAAGACTAGGAAAAACCAGCTTTGCTCGTGAAGTTGTTCTGGACTCATCCATTATTGTGTCAAATATATGAGAGCTAATGTCAATGAAAATTTTTTCTTTGAGCTCCATAAGGAAGACAGCTCTGGCATTAGTAAGAGTAGTCATCTTTCTTATAGGATACAAATTGAATATCATGATGGTGGTCAGACATCTCATGTCAACAGGAAAGACATTAGTGTTGAGACATCTCCCTTCTTTAACTCCACAAATCCGAGCCTGGACAGTATCTAAAGACAACATCCTATCTTTGTAATTGATGAACTCATACTCCTCTAAACCCTCAAGACCAAGTACCTCATTAATGTCATGTGCATCTAGGGTGAACTCATGTCCTCTTACCCAAAAATCTAGCTCATCCTCTCCAATCTTGACATTAGAGTAAAACTCTCTTATCAGAGGCTCACACACTCCAGGTAAATCACTGAGTAGCTTTTCCCAGCCTCTGCCCTCAAAGCAACCCGGAATAAAGGTTTCCTTCAGATCCCTTAAATCCACAAACCTTTCTTGAATGATGGTTTCCTTCATGAAAGAATCTTTATATCTCTCAAAGTGTTGAACAGATCTAAAAAGGTTAGGGTCCATTTTCAATCTTTTGTCAGCCCTTTTAGCAAGAGTCTTCTTCTTTGTAGGTGTGGGAGCCATCTCTAAACAAGCAGAAGAGGCCACAACAAGAGCAAAACACAATATGTGGAAATGCACACATATTAGTAACAAGTTAGTTACAAAGAGAGTAATAGAGTGTCAAGACAGGACACATGCCAAATATAGTTGATAACCAAAGATGGATAGATCAAATCAGAACTTCATCAAATCTAACAAGTTCATTCTGTTTTAAACAAATATATAAGGATAGTGAAGACCACAGTTGGACAAACAGAGCATATGCCAATGAGACATGTCTGAATGAATATGAAATGTGCAAGTTAAATCCCAAGGTAGCAGCACACACATGATATGGTGACTTAGAATCAAAGCAATGCTAGCCACACAATCCAAAAACTCAACCATACTGAAATACCCAAACTCATATTCAGAGAAAAATCCAAAACCTATATATCCAATAGGTATGAAATCAATCAAACAACAAGGCTCAGAACAAAGACTAGAACAATGATACTAAATCATGATAACAGATATATTTAGCAACAAAAACAACCAACCCCAATCAACTAAACCCAACATTTTAAGCAAACCCATGTACGAACCCCTTAAAACTCAAACCAAAATCACAACACACAGATTCAAGAACATAACATTAAAATCATGAAATCTGAAGTGAAAGATAGAAAACCCATACCCTTTTCTTGAAGATTTGAGAAGAAAAAGTGCAGAAATGGTGGATTTTCAAAGAAATACACGGAGTGTTTCAGAGAGGGAAATGGGGAAGACAATGAACAGTCACAAAAGTACGAGGGAAAAACTGACTTTAAAACGCAAAACATGCGTTTTTCACGACTGGGTTAAGCCGCGTGCAAGTCGCCAGGTCCAGTTGCCAAAACACTCAAAAGAGAAAAGTTTTAAAATTTTTCTAAGTGTTTTTCGCGACTGGAAGATCTACCCGCGAGGGAGTTGCGAGCTGAGCCGCGAAAATCTCTGTGTAGCCCTCGCGACTAGTCTTTCCACCCGTGAACAAGTTGCCAAAACTGACCCGCTAGCATGCGACTGGATTGACTCGTGACTGAGTTGCCAAAACAGGGCAAAATTGTTTTTGAAATTTTGACATTTTTGTAGAAATAAAATACTTTCCAAAAATAGCTAAAACACTCAAAAATCTTTTTGTGTTTAATCAAACAAAGATAGAGCATGTGAAAAACACATTTAATCAAGTACAATCACACAAATGAATATGACATTCATTGAACATAGACTTGTGTGTTGTGTGTGGATATCAAACATGAGATAGTCTTTAGTCCAATGTGAAGCTTCAATGATCAATTCAATCAAGACATACACAATTTGCACTAGATAATGTGACCTATCTCAATTATAGAAACATGCATATATGACCTCCTACATAAACTTGATTACAATTCTTTGAAGCTTTTCATTTTGCTCCATATCATATCATTTGAACTTTTTGAATCAATACATCTCATTGTGAGATTGATGCCTGAAATTTTTTATATTTCAATTGATGAGATAACCTTTGGCTTTTTGGGCATCATACATTTTATTTTGGTCGCTTTCCTTTTTTCCTAGTTACTAGTATGTGCGACAGGCTTTTGCAGCTCTATATCTCTTTTCATTTGGAGATTTACATTTGAGAGCTCTTTTAAGCAAAAACAAAAAAATAGTGGGAAGATATATAGGCATGAGTCTATGCATGTCTCAAGATCAACAAAACCATTCACTAATCATTCATGACAAGGTTGAAGATCTATTTACAACAATCACATAGATTTCAAAATTTCTCCCACAATGATATGCGTGCATAGGAAACAAGCTAGGCTCGTAGATGCGCAAAGCCATTAGTACAAAGGTACAAGGCAAAACATACTTTGAGACAACACTCAACAAAGTCAATCAAACTTTTATGGATTTTCTACTTTTTATGTGTTTTTGGATTTTTGACACAAAAGCAGTAAAAAGTTGATCAAAAATAGAATAACAATGTAAAAACATTTTAAAACAAAAAACTCACTAACAAAATTTTCAACTCAAACTCGCAAGAAGCATACAACCAAGCATATACACAAAATATGGGAAGTACTAATGCATGGACATGTTGTAATGCTTATGCATGAGTACCCTTCGTCACCCACACGTCCCGTGCGTTTGGGGTGATATCCTTGACGGATTGGGTACGTGAGTTAGGGCTTTCAAACCTTCGTGTGAAGCTTTTAAGGCAATTGGTGAAGGCACCGATCATCTTCATTACGTCCATCATTCCGGGATCACCGTTTTGGCTTCTTGGTTGCTCACCACCCCAAGACCTCTTGTCATTTATTCTTCCTCGTATCCAAGGTACGCTTACATTGTTCAATGCTCTCAGCTTTTGGCAGTTGGGTCTGGTATGTCCTTGCAGTCCGCAATAGTGACAAGCATAATTCGATCCAGGACCTCGTTGTGGTCTTAGGAGAGATCTACCTCTAGCTTCATAACTGGCTTCTGATTGATTACGGGACTTATTAACCACCCGTTGATCAGCCACCTTCTTCTTCTCAACCTTAACTTTCTCAGGAATAGGCTCTTCTACAATCGTTTCTTTGGCCTTCACAAATCTCACTTCTTTGGTGACATTGGCCGATGAGCTACTCCCTCTGGTATAACCCAAACCAGACTTATCTGAGGAATGTTTTTGAGACGAGATAACGTCTTCTAGCTTCTTGGAGGAGACTCTTTCTACCTTAGCATGTGCTTGCACTACCTCTTGCTCAAGAAATCTCACTTTCGTATAAACTTCAGATAGCTCACCATTTAGTGTTTCAATCTCACACTTAGCCTCTTTATATCTGACCAGGAGACTTTTGTAATCTTCTTCAGCTCTTTTCATCTTCTTCACAGCCGCCTTCGCCATCCTTGTGTACTCTTCCGATTTCTCAAGAAGTAAGGCGTAATTCTCTTGAAGGTTAGCTGTATCTTTCTCCTCTTCAGCATCTGATTCCTCAACAATCCCTAAGGATTCATCATCACTGTGCTCCCCAAGTTCTTGAACAAGTTGATTCAGGTCATTTTTGGACTCAACATGCTCAATGGCCATAAATGCGGAGTAGTTTCCTTCTCCATCACAGCTGTCCTCAAAGTCAAAATTTGATGAGTCCGAATCACTTACCGTAGTGGCATAGACCTTTCCCTTCGATTTCAAATAATTGGACATTCCTTTTTGAAGTGCCCATATCCATTACACTTAAAGCATGTAATTCCTTGTGAAGATTGGGAATCTCTACCCTTTTTTCTTCTGAACTCTTTCTTCTCCTTTCCAGAACTCTGAAATTTTCCTTTGTCACCGGATTTCCCACTATTCTTGAGCTTCAAGAACTTCCGGAAGTTCTTTACAAGGTAAGCAATATCTTTATCTACTGCATCCTTATCTGAAGAGTCATGAGATACTACTCTCTCATCAATCGTTTTGAGAGCATGGGATTTACTCTTCTTTTGTGTGGGCAGTGACAGTTCATAGGTCTGTAATGAACCTGATAGGCCACAAATTGAATGACCCCTTGTGATTAAACCAATTAATTAATTAGCCAAGTTATTAATTAATCAATTTATCATGCAATTGCATGGCAACACAAACAAATCACCGAATAACTAAATATGCAGCGGAAATTAAATGACATGGTGATTTGTTCACGAATGGGGAAAACCCTAACGGCAAAAACCTCACCGGGTGATTTTCAGGTCACCACTCCCGAAACTCCACTATTATCAAATCAAGTGGTTACAAGTAAAGGAATCCCAAGTACCTTATCAACCTACAGTTGAACCCTTACCCCAATCCCCAATTGGATTTGATCTGTAGTGACAATTTCCACCTTTAATGCACGGCTCCCAAGTACGTGACTAACCAGATGCGCAGATCCCAGTACGCGACTTCAAACACCAACTTAGAAGAAGAGGTTGGTTGCAAAGTTCTTCAGTTCATCCTACGCGATGAAGATCAGGAAGATGCTTGGTCACAAAACCCTTTGGTGCAAATACACAGCAACTTCTTCAGAGAAGATGAACTAGGTTATGAACTTCGTCTTTGATCACAATTTGCTTGAACAAGGATTGCTCAATGCTTTTGCAACTTGTGTCTATGTAGACGGCTCTTAAAACAATCCTTTTATATGTTTAGGGTTAGAAGAAAAGAAGGCCCAAAAACATATTCACGGATCCCAAGAAAATCAGATCAGAAAATCAGATTTTTTAAATCTTGACAGATAGCAGGTGTCGAGGAGCTATCGAGCAGGTGTCAAGCTTTAATGAAAATGCACTTCAGCTTGATTTTTCTTGGACAGACTTGATGACTTCAACACTTGATCTTGAAACCTTATTTCTTGAAGTATTAAAAACACCTAGAACTACCCAATTACAAGTAGAGTGCGTTTTGTCAAAGGATTAGCCAATTTACATAAATAAGTATGACATATGTTCTTAGCATATGAACCACATATGTCCTAACAGAACCAACTAGCTCTTGAACCTTAATGTCGTCAAGATCCTTGCTCTCTTCAATGGCTGTAATTTTGGCACGGAAACTCTCTAGCAGTGATCGAAGGATCTTCCTTACAATTTTCGAGTCCTCCGTCTTTTCCCCCAAATTGAATTTCCCAACAACCACTTCGTTCAACTTACTGTAAAACGAATCAAAAGACTTATCCTCACTCATCTTTAGCTTGTCAAAGAGAGTGGTCAACATCTGAAGTTTGGTGTCCTTCACTTTCTTAGTCCCTTCATAAGTTGTCTCCAGAATTTCCCATGCTTCCTTAGCAATGGTGATATGTGAAATCCTATGAAATTCTTCTGGAGAGACACCACAGAAAATAGCATTCAAGGCTTTGCTAATTGCATTAGCCGCCGCGAGAGCAACCTTATCCCAAGTGGATTTGGCAGCCTCTAGTCTTGTCCAACCTACTTCAACTGCATCCCATACAGCATCATCAATAGAACACAAAAACGCCCTCATATGGACTTTCCAAAAGGCATAATTATTACCATAAAAAAATGGTGGTACATTAAGAGATTGAGACCTATCCATCTCAAAGGGGGTCAGAGATCACACTTAGGTATTTAAACCACAACAAGTATACCCGCTCTGATACCAATTGAATGTACAAAATGGGTATGAAACACCCTTGAACGTTTAGACCCCAAATTACAAAATATTAATTCAAGCTTATTATTAAACAATTAATGTGCGAAACATGAACATAAGCCAAACATAGAATTGATAAACAATCTAAGCCAAATATAAACACATCCACAGCAGTAAATATAAGGCAAAGAGAAAGGGAAGGAAGATGCAAACACACGGACAACACACGATATGTTATCGAAGAGAAAATCGAAGCCCTCGGCGTAAAACCTCTCTGCCACCCTCCAAGCGGTAAATAATCCACTAAAGAATGTAGTTGGGATACATGAATAGCAGAAGACCCTCCAAGCCTAATCTACCAAATGTACCTAAGCCCTCCAAGCTTCTTTCTCCAACGAGGTTGTAGAGAATTGAATTTACTTTAAAAATAACATCAATCCCAAATCAATTAGAATTTTGAACAAAAAGTTATGGCCAAAATACGAAACAGGTGCAGAAGAAAACACAAATTCAGCATCATCTTCAACTTCCTTTCAAAATTCAAATGGGGATCAACACTAAATTTGTTCCAGCTCATTTAAACAGGTTATCTCCTCCCTTAGCTTCAGAAGAAAGCTAATAACTTAGCTTTAAAGCTAAGCCATCGCTTCCCTTATAAATAGAGAAGACCTCTTCCATTTTCTAGACCTGAATTCCCTCTAGAGAGCTAATGAGAAAGCAGAAAAGAAAAGCTGTTGTGCAACCATTGTTCTTACTTTGGCTGTAGTTTAGTACTTCCTTGCTTTCTCCCTAGCCCTTTAAGTGATCACTTCCCCCTTTCAATTTATGCTCTATGCTGGTAAGTAGTTAATTATGTTCTAAACTTTCTACACATGCTTGAATAAATGCTTAACAAGTTGTTATTTATTTATTTTTTCTTCACATGCTTAGATGAACATGCTTATATGTCTCATTGATATTCCTTTTATATGCTTAGTTGAACACTTCTAGGCTAAAGCACAACTCTCCCTTGAATGCTTAGATGAATATGTCTAGGTAATTGTTTTGCCTTTTTTAAATGCTTGAACAAAAATGTCTAAGTATTTTGATTTTCTCTAGATGAACATGTCTAAGGGATTTTTCCTTTATTTTTTTTTCTTTTTCATAATTACTTGGAAGATCAAATATGCTTTAATGTTTTATTTTATTTTATTTTGTTCTCTCTGCAATTATGTTGATGACAAATAACATGACAACTTTGTTTTTTCTTCACATGCTTAGATGAACATGCCTAGGCTAGGAATTCTTTGTTTACATTGATTTTTTGGATGAACATGCCATTACCTTAATGCTTTCTTTACATTAAAATTGTTATCTAACAAGCTTCACTTTTTGTGTCTCTTTATGTCGAATTCTCCTAACACATATTTGTTTACAATTTCTACAAATTAACATGTTTATATGACATATTATTTGTATTTGTTTGACATGACATGACATTAGCCACCTTAACCTAGGAGACTGGTTTTACCGAGCGAGATGGGTGCTTAATTCCTTCCCATCTCGTAAATTAGCCTCCGAATCAAGATCAAGGGTTCTAGACTATGCTTTTGTATATGCAGTTTTACATATTTTTAGAATATAACTAGGAAATAAAGCAATGTAATTTACTTTTCTTAGATTGTATCTAGAACAAAAAAGCATTGTAAATTTTTGTTACAAAATTGATGTAAATTGTCATATACATTAATACAACAGAAGTAATATATATATATTTTTTTTATATTAAAGGTTTTCTTATTTTTCCGTTTAAATTAAATAAGTGGCGACTCCATGTAAAACCCTCGATCTAGGGGGAGTACATTTTACACTACCTATGTTCAAAACTCACCTCCCTCTCTCTCACAGAATTTGATTCATTTTGATCCACTTCGGCCAAGGGCTAGAGTTGGGGACCTAGGGTCCCTCTTGGTCTTATAATGATGTTTGAGTCACTTAGAAAGCTGCTAAATGAGGGGAAGGTCAGTTTTGACTAATGGAAACTAATATTCATCATCATTGAGCAATGTTCATCTTGAAAAGGATGCATTGATTCTAGTTTTCCTGACTAAGCTCTATAAAACTACTTCACTAGAGGGAAAACTCTCTTAATGGTGATTGATCTCATTTACATGAAAAAGGGTTATGTGTTAGGTAAGGCTGTCCATTTATTAGTTATTAGACTTTCTTCATGAATTTTTGTGTATTACACTTTGCACTTCAGGGGCTCATGAGTCTCGCAGATGTCCCAACTCTCAAGTCAATTTGAGAGATTTTTATTTTTTTATTTTTTATTAAGCCCAAATAGGCGTGAAATTTTTTTTTTCCCTCTTCTATCCACATCTCCTTATTTTACCTTTAGTCCCGTCTTCTCTATCACACATGGGCATGGTCCATATCATAAACAATAAGGCCAAAATGGCCCATTACCATGAAATTTTGAAATATTTGGGCGGAAAGCACTGTTTCAGAAATAATTGGGAATATACCATCTTTTTAAGTACTCGAGTTTGGTGAACTCGAGTACTATGTTTTTTTCCTTCCACCGTGGCACGCTGACATGGCAGTTGGGATTTAAATTTTCCACTTAGTACTCGAGCTTCAGGAGCTCGAGTACTGTTCTGCCCATATAACCACCTATACTTAAACACACTTAAACCATTACTCCCTCCCTCGTCTATCAGACTATCACTTTCTCAATCTCAAATCTCCCTCTCAATCTCGCTATCTCCCTCTGAAATCTCCCTCTCAATCTCGCTATCTCCCTCTCAATCTCCCACACGCTGTCAATCTCCCTCTCAGTCTCGCTCTCGCTCTCGCTCTCGCGCTCTCGGTTTCGCCGTCGTCTTCGGCACCACAAGCTCTCTTTCTCTATTTCTCACGGCAACACAGGTACATCACTCTAACTTTTCTCTTCTTCGTTGACCTCTCTATTTCTCTATTTCTACTCAATCTTAATGCATATAGGCTCCGGGATGTGGGTTTCATTTGAATTTTTTTTTTTTCTGTGGGTTTGCTTGGGTTTCATTTGATTTATTGTGGGTTTTGTTGGGGTTTTGTTCATTTGTTTGTGCGTTTTGTTTCATTGTATTTTCACTGATTTGTTCATTTGTTTATACTCTAAGCCATTTCTGTAATTTCCTCTAATTTGTTTTTCCTCTTCTTTTAGTTCTCTGTGTTAGCATAATTTCTTTTTCTTTGTAAATAGATAAAGAAAATGGTTTTTTTTTTCTTAGGCGAACGTTCATAATCATTCAAACACTTGTGGGTAGTTTCTCTATCTCACACACACAAGATAATTACATGGTAAAATCCTTTGAAGGAGGTCCCAGGATGGAGGATAAGAGTTTTGAACCCAAAACCTTATGGATCTCACGAGACACTAGCTAGACCAACCCTTGGGACTTCTTTTTTTAACTTTTTAGTTTTGAGATAAATAGATAGTTAGGGAGGAGAGGTAGAGATCAAAGATATCAAACCATAGACATAAGATGCCACAAAAAATAACATTACCACTAAACTATCACTTGAATTGCCTTCACTTGAACAGTTGAACTGCCTTGGAGTTAATATCGAAAAATGGAACTAGTTGTTTTCAATTGTTTAAGTTTCCTATTAGTATAAATTAAAGCAGCTGCAATGTACTTGCCAAATCAGAATGCGATAAAGTGAGATGAATGTGAATATTCAATTAATTGAATGTGCAAAACTGCCAATCACATGATCACCATCGTTACATAGCACAAATTCATTAACTTACCATTTTTGTGGAGATATAGATGCATCCACGTTAGTGAGACATCTCCCACTTAGATTACTGGCAATATATAGTTTGTAATGCAAATTATGTGTTTGATGAAATGCTTCTATGAACTATCTTAAGAAAAATACAAATTTTACAATTTTACAAAACATTCTCTTCTAGTTCGTCATCTTAAGAAAAATGCGGGTTTGTATTATTGTAAATTCTTTGCTTTGAATATTTCTAGATTTTCTGAAATTAGTTGACAAACCATTAAATCTTAATGCAACAAGGCATATCTCATTGAATTAGTCTTGTTCGCCTTCACAAAACAACATAACAATAAATTTAATTGGTGATACATCAACCACATAATAGTAACATTGTAGGACACAGCTAGCGTTCTCATTGAGGCCATAATGAGTAGGATGCTTGGACTATTAAAGTGAGGGTTGATTTTAATAATGTAGAGAGACTTTCATTTTAGAAATTTTTTCCACCTGAATGTTGCGGCTTTCTCATTTATTTATTTAGGGTTGAAAATGTTTTATCGTGTATGCTAATGTATTCTATTTCTATTAGCTGAATGTGCTGCAATCTACTTAACATTCTGAAGTTTAATTCTTTTTTTTTTTTTTTTTATGAAATCAGTGAAGGCTGCATTAGATATATATTATTGCCATTTTCAATCAAATATGTTTATAATTAAAAATAAATAAATAAGAAGAAGAAGAAAGTTTATGTATTTCAAGTGAATTTTCCCCTGATTGTTGTTGTCACCAAATGCTAGATATGGACCCACATGAAGCGGGACCCTCTATACAGACTGTCTTGAGCAGGCAGCCTATGCATCGTTCAAGTTTGCTATGGGATGCTCCTTTGGACGGCGAGGTATGCACTTGTCCAAAATTGTAGTCAATATACGTAGTAGAAAGAGTTTTGACATTTAAGAAGCGTAATTAATACTAAGCTGCTTTGTTTGCAGGAAGTGCCAGGTGTATTGACTTGTCGTCACCGAGATAAAGGGCTGCTTGAAGATGGTGCAGTTTTAGATCCACGGATTGCAGCTTACATCACAGATGCGGGGTTAGATGGGCTACTTCGGGTCCCACATATGGACCTTGACCATGCATTGATCACGACGTTGGTAGAGAGATGGCGGCCGGAGACGCACTCATTCCACTTGCCCCACGGTGAGATGACCATCACACTACAAGACATGGAGGTTATAATGGGGGTACCTGTAGATGGCTTACCGTTGGTGGGATATACCCATTCGAATGATTGGGCCCACCTTTGCTACGAAATGCTAGGGCATAGTCCGCCGGGAAGAGACGTTGGTGATCATCGCAAGAACGTTGCAGTGATAGAAGGGCCGAGGGTAAAAGCCAAATGGCTTGAGGATCGGTTTAGCAACCCTCTTCCAGCTGACGCCACCGATGAGCTTGTGCAACAATATGCTCGGTTTTACATACTGGGGATGTTGGGTGGTACGCTGTTTATGGATAAGTCTGGCGAACGGGTCTCAGTTATGTATCTGCAATTTTTCAATCCAATCAGCAACGGAAAGAAGTATAGTTGGGGTAGTGCAGCACTAAGTTGGCTATATAGACACCTCTGTAATGCATCAAAGAAGACATCCAAGCAAATTGGTGGTGCACTACTATTGGTGCAGTTGTGGGCGTGGGCGAGGTTGCCACACATATGTCCTGTGATGAGGCATCCACACCAGGCACTGCCCCCAGGTCCACTTGCTGTCAGGTATGTAGGATCTTAGATCGTTACTGCTTTACATTTCCGCATTAAGTTTTTTCACATGGGAATTATGTAAGTAACTAATAATGCTTTTATGTTGTTTGCTAGATGGAAAGGGGCTAAGATAACAACTGAACATGAAATGCACGTCCTACGCGCCTATCGTGTGTCGCTTGCTTCGCTACGGCCAAATCAGGTATCGTGCCTTACAAGTGGGAACTGCTTTGGCATGTAGTTGTTGTACTTATTATTTGCTTTGGAATAAATAAACATTTTTTTTATTTTATTTTAGAGCATAGTTACATTTATTGTTCACATTTGTAACACAATTTTTCTAATTATATTGTTAATATGGTTGGTTGTATTGGTTGGATCATTGCAGATTGTGTGGGAGCCATACAGAAACTATTTGGGTTCCCTGCCAGCATATTGTACGGCAGGCCAACACATGTGGAGGTCTATCGTGCCACTCATACATCTTTGGGTGGTTGAATACCATCACCCTGAACGTGTTCTTCGACAGTTTGGGATGATGCAAGGCATACCACCCGATGTTGATACTTCAGTTGATCTTCACAAGATAACTCTCCAGGGCAAGCATGAAAAAAACTGGGAGCAAGAACATGGCCCGCATATTGCTAAATGGACTGCGCACGCCACAATTACTGATGCACCGCCCTTTCACGGGGAGATGAGCTACAATGACGAGTATATGGTGTGGTTTCGTCCCCGTACCGTTCGCCATATTACAAAAGAGACCTCATACTGGGACACTTTGGTAAGTTTACAAATACTTTTTTGTTATAACTGTACCTTGCTTCGCATAGTTTAGATCAACCTACTAACACTACTCTTGTATATTTGTGACAGGTTGAATCACAGTTGAGGATTATGGCGAAGTGCGAACCAGGGTCTGAGATCTACACTGACTGTATTAAGGCCTTGCAATCTGTTGAAGAGATTGGTCAGTTGAACTTGGACGATGCACGCAATGTGGGCAACACAAGTGAACCAGCTGTAGGGCGTGGTCGACAAGCAAGTGGACGTCAAGGGCGTGGAGGCCGTCAATCTAGTCAGCGTCCCACACCCGTGCCCACATCTAATCGGCGTCCCACATCTAGTCAGCGCCAGACACCCGTGCCCACATCTAGTCGGCTTCCCACATCTACTCAGCGTCCCACATCTAGTCGGCGTCATACACCCGTGCCCACATCTAGTCGGCGCCACACAGCTGTGCATGACCACAACATGGAGGAAGCAAGTCGACAGCAGATGAGATGTGTTTGGACACTAGTTATGACATGGGCTCCATGCCACACAATGATGCGGGTCCATCCCATACGTTTGCCCATGGGGACACATCTCGGTCCCCATCCATGAGGATTGATGGTACTTGTCCACCCACATCCCGTACTACATCCCCGTTGTGCACCACCCGTACGTCTCCTGCACTGACTATCGGCACTGCCCCCGTAGATGTACATGGTAGAGATGAGATGAGATTCATGCCCACTCCTGGGCGACCCACACCTGGTGCTGTCCCCCCACCAGAGGCTTCACAAATTGAGGGTCGGCCGCGAAGGCCGCAATGGACACAGACACATCCTCCTGACTGTGGGACTGGACACGGTACTATAGTTCGATTCAATACCGATTACATATACATGTCTTTATAGTTAAATGATTTGTATATTAGTATTTGGTTGTGTTCTTTTCAGGCAAGGTGAGACCAGTCAAGGAACCAGTGAGGAGAAGAAAACGGGGATGATTCAAGAATGGTCAAGAATCAGTGCTGCTTTGGGTTTGCAATAGTATAGGATCTTTTTGTGTAAGTAGACTTGTTCTAAGTTCTAATTGCTTTATTTTCCTTAATGGCATATATTGATATCTGCTCAAAAGCTCAACCTGTTACACGTTTATCCTATTAAGCTGCATATGTGTTTTTCTTTTATATACAGAAACCAACTCGAGCATGTTGACATATCTGCAGATGAAATTAGAACCTTAAAGCATTTAGCAAACCGGAACTCTCTCTGCCTCTCAACCTCTAATTTTCTCTTTTTCTCAATGTCTAGAGAATTTTCGGAATGAGAGTGCAAGCCATGGTTGGTAAAATGAAGTGGCTGGTAAGTAGATTGGATATGATTTGCATAAAACTAGACTATCATGAAGCCAGCATGGGTAAATAGAAGGATTTTGAACCAAGCAATCTACAAAGAGCCAGCATGGGTAAATAGAAGCCAAATAAACTTCATGATTGCCTAATCCATATGCTGCCTTAGGTTGGCATACCTCATTCCAGGCAACTTTAGCCCGTCCCATTCCTCTCAGTCCCTTTCCACAGGAAAGAAGACAATTTCTATTCTAATTCTTTTATAGTGCTCTTGGGTAGAATAAACACATTTGACCAGTAAGCTTGCACACTGAATAAGACAGATTGTATAATCTTTGTAATTGAGGGTTTAGTAAAGTTTTGTATCATCTTTGTAATTGAGGGTTTAGAGTCACTTGCTTATTAATTGGTTGTGTCATGTGCTTAATTGTGTAATTAGTTAGAAGCCACGTGCTTAACAGTAAGTTAGCTAGAAACTATTCACTGACTTGCCACCCCTTTTGTACTTTCACTTGTCTTGGTATGCTTGTCTGATGGCTATGGTTAATTTCGCAGCTTAAAGATCAAGTGCAACTCTGTAAAGAACAAGAGGCAATAGCACAGATTATAAACATTTGTTCACGCCATTAAATTTGAACTTAAACCCAATTGTACCAAAATTTCTTTTATTTTTTTTCTATATTTACTACATGTTTAATTCAACTGTTTGCATTTCTTAAGAATGCTATTTTGAGGATTCACTTTTTTTGTTTCTGAGTTGTATAGTGCCTAAAAACACCTAGTTGAGCTGATGGGTCTGACCAAATCTTGATAAATATGGTTAATGGCTTAATGCTTCTTTTGTGTTTTCTGTTATAAGTACTGTCCTTTTTATTTGTCAAAGGCTGAATTATTGTTAAATGGTGCATAAAAATTAATTTTTTCTTACCAACTCCTGGTTAATTAACACTTACTTGATAGTGGCTGCTAGCTACTTTTATATTTGTTAGGGGTGTCTCTTTCTTTAATGAATTTATTAGCTAAATGCAATTACTTTCCCCTGTATTCTGTATGATAGGAGGCTTTGTATTGTTTTTAACTTCTATATAATAAAAATATGAAATTATATAATTAAAATGTGTATCACTATACACCAAGCGATTCACTAGCAATCTATTGATAAAGTGCCTTCAAGATCCCACATTTGAGCTTATAGGTAAAGTTGCACCAACTAAATTTAGTCTAAAGCAATCATAGGTTAGATAATCTTTAGGACTAAATCTTTCAAGATTGCTTGGATCCTTTCAGTCTTCCATTGACTGATACATATACTGACTGCTCATAGAGGAAGGTGGACTCCTTGGTTTGTAACCTGGGGGTTCGTTGAAAAATCCATACTTGCCAAATAGGCATTGTGTTTGTACAGAAGACATGACCTAATAAGCCATCTAGGTCTTGTAAGGAAGGCTTTGGTCAATGGTAAGAGCTGCTTCATGTGCATTGTAAAAATTTCTTTTATGTATCCTATAATTTAAGAAGTTTTAATGTATCTCTCTCTTGGAATTTCACATGAGATTTAAGTTAAGTTTGTTAATTTAGTTGCTGCAATAATTGCAAGAAAAACAAAAGCAAAAAGTGAGCATGCAAGAATAATTGGAGGAATTCTACAATGAATTCTTGAGATCTGATAAATAGATCCTAGCAAAAGTTACTTCTGATCGTGATAGACTTCGATCATGGTGTGATGAAAAGGATAAGGCACTTCAGGTCAGTATTGTTAACCTCGTGGATTTAAACTTTTTTAAATTACCCTATTAATTTTTTTGAAATTAATTAGGCTGCGCTGCTGGATAAAAGGAGCATGGAAGTGAGGTTGGCTAAGTTAGGGAATATTATGATAGAAAACAATAGCAAAAAAGATGTTATAGGAGCCGATTCCAAGGTAATCTTTGTTGGAATTTAATTGTATGCTATCAAAATAGAGATGTCTCTATTACAGTTAATTCATGTGTTCAAGATAATCCTTTTTATCAATCTAGTTTATTTCTCCTGTGATGGGTAAATAACATTCGGATTATTAATGGTATTTAACACAGTTGTTACAAAAGCTCCAAGATGAGTTAAAGCTTCGTAGTGAGCAGTTGCATGCAGCAGAAGAAAATATAAAGAAGCTGGAAACTGAAAATTTGTCTTTGGAACAAAGGACGTCTGAACTTGAAAAGACAAAAGCTGATGAGGTAGTACTGTTAACACTTGAATTTGATGGTAGGAACCTCTATTTTTTTCATAGGGTTGAGAATTCTTATCCATAGAAATTATTGAAAATGCAGATGGATTTTCTTGAAAAAAACTTTGAGCAAGAACGTAAAGCCTTAAAGTTTCAAGTGCTTGAACTTGAAAAGAAGCTTGAAGGGATCACACAAGAGTTAGCTGTTGTTGAGTTAACTCTTGAAATCAGGAATTCTGATTAGGGCCTGTATGTTTCTTGTTAATAGCACTCTTTCTTGGGCCACTAATTATTTGCCATAAGAGTCTGAACTAACCGTTTTTCACAGAAAAAGATATGCACATAAAATACTAAGTTGACCACCAATCTGACTGTAAAAAACTTGATATCACTCTACTAAAGGTTGACCCACCACCCCTTGATTGAAATTCTTTTCTGTAAGCATCTTAATTATTTGGTGAAAGAAAATAGTATCTTGCTTACATCATGTTTGGAGCCTTGAGCAATTACAATATTTTGTCTGATCTCTCTTCTATACAACTTGTGTACTCAACCTTCATAAGCTAAAAGTGGACTCATCATTGGTTAAGTTTTTAATCTGCGGACACGTATGAAGTGTCGTTTTTTAATATTTTTTTAATGAGCCTTACAAAGACATGAGGATAGAAGCTTCTATCCATGGAAGGATGAATTGTCCTTCATTTTTTAGTTACGAAAGTATTGCAAAGACATGAACTGAGGCATTTACTGAAAAGTTATTGTCTCATTGACAGTGATGGTGCTGCTGCTTTAGTTTTGGTGAGTGGAGAGACGGTACTAAAGCTTGGATTGGAAGTGATTGCAAAGATCAGTGGGTATGCTGACGCTGCTCAGGTAATACACAAGTGTTAATTACTTTAGCTGGCTTTTAGAGCCACTGCAAATATCAGACGTGAAAATTGCCCCTTTTTTTTCCTTGACATTATTTTCCACAATAAGTTTTCTTTGTCATACGCCATGTTAATTTTGAACTGACTGTGCAGGCTCCAGAATTCTTTACAACAGCTCCAGCTCTAGCAATTCCAAAAGCTATTTCAAATGCTGGCTTGGAGGCCTCTCAAATTGATTTTTATGAAATACATGAAGCCTTTACGTCATCTGTGCAGGTTGTGGCCCTTGCAAATCAGAAACTGATTATATTACGTCATCTGTTCAGGTTGCCTTAGCGCATTTTTCTGTAGCTTTCCTGCTGTAATTTTGTGATTTTTTTTTATATTGTATCTTGATTATAGCAATTTCTTAAATTGAATTGTGTGAAAATTTTATAGTTGGGTATTACCATTCATTCTATGTCAAAGCTTATTTCAAAAGGCTTATTGTGAGCAATGAGCTGTTGTTTCATAGTGATTTAAATGTTTTGAGTCTACCTGATCTTCTACAGAACTTAAGGCAATTGAATTATTCTATGAGTTCAATGTCATATAATTTCCAGTTCCAGTTCCATTTCCTTTGTTTTTGTATTTTGTATTGTTTGTATGTATTTTTAATATCTGATTTCTGTGTTCAAAGAGTGGATGCAATTGATCCTGCACTAAGAAGATCAGGGCGCTTTGATGCTGAAGTTGAAGTTACTACACCTACTGAGGGGGAACGCCTTCAAATTCTCATGGTTAGCATGAGTCTCTTAAATTTATGAGCCATCCTTGGGTCCATTATCCTATGACACTCATCACTCTCCCAAAATGCTGCCAGTAGTGCTTCAAATTAATTTTAAATGTTTTAGCTAGTTTGATAGGAGGTTGGATATTTAAGTACACTATTATTGGCTGAATGTTGACATTATTTGTGTTAATTAATTTTCAGCTCTACACAAAGAGGGTTCCTTTAGATCCCAATGTTGACTTAAGAAACATAGCTGCGTCTTGCAATGGCTATGTTGGGGCTGATTTGGAAGCTTTATGTCGTGAGGCTACCATATTTGCGGTCAAAAGGTCTTCTGATGCAAATGAAGATGCCAGTGTGCTCAGCTTAACAATTAAAGACTGGGAACATGCAAGATCCATAGTTGGGCCCTGCATAACAAGAGGTGTTAATGTGGAAATCCCAAAGGTGACTTGGGAAGATATTGGAGGACTAAAAGATTTGAAGGTTTGTAATATAAACTTCTTATTTTGCATTGAAAGCCTCATGGAACTCCTAATGACACCTTTTTTTTTATTCTTGGGCAGAAAAAGCTCCGGCAAGCTGTTCGGTGGCCTATTAAACATTCTGCTGCATTTTCAAGGCTGGGAATATCTCCTGTGCGAGGAATTCTTCTCCATGGGCCTCCAGGATGTTCAAAAACCACCCTTGCTAAAGCTGCAGCTCATGCCGCCCAAGCTTCTTTTTTTCCCCTGAGGTTCGAACTTTTTGCTTGTCCCAACAACTGATATGTAGACTCATCAGGAGTATTTTATATAATTTAGAAATTAACAATTCTTACTTGGAAGACCATACAAGCTGCTTTCATGCTGCATTTGATGTATGTTATTATATGCTTTGCGTTGAAGTCCACCTGTTTTATGAATCACCTGCTATAAGCACATCAAGATTACTCATCAGATAATTAAAAAGAAGCATTTGAGACTGAAAGCTTCAAATTTAACTATCTGGTTTCTCAATCAAAGTGGTAGACAAAGTAAATGTTTACCATCACAAAGCAATCTTGAGATTAGCAAATGGGCTAGTCAATGAGCTGCACCCTGTGGAGAGATTTTGGGTAGCAAACAGTGGTCAAGGAGACTGAACCAATAATGAACTAAGAGGTTAAAAAAATCCCTTCATTCCTCCAAATCAAGAGTAGCACTTAACATTAAAATCCGCCTAGAATTAGCTAATCTAGGGACTTGCCATAAGAAGAGACCAACAAATGAAAAAAATCAAGGATTTTCCTTATCTAATTTGAATAGTTCCTTGGGTTTCTTGCAATAACTAGCAATAAAATAATCTTCTCCTGAGTTATCTAAGCCCACATTTCAGCCCAAAAAAAAAAATAAAAATAAAAATTCAGCCTTCCCGAATAACTAACAAGCTATTGGATGTGTTTTTTTTTTCTCCCTCAATTTAACAAAATGATATTTCCAATGGCCAAATATTCTCTTTGGCACTCCCAAAATAGCTTTCTTTTTTTTTTTTTATCTTCAAAAGAGCCCTCCCTGACATATGATCCTTACCAGATTATGATTAGGTTTATGTATGGCTTTGGCTTATGGTTATGAAAATCTTTATGTTCAACCTTTTAGAATTGTACGCCTTGGAAATTCATAAAGTATGAATCAGTGGTGCAGAATTGTATTCGATGTATGTTGGAGAGGGAGAAGCTTTGTTGCGGAACACATTTCAAAGAGCTCGCCTTGCAGCACCAAGCATAATATTCTTTGATGAGGCTGACGTTGTTGCTGCCAAACGGTTAGTTTGCTTGTGTTGTGTTTTTATTACATGCTAAATATGACTAACCCCCATGTGTTTTGACATTAGCATAAAACTATGTGGTACATGCAAAGATATGTTTCGACACTAACCTCCACAAGCATGCCTAGATAAAACTAAGTGGTACATGCAAAGATATGTTTGCAAAACTTAAGAATACATAATGTGAACTCATGATTGTGGGGATGCAATACATGGAAGGATTGTGATGTAAGTGTTCACTTTCTGTTGGTTTCCACTGGATATCATGCTTGTCAATTTTTTTTGTTTCAATTCTAGTTGTAAAAATTTATATTGGATAATTTGGATATTTTTGCAAAGGACGTGGGAATGGAATAATTTTTCTTTGCTAATTTTTTTTATAAATGAGTTCATTTTGTTTTTCATAATGCTTAAAATAAGACCATCTGTATTTCCTCCTTTTACATGAGGTTTTATTATTATTATTATTTTTTAATATTAATCACTTACAGGAGGAAATTTATGTCAAATTTTCTAAAACCTTTATTTCTAAGGATTGATCTATGCACTTTCAAATGATGACAGCATGAAATCACTTTGACTGTGCGTCTCCCTACAACTCCTATGATTCAAGAAGGACAGCACATGTTAAATCCTTTCTAGTATGTATGTGTTTTGCTGTTCTGGAAACTCAAAATGGTTGCTTGGTGATACAAGCCTGAACAATTAGGTGGTTGAATTGTGTCAGTTGGTCCAAAATTCCAACAACCAGGTTTTCTATAGAGAACCATTAACTATTTATCGCCATGCAGGATTAAGTATGATATCAGCTAGCCTGGTTTACTTGTTAACCAACTTGCCTTATAGTACATGTAACCTTAATTTGGCTTGTTTTCATCCCCCCCCCCTCCCACCCCCACCCCCCCCGTCTCCCCCCCACCCCACCCCCCCCCCCCCCCAACCTTATTAGTGTTCAATGTTGCAAAACTATGATCTTGTGATGTATAAGTTCTGTTAAGATTTTCAATTCATGACTTAATCTGGTTTTTGGTGGTTTTTTGCACTGAGAGCTAGGTTATGTCCTGGCTTTCAATGGAAGGTGTTAGGATGGGATCCAAGCACAATTAATAAACTTGTAGTTTCTTTTTTCTTCCTCTATATGATTATTATTATTATTTTTTAAATGGCAGAGGTGGAAGTTCAAGCAGCAACATTACAGTTGGAGAGAGGCTTCTATCTACTTTACTAACTGAAATGGATGGTTTAGAAGAAGCTAAAGTAAGCATTCATTCCCAATAATTATTTTATTTTCCAGTTATCTTAAAACTTTCTGTAGGATAAAATGGAGAGAGCTTCTAGTTTCTTCCTCTAATTCATGTTTATGCTCATTTTCTTTTTAAGGGAATTCTTGTTTTGGCTGCTACAAATCGTCCTCATGCAATTGATGCTGCACTTATGCGCCCTGGACGCTTTGATCTGGTAAGAAAGTTTGTTCACTGTGTCCTTCATGTTCATAGTGAGTATTATACTTGTAAAGTTGGTCTCTCTCTAGTTAGTGCAAAGTTTGAGATTATGAACTTCAAAATAGCGAGTTTGTAAACCAGTTTGCATCCCTGTCATCTTGCATGAGATAACACAATATTACTCCAGATTCCTGAACTTTTTGTGGTACTCTTTTGTGTATGATATACTGTTCCGATTAAAGTTATAGTCCAGTGTGGGAAACAAGTATTGGTCTTTTTGTGGTTTTCTCTTGTACTTTTTCTGGTTTGCTTTGTGCTCTTTTCACTTAAGCAGTTTTTTTCAATATATATCTTTCTTACTTATCAAAAAAAATAAAAAGTATTGGCTTGTTAGTGTCCTGTTGTTAAATATTTAATTTTTTGGGTCTTAGGCAAGAGTCCTTTTTGACTTCTGTCTTTTTTTTATTAATGAAATTGTAGGTACTATATGTACCACTACCCGATCTAGAAGGTCGTTATGAGATACTTCGTGTACATACACGTAATATGAAAATAGGACTGGATGTTGATCTCAGAAGAATAGCAGAAGATACCAAACTTTTCACGGGAGCTGAACTGGAGGGTCTGTGTAGGGAAGCTGGAATTGTTGCTTTGAGGGAAGACATTACTGCTACTGTTGTGTGTGATCGGCATTTCCAGATTGTTAAGGGTTCTTTGAAACCCGCATTAACAAGGGCAGAAATTGATTCGTATGCATCATTTATGAAAAATCCTTTTGTAAAACACACTGGCGAGTTTGTATCTAGTGTGAAGAATGATAGCAAGCACAAAAAAGAATCATTGGGTCCATTATCTACTCTTTAAGTTGGTGTTGTAAGCTTTATCTTGCTGCTGCTGCTGCTGCTAAATATTTTCTCACTAGTACAGACCAAACCCTACTTGAACTAGCTACTACCTGAAGAATTTGCTGGAGATGTATGCTATTTTTTTGTTATAATTAGCCTTTTCCCCTCCCTAATTCCATAGTTTAATGTCACTACAGATTTATAAATTTAAATGTGTCTCCAAAGATTTTTGAGAGGTCTTAACTAAACGTGACCTTTTATGTATTTTGGCTTTCCAGTGTAATGTTGAGGATTATCTTAAAAAATAAATATACAAAGACTCATATGGCTTGTACAAAGTTTTAAATCTTTTTGGGGGGGCTTAAATACTATACACCCTTTTGAGCTTGCATCTAAATTGGTCTTTCAACCATGAAAACTTATAATTTACACGTTCGAATATTACAATAACATTAATGTGGTCTATCAACATCGGTTAGAATTTTGTTTTTAACTCATACACATGATGCTGCTTTGGACAAAAAAAGGCATTGTTTTAGTCAGGCTAGATTGTACCAAAAGTTGCACATTAAATTAACATCGTTGTCATAATTGGGGCATATTAGACCAACTAGACTGATTTAGATTTGCCTTCGAAATTGAAGATTGTAAAGTGTATTTTATGCATTTAGCCATGTTTTTTTCATTTGCATTGGTTTACATTTTAAGTTCCAAAAGATGGTCATTCATATTGATCTTCGGATGAGAGTTCTCATAGAAGCAGTTAGTATCAATGTTAGCTAAAAAAAGAAATTATTATCTGTGTGGTTTGTTAGCTCATCTACTAAGTTCAATAACCTACTGGTATGTATTAATATACACGTAATTGGACAAATAACAATCTAGCTGACTTGGAGTTGAGTTCATTGATTTGCTAATTGCTATCCATGCCAATATTTTGTGGGTTTGGGCTATCCTCAGAGTCAAAACGTTTGCTGGGCCAAAAAAACCTTGAGCCAAATGTAATAAGGCAGATTGGTACCCGAGTTTGAGAAACTCGGGTACCAATCTGCCATACCAAATTTTTTTCCAAAATTCCTTGAGCCAAAAACCTTGAGGCAAAGGCAATAAGGTAGATTGGTACCCGAGTTTCTTAAACTCGAGTACAAATCTGCCTTACCAAAACTTTTTAAGCCAAATCCATGGGCCAAAAAAACCTTGGGCCAAATGTAATAAGGCAGATTAGTACCCGAGTTTCTCAAACTCGAGTACTAATCTGCCTTCCCACAAAATTTTAAGCGAAATCCCTGGGCCAAAAAAATTTTCAAAAAAAATGTAATAAGGCAGATTGGTACCCGAGTTTGAGAAACTCGGGTACCAATCTGCCTTACCAAATTTTTTTCAAAAATTCCTTGCGCCAAAAAAACCTTTAGGGAAAGGCAATAAGGCAGATTGGTACTCGAGTTTGAGAAACTCGAGTACCAATCTGCCTTACTAAAAATTTTTAAGCCAAAATCCCTGGGCCAAAAAAACTTGAACCAAACGTGATGAGGCAGATTGGTACCCGAGCTTCTCAAACTCGGGTACCAATCTGCCTTATTACATTTTTTTTGAAAATTTCCCTGGGCCAAAAAAACCCTGAGCCAAAAAATTCCCTGTATGCCAATTTCTGGATAATGCACAAATCTTTACGTCCATCAAGTTCTGGGGTTGTGGCTGCCCATCTAAGTAAGTCAAATTGGCTAGAACCTCATGCTCTATCTCTCTCTCTCTCTCTCTCAGTAAAAAAAAACAAAGAAACAAAAGTCCCCATATATGCTATTATATATTCCTTGGACAAAAGGCCCATGAGTAGCAAGATCTCACATTTTCTTAAAACGGAATCATACCACAGAACATGTCACATAGGAACTCTCTTTTTTGCTCAGGCATAGGAAACTTCATGTAATTCCTTATTTAAATACTTCAAAAGCCTTGTTTTCACAATTTCCACAGTTGCAAAAAATACATTACATTGCATTTTATATTGTGTTCATGTACAAGACGCACATGGCACATACACATGAAAAATATTAAGAGGAAGACTCAGGACCCAAAAAAAAAGACCAAATGCATGGGAAGCAGTCATCACCCATGCTTTCCCATGCATTTCTGAAATTTGAGACCCCTACTTTCAACATGTAATCAGCTGCTACAACCTCCAGGTCCTCTAGCTGGTATTCCTCTTCAACACCATCATCCTCTGTCTCACCAGTGTTTGGATCAACCTAATAGTATCACCAATTGCATTAGTTAATAAAACAACTCTGATATGTTATAACATGAGCTGCAGACTGAAAATGAGAGTTTTTTTAATATATACACAAAAATATAGTTCAATCATTGAGTGATATGTCAGAAGCTGAATGTGCAATAAGGCAATATAAGTACTAAAACAATTTGCATTACAGCCATTGATTTAGCAAGAGATATGATCCTAGATAGAGTCATTGGTGAATAAGATTTCAATAGCCAAATCCAGTTAACTACGAAAAGGTTTTGGATTATAGTTAAGTCAATAGTCTGCTTAGAAGTTTTGCTTTCAATTTCACCAAACTTTGGCTTGTTAAAGATGGAACTGGAAAAAACAAATCGACATTAATCAAATATTATGTATATGAACTTCATAAACATGCAAAACCAAGAATCCCAACGTGATAAACTTGCCACATAAATCAGATCTAAACCATAGTCCAATCTCTTTAGTAGATAATCACAAAAGCTAACAATGCAACTATGAGTTTGAAAACTGTAAAAGACCACTCATCGAAAAACAAAAAAAATTGTAAGAGACCTAAATAGACAAAGTTCTCAAAATGACATAAATGATTTGTCATACTTACCTGAATGTGGGCACCCTTTGTTGTACTGTCTTGCCTCTTATCTATCCATATGAATTTTGTGTGTGCATGCTCTCTCTCTCTCTCTCGATATATATATATGAAAAGAGAAATTTGAATAAACCATCACATCAAGGTCTGACTTATTGTAACTCCCATATATATAACATATATGCACATGCATTGTAGAAGTCAGCCATGAACTTCTTCATTAACTTTGTCAATTAGAGGGCTGGTTATCGTCTTGTAGTGAGTTAACCACATTAAAACATAAATCTGATTCAACAATACAAACATAAAGAGAACATCTGAAAGAAGAAAGCTGTATTTTAAGATAGGAAATAGATAGGAATGTCCAAAAGACTAGTAGTAAGATAGGTATTTTAGATGAACATTTATGTAAGAATATAGTTGTCCAACCGAAACCAACAATAGAGACAGCAATACAAAGGCTTCTACTATATCTAAATCAGCTGTCATATCTATAATCTATCTAATGCCAAGCTTGAGGACACGTTTGAGGACAGCACATTATAAGTTCACTTGGTGTCATTATGCCTAGTTTCTTCAGGGCATAGTGGGATGGCTCAAAATGCCAAGCTTGAGGACAGCACATTACAATTTAAATAGAAACCATACACAAGTTCAATAATTTAAATATAAAGAGGAAGTCATCATTACCATAAGCATAATAATTTGAAGTTTTGAACTAGTGCAATCAAAGACATTTAGGAGGAACTAAAGTGTTCAATTGTGAGAGTGTAGGCAATTCCTTTGATTGGTAGCAATATTTAAGAACAAGTCAGAAGTTAGAACTTCTACGATCAGCATTAAAAAAATGGAAAAAGTTTACATTTAAAAGGATGCCATGGTTCAAACTTAGTGTACCTAGTCTGCGAGACCACCACTCGTCCGGACCTCGTTCCGGTTAGGGCATGTTCTTCGGTTATGCCCCTCTTGGTCGCACAACCCGCATTGCACCTTCCTCCCCCCCTCCTTCCATGGTGTGGTTCTCGGCCGTCTCCCACCCTCGTCCATCTCATTCCTGATTCGTGTTGAGACAGGGCGACCTTTTTCTCGGATCAATCGGGGGTTAGGGAGGACTTTTCGAGTTTCTTCAGGATTCGGCCATGATAATCTATCTTTCAACACAGGGAAAACGGGAGCATAGCTCCGGAACAGTGCATCCACACTATAGCATGGGTCAATGTATTGCTCTGCATCATGTCGATACCTAATACAAACTGCAATGACATGTGAACATGGTATCTTGTACAGTTTCCATTTCTGACATGTGCAAGTTCTTTGTAACAGATTAACTCCATGTGTGTGATCCCCACGTCCAGCAGTCCCTGCATTATGCGGTGTATCTACTTGATATGATTGTTGTTGTGCGCTCAATCTCGTCACCCTGTGATTCTCTGCCTTCGCCTTATTTCTCATGAAGATATCCAAGGCATATTTAGTCCATTTTTGACCCGATTTCAACTGCGCTACGCTCTTATTACGACGATCATCAAAGTAGGCATTTAGTTTGAACCATGTGTATTTCACCATTGCCGTAATAGGCAGGCTACGAGCACCCTTTAGAACACCATTGAAGCACTCGGACACGTTTGTAGTCATCGCCCCATAACGGTAACACCGTTGTCAAAAGTTAGAGCCCATTTCTCTTTGGGCACATCCTTCAGATATCGGTGCGCATCCCGGTTGACATTCTCAATTGAATCGAAAGTGGCATTGAACTTTCGCTCTTGGGTAGCACTTGCTGCCCTCCATACTAGATTCTTTAATGTTTCATTTTTCCATCTAGTGTTAACATTACTGCATAGATGACGAAGGCAGTAACGATGTTCTGTCATGGGAGGTCGCAGGGAGATGTCTCGATTAGTGTCTCTGAAGATAGCTTGTATCCCAGGGTGTCTGTCAGATATGACACACAGGTCTCTCCGATCGGTAACATACGTTCTTATACAAGCCAAGAACCAACCCCAAGTCTCTATGCTCTCGCTCTCGACAACGGCGAAGGCTAGTGGATAAATCTTACTATTATCATCTGTCGCCATTGCAATCATCAATTTCCCTTTATATTTTCCATAGAGGTGGGTTGCATCAATGCTAATCACAGGCCTACACTTCTTGAACCCAACAATACATGGACGAAACGCCCAAAATACAGACTTGAATGTACATGTTCCCCGTTCATAATTATTGTCCAGTAGTAACTTATATTGTGTACCCGGACTTGCTTCCGTAAGTCCTGCCAAAAAACGCGGCAACTCTGCATACGACTCCTTAAAATCTCCGTATATAGCTGCAACGGCCTTTTGTTTGGCATCCCATACCTTGTATGTGAACCATAATGATTACGTTAGAAATTAATACAAGTTAAATCATTATAGTTGAAGAAAACAAATGACGACCTGTAAGGCTATAAGATGAATATAATATTTATTCCTCTTTATTCGTTTTTTTCTTTTTCTTTTTCAATTTAAATTTTCATAATATAAAGTATTCATGGGTTTTCGGAAAAAGCATCTTGGTTATACTAGACTGGTCTGCATGTCTCTACATTGTATTGAAAAAAGAATGCAAATTAAATAATACCTTGTACTGAGATACTTCATGTTTTAAGTCTGCCAAAACAACGTGGCGTAAGTTCTTTATCTTATATGCAGGGTCTTCTCGTATATAGCGCTCAAGTACGTATGCTAGGAACACCGAATCAATCATCCGACCATCGTGAGCATTCTGAATTTTGTCGCACGTGTGGGGGCCCTTGCATTTTGCGATCTTCCAGACATTGTCTCTCTTGGAACAAGTCGCACGGACTGACCATGGACAGGAATCATCCTCACAACTCACTATAAGCCTCTCTAAGTCTGAATGCTCAGTCTTGAAGCTAAAATTCTCTCGCAATGCGTACCAAGTCAACGCAAATTTTACTGCCAATTTAGTGGCGAATACCATCCCTTTCAGTGGCTGCTCCCCAGGCGTCCAACTTGATACTTCTGCTTGCATAACCGGTGATGGATCAAACATGTTATCCCAAGTGTTTTTAGCGAACCATTCTGGTGTAGGATCAGGACCTGGGCATGTGTCTCTATTCTCTTCTACAACCACATCTTCGATATGATCAACATCCTCATGTTCACCCATGGTTTCTAGGAACTCCTCGAACTCATCCCTAGTAACATCAATATGGGTTGCATCATCAGCAACTTCGTAATCATCTTCATTTTCGAATGTGCCCCCATGCAGCTCATCATGAGATAAATGCTCTCCTTCATGCACTTCCTGGGGCCCTGCCTCTTCCTCAGTTGAGTTCATATCATGAGATAAATGCTCTCCTGTGTTCTTTGCACACCCTTGATAAGACTGTAGTGGTATTGACTCGATGTGCTCATTTGTAGTGCCATCCAATACAGTATGTTGTGAACCCTCTCCAGCCTCTACTATGGTGGGCTCAACAGTGACATAGAGCTCCGAAGCAACAAATCCTTTCACCACCATTTGTTCAACAACTTCCCACATCATCTTCACTTCGGCGCCACACGATAACTGTAGTGACTTGTAGGCAACCTAGGTGCCTACAACCAGTTGAGGTGCTCGATACACGATGGAAATGTTATGCCTACACCGGTCTAACCCCATCGCCTTCAATATTCTTCGTTTCAAATTCATAAGGCCTATCCCACGCTTCACCTTAACACATTTTTGCTTTTGGTTTGAGCCTTGGTATGACAACCCATTTAACTCATGATAATACGTCTCTCCATCGTAGTACACATAGAAAAAGTGAAAATCCATCACCAACCTGTTATTAACAATATTACAAGTTGTCATAATCTATAAATAGTTACATAAATTTCGCGTATGATAAAAACAATTTCTATTCAAACTCAACCTCCTTGACCATGTGTATAGACCAGGGGCAGAGTCAGGGGGGGTCGAGAGGGGGCACTTGCCCCCCCTGACCCTGCCCAAAATTTTCCTTTTTTATGTGTGTAGCAGTAAATGGTGGAGACTTAATTGAAACTGTGATAAATAGTGCATGAGTAATGAAGCTGCATTAAAAACCCCTTCAGCTACATGTTTTGAAATAAAATTGTAAAGTGGAGAGCCACAGTTGCTTACCATACATCCTTTTTTGTGTGTGTATATATATATATATATATCCCTATCTTTTTGAAAAGTCAAACTCAATTGATTTATCATATATCTTTATATCTTTTTTTTACTTTATCAATATTTTTTAAAGTTCAAATTTAAAAAAATAAAAAAACAAATAAACAATGATAAAAAATAAACTTAAATAAAGAAGAAAAAGTCTCAATTGAAGAGACAAAAATACGACCCCAAAAAATAAAAAAGTTTCCTTTCAAATGTATTAAGCAATAAAATTTGGAAACAATTACATGAAAAATTCCATAAAATATAGTAGGGGATTATATTATTGGCTATATATTAAAAAAAAAACTAATAAAATATACGCAATATAATGATATGCAATGATTGTAGGGGATCTTTCAATATTGAATGATCACTTACTATTCATAATATTGGCATTTAATTGTCAAGTTTGGTTAATATTTTATATATATAATGCATATGTTGTATGCTACATACACAATATGTATTTGTTTATGGAGACACATGCATATTAGTTATAAATTTTGCCCCCCCCCTAAGGTCAAATCCTGGCTCCGCCACTGGTATAGACATAGAAATAATTGAATCTCGATCATAATGTGCACTTAACCATATATATATTCTATACGCAAATAAAATAATAAAATGTCAACCATTTCGACTTTATTTTATTAAGCCAATTTCTTTGATGAGTACTGAATTCATATTATATGCAAGTGTCATAGGTAGGGTAAGTATGAGAAGGAAAGATTACATTAAGAAACTGTACGGTAGGAAAAGGAAAAAATATACCAAACTGTATATATAGCCCCACTTTTATATCAAATAATTTTAAATTGTGAAGAAATTGATAACTTCATATAAATAGAAAGAAAAAAGGAGTTTACGTAATTTATAAGTTTATATTAACTGCATATTATTATTTTGTTTTTTACTTCATCTAAAAAAATAGTTAATGTTATTAGAATTTTATTAGAAATTTTTTTTTTTCAGTTTACCTTAAAGATAAGAAGTTCACATTAGTGAAGTACAATTCTGAAATTTCTAACCTTGAACGAGTAAATGCTATCGATATGATTTATGTTTTCATTTCTTTATTTATGTTTAGCATATAGCTAGAAAATACTTCTTGTCAATTTTCATATTAATTTTATATTGATGGTTCTAAACTATTAATGCCAATGAGTTATAGCTTACATTATACTTGCAGTTCTGGCCGTATATAGATTACAAGGCCAAGATTCAAAACCATCTGGATGTGTGACTATGTGGTAATAATAAAAAGATGTTTCAGTTGACATTTCTACGATTTTATTATGTAATTAAATTTAATACTCGTTTTGAGGTGAAAATGGCCAAACTCATTACACAGTTAAATTCGCACTATATATATAGAACCATGTATGTATCAGCAGTTGGACACAATTAATATTACAAAACTCATTACATGAAAGTCATGCATAAAAATCTCATACAAACTGATGTAGGACAAAATATTCTAATTAATTTCTGTAATATTTTATATTTGGTATTTTTATGTAATTTTGTTATTTTAGGATTAGGGCATTTATTTCCTTGTTTTTAGGTGTTTTTAATGTTGTTTAGTCAAATTAGGGTTTTATATGCTTTCATAGCCGCCATAGGGTTTCTAGTTACCCTAGGTTTTGTTTTTACTATTTAAACGCATTGTAGCCTCCAAAGGCAATTCAGTTAATAGACTATTATCAATAAACACAGACATTTTGTCAAATTTTCTTCTGGTGGATTCCAGTTTTATTCTCCTTGTGGATTCAGGGAAACCCCTCGTGGATTCGAGGTTTACTACCCAGAAACTAACAGTTTAGTTTCTGTTTCATCAAGAGAGCATCGTGTGTGCTTTCTTCAGGCTTCCGCGACATCAGTTGGTATCAGAGCCTTGATTTACCCTGGTCTGATGGCTAACCGGCGAGACGGTAACCACCACAACAATGACGGCGGTGACGACGTCAACAACCCAGTCCTCACTAGGGCTGAGTTCCTTGATTTTCGTGATGAGAATCAACAATTTCGTGATGAACATCAACAATTTCATGAAAAGAGTCAGAAAATTCTGGGTGAAATCCAGCAAAAGATTGCTACTCTTCTTGCTAGGAAATCATCTTGCAACAACAATGTTCGATATATTCAAAGACGCACTCCTAGCTACAAGAAAATTCCATTCTTTGATGGAGATATGTGTAAGATGGATTTTATTGACTGGCTTCTTGATTTAGAAGAGTATTTTAATTTTTGGAAGATTTGTGATGAAGAAAAGGTGCGGCTTGCATCTAATAAATTAGACAATGAAGCAGAAGAATGGTGGGAAGACATTCAAATTGATAGAAAGCGACGAGGTAAGCATCCAATTCGCTCTTGGCAAAGAATGAAAAGAGTATTAATTGATTTATGGTTTCCTAATGACTATTATGATATACTAGATTATACAAGTGTTGATTATAAATCTGTGTATTCATATGAAAAGCAATATATTCGAAACCAAAATTATGACAGCCAAGTCCATGTGTCAAGTTTGAGGGTTGAGAAGAAGCAGCCTATTTCTAAAGAAAATTTTGAAGTGGTTAAAAAAGATCAAGATTTGCTACAAGTTATTGAATTGAAGATTGAAAATACCACTTGTCAAAAATTTGAAGAAGAGGTCAAAGAAACGAATGTTGAAGTGATTGTGAATAATGACAGGAATGAAGAGATGGTAATTATTGAGAACGTTGTGGAAGATTCAATTGAGGTCAAATATGAGGATGAGTCCACAACTCACAATCCTCAGGTCTTAGTTGATTTGTTGAAGATGACTACACAATATGTTGATTTTCTTGGAGTAGAAAATTTTAATTTTACTATTAACCCTTTGTTGATTGATGTTGCAAATAAATTGAAGATTGATGAGAAGAAATTTTATGCTGCACTTTATAACAGATTCAAGTTTCAGAACCGGATCAAGTTATTAAAACATTCAAAGTATTTGTTTATTTGGAGTGGAAGATTTCAGATTTCAAGAATGAACTCGAGGACGAGTTTATTTCAAGTGGAGGGGTCTGATGTAGGACAAAATATTCTAATTAATTTCTGTAATATTTTATATTTGGTATTTTTATGTAATTTTGTTATTTTAGGATTAGGGCATTTATTTCCTTGTTTTTAGGTGTTTTTAATGTTGTTTAGTCAAATTAGGGTTTTATATGCTTTCATAGCCGCCATAGGGTTTCTAGTTACCCTAGGTTTTGTTTTTACTATTTAAACGCATTGTAGCCTCCAAAGGCAATTCAGTTAATAGACTATTATCAATAAACACAGACATTTTGTCAAATTTTCTTCTGGTGGATTCCAGTTTTATTCTCCTTGTGGATTCAGGGAAACCCCTCGTGGATTCGAGGTTTACTACCCAGAAACTAACAGTTTAGTTTCTGTTTCATCAAGAGAGCATCGTGTGTGCTTTCTTCAGGCTTCCGCGACATCACAAACACAATCTAAAAACTCATTGAGGTCATTTAACTCATGCAAAAAAATTTAAAAACTAAGCATTTAACAAAATACCTCTATGTACTGGTCACAAGAGAGTTGACCCAACGGTGAAATGGATAGCACGTTGGTTGATGGAGACACTGACAAAGCTGAAGGACTTGTAGATGGTGACCAAACAGTCAAGAGCATGGGAAAATATCTGACTCGCACATGGACGTTCTCAAGACCTTTGGACTGAAAATGTCTTAATGCTGATGGGTTGGTATTTGGTTAAATGGTACTCGAGCTCAAAGAACTCGAGTACCATTAACTATCATTAACTCAAACCGTTGGAGCCAGTTCAGTTCGTATGCGAGTAGGTGGTAAAAATTGTGGGAGTGGGTACTCGAGTTTCAAGAACTCGAGTACCTTGTTAAAACTGCCCAAATTTCGCACCTAGCTCAGTGTGTTTTGGCTTAAATGGTACTCGAGCTCAACGAACTCGAGTACCATTAACTAACATTAACTCAAACCGTTGGAGCCAGTTCAGTTCGTATGCGAGTAGGTGGTAATAATTGTGGGAGTGGGTACTCGAGTTTCAAGAGCTCGAGTACCTTGTTAAAACTGCCCAAATTTCGCACCTAGCTCAGTGTTTTTTGGCTCATGTTTTTTAAACAATATGTCAGGCAGATTGGTACCCGAGTTTCACAGACTCGGGTACCAATCTGCCCCGGCTGGATTTCAGTTCAATATTTTTTTAAAATATGGCAGCTTGGTACCCGAGAAATTGCTTTGACACCCCATCATGCTCATTCGGATTGCAAACATTGCTTGCTTTGTGTACATGAGTTTGACATCAGTTTTAAGCTTCAGTTTGTAACTTTTCTATACAACTTTTTAAAACTTCATTTTTGTTGGTTATTTTTTCTCATTTTTTTCAATTTTTTTTTATAAGTATACTGTACCCCACCATCATAAAAACAAATTTAGCAAAAGACCTACATAAACGGTTCCCAAATATAGGTCACATAACGGTTTGCATGTGTGTATAAGCGAGTAATTTAGAAAAAATTCTTTCATGAGCTATATTCAGTTACCAAGCTTGCAAAAAGTTGGTTAGCATTTCTACTTTGAAGGAGAAAAGGGGGAAAGGACTAAGGAGACACATCACTCTACACTATCATACAGCATAATCTACATATATAAACACCATTGTTGTATTTTACATTGAGAATGGTTAATATACAATCACTGTTGAAGCTTAATTCTTGCCATCTCTAAGGCTGTCTTGGCTGCATTACGCTTTTGCTCCCTTTGATGACAACGTTTTGTTGCCTCTTTTGCTTCCTGAGATGCAGTCTGCAAACTCTTTTCAGACTCCAACATATCCCTAGAAACCTCACCTACACGAGTCTCTAGCTCCTTAGTCTCAGCCTCGCAACTGGACAACTGATTCTCAATTTGGAGAAGCAACTATTTGACACAGGAAGCCTCTTCACGAAGTGAGTGAAGATGCTGAAGCTTCCCTGCAGCAATAAAACGCGAGAGCTCCCTGTAATAGAGAAATAGAGAATAGGTGGATTAAAAACGTAAACAAATTTCAACCAGAATTACTTAGTAAAATTATTTTAATCTTAATCATTCTTTTGGCTGTATAATTATTTTAATGCAGTAATGCACTGATGCAACACATAGATTAATAAATTATAACTAAAACTTCCATTTCACAAACTATCAGCAATCCTTTTTGGACTCTTAAAACCAACACTAATCATCTACATTACGTGTCTTGAGAAATCCTTTCAAAATTTTGGAATACTTAATAGAGAGGCTGAAGAGGAAACCTTCCTATTTATAAACATTATCCTACACCAAGTTCTATGTTTCAACTTGAAGAAAACCCCTTCCTGCGTCCAAAAAAAAAATAAAAAACCTGTAAAGGTAAATGTACTTGTTTTTGTTCTAAACAATGTGAACACCAGAAAGCCCCATACATTTTAGCTCCTATGGAGTTCAGATGCTTTGCAAGAGAAACAGCAAAAGGACTTGAAGTTGTAGTGATCTCTGTTGTAAAGTATGGCAGGTCAATTTCAGCCAAGCTGTTGATATAGATATGAAACAGGAAAAGAGAAAAAAGATTAAGATAAGTAATTCCTTGTGGGAAAAAAAAAAGAGAAAAGAAAAAGAAAAGAGGGACAAAGCATATTAATTCATTGAAATTAATAATAGTCAATTATCTAACCAAGTGAGTTAGATTTCTTGTAAGATCAATATGGAGATTGAGGCCATAGATTCAAGATCCACCAGTTGCCCATGTATCTTATCAAATATCAATTACCCAAAAAAAGTATTCACTCTAGATTTCCAATGACGAGACCTTTTAAAAAATAAAATCATTGCTTTAACTAGAATTACACGTGTGCCTGATAAAATAAAGGTTAAAATATTCTTTTCATCCTTCAAATACAGGCCAAGTTCTCTTTTTATCCTTTAAATATATATAATAAAATTTGTTTCCATCCTTGAAAATTAAAAATGTTTTGCATTTTTTCCTTCTATTTACTCTCCTTAAGATTTTTTCCAGCATGTCAAATAAAAGTGCAAAAATAGAACCTTGACGAAATTTTAGGAAACTGTTTTTTTTTTTCCCTTGAAATATAATCTAGGACGAGGTTCTATTTTTGTCCCTAAAATATGAATTTCATTAGAGACACTGACAAAAAAACTCAATGGAGGTGGATGGAAGGACAAAATGAGGAAATTTTGTAAATTTTCAATGACAAAAATAGAACTTCTACATCTGTACCGAAGAAAAGTTTTGATTATAATTAGTATAGTAATAGAACATGATTTTTGCAGTGCAATCTCTGTTGAAATTAATGGCCTGTTTGGATGTTTAAAAAAAGAGGGGGAGTAGAGTAGAGGGAGGGAGAGTAATCTAATTACCTTGTTTGGAAGTTTTTTAAGGAAGGAGGGGGAAGGGTTTGAAGGGGTTTGGAGGGGTTTCAACTCCCTCTAGCCTCCCATTTTTAATTCCCCCAAATTGGAGAGATTTGGAGGGAGAGTAGAGTACATAAACTATTGACCAAGTAAATTACCTAATTTACCCTTATTATATTAACAAAATTACACAAGGGGAAGGGCTAATTACTCGCTTCCCCCTTACTAATTTTAAAAACATCCAAACAAGATGGAGGGGAATCATTTTCCTCTACTCTCCTCCCCACTACTCCCCTCTCCTCTACTCCCCTCTACTCTCCTCCCTCTCTAAACTTCCAAACAAGCCATAAAGGAAGGACCGGGGGGGGGGGGGGGAGATCTTTCCATTTTGGAAATAGAAGTCTATCTAAGTGAATGTACTTGCCCTGTGTCTAAATCAAAACTAGGCTTCTTGACATGTCAAGCAGCAACAACGGAAAGAAGAGGAGATAAACAAATAGAAGCTGCCATTTCGCTAAATCTTCACATAGCATTTCCAAATAAGTACCAAAAAAAAAACTCCATTATCGCTCCCATAGCACTTGGTTGCAATGGTGTTTTATTAAGAGGAAAAAAGGAAAAAGAAAAGATGGAAACAGAAAAGAAAATGAAGCCAACAGAACATGCTCATGTAAGAAACAAAGATGCGGTAATAATCTGTAAATAGAAACCATTACCTTGAAGAAATAGGTTGAGAAGTACTGTACGATGTGTTTAGGGTGACAAATACCAAGCTAGCTATACATAGCTGTAAACCAACCACTTTTTGTATCTCTTCCAACCCAAAATCCTACAAAACAACCCCCAGAAACATCTTATTATACTTAAGAACCAATTACAGCAATTTCAGCAACCGAGGGATAGAAAGAAAACAAAAAGCTCACCCTTAAACTGATGAAAAATAAGCTGAACGACAACAAAGCTGACATTAGACAGTATGAGCATGATGCTCCTGAAAATTTTGTTCCTAGAATGTACAAAAAATATGCACTGGCAGCCGCCATGGAGGTAGTACTTCCAAGTATAATTAAACGACCCGTATGTTCATCCATTCCAAAGGGCAAGTTCTTTCTACTCAACTGTAGACCCAGTGATGCAACTAACCCGTATGCAACCATCCCTATAAGTGGAAGAGGAACACCAGGAAAAATGCAAAAGCATTGAAATTGAAACCCTCTGTCAAACACATAACCTGCAATGTATTTCGTATAGCAATTTTCCAGTCAAATAAAACATTTCTGCCATGTTCAAAATGAAGTTGCTATGCCTGGAAGTACTTACACAGACACACACACACACTCAAGAAAAAGAAGAAGCAAAGAACTAGAATATATTTGATAATCGAGATAGTTTTATAAATGAATTGATCTGTTCATAAACAGCTCAAACGCAACTTGTAGAAAAACTTGTTTATGTTAGTATATCTAGCAAACAAGCCAAGCCTTCGTGAACAAGCTCATAAATATAAGGCATGATTTAAATACATATAACACTATAAGTTAATTTTTATACATGTATAAAAGGTACTTCAATAGACCTGAGATTAGATGGTGTAAGTTTGTAAATACATTATAAATTAGTTCCACATTTAAATTTACCTAGAATCCAACTGAAAGCTAAAACATAGAACCATGGCATTAACAGAATGCATATAAATTATAACTAACAAATGGATTGAATGTCCCAGCAATCTGCCTTGCAAATAAGATTCAGAAGTAAATAAACGGACATAGACACAACCAATATTGTAAGTGTATGAGTTGTTGGAGACAACTTTGTATGAGTTTTTGCATTTTCGACAGATATGTAAAATCCCTGTGAAATCCAAGGTGGGGTTTTTGCCCATGTATGTCAAACTAGATACAAAGAGCCGTGGCAAGGAAATTCTATGAAAACTAGATCAATTTAGGTTGTGCCATTTCACAAATCTGAAGTCATTAGCTAGTCATTTTATAACCTTTTTTTTTGTAAGAGGGTCTCCCCTTCTAAAAATTATGAGCACGCATCAACATGAATCCTAAATGTTTTTGCATGTTCGACAGATATGTAAAATCCCTGTGAAATCCAAGGTGGGGAGTTATTTATTATTTTCTTGAAAAGAGAAAGAAAAGAAAGAAAGATTGTGGGCAAGTGTTTGGAAGAATAATTGCGTATGGAAAACAGACTTTCAGAAGAGAGATTGATTTGTTGTAACTTAGCTCCATAAAGCAAAATTCCTAAAAATAACACCATTTAAAAATTTCCATACCACTTAATCACACTTTTAATTACTTGGTTCAAAATCTAACCAGTCAAAGAGAGTTCGCACAAGGAAACAATGACAGTGGGCAATATGAAACTACTAGAATAAAGGGCAGATACAGCAATATAAACTTCCAGATCTGATATCGAAGCTTCTCAAAACTTCACACGCATAAATCACACTCCAATAACTGCATGGTCTATTTGTTACCAATCACTAGTTTTAACTTGGATAACTATACTAACAAACCATTCAGCAAAAAGCATCTCATGAGACACTAAAACCAACTTTCCATAATTCATTATGAAAAAACAGTGATGATGAGTCAACACCAAAATCACCAACTAAATGATCTCATGACAATAAGCTTTCCACAAGGAAGCAATGAAACTATGAACTGCAGTGAAACACTCCCAAAGGCCATTAGAAAAAGAGCATAAGTTGACAGTTGTTACCTAAACTAGAATCTATGCAATTAGAGAATAAATATGGGAAACAAAGTTTGGGTAGGGCTGCCGAATCCTAAACACTAATGAATCCATGCAAGTCCACACACAATAATAAAGGCTTACACACAAAAAGGAGGCATTCAAATGTAAAACGAAAAAAAGAGGTAACCTACCTCAGCAATTTACCCTGACGACAATCAAGTTTCTTTCTCCACGTCCACCATAGTGTCCTATTCCTTTTTGTATCTTCTAAAGGAAACATTGAAGATGATAAGTAGTTCTCCTCCAATATCAATTTAAACACAAGAGCTACATCATCAACAACAGTGGAACCCCATGGACAGTGCCAATGTTCACCCAAGTCCAAGCTCTTATAAAGTTTATCAGAGCCAGAGTTAGCATCATCATCAGAAGCTTCTGCTACAATTTTACAGAATATTTAGTATGTTATGCATACAAGTACTGGTATGTGTATGAGATACCATGAATTTACAAATTCCATATCTCTGTCAAGTGTCAAAAAAATACCTTCCATAAGTCTCTTAGAGTTCAAGCGTGACACTAGCATCCATGCACGCACACATGTAGGATAACACAGCAAATCTTTTACTAAACTAGCATAAGCACCTCCAAGCAAACTTATGCAAATGACTGTCATGCAAGGAAGGCCCACAAAGAATTTTGCTACAAATTCTTCAAGATCCTTAATAGAGGCAGGTGCAAGCCTGCAGCAGGAAAAAGAGACTATTGAGTTAGGAAGTGTGATTTGATGATTCAGTCTTCAAAGGCAATAGCCACAACCTGATCAAGTTGCTTGTTTCTTCTACACCACAGCCAGTGACATGTGAGCCCTGAAAATAAAACTTATTAAACTATGAAACAGCAAGTGCTTATACACTGAAGAACCAAGTGACTATCAAAAATAACAATTCCAGAATCAAAATGCTAATTTGCAGAGCAAAAGATGTATTGCCGATAACCAAGTTCTTGTTAATACTTATTAACAAACAAATGTAACATCTGAATGGGGTAGGGGCATGAAATTTTCAAATGATTGTTCATTTCCCTATTGAGCAATAATTTCCTAAGAAGGTTAAAAAATTATAATTATTCACAATTGCCATTAGAACAGAATAGCATGGAGGCAGGACAACGATAGAACTTCGATTGTATCATTGCATAACTTTAAACTCACTTTCTGAAGTGATATCTATTGTTCAGAATAAAATTCCCGAAATTCCTGATCTCCCATATATATATATATATATATATATATTGTATTGGGATCTTTGCTGTAGTCTTGTCAAAATAATAAAATTTACACTCAAGAAGAGAGCATCTTGTCAAATATTTTATAATTAGCCTTACAAAACTCAAGCTGAATATGCATTGAGATTTGTAGGGTTGAAATTTGACGGACTAAGCAATAACTTCTCGTATTGTGGGCCCAACAAATCCCCAACAATAAATTTGTAGAGAGTGGGTTAAACAGCTGGGTTGATTATGGATTTAGCAACGGTTCATGCAAGCAAACAAGGATAACAAGACACTCGGGCTAATATCTAATAAAAGTTTCTTCGGTCCGAAGAGATTTTGCACTTATCAACTTAGTGAATACAATTTTTTCTCTCCCCCTCTCTGTGAGGCCTATTTCCTTTATATATACACTCTTTTCTCATCTTCACCGCACACTTGTTCTTCATCTAAGCGTCCACTTGAGTGTTAGTCACATCAGAAGTTTGCTTTATCCTGCAGTGAGTGGTAGCAGTCGAGGTTGCACTGTTCAGGTGTCTACTCCACATAAATGCGGCCAGGAAAGTTGCTGCAGTGCATTAAATGCGGTTGTGGCAGCTTTATTTGTAAGATATTTCATGATATCCCCGCACTTAGGCATGCCCAGAGCTGACTCCTTGCTGAGGAATCTTCTACTTGATCAGTTTCTCTGGAGATTCGTGGCGTGGAACCTCTTCGGCCCAGCCAGGTTGCCTTCGGACGTAACACCCATCCTTTCTTGGCCGTATTTTCACCAGGATGGCAAAGCGTTGATCCCTTTAATCTCTTCAGGCGGGAAGTCATTCAAATTGAGCCCCCGGCCCAACATGTGGTGTTGGGCTTTCTCACCCACAATAGCCCCTCAAAATTCCAATTTTTCCCTCGCATCCGAAGAGAAAAAGTGGGGTGTTGACCTTTTGCCAAATAAAAGCATTGTATTTCTGACTCCGCACGTGCGTGTGCGCATGAATCCAGGCGCCTTCTTTATTACCGCTGCTGTTGTGCCGTTTCTGAGGCATCATTAATTGCTCCAGGCGGCGGCCTGTCCATGACATCTAATGGCACGTCGCAAATCAGACAGACGAGATTTTCCCTCAAAATTTCGGGCGGGATAAATCCCACCACTTTCCCTACCCCTATATAAAGTCCCAGAGGGGGTTGTTTTCTCACTTTGCAAATTTCAGACTCTCCAGCGAACTCGAGCATTCAGACTCTCAAAGACTTTCCTGTCATCTACTTCGACTTGTCCCAGAACCTACTACGATCTTCCCACCAGGCTAAAGGACGTCCTCCAATTCGATTCTGCGTAAGTTCTTTGTTCGAGACTTTCAAAATCTATTCAGATTGCCTCTTCGGCCTTTGGTAGATTTTCTTCAGTTGCTGTTTCATATTCCCCTCCCTCTAACCTAATTAAAAATGGGTAGATTTGAACACTTAGTGGACAGTCCCTCCCAGATAGAGAAGTTTAGGGCGACGTATCGCATTCCTCAGGAAGTAGGCTTGAGGTATTGCTCCACGGAGGAGGTATTGCTCCACGGAGGGGTTATTGACGGACCGAAAAGTGGGTGAAGTTATAATCCCCATCATCGCTTTTCTGGAGGGAGGAATGACCATCCCCATGGGTCCAGTTACCAGAAGTTACCTTACCGCCCATAGGCTTAGCCCTGAACAATGCGCACCTAACACGTTTAGGATTTTAGGGGCAGTTGACGACCTAAACCGCCATTTAGGATTGGGACTAACCTGGCACGATGTGGTACATATGTACGAGTGTCGTACCAAAGAAGGAGCGGGATACTATCTAAGGTCCCGATCCGACGTCGTCAGACTCCTCTCCTGTCTCCCCAAGTCTAATAAAGGGATGAAGGACGATTATCTGATCGTCTCGGGCGCATGGCATGATGGAATTCATTGCCTAACCCAGCCAGGAGACCCAGGTGGGACACCCCCCCCTTTGAGATTTTCTAACATTTTTTGCTTTCAGCTATTCGGACTTCCCTTCGTCATATTTCGATCTTCTGATAGTTCTACTGTAATGTTTACAGATAGAAATCACGTAGCTCCTCGGCTGAGTCTCTCAAATACCGCGACTCTGAACTACCTTCTTCGGTCGGAGATTTTTGTAAGCGAAGACGGACAGCTTAGGTCCGTTCCCCTCATACTCGGCTATACCCCGAAGACTGAGCTTCAGCCGATCGGTAACGCAATAACACTCGGGGATCGCCGCATCAACCGCATTGACGTGGCTCGGAAGAATTTCTTAGCTCCTTTCGACCTTGCCCCGGTGCCACATCCCAATCCGCAGGGTATACCACTGCTCGTTCAGCCTGTTCAGCAGGTCCCTCTTTGGCCGGAAGCAGAAGGAGAGAGAGTAGCCTCATCGACCCCTTCGCTTGACGAGCAAATTGACCAGTTCAAGTTTGAAGAGGAAAAATCGGAGGAAGTCCAAATTCTGTCTGCCGACGAGGTATTTGATAGGCACTCAGTTGCTCCTCTATTACATAGAGCCGTGCCAGACGACTCTGAAGAAGAAGATATGCAGAGTCTAACAGATTTGATGAAGAACAGGAAACCGAAGGTTCTGACCAAGGGTATTGGTACATCCCAGCCCACGGTCAATCTTCCACCACCCCCTCCTCCTCCCCCAGCCCCAAGAGATCCCGGCCTAAAGCCACTGTCGGATCTGAAGAAGAAAAGGGTGGTGACGGATATTGAAGAAGGGGAAGTGGTCCCTCCGAAGGGTCACAAACAGCAAAAAACGGCCCATGATACGAGGAGTAAAAGGGGTTCTTCTGTTGAGAACAGAGAAGAATCCTTGGCCGCAGACGTGCGGAGAGGGACCCAGGTGTGGTCTCCGAAGCTGACGCTGGATGGCGCAGCCATACCATATGATGCCTCTCTCCGAAACTACGCTGGAGGGAAGGCTGGGCACATAGCGGAAGCGCTGGAGAAGCCTCTCCTTCTTCCGAAGGACATGGAGTCCTATCGGCGCTTCAGCAAGCAGGAGCTCTTTCTGTCCCTCAAAAGGGATTTAGGAATGGTGAGATAAGTGACATTCCCTTGCAGCCCTTTTGTGTATTTACAACTTAACGTAAAATCCTTTGGTTGCCATGCAGATTGCGCAACAAATCTACGTGGCTGAAGAATGGAATAAAAAGAAAGATATTGCAGTGCAAGCCGAGGTCCGATCCAAGGAGGATGTCGAGAAAGCACTGGGCAGGGCAAGGGACGAGTGCGCCCGCATCTCCGAGCAACTGAAGGAGGAAGCGAAGGCAAAGAAGAATGTTGAGGCAGGCCTGAAGAATGCTGAGAAGCAAGCCGAAGACCAACGCCATAAGCTATATACCACCGAAATCAATTTGGAAACACAGAAGGCGTTGGTGAAAGAACTTTGGGCTGAGCTGGACAAAGCCAGGGATGCTGCTAAATTGGCCAAGGAGGACGCTCAGTTGGCCAAGGAAGCAATTGAGGCCGAGAAGCAGGCTGGGGGTGCAAGAGACCCAAACGAGGCTGACCGAGGAATTTGCCAAGGTCTGCAGGGATTATTGCGACATCACGTGGGGCAAAGGCCTTGATGCCGCTGGAGTCCCTGCAGAGTCTGCCTTAAGGCAGCCTGGGAGCGTCTACTACCATCCTGACATATGCGACCTGCCTGATACCTTGGAAGCTTCCTCGGCCGGTCAGGATCCTCCAGTCCCAAATGAGACAAGCCAGGCACCTCTTCAGACCAGAGATGCGGGCGATCTCCCTAAGACTGATCCGATGCCCCAGGACAAGGCTTAGGATGTTCAGATTGTGTAATAGTTAGGACCCTTTATCATCTATTTTGTAATGAGATTGCCTTTTTAATAAATGAAATAGTTTACTTTTCGTTCCTTGTTGCTTTTATGGAATACGTTGGATTGTGTCGTTATGGCTAACAATGATAGTTTAATAACTAAGGATCAACCAAAACCACGGTAATCTTTTAAGCATGGCTAAACAAGGCCTTATGATAATAACAGTCGACTTAAGTTTAAACACTTGTAAGAATCGTTAAGGAGTGTTAACTAACCCAAATCATCTGGTCAGAGGACTACAGGCATGATTGGATTTAAGTTTAAACACTTGTAGGAATCATTAAGGAATGTTAACTAACCCAAATCATCTGGTCCGAGGACTACAGGCATGATTGGATTTATGTTTAAACACTTGTAGGAATCGTTAAGGAGTGTTAACTAACCCAAATCATCTGGTCCGAGGACTACAGGCATGATTGGATTTAAGTTTAAACACTTGTAAGAATCGTTAAGGAGTGTTAACTAACCAAAATCATCTGGTCCGAGGACTACAGGCATGATTGGATTTAAGTTTAAACACTTGTAGGAATCGTTAAGGAGTGTTAACTAACCCAAATCATCTGGTTCGAGGACTACAAGCATGATTGGATTTAAGTTTAAACACTTGTAGGAATCGTTAAGGAGTGTTAACTAACCCAAATAATCTGGTCCGAGGACTACAGGCATGATTGGATTTAAGTTTAAACACTTGTAGGAATCGTTAAGGAGTGTTAACTAACCCAAATCATCTGGTCCGAGGACTACAGGCATGATTGGATTTAAGTTTAAACACTTGTAGGAATCGTTAAGGAGTGTTAACTAACCCAAATCATCTGGTCCGAGGACTACAGGCATGATTGGATTTAAGTTTAAACACTTGTAAGAATCGTTAAGGAGTGTTAACTAACCCAAATCATCTGGTCCGAGGACTACAGGCATGATTGGATTTAAGTTTAAACACTTGTAGGAATCGTTAAGGAGTGTTAACTAACCCAAATCATCTGGTCCGAGGACTACAGGCATGATTGGATTTAAGTTTAAACACTTGTAGGAATCGTTAAGGAGTGTTAACTAACCCAAATCATCTGGTCCGAGGACTACAGGCATGATTGGATTAAAGTTTAAACACTTGTAGGAATCGTTAAGGAGTGTTAACTAACCCAAATCATCTGGTCCGAGGACTACAGGCATGATTGGATTTAAGTTTAAACACTTTGTGTTCTTAGCATAACAAAGTGACATCGTGACTGAAAAGAGAATTCTTTCAATAGTAGTACCTTTTAAGGTTATTTACATTCCACGGGCGGGGCACTACGTGATTGTCCAGGTCTTCTAAGAAATATGCTCCAACGCCAGCCCTTGAAGTAATGCGATATGGACCTTCCCAGTTTGGCCCCAGTTTTCCCCATGCTGGATTTTTTGCATTACCTACCACCTTCCTTAGGACCAGATCACCCGGCTCAAGGGGTCTCAACCTCACATTGGCGTCATAGCCCTGCTTGAGTTTCTGCTGGTAATGCGCCAATCGGACCATTGCGTTTTCCCTTCGTTCCTCAATCAGATCCAAACTCTTCTCCAGTTGCCCATCGTTGTTGATTGGATCAAAGGAGCTGGTCCTGTATGTTGGGAATCCAGTTTCCAGAGGTATAACAGCTTCAGCCCCATAGGTCATTGAGAAGGGGGTCTCTCCAGTAGACCTGCGAGGCGTAGTTCTGTATGCCCACAACACGTGGGGTAGCTCTTCTACCCACCTACCCTTCGCATCATCCAGCCTCTTCTTTAGCCCGTTAACTATGACTTTATTAACAGCTTCGGCTTGCCCATTTCCCTGAGGGTAAGCAGGGGTGGAGTATCTGTTTGTGATTCCCAGCTCGCTACAATAACCCCTGAAGGCTTTGCTATCAAACTGAAGCCCATTGTCCGAGATCAGGGTACGGGGGACCCCGAATCGAGTGACAATATTTTTCCAGATGAATTTCTTTACATCTACATTCCTGATATTCGCTAGGGGTTCGGCTTCGACCCATTTGGTGAAGTAATCTGTTCCGACCAGAAGGTACTTCTTGTTTCCTGCTGCTTTAGGGAATGGGCCTACGATATCCAGTCCCCATTGAGCAAAAGGCCATGGGCTGGATAGTGGATTAAGGGTACCACCAGGCTGATGTATATTTGGCACAAAACGTTGGCACTGGTCACACTTTTTAACATATTCATGTGCCTCTCTTTGCATATTTGGCCACCAATAGCCTTGAGTAATGGCTCGGTGAGCTAAAGATCTTCCTCCAGTATGGCTCCCACAGATCCCTTCATGCAATTCTTCCAACAATGACTCAGCCGCTTCAGGACGCATGCACAACAAATATGGGCCCGAATAGGATCGTTTGTACAGTTTGTGATCCTCGGACAACCAGAACCTTGTAGCTTTTCTTCGTATTTTGTCCGCTTTCCCTTTTTCTTCGGGCAACGCATCGTCCTTCAAGAACTTGATGATGGGGTCCATCCAACACGGGTTGGTTCCGACGCAATGAACTTGGGATGCCTTTTTCCTTAACTCCGTAGGCCTCTGTACGTCCTCGATGAGGATAACCCTTGGCAATTCCTGTGCCGAAGAGGTGGCAAGGGTTGCTAAAGAATCGGCATGTGAATTGCCACTTCTGGGGATGTGGCGCAGGTTGAAAGATTCGAACTCGGATTGTAGGGACTTAGCCAGGCTCAAGTATGCCTGCATTCTTTCGTCTTTCGCCTCGAACTCTCCCAACACTTGGTCGACGACTAGCCTTGAGTCCGAGAACATCTCAATTGACTTTCCTCCCATCCTTCGTACCATCCTCATCCCCATCAATAGAGCCTCATATTCTGCCTCGTTATTTGTTGCTGGGAAATCTAGCCTTAATGCTTTTTCAATGATAATTCTCTCTGGGGATATCAGCACTAGCCCCACTCCTGAGCCTCGCTGATTCGATGCGTCGTCCACGTACACTCCCCAGGGCAAGGGGCTCTGCGAAGAAATCGCACCAACTGACTTCCCTTTAGTGCCCAGCATTGGTGTTACTTCCTCTAAATGGGGCTCTGTGAACTCGGCGACCAAGTCCGCAAGGACCTGGCCCTTCACTGACGTGTGAGGCATGTACTTGATATCAAAAGCCCCGAAGATCGTTCCCCATTTGGCAATCCTTCCGGTGTAATCGGCGCTTCGGAGTATGGCTCTAAGTGGGAGTTGGGTGAGGACTATGACAGTGTGGGCTTGAAAATAGTGGGGCAGCTTCTTCGTACCTAGCACAACTGCCAAAATGGCTTTCTCCAGTGGCAAATAACGGATTTCAGCTTCCTGCAGTGATTTGCTTACGTAATAAACTGGTTTTTGCACACCACAGTCTGTTCGGATCAGCACCAGGCTTACCGCATTAGGAGCCACAGCAATGTAAGCAAACAAAACTTCATCTAGCTCGGGGCTGGACATGATAGGAGGTTTAGCCAGGTAGTCCTTAAGTTGCTGGAAAGCAATAGCACATTCCTCCGTCCATTCGAAACCCTTCCACTTATTGATCAATGAGAAGAAAGGCCTACACCTGTCTGCTGATCTGGAAATGAACCTGTTAAGGGCAGCGGTCTTCCTAGTCAGCTTCTGAATTTCCTTGGGGTTCCGGGGAGCTCGCAAATCATTGATGGCCTTTATCTAATCGGGGTTAACTTCAATTCCCCTGTGAGTGACCATATATCCTAAGGATTTGCCTGATCCAACGCCGAACGAACACTTGGAAGCGTTCAGGCGCAACCTGTGTCCCTTCAGGATTTCGAAGACATCCCTAAGGTCCCCGATATGCTCAGCTATGACCTTGCTTTTTACCACCATGTCGTCAATATAGACTTCCATGCTTTTACCCAACTGCGGCTCAAACATTCTGGTCATCATCCTCTGATAGGTAGCCCCTGCATTTTTCAAGCCGAACGGCATTACCTTGTAGTGGTAATTCCCCACAGGGGTTACGAAAGCTGTTTTCTCTTGATCGGCGAGGGCCAGTGGTATCTGATGATAACCCTGGAATGCGTCTAAGAAACTCATCTGAGGATGTCCCACAGTAGCATCAACTAGTTGGTCTATCTTCGGCATGGGAAACGGATCCTTCGGACAAGCTCTATTAAGATCGGTGAAGTCTACGCATACCTGTCACTTTCCGTTTTTCTTTTTTACCACCACAGTGTTAGCTAGCCATTCGGGGTAAAAGATCTCCTTAATAGCCCCTGCCTGTTTGAGTTTCATCACTTCATCCCTAACCGCGTCAGCGTGTTCCCTCGAAGGACGCCGGAGCGGTTGCTTCTTGGGGACGATGGTGGGATTAACGTTTAGATGGTGGCAAATAAAATCTGGGCTCACCCCAGGGGCTTCCGTAGAGTCCCACGCAAATACATCGACGTTTGTCCTGAGGAACTCTATCAGCTCCTCCTTCTCTTGAGGAGGCAGCATGGACCCGACTTGAAAAAACTTCTCTGGGTCGTTATCCACGACTATTCTTGCCAAGCCTTCGCACTCTGCTTCCCCGGCCGAGGTCTCGGCGTCCAGCACCGAAGGCTTTGATTGCTATAAACTCTCTTTGTTACAATCCAAGGGCTCAGCCTGAGGTTGGTGCTGGATTGCTGCCACTAGACACTGCCTGGATGTAGACTGATCTCCTCGGATCTCCTCGACTATCCCGTCGGACGGATACTTAATCTTCTGATGTAGTGTGGAGGATACGGCCCCGAGGGTATGAAGCCAAGGTCTGCCCACAATAGCAGTGTAGGGTGAGTAGGCATCCACCACTATGAAATTTACTTCCACCGTCTCGGGTCCAGTTTGCATAGGTAGTCTGATTTGGCCCTTGGGAATGATCACTTTGCCATCAAAGCTGACTAAAGGGGAACTGTACGGAGTTAGGTCTTCGGGGGATAAGTTCAGCCCCTTATATAGGTCTGGGTACATTACTTCTACGGCGCTGCCCTGATCTACCATCACCCTCTTCACGTCGTATCCACCTATTCTTAGAGTAACTACCAGGGCATCATCATGCGGCTGTATAGTCCCGATTTTGTCCTCTTCCGAAAATCCCAAAATTGGAACCTCCACCCTAGGTCTCTTCGGCTCTCTGTTAGCACCTTCCGAGGGCAACCGAGCAACAGGTAGTACCCTGGATGGGCAAGACCCTGTCCTTCCTGGTGCGGCAAATATAACATTGATTGTACCCAAGGGAGGTTTTACAAAATCGCCTCTCCTGGGTCCCGCGTTTACGTGATCTCCCTGTCCGTATGAGTGGTGTAGAAGGTGCTTTAATCTGCCTTTGCTGACCAGCTGATCCAGATGGTCCCACAGGCTCCTGCAATCCTCAGTAGTATGCCCGTGGTCGAGGTGATACTGACAGTAAAGATTGTGGTTGCCCCTTTCAAGGTTTCCGACCATCTTGTTCGGCCTTTTGAAGAACGGTTCGTTTTTTATTTTGTCTAGGACTTGGTGTACTGGTTCGCGAAAAACGGCATTGACCGCCTGGAGATTCGCGGTACTCTGTCCGACCCAGTCCTTTCTCGGCCTGTTGTGGCTCTGCCGGTCCGACCTGAAATCCCTCCCCTCCTGAGGGATAACCTTATCCTTTCCCTTGCTCTGCTGTTGATCTTCTTCAACTCTTTTATACTTATCAATCCTATCCATCAACTGGCGTATGCTGGTAGCAGGCTTGCGCGTTAAAGATGCTCTCAAGGGGTGCTCAGTGGGGAGACCCAGTTTAAAAGAGCTGATAGCTACCAATTCACAATCTTCCTCTATCTCATTATACGTTTCCTAGAACCTGTCCGAGTATGACTTCAAAGTCTCACCTCCTTTCATACTGACTGACAGTAGGGAAGCCATAGACTGCGGAACCCTTCGGCACGTGACAAAACGCGAACCAAATGTCTGAGTCAGCTCTTGGAAAGAGCTTATAGAATTTGCCTTCAGATTATCAAACCACCTCATGGCTATCGGTCCCAAGCTGGATGGGAAGACCTTCCACATCAGGGCCTCGTCCCTGGAGTGGACGGCCATCCTCTGGTTGAAATGGCTCACATGTTCCACTGGGTCTGTCCGGCCATTATAGATGGTGAATGTAGGCTGGTGGAAACGTCGAGGAAGTCTAGCATTCTCGATGTTGCGGGTAAAGGGAGATCTGGAAATCTGATCCAGGGCTTTACTCATAGCGTCGTTCCCTACGCCCCTAGGTAAGGGGTTCTGAGGGTTCCCCTCGTCATGACGCATTTCCTCATAGGTAAAGGATTCGCTGACTGGCGTTCGAAGTTTCTGCTTGTAGACAACATCTTGTTTTTCCTCAGAATCTTCATCAGAGTATGAGGGATTGCGCTTCCTCTTCGCATGACGCAACTCCCTCTTTAGCCTGTCGATTTCCCTCTGCATGTCTTGGTTTTTCTCTGCATGAGACATGTGGCTCTCTCCGTGCGACTGGTTTTGATCGTCGCGTGCGGTGTGTACGCTACCCTCACGATCCTGCCTCCGTTCCAGATGAAGAAAGGGGTCAGTGCACTGAGATGACCTGGACTCCGCTGGTCGTTGCCTTGGTTCAGCCATCTTTGAGGTGTTGCTTCCACCTTTGCTCAAGCTATTTCCCACAGACGGCGCCAATTGTAGGGTTGAAATTTGACGGACTAAGCAATAACTTCTCGTATTGTGGGCCCAACAAATCCCCAACAATAAATTTGTAGAGAGTGGGTTAAACAGCTGGGCTGATTATGGATTTAGCAACGGTTCATGCAAGCAAACAAGGATAACAAGACACTCGGGCTAATATCTAATAAAAGTTTCTTCGGTCCGAAGAGATTTTGCACTTATCAACTTAGTGAATACAATTTTTTCTCTCCCTCTCTCTGTGAGGCCTATTTCCTTTATATATACACTCTTTTCTCATCTTCACCGCACACTTGTTCTTCATCTAAGCGTCCACTTGAGTGTTAGTCACATCAGAAGTTTGCTTTATCCTGCAGTGAGTGGTAGCAGTCGAGGTTGCACTGTTCAGGTGTCTACTCCACATAAATGCGGCCAGGAAAGTTGCTGCAGTGCATTAAATGCGGTTGTGGCAGCTTTATTTGTAAGATATTTCATGATATCCCCGCACTTAGGCATGCCCAGAGCTGACTCCTTGCTGAGGAATCTTCTACTTGATCAGTTTCTCTGGAGATCCGAGGCGTGGAACCTCTTCGGCCCAGCCAGGTTGCCTTCGGACGTAACACCCATCCTTTCTTGGCCGTATTTTCACCAGGATGGCAAAGCGTTGATCCCTTTAATTTCTTCGGGCGGGAAGTCATTCAAATTGAGCCCCCGGCCCAACATGTGGTGTTGGGCTTTCTCACTCACAAGATTATTAATAACCAACTTACTCAAGTGAGATATTTTCCCCATCTTATACTTGTAGCCACACCAACAACATGCAAACTCAAAAAGTAGCACACATGCAATATGCTTTAAAACAAATCACCAGGGTATTACTAGAGTCAGTTACGACTCTTACATATTGTTTAATGCATATTTCATTGATAAGAATGTCTTTCAGAGGTGATTTATATTTCTACATAGATCTTCAAAGACACAGCCAACAACTACATTGTAATTTGACATTGTCTCAAGTTTTATTGGACATATAAAATCATAATTGTGGAAGGGAACAATGGACTAAGCGAATTGAGAGTCACTTATTCCTCGAAATTTCTTAAGTGGCCTCAGATGTGACATTCCATTCTGCAATGCAAATCTCATCAGTTATATAAATAAATAATGAAAACTTTTGTTGTATTTTTCTGTTATCACGCAGAATCAAGAGGAATACTCATCATATGCAATTTAAGGAGGTACGGCCTAAAGGTCAGCATCTATGTGCTTTCTGAAAATGCTTTAGAAAAGCAGGAAAATAACAATTATTTAAAATAAAAAAAAGAATAAAAATTGGAAAACCAGTGAACATAAAAATCAAGCTAAGGGGAAAATTCACAAAACTTGTGGTTGGTCCAATAATTAAAAATGGATAGGCAAACAGAGAAGCTTGTGAACATACCTCAGCATCCACAAGGGGTTGTACTTTGCATCTCCCAATCATATTTGAAAAGAACTGGCAATCTAGATGACTGCCAAGTGAAGCTTGATGAAAATATGAAGCCCAATGATTTTCAGAGAGTGCTTTGCAAGAAGGGGACAACGGAAAAAACTCAGTTGAGGCAGAAAGTACATATATGGTAGCAAGTAATTTAGAAACCTGTAGTGTCATTAAAAGTAACAGTTAATAATCTCCATGATTACATGAAATTATGAAACAAAGTCTACTTCAGCAAGAGAACACAGCTTTAAAATTCAAAATAAGAGGGTTTCGTTACTTATCCAAAAAAAAAAAAAACAAAAACAAAAACCAAAAAAATTCAAAATAATAGGGAATTACTTGCAACTGCAAAACATGGAAGCTGAGGTAAAAGTGGAATGAACTCAAGTAGATTTCTGAAAATCCAAATTCCACATCTCCATCGTCTCCCATGTGCTTCATGACATTTAATGACCCTCTCAATCTCTCAATTTCCAATTCCAGTGCTTGTTTTGCATCCAGTTGCTTTTGTAATTGAATTATTCTCTTATGGAGTTCCTCCTTTTGCCTCTGTGTAAGAAACCAATTGTAAAGTATAACTAATCTATCTTTATCCAAAATGACAAGGAAATGTTTAGGTTATCCTTTACGCACTTAGAAACAACTCACAAACCTTCTGATCTTCAGCCAGTTTCAATACATTCACATCAGCCTTTTCTTGCTCCAATGAGGCCAATTGCAGAGAACTATTTCTTATAGCATTCTGAAAGAAGAACAAAAACAGCTCGGTCGTCTTGCAAACATGAATGTATAATCATAAAAAGAACACTTCAACTGATGCTACAACTAGTTGAATTATTTTTTTCATTTCATTATTTAGATAAGTAACAACTAGTGGAATAAAGTAGACAAAAGTTTTGCTGAGAAAATAAAGGACAGTGTAATATAGTTGTGCAACTGAAAAATAACTTACATAAGTTATTCTTGTCCATCGAAAATCATTCCCGTTTTCTTCTCCTCACTGGTTGCTTGACTGGTCTCACCTTGCCTGAAAAGAACACAAGCAAATATTAATATGCAAATCATTTATCTATTATATGTAATCGGTATTGAATCGAAGTATCGTACCATGTCCAATCCCACAATCAGGAGGATGTGTCCGTGTCCGTTGCGGCCTTCGCGGCCGATCCTGAATGTGTGAAGCCTCTGGTGTGGTGGCGGGTATCTGTGTCTGGATGAACTCGTATGCACAAACTCAGGGGGGACAGCACCAGGGATGGGTCGCCTAGGAGTGGGCATGAATGTCATCTCATCTCTACCATGTACATCTGCGGGGGCAGTGCCGGTAGTCACTGGGGGAGACATACGGGCGGTGGGCAATGGAGATGTAGTAGGGGATGGGCAGGTATCATCGCTCCTCATGGATGGGGACCGAGATGTGTCCCCATGGGCAAATGTATGGGATGGACCCGCATCATCGTGCGCCATGGAGCCCATGTCATAACCAATGTCCAAACACATCTCATCTGCTGTCTGACTTGCTTCCTCCATGGTGTGGTCATGCACGGGTGTGTGACGCCGACTAGATGTGGGCACGGGTGTCTGACGCCGACTAGATGTGGGCACGGGTGTTTGACGCCGACCAGATGTGGGCACGGGTGTCTAACGCCGACTAGAGGTGGGACGCTGACTAGATTGACGGCCTCCTTGCCGTTGACGTCTACCTGCTTGCCGACCACGCCCTACAGCCAGTTCACTTGTGTTGCCCGCAGTGCGTGCATCGTCCAATGTCAACCGACCGAGCTCTTCAACAGCTCGCAAGGCATTAATACAATCATTGTAGATCTCAGACCCTGGTTCGCACTTCTCCATAATCCTCAACTGTGATTCAACCTGTCACAAGTATACAAGAATAGTGTTAGTAGGTTGAACTAAACTATGCGAAGCGAGGTACATTTATAACAGAACAGTGTTTGTAAGCTTACCAAAGTGTCCCAGTACGAGGTCTCTCTCGTAATATGGCGAACAGTGCGAGGACGAAACCACACCATATAATCGTCATTGTAGCTCATCTCCCCATGAAAGGGCGGTGCATCGGCAATTGTGGCATGCGCCGCCCATTTAGCAATATGTGTTCTATGTTCAACAACCCAGTCTTTTTCATGCTTGCCCTGAAGTGTTATCTTGTGAAGTTCAGTTGAAGTATCGACATTGATCGGTATGTCTTGCTTCATCCCAAACTGTCGGAGAACACGTTCTGGGTGATGGCCTTCGACCACCCAAAAATGTATCAGCGGCACGATAGACCTCCATATGCGTTGGCCTGCCGTACAATATGCGGGCAGGGAACCCAAATAATTTCTGTACGGCTCCCAGACAATCTGCAATGATCCAACAGATGCAAACAACCATATTAACAATATAATTAGAAAAACTGTGTAACGGATGTGAACAATACATAGCAACAATGTTTAACTCTGAAATAAAAAAATGTTTATTCATTGCCACTTGTAAGTACGACAACTACATGCCAAAGCGATACCTACTTGTAACGCACGATACTTGATTTGGCCGTAGCGAAGTGAGCGACAAACGATAGGCGCGTAGGACGTGCATTGGATGTTCAGTTGTTATCTTAGCCCCTTTCCATCTACCAAACAACACAGACATAACCTTCATATTAGGTACTTACATAATTCTCATGCGACAAAAGATAATACAAAAATTTAAAATGGTAACTATCTAAGATCCTACATACCTGATAGCAAGTGGACCTGGGGGCAGTGCCTGGTGTGGATGCCTCATCACAGGACATATGTGTGGAAACCTCTCCCATGCCCACAACTGCACCAATAGCACGGCACCGCCAATCTGCTTGGCTCCCTTCTCTGATGCATTACAAAGGTGTCTATATAACCAACTTAGTGCTGCACTACCCCAACTATATCTCTTTCCATTGCTAATTGGATTGAAAAATTGCAAATACTTAATTGAATGCCGTTCGCCAGACTTGTCCATAAACAATATACCAGCCAACATCTCCAGTATGTAAAACCGAGCATACCGCTGCACAAGCTCCTCACTGGCATCAGCCGGGAGAGGGTCTCTAAACCGATCCTCAAGCCATTTGGCTTTTATCCTTGGCCCTTCCATCACTCCACCGTTCTTAACGACTGTAACTCCACGAACACCTCTCGGCGGCCTATGCCCTAGCAAGTTGGCACATAGGTCACCCCAATCACCCATATGGGTATATCCCACCACCGGCAACCCATCTACAGGAACCCCCATTATAACCTCTATATCTTGCAGCGTGATGGTCATCTCATCGAGGGGCAAGTGGAATGAGTGTGTCTCCGGCCGCCATCTTTCCACCAAAGCCGTGATCAAGCTATGGTCAATGTCTATATTTGGGACCCGAAGTAGTCCATCTAATCCTGCATCCGTGATATGAGCGGCGATACGTGGGTCTAACCCACCTTCAAGCAGACCTTCAAGCAAACCTTTTTCTTGATGACGGCAAGTCAGTAAACCTAGCACTTCCTGCAAACAGAGCAACTTAGTATTAATAATAGCATTCACTAAGCACAGAATAATTACGCTTCAAACTTAAATGCCAAAAATCTTTCTACTACATATATTGACAACGATTTTGGACAAGTGCATACCTCGCCTGCCAAACGAGTATCCCAAAGCAAACTTGAACGATGCATATCCTGCCTCGTCAAGACATCCTCTATAGAGGGTCCCGCTCTATGTGGGTCCATATCTGGCATAAATTAAAGGTGATTAATGATTAATGGCCCATTAGGTCAAATACAAAGCATATTTTGTTTGAAAATACAAAGACTAGCTCCACTAATTTTGAAGTTGCATATTTTATGTCGTCGGTAGTAAGCAAAACTTCCTAGTCTTTGTTTGAAAATAATATTCTACCTGACCAAAGTTGTGACTGAGGATCAATATTATAAAATCAGTCTCTTAGATTCTTTTGCAACTTAACAGCCCTATGAACCACTTATCTTAAAGAGTACAATTATAGAATAGTCATTAGGTGGTATTAAAAATATGACTACAATCAATCAATCATGATTATTGATTAAATATAAATACTTCAAAAACTTATGGTTAAGAATGTGGATTGAGCCCTCACACCTAAAATCTCTAAACTTCAATGACAACGACCTATCTTCCCTCACCCACCAATACTTACCACAGCTCTCACATTTATCAATTCAGTATCAGCCTTAGTTATGACCTAGATAATGGAAATTTTCATTCAACTTTGTCTATACAATAATTCAATCAAAACAAAGAAAGAAACAAAGAATTTGTAACTTAAAAATTCATGATTATTATCTATTCATTCTCAATATATGAATTATACAAGACAAACTTCCAAATAGATAAACATAAATATTAACTTACGGTTGTCTATCAATAAAACTAATCTTAATCCAAACTAATTTATTTGAGTAAATTAAACATATCTCTATCACTACTTATCCTATAATAATTCAAATAAATTACACACATAACAAATCCTCTGCTGATTACCTCAATGGCAAAAGTGTAATGTGAATGGCAAAATAATTATTCAAATCAATCATGTTGGCAGGCTATTAAAAGAAATCATTACAAAAGAATCTGCACACTTGTTGTTGAATGGTGCCTAGGAAATACAGGGTCTATATACACTTGGTCCATAAACAAATATGTAATAGGATTGAAAACACACATGTTATAAGTGTTTGGACTCATTTACAGAAGCAATAGCAATACACAGAATAAGCAAAGAATTTAACATATTTAATAAATTCATTCATAAAGGATTTGTCTCTGGTTACACCCATGGATTAGGAGGGTAGGTTCTTAGTAATAACTGATAAATGGGGTAGAATTTTATCCAGGTATCTAGTTCAGTCCAATTAGGATTGTTTCAAAATTTAATCAACCAAAACAAAGTAATTGAATGGTATGACTATAGATTTTTCTGTTCAGTCCAGTTAGAATGGTTTCAAAATGAACCCACCAAAACAAAGCAATTGATTTTTTCACAAGGTCCAGTCCACTTAGAACTACTCAATGTTGAGTTAAAAAAAAAAAAAACTACTCAATGTTGAACCCTAAGCAAGTTCCACCCTGCACCCAATACCCATATTCGACAAATAGAAAGGGCAGTGATACGCAATCAACAACCAATTGAAATAAAAAGTACATATTTTTTCCAACGGATTCGCTGAAAAACTAACGAAGAAAAAGGGGAAACAAAACAGAGGTGAGTGAAATTAGGTTTTTTTTTTTCTTTTTATCCTTACCTTCACTAGTGAGTAAATTAATGGACTGCGGAAAGGAGATTGATGTACAAAGAGCACGCAAGAGAGAAGAAGCAAAAGCAATTTTCTCAGAATGAACGAACGAATCAAGCAAGTACTTTTTCGCACCTGAGATTATTTTTTGAGAATAACAAATAATCTTCACTATCCCAACAAAAGAATAACAAATCCTTAATATATAAGCTTCACTATCCCAACAAGCTCCAATTTCATGATTCCAGCATGCAGGAACACTCGCACACACCACACAAAATACACACAAAGAACCACAAAGACCCACAAATACCCACAAATACCAAATGCTCAAACAAATATTGAGATAAGGAGACATACCTTGTGATTCCAAACTGAAGATGCAGACCGACAGGGAGAGTAGAGAGCGTGAGCAACAGGGAGAGTCAGACCGAGACCGAGACTGAGAGGGAGACGGAGAGCGAGACTGAGAGGGAGTAGCGAGATTGAGAGGGAGATTTGAGAGGGAGTAAGGTGAGTGGGTAAGGTAATAGATCTTGGTTTGGTTTAAGTGTGTGTGGGTAAGCCTTTGGGGCTATATTCGGTGTTAATTGGGCAGAACAGTACTCGAGCTCCTGAAGCTCGAGTACTAAGTGGAAAATTTAAATCCAACTGCCATGTCAACGTGCCACGGTGGAAGCATAAAACATGGTACTCGAGTTCACCAAACTCGAGTACGTGAAAAAGTGGTATATTCCCAATTATTTCCAAAATAGTGCTTTTCGCCCAAATATTTCAAAATTTCATGGTAATGGGCCATTTTGGCCAACAATAAGAACTTAATTTAAGCACAGCCGTGGGCCTTTAGTTGTTCAACACTAGATCTTTTTCTTTTTTTTGGTGGGCTCGTGTGGGTCAATTTCATAGGCTAGATTTATGATTTTTATAGACTATAATAATGGTTTTGGGCTGACTTTGTGGACCCAAATTTAGCCGACTTCACACCCTTGAGCTCTCAACTCATTTGAGCACTGGCGTTGATAGCAGCGGTACATCTTATTGCACTCATCACCAGAGGTGGGGCTAAAATCTGTAGGAACATTAAACCCATCAACAAGAGAGATCTAAAATACAATATGCATTTTTCCTTTCAAAAAAATGAACTAATTATATGGGCATAAAAATCTCTAGGAGTGAATAAATCCCAAGTGGTGATATATAAATACCATGTAATTTCAATAGAGGTTGAAAAACACAAGATGAGAAACAGAAGTGTTCAGGGTTGAGGCTGTTTTTGGGTTCTAGACATCCTCTGAATACTTCAACGAGCTAGGATAGGAGTGCAGTTCTTAGAGGGCTTTGAGCATTTTTGCTCCCCGGTGTCTGAGACCAGACTCTGGCTTGGATTTTGCTGGAAAAGTGACTCGGATGTGTGGGAAGATCATCTTGCTTGAACTTATCTCAATACCACGTAGTCTGGCTAGCCTCCTTTCTTTCATGGCCTCCTTTGCTTTGGCTCGGTCTTTCTGAGTAGACTTGAAGCCTAAACCATAACCCCATTTGTTCTCCGGCAAGCCAATGGGCTCTATTGATTTTGCCAAGCACATGGGCAACATTTATGGGTTGTGGGCTGACTAGCTCAATTTTATGGCTAGAGTAATAGGTTATGGTATTTTTTTTTTTTAATCAAATATAATTATTTTCATGGCCCATAGATGTGCAAAAATGTCCTGAACAATCTTCTAATCCAATAGGTTTCCAAGGCCACTACCCCTTTTTTCTAAAAACTTGAATTTTACAAACACAGACCTTGCGGTATCATCCACCACCCTATTGCCAAAATTGGGGATCAAAATACCTACAGGAATATTTTTTTACCCCGGTCAACTAAAAACTTGATGAATGACTTATGATTTTTCCCTAACATTTATGATTTTTCTCTATTCCCATCACTGCTTATTTCTTAGAAAAAAGCTTCTTAACTAGTTAGAACTTAATAAAAAGTGAACCAAACGAAATTCCTGTCAATGATAAACTAAAATTAATAAACTAAAATTCTTCCTGAACACAAATTGGCTACTTGTGACTTGTTTTTATGCGAACCTTTCCACTATTCAATTTTTTAATGTTCAACAAATAGTCACCTTCTATCCATGGAAAGCTCAAGCAATTAAAGTCTTCCCAGTAATAAGTAACATGATACCATGCTAAGGCCATCTGCTGAGGTTCATACGTTTTGCAGCTCATTTCAAACCATTCTTTGGCTCATTTCAAATCAAATAAAGCAAAATCCGATCCCTAAAATCACCATATGTCCTGTTATCACGCAACAAATATGCAGCTTGTTTCCGCAGATTATCTATCAGCATTTCATCCTTAGTCTTAGCTAGGACCTAGGGGTGATAAAATCAACCAAAACCCACCTACTTAAATAAGACCCAAATCCACTCAATTATTAATTAGGTTAAATGGGTATTAACCCAATTAAACTTAATTAACATTAATATTTATTAGGTTTTAACTAGGTATCCAATTAGACCAAATTATAACTCGAGTATCATTTCTACAAATCACCAAACTCTAAAATACCCAAAATCACTAAAAATACCGAAATACCCATTAAACCCAAAAAATCACCAAAATATACCTCCAAGGTCACATCATGATCAATTATACTAGGTCTTCTCCCTGTGTAATCAATTGGGGCCTCAGTTTGATGGGGGATGAGATCTCTATCTCAGCTTACAAAGAACAGGTCACATCATGATCAATTATACAAGATCTCTATTTCTTTGTTACACAATTGAAATTTAAATATAATGCTAATAAATTCAAATAATTGTCAATTTTATTCTCTTTATGACAAACTTTATTTTTGAAAATAAAAACCTTCTATTATGAGTTGGCTGATATAAATACTATTGACCAAATGAATGTTAGTGACTTAATGTATATGGCAATATACTTAATGTTAGTGACTTATGAGTTGGCTGTAGCATTACTCATATTTCTTTACAAATACATTAAGAGTGTGTTTGTTTGGAGGTAAAATAAGGTGGATGGAAAACTTTGAAAAGAAAATAGGAAGGAAAACATGTTTGAAGTATGTTTGGTTGGGTGGAAAGGAAGAAAAATAAATGGTGGGACCTAAGTGTTTTCTCCCTGGACCCACCAAAAAGTTTTCTCCTCAAAATGGAGAGAAAACTGAGTGAGGATGAATTTTTTCTTGATTGACAAAAATGCCCATATGTATGTGCACATGGGCTTCTTCAAGATGCCTTTATTATTATTATTATTATTATTTTCTTCTCTAAGAGTGTTCTTATCAAGAATGCTAAAAGCCAAATTTTACCACCAACACACAAAAATACCCACTACATCAAAGATTTCAAATGCCAAAATTTTGACACACAGCTATAGTGAGCTGTCATCTATAATAGCTCACTATAGCTGAATTGTAAAACCAAAAACCAATTTTTTAATCCCCACCGCCACAAAGTCCTCTCTCTCTCTCTCCCTCTCTCCCTCTCTCTCTCTTTTCTTTTTCTGGTTTTCTCTCAACCCAAGCCGGCAAGCTCTTCTCTTCTCCCTCTGCGATGCTAGGTGTGGCTAGGCTACGCTGGCTGGGCTGCATTGGATTTTGTGATTTGATATCTGTGGGTTTTGATTTCTTGGGTTTTGATGGGTTTTGGTGGGCTTTGATTTCAATGGTTTTTTATTTTGGTGGTTGTGTTAATCGGGGTGGCTAAGAGGTGGGTGTGGATTGATTGATTTGGTGGTGGGGTTCTGATTTGCAAGTTGTGGGAGGCAATGATGGTGGTTTTGGGTGATTACATATACTTTTTTTTTTATGTGGTGGGTTGCAATTTGTTGTGATTGTGGTGGTTGGGGGTGTGATAGTGGCTGAATGTGGCTGAGGTGTGGTTGCTATGGCTGAGGCAGTGCTGGTTGTGGCTAGAGAGAGGATGAGAGGGAAAAGTGGGTTGGTGTGCCGTTGGTGTGTCGTGTGTCGTGGGTGGTGTTGTGGGTTGAGGCTGGTGGGTTGTGCCATGGGTTGTGCTGTAGGTGGTGTCGTGGGTTTGTGGAGGCTTTGTGCGGGTTTGGGGTGGTTGGGTGATGAGAATAAAAAAGAATAAAAAATGATAAATAAATAATATTTTAATGAAGTGGTAAAAAAAAATAGAAGTTTTAATTTTAGGTGTATTGAAAAGTGATGTGTTAAATACTATAAAGTTGGTTTTTTAGATGCTAATGCTAAAATTTTTACAATCCTTGATAAGAATGCTCTAATGTTGCCCTGTTGCATTTTTTTTTTTTTAACTAGATGTGATTTTTTTTTTTTTTTGGACATGATTTTTAATTTTTTAATAAATTTGGGTGATTGCTTTTTTCTTTTTTCTTTTTTGTGTATGGTTATTTGTCACTTTTTTGTTTTAATTGGACATCATTCTTTAACAAGGGTACATGAGTAAATTTATTCAAACTTAGTTTTTCTATCCCTCCACTTTTTCACTCTCAACCAAATAAATAGGAGAGAAAATAAAATCTTTTCTATTCTCTCACTTTTCCACTCCTCCAACCAAATGGACCCTAAAACGTTTCCTTTCAAATGTCAATTTTCCATATACGTAATCATATGATATATGAAAAGAAGTTATGGCATTAATGTCATTGAACTTATTCAGACCACAACGTGCATCTTAATTAACATGTTCAATTCAATTAGCATGGTCTAGAGTCTTTTTTTTTTTTTTTTGAGAAAGAGAGTCATGTAATTTAATTGATACATTATAAAGTTTTCAATGAAAATATTCAAAATTTAAATGGTGGAAATACCTTTTTTATCCCTATATTTTGACTCTATTATTGTTTTGGCCCTTACTTTTTTATTTTATCGCTTTTAATCAGTAAATGAAAAAAAAAAAAAAAGCGTTCCATTTTGATCGCTACCGTTACTCACTTAACATAACTATCCTACATGGCAAATGGAGTGCAATGCTGGCATAGTAAATGTTGACCTGTCCATTAAAATAATATTTAAAAAAATTATTTGGCTTTTTAAAAATGCCACATCAGCAGCTTAATTTTTAAAAAACCCACTTAGACAAAACAATACCTTCACATAAAAAAAAATTTTAAAAAAAAAAGATAAAACAATTAAAATAAAATTTTGAATTTTAATTTTTTAAAATAAAATAAATATAATAAATGATTTTTTTTATTCCTTTCATTATTTAAGGGAAGAACATGTTCATCTTCTTTGTGTTCCTCCCCAGAGTATAACTGATCATGTTCATGTTCTTCGTATTCTTAGTAAATTAATCCTTTTATTTATTTATTTTTTTACTTTTTCTTTCTTGTACTTTCTTTATAACCAAACACATCAAAACTCATTAATAGTTAAAAGAAAATAACATTTTATCATCCATTTTCTTGGCAACCAAACAATTTTTTGAGTTTCACTAAAAAAAAAATTCAGATCAACAACCAACCAAATTTTTTATGTCAATCCTAAGATCTAAACATTTTTCACAAACCCAACAAATCCCCTTATACACAAACCCAACAAATTCTCTATCCCAAACCCAAAAAATTTCCTTTCACAAACCCAAAAAATTTCATTTCACAAACCCATAATATCCCTTCTCAAATTTGTCAAAAATCCAAAACAAATACAGCAAACCCAAGATCAGCTTCAGATTCAACCCCGAGAGAGAGAGAGAGAGAGAGAGAGAGAGAGAGAGAGAGAGATGAGAAAGTGAGGAGGGAGAGGATTCACATTCAATCTTAGTTGGGCTTTAGATCTACCTGGAAACCCACACCACACACTATGTACATAGCCAAAAAATTGACCCACCACTTGCAAACACCGCTAATCCCACATTGGTCCGTCACTAGCTGAGGACCCACGTCACACCAAATTTGAAAGAACGAGAAAGAGAGAATAGCATAAAAGAAAGAAGGAAAAAAAAAATAATAATAAGAAAGAAGAAAAGAAATAAGAGGAGGGTGGAGAAATAGTGATCTGGGAAGAGAAAGAAGAAGAACAAAGAAAAAGAAGAGACAAGTACAAATAAAAACACACACGGATCTAAATTCCACCATTTTTTTTTTGTTTTTAATTATGTTTTTTCAACTGATAATTTTTTTTTTTTTTTTTTTTATTTTTTTTATTTTTTTTATGTTAGAGATTGACATGGATGCTTACTTTGCATTTTTTTTAAATATTATTTTAATGGATAGGTCAGTATTTATTATCCCAAAAGTGCACTCCGTTTGTTACGTAAGATATTTCCGTTAAGTGAGCAATGGTAGGGACCAAAATGGAACACTGTTTTCATTTGGAAATTAAAAGCAGTAAAATTAAAAAGTAGGGACCAAAACAAAAATAGAGTCAAAATATAGAAAATAAAAAGGTATTTCCACCAATTTAAATTTATTTAATACGTAACTGTCGATATTTAATTTCCACCCCCAAAAAGTTGGAATTGACCACTTTGAATCTCGTATATCAGTGTATTAACCCAAAAGAAATGGTACATTAATGATATGCCTTCTAACTTCTAAGTCTATCATTTGCATTCATCTTAAAAAAAAAAGTCTATCACGTGCACTAGCTAGTTGATTTTTTGTTCTTTTGTTTTTGGTTTTAGGGGTGTGCTAGTTGTTTTAATCAAAATATTTGATGTCAATTTTTGTGCCAAGTCAAAGAAATAGTCTGTAGAGTGTAGACTAAAAACAACTTAAAAAAAACAAAAAAAATCTACTCATTGAAATCCCTAAGTTAAAAGTATAAATAAAATAATCCAATTATTTTTTATATTCTCTTGACATCCAAACGAAAAACTAGCAACATCAATCCACCAAACTTTCATCATAATTATATTATGCTACCAAACGGAATTTGAAGAATCTATTCATTTTTTTGGTAGCAACAATTGAATTAAGCTCATTTTTATTTTCTCAAAAAAATTGAAAATTTTAAAAATGATTCAATGCTTTAATTATGCAGACAATTTTTGGTATCTTCTATAGAACTAAACAAAGAACATCTTGAAAGAAATTGGAACCTCTTGTGATGAAGAACTTGATGCAGGGAAAGTAATGGGTTGTGATATGATTTAAAATTAGACAGAATGTATGTTGCTTAGAGCATCTCTAGTAGCCTCTTCAAATTTTTGTACTATTTGGAGAGTAAATAGTTACTTTTACTTATTATCTATTTACTTCTTCAAATACACTTTCTAACAGACTCTTTATCATTTCTCGATTCTATTTAATATTAGTTTTTCATTCATTCTTTATTCTTTCCAAATTCCAAATAGCTATATTTTTTTAAATCTTCCAACTCTATAATTTTCAAATTCTCCAAGTTCCAACAATCTATATTGTTGTATCTGAACAATTTATATTTTTAATAGTGTAATTTTAATTTTCGCGCATATTTATTTGCTTGTCTTTATCATATTTTTGTTAATCTTGTGCAAATCCTTTGAAAATATTTATGTAATTTAAAATTGGACGAATTTATGTATATTTTAGGAATGATTTTATTTATTAATTCTTTCCTAAAAAATTCATTAGTTTTTATCTTTTTATTATTAATTATTAATTAATAATAATAATTAGTTTATCATTATCCCTTTCTATTTTTTTAATTAAAATACATTATCATTTTCTTGAAAACGTTGATGTCAAAACAAACAAAGTGTTAGTCTCCTTTAGTAAAACTTATCATTAATTTTAATAAAATAAAATTTTATCATTTAAGGCCACATCGGCCCACACATCTCTTCCATAAATAAAATAAAATAAAATAAAATAAAGGCCACACATTTCATTGGACAAAAAATAGACTAGAAAGTTTTGCAAGCTCTTTGTGAATCGGGGCTAAAAATCCTGAAATAAAAAATGCCAATAATTTTCACTTCACACGGCTCCTTTATAGCCATAAATAATAAGGATCAAGTCTGTATTATTTATTTTGATTTATAAGATATATAGGTTCAAAATCGAGTAAAAAGCTGCTCGTTATCCAATAAAAACCTAAAATTCCTAATGATAAACCAAAATCTCCTACACAATTAGTGACAAAACGAATTTTGACAAGCATTCCCATCGATTTATTCTTTCCATATCTATTTCAGTTGTAGGGTTATCATATGACTTGACCTCTCGGAATAAAAGTGGATTGGTCCCGAGTTTGTTTTGCCATCCTACCCAAAGAATTATTATGATTCATTTTCAATAGAATCGTCTGCATCCATTCATCGTGCCCATCACTTTATGATTAATGGTTAGACTTGAATTCTATAGCAGACCTCCTAATGAAAATGAAATGTGTTATTAAGTCAATTTTATCAGTCTTTGTGGACCTAGGGCTCTTGACCTTTTTTTCGTTTTTTGTTTTTTGTTTTTGTTTTTGGTTCTATGAACAAATTCATCTAATTCTAGATCAATCAAATTAGTATTGATGCTTTATTATGCTGTCCTTTATAAGATCGCTCATAGACATTACACATTAGTATTCTTTTTCTCTTTTTCTCACCCTTGCATTTATTTGCATTCTTTTTGTTATTGCTTCACAACTTACAATCATATGATTTCGTAACTAGTTTGTTTTGGTTATTATGCCAATTGGATAGAATCAAATGCAACCAAGTGTAATTGAATTCTAATGCAATGACAAACCAATTTCAATTAAAAAAAAAAAAAAAAAACTTATTAGATACCATACCCTTGACTCTTGTATCTAATAAGATCTACCTAATATTGGATTTATGGAAGAAATAGGTATTTCCACGACTCTACCACCAAGTCAATTGTGTTCTGCTTAATTCCTATAGAATAGAAGTTTTGTAGTGCTTGAGAAAAAAAAAAAAAAATCACTTTTGTTTTTCAAATTTTGATTTAAATAAATGGATAAATTAATTTCTAAATCATTTTTTAATAATAAAAAAAGTGAAATGGTGTTGTTTTAAGAAAGTGAACAACGTTTTTCAAATAGAAATAGACGGAACGAATATAATGAAAATAATGTCAAACTTAAAGGATTAAAAAGGCCATTTTTGGTGTCTAAGCCCATTTCTTGGTGATGAGCTTGGGATGCAGGCTACATTTGTATTTGGGTGATGAGCTTGGTATCTAAGCCCATAACTGATAACCTTTTGTTTTTTTCCTCCTCAAGAGTCAAGACAATTGTTTTTTCTTTTTTGTTGCTTGTGTTTCTCCTCAAGAGTCAAGACGAGAAAACACTGACAAAGAGTTTATTTATTTTCCAATTGCAATGGAGACATCCAAGGTTCGAATTTCTTTCCCTAAATTATTAAATTAAAAAAGTTATATATCAACCATACCAGAAAATATCAATAGGCTTTGCACAATTCATAAAATTAATGGTTTCCTTTTGATTGTAACACCCTGAAATCCAAATTAAATAGTAGTACTAGCCTCATCACACGCACTTCGCATGTGCGATGAAGCATTTTTTTGAGTTAAGTGGTTCTATTTTATAGAAAAAAAAGCCTATATCTGTATTTTTTATATATAATTTTTATTTTGAAAATACGAGTATAATTTATAACTGAATAAAGTAATTTGAAAATTAACAGGAGAGTAGCCTTATTTTTTAGGCAATATTTTAGTGGGAGTTAGAATTGTATTTTTACCGAATTGTCCTTTGATTTTGTATCTACTTATATATAAGGGTGTAAGGGTATTTTTGAACCAAAAAAATAGGATCTCAAACAGGGAAAGCCTTTTAAATAATAGTATAGATTAAATAGTAATATAGATATTGATTATTATTATTATTAGGCTTCCTCTCTTTGGATTCCTTATTTTTTTGGTTCAAAAATGCCCACACATCTCTATGTTTAAATAGAGACAAAACTAAAGAACAATCCGATAAAAATACAACTCCAATTTCTACTAAAACATTGCGTAAAAAATAGGGTCACTCTCCTGCAGATTTTCAAATTTCTTTATCCACTTAGAAATTAAATTCTTAAAATAAAAATTATATATACCAAAATCTAATTTATAAGTGAATAAATCAATTTGAAAATTAATGGGAGAGTGGTCCTATTTTTTAGGTAATGTTTTAGTGGGAGTTAGAGTTGCATTTTTACCGGATTGTTCTTTAGTTTTGTCTCTACTTAAACATAAGAGTATATGGGCATTTTTGAACTAAAAAAATGAGAAATCCAAACAGGGGAAGCCCTTTAAATAATAGTATAGATAATGCATTAAGTGTTCCTCTTTTAAATCCTTATGGTTAAACTTTCTAAATTTTCTCTCAATAAATAAAGAACTTTGTCAATTTGGATATCTAGTTTGGAATGCTAAAAAAGTTTCAACTTTCAAGTTATCCCCATGGAACATATATTTTGCAATGAACTTTTGGTATTTACTATTTAGAAAGCGCTTGATGGAAAAAGCTAAAAGGAGATGGTAGTTATTTCATCACAAGTTCTGGACAATGCCATTTTGTGTAGTATTAGAGCATTAAATTTTAGATCTGAAACCATAAAAAACCGAATTTACCTAGGTTGCTATTGCTAAAAATATTTAGCAAACAATCGGTCCCTCTGCCTCTCCATGTGCCGTTGGTCTCTCTTCCTCTCCCCATGCCAGCGATCTCTCAACCCATTTTGTTGTGATGACCCATTATCAAATTTTATTTTGAATTTCTATGAGATATGTTGTTTTAAGATTATTGGACTATATAACTTGATTATTGGATGATTTATGTGAATGAAGTGTTTAGTTTTTTATATTCTCTAACTTTATGTCATATGATGTAATTTTTTTATTGTTATAATTTATTAATTTACCTAATTGGAGTATTTTTATCTTATTTTAGTTGCTTTTTATAATTATAATTTATAATTTAATAAATTACTAAATTAACCAACAATTCAACCAATAAATCACTAGTTGAACCAATGAACTAATTCTTCAATCCAGTCAACTTCTGATATGATTTTGATAACTATGTTTAAAACAATGTCTTAAAAAAATCATTAAGAAAGCATTGTATATTTAGTTCTAGCTTTTTACCAAAAAAATAAATAAGTATGTATTGAATCAAATCCAAAGTGAACGAATATTTGCAACACTGCGATTTTGTAGTTCTTCAACTTTTTCTAATTTTCTTTCTTTAAAAAAAAAAAAAATTATGATTTTGAAACCAAACATTGGAAGGTTGATATAAACAATCAAAAAATAAATAAATAAGCAATATATTTTATTTAAAATTTTTTTTTTTTATATATGTTGTCTTTTTAAAAACAATTCCTCTTGTTTTAAATTAATTATATAATATACTAATTTGTTGTTGCCCCTTGAATCAATGTATTCCACCATTGCTTCCTATGAATTGGGTTTCATTACTCCTTCAAAACTTTGCCCACGAAATGTCTACTTTCTCTAGTGCCACTTTTCAATGTCCTCAAGAGTCAAGACAAGAGGAACTATCGATACAGAGTTTATGTATTCTTGAATTAAGGTGGCACTCAAACAGTTGAACTTCACATAATTCAAAAGTGTCAAGTTATTATTTGATTAATTCTATATTTGAAGTCTAAGAACTTGCTTCACTTGTGTGCCTTCCATGGGCATAAATTGTTTTGTTTTGATTAAAACACCCTAAAATCCAAATTAATCAGTAGTATAATAATAATAATAATAATAATAATAATAATAATAATAATAATAATAATAATGCATTTAGCGTTCCTCTTTTAAATCTCCATGGTTTGAACTTATTATATTGTTTAGAAAACAAATGAAATATCTCCACAGAACATTTATATGCAGTTAACTTTTGGTATGTCCAAATTAGATTACATTTGAAGAATGTTGATGCTCGTTTTTGCAACTTCTTACCTAAAAGCCAATGAGGAGGAAAGCCCAATAAAAAGCGAAGCCCAAAGGCCCACCAAGAAGACCAGAGAAACAAAAAACAAATAAAAGCCTAGACTTATGTTTGGGCTGAAAGTGAAATGCAAGGGAAAGTGACCTGCAGCAAAATACAGATCTTTTGTAGAATACACATCTTCTATATATTAAAGATTTTCTATAGAATGACTTTGGTAGATTAAAGCAAATTGGGTCAAGACCTTTTTGACCCGACAAAGGGCAGCAAGCCCATAAAGCCCATAACATCCTTATAAAAGAAGAAAAGAAGCCGAACTTATCTCTAGTAAGAGACATGATGAAAGAAAACAAAAATAACAGTAGCAGAAAATGCAAGAAGGAGAAAGAAACCAAAATCAAGAAAAAAGACAATGGTAGCAAGGTAGTTGAGTAAGGTAAGGTCTAGGCTCTGCCTTTTGCATCCTAGTAATGCAAGGGAGTAGGGCCTAAGGCCAACGAGGTGTAGAGGGTGTGGTTTGGTGGAGGGGGGAAATGACCTAGATTTAATATCCTATTGAGACCACTTTTGGGAATATGCTTTGCCAAGAAAATATCTTTACCAAAAATGGGAAGAAGGTAAGTGGAAACCATCTTATGCATGCTAGAGAATGAAGACAGAGAATTAATGGAGGCCTTTATCATTTTAGGAAAAGAGATGTGAGGTTGCTCAGCGACAAACTAGTCTTTAACCAAAATAGGGAGGTTATTTGTCGTAAGGAATAGGCTGAAACTCCTTAGTGGGATTGAACCCACTTGTACGCGGTCAGAAGGTAGTGGCTAGTATGTTGTGGGTGTTGACTGAATGCCTGCAGTAGACAAAATGGTTGGTAAAATAAGGGCAAAAATGAAAAAGAGCATGGATTCAACTATGGTATAAATAGGAACAGTACCCATGAATATGGGATGAGGAACAAAAACACATAAATCAAGGAATATTATATGAAGGAAATCTGAATAGTGAGTTGAAAGTGAAAGAAGAGAGGAAAGAGAAAGAAAGTGATATCGGAGAGAAGAGAGAGTAGAGAAAAAACAGCAGAATTAGCATGCATTACTAGGAATCCTTTCCCTCCCTCTGAAAACACTAAAGTACACTCTTTGCAATCTCCAAAAGATGACTACTCTAACTCATGTTTCAAACCACATAACTTTATAGCCTTATTTGATAATAAGGTTATGTGAGTTGGGATTGAGATCTTTTTAGTTAACATACTGCTATGAATATTCTTTACCAAGATTATTTCTATTGAAAATTTTATTATTTCTTTGTTATTAAGTGCTTTACTTTTAATACAAACTAATCATTATTCTGCCATAAGTGTGTATATATATATATATATACATACATTGTAGTTCATATTCTGCAGAGCATATTTTATATATTTATGTGAATACATATAAGTATATATACGAATATATGTGTGTATATATATATGTATGAGAATATGTATACTAATCCTTGTAAATTAATATTTGCTTGATAGGTTTTCTTTGGGTTTTGGAGTTTATGTGCAAAAAGAAAGTGGAGAAATATTTTTGCAGCAGAAAATGGAGAATAGTCACTCAAGTTACAGAAAAGTGTAGAAAACTTTATTACATAGCAAAAACTTAAGAAAAGTCAGTTCCGCGGCAAAAGCTAGAAAAATGTTCCTTCTACGGTAGAAACAGAGAATAAGCCTAGTTTGTAGTGTCATCCTCTGTACTTTGAACTCAATGTTTGTGCACAAACTGGCAATGGTAGAATGAGATCTTGGAGTTCATTCCGTGAGAACGTCAAGCCCAACTTCCTTCCTAGAAAATAGCTTAGACTAAACGTTGTCTAATAACATCAAGACACATATCTAAGGTACAAGAAGTCAAAAAACCACCCTCAACAAAGAACAAATAACATGACATTATCAACCTCCTTCAATTGACATTTGACTTGGTCTATGGTTTGTCCCCTTGTGATGCTTGAATTGAATTTTGCTGATTTAAATGCTGTCATATAGAAAACCTCAATTGCGCCAAATAGTGTTTTTTCCACTCAAGCAAGTGTTCCCTGAAATGTGAACAATGTTGTCTATATGTTATCTCTTGAGGATCAGTTTTGTGTTTCAAACCGTGTCAGTTTTAATCTTGATAGATAGTATATTATAGTTATTTAAAGCACTTGTTTCTCAATATTCTTTAGCACTTCGATCTCTTGAGATTTTACTTTCATTCATGATTAATCCATAGACTTTACTCTCATGGTCATAAATATTAAATAAAGGTCACCAATCACGTGACCTTTATGGCTGTTGTAGCAGGCTTTTTTTGTTATATTGGGATTGGGCTGCTCCTGCGGTACTGGACCCAAGTATTCTGAGTAAGGGAGTTGAGACTGGTCTAACTGCAACTCAATTTGGTCCGGCTTGTGCACAAACTATGCCTCATTTGCCAAGAGCACACTTACAGTAGGCAAAGCTATTTTAGATGAGTTGTGGCAGACATAATAATAATAATAACAAGAGAGAGTACTTCGGCTAGTTAATAAAAAATGACCAAATAATCCCTATTCAAAAACGATAATCACAATAATAACAATCACTTTTACAAAGAAAGTAAAGGGAAGAAGTGGTAATATATGGGTTAATCAAAAAAGAAAGAAATCAAATCAAATCTGATCTGCAGGAGCAAGACCAGAGGGGGAAGAACACTTCTTCTCAACATGAAAAAACCTCCCGGGGAAATCCTGCTGTGGAAATTAATCACTTTGAGGGAAATGGACTTGAATAGTTGATGCCCAAAGGAATCCTTTTGCTTGTGGCAGAGAGCAGGACTTTGAGAGGGAGAGAGGGAATCAACCTATTGGTGCATACCTGCCGATCCAACTCTTTGTTTTTCTTTTTCTTCCTTTTAATCTTTCTCTTATCTTTTTTTTTTTTTTTTTTCCTTTCTTTCCTCCCTACTTGTTTTCTATTTCTTGGTTTTTCTTAGAGGTTCCTATTACCGTGATCATTCCCCCCTTCCCCTGTACATGGCAAGGGCCTCCTTTTATAGTGCCAGTCGAGACCGGGTTTTACTATTTTAGCCCTTAACCACTTTTGTCTAATCTGGGTGTACTTGCCGACCACCACTGGGTCGTCTGTGTGCCACTCTCTATTACTAGAAAAAGAGGACTTTTTTGTTTGATTGTCTACTGTGGCACCCTTTCTTGCTATGGTGTGGCTGCTCTCTCTCCCTATTCCTTATGGCATGCACCTAGTGGTTCCAACTCAGCCTTGCTTCTTTTGGGTGGTATGTCATCCCAGTAGGACACTTCCCCTAAAATTGTCTGAGCAGGAACCTCATAATAGGTTTCTCCCCTCTCCCCACCATCAAACCATGCCCTCTTACCTTTGACCCGTGACCTCACCGTATCCTGTATTGGTTGGGTACAGGCTGGTGATGTTTAGGCCTTATGTGAGCCTCCCTTCTATGTATGTCCAAAATCTGCCTGCTGCTCATGCGTTCGCCGTGGTCTGAAGGCTTACTTGCTCAGTCTGCCGTTCATCCTTGACTCCTTATGTAAGCTATTTTCTGATTTCCTACTCCCTTTAGGGGCTGGGCTTAATTTGATGTTGGGCTTTGCCTTCTTTCAGCCTACTCCTAGACTGTTGTCATTTCCTGCCATATCATTTTGTCATTTTTGCTGTGACGTTTACTTGACCTAGTCCTGCTGGGCCCCTTTTTGGGCTTGCCATTTATTCTTCCCCAGTGGCTCACTATGGCCATTGGTTTTCTATTGCATCACTTGTAGGCTCTTGTGTCCCATTTGTTTTCTCTTGGGTATCCTTGGCCCATTTGCTTTTCTTGGGCTTCCTAGGCTCTTTTCCTAACTTTGTATTTCCATGGGCTTTTACTAACTTCACTAGGCTTCCCTGGCCCAATCCCTTCATGGGCTTGCCATCAACCCCTTACTTTCTTTGCTTGCATTACTTTAGGCCTACTGTGGCCCATTCTCACTTTTTTTCATCATATACTGCCCATGGGTTTGAAACTTCTCTCTTTCTAGGCTTCTTTAAGCCCATTTGCTTCCTTAAGGCCTATTTTTTTATCTCATGGGCCTGTGCTCCTTTATCCCTACTGCTTAGGCCTAATGGTTTTGCTATCTATTTACCAACCCTTTTCTGCCCGTGTTGCTGGGCTTCTTCTTTCTACTTGGATTCCCAAAATGACCATCAACATTTAGCCCCCTGAACATATAAAGCGTTCTTGCAGTTCATGTGAATAAAACACTTTCCTATCCTTTCTACCTCTTTTCCTTCGCGGGCTTTTTGAACAGTGGACCTCATCTCATACACACACACACACACACACATATATATATTTTCTTTTTTTGTTGTGAACAGTGTTGTCTCTTCGAATTTCCTAGTTTAGCAGTTATTCTGAAACATAGCCGCCATTTCATTAATTTGATTCCCTTCCTGATGGCTGACCCATCGCCTCCCTTCGTGCCGGTATTAATGACCCCGGTATTTAAGAGAGAGTCCCTTTGCAATCCAAACACAGACTTCTTCCTTTCCAAAATACTCTATTCGTTTCTCTTTCTTCACCGTTTCCTTCTTCTCAAACACTCATATCTATTTACTCCGATCAAACCCTTATACTATGACGCCGATGAAAAGCCAAAGCTCTTCCCGCCGTAAAGGGAAAGAGGTCATCTCCGATCCTCCCACCACACGTGATGTAGGTGAGGAGGCCGAGTATTTCGAGTCGGACCATTCCGATGAGGAAGAAGCCCTGGATAGTGAGGGCACTCCTTTTATTGATCCTTGTTACGAAACCCACCCTCATTTTCCAAAGATTCCTAGCAATTATGCGCCGCCACCACCGAGCCGTCTGTGGCTCGTTCTTTGCTGGTGAAACACGGACTTTTCTTGGGCCTCGTTGGCCTCTTCGATCCCTGATCTTGTCATTCGCCAAGGCACTTCACTCCCCGTGCCTATTCACTTCGAATTTGGCTCGAGTACCACCTTAGGTTGGAAGGAATAGGTGGACCGGGAGTTATTCGACACCGTTTTCATGGGGTTGCGGCAGCGGGCTGGTGTGTTGAAGGTTATTGTCTCATCCCGATGTCTATCCAATTATAGGGACCTTTTCAATCTTCGTCATTTGGTCCGCCGGTGGTGCACTACCACTCACACCTTCTTTTTCTCCTGCGGTGAGGTGACCATAACTTGTTGCAAATCAATTGCTCTGGCCCATCCTCGGTGATGTTGATCCTGCTGCTTTAGAGCTTTCTCTGGAGGAAGAGGCCATGGAGGCCGAGTTGAAGAAAAGGAAGAGTGGGAATGCCAAGTGGTCATATTGGGTTAGTTCTCCTACCAAGATCTCCGATGCTGCTCGTCGTGCAGCCTTTGTAGCATTCTGGCTCTATAAGTTTATCTTTGGCTTTCATCCCCATTATATTGTAAAGCCTTTATATTTTCGTCTAGCTATCAAGATATTTGCTGGGGTGAGTCTGCTATTAGCTCCTATGTTCCTGGGGCATTTGTATGTCCAATTAAATATCCTGCGGAGTGATGAGAGTCAAGCAGGCTCTTGTCACATAGTCACCTTCTCTGTTCACAATACTATATTATAACATTTGTTATATGAGCATTATGCTAAGCATTTGTTGAAGTGTAGACTTGTTCATTTTGCTAGAGAAAGTATCAGTCGTGTCCGCAAGTTATTACCGATTTTTGTGGCAGATTTGAGTCTGACTTCCCATGGCTTTTTGTTGGGTTGGCCTAAAGCCAATTGACCATTCTGCTGTTGAATCCTTTGATGAAGGCGTTGGGTTTTCCTGGAGAGCTTACAGAAATTTGGGTACGGGTTATACATGCATAGACTCCGCCATGGGTTTGTTTGTTGATATTGCCAGGACCACCATCCCCTTGACTGATTTTAATGAGATAAGGATTACTTATTTGGCGGCCACTAATACCGGCTGATTGCCTTACTTGGCCGACGAAGGCGTTAGGTTTGTTCATTATCCTGCCAACTGAGTGAGAAGGCAATTTGGGCTGGATCAGGACATTCCTGATGACCTTTCTTATCTTATAGAGTCCCCCACTTTGATTCGACCCTTTTTACGGCATATTGCCTTTGAATTCTGGAGGCAGCGTTTTAGTGCGGTTACCATTCCAGGCTCACTATAGGAGGGACTTTGTACCCCTGCTATGCATGAATACTGGTAGGCCGTGATGACTTCGTTTGAGCAAGAGTTGATAGGTAGTCGCGGTTTCTCCCTTATTCCTCCTGATGGGCTCAGTATGGTTATTTCGGCTAATCCTCAATTGCTCCTGCCCTCCAAGTCTGTGTTAGCATATGCCAGGAAACAAAACTGGTTTGCCATCTTTGAGTGGGATAAGGAGAAAAGAGGGTGGTATTGGCACGCTAATGATTATCCTCTGGGTTAGGAGAAAAAAGTGAAAGTGACGAACATTCCTGCGCTGGGTAAGAAGGGTCTTACAAAGCTTAAGTCTGCAAGCAAGTCCAAACTTGCTACTCCACGGCCACCTACAGATGCTCCCCCTTCTAGTAGGACACAGGCCAGTAAGAGAAAGACAACCCCTCACCCTGTGTTTGCTGTTGAGTGGAGAGTACGTCATCTCTAATTTTGCTTTGTCCTTTATATTTAACTTTGACTTTTCTATGGTTAACCCATGACATGCTTACTGACTTCTTTCTTCAACCTCGTCTTTTGTTCCTTTTCCTTTGCAGTCTAAGCATAAGGAAGATACACCAGTCACTTGTCCCATTTTGTTTTATGAGCCTGAATTTGAGGTACATCTTTTTTTTTTTTTTTTTTTTTTTTTTCACATGTGTTTCCTTTGCCACATGTCTTTGTTCGTCTTATTCAATTGTAGGCTTCTTTGTTCTTTATTTTTTTTTTCTTCTCTTTTTTCGTCTTCCAAGATTAGCTCGAGCCTATTTCTATATATCATCCCACAGCCGAGCAGCTTTCTGCCTTTATGGGCACACCCATGGAGGGCTTATTTGATGGGGCTGATGTAATATTTGCAACACCCATCCCTTCTGCCGCTGCACATGGAGTTCTTGTCGAGGCTCCTATCCCTTTCACTGAGTCGGTACCCAGAGAAAAGGGTACTCATACTGAAAGGGTTAGTGAGACCACTCCCATTCCCGCCGAGACGCCTACTCCTCAAGAGGGAGTCACTCCTCTTGCTGTTGCTTAGACCAAGGTTGTTCCTCCTGTCACGCCCCTTGTTATCTCCACCAGTGACCCTTTCACGGCTCTATCTCAGACTGTGAATGACGGTTATTCTTTGGTGGTTACCCCTTCTTCCATCCCTAGCTCTGCTACACGTGGGCCTAATACAGACTTGTTCTCTGAGGAGTCTGAGGACATCCTTGAGGATCCTGATGATGAGCCTGTCCTGAAGAAGATGATTTCTGATTCTGATGAGGAGGAGAATGTTGCCCCCGAGACCAAATTCATGGGTATGTGCCTTCCCTCCCCCCCCCCCCCCCATTTTTTTTCTCTTGCTAAGTTCACTCTTCCCCTTCTTTTGTTATCTCTTCCTTATACATATGTATTTGCGTCACTCCTTTGCTACAGTCTCCCCTTTATTTGTATGCCTATCTCCCTGTTTGCAGAGACCATGGGGGGGCTAGGAATTGTAGTAAAAGTAGGGATACCCATAGCAGTTCCTCCTGCCATACCCATAGCACCTGTTCCTGCTGTACATTTTGCACCTATTTCTACCGTACCTACAGTGCCAGTTTCTGCCGTACCTTATGTACCTGTTTCTGTCCTTCCTACAGTCCCCATTATCATTGGTCCCGATGAGTTTCTTTTCCCTTATCTCCTTCCTTATTTCTTCCTCGTGAGTTTGTCCTTCTTAGATTATGATTTCTCATTTCGCCCTTTATGCTCTCTTGATAGGTCCACTTCCTGCTGCCCCTTCTCAGTTTGAGGTAGGCGGCCAGTTCTGCCACCATCCCGGACCTTGTGAGTGAGGCTGTAGCCTTTTTTGCACACTTTGATTAGCCTGAGGTCAACGAACTCGATCCTGCAAATTTCTGGGGCTCTGGGCCTCCCTATGTAGACTTCCATGGCTTCAGAGTTCCCGAGGATTGTGCTTTTCACTTGGTGGCGGTCTACAGTAGCCGTGGTGACTTCATGTAGGGATTCCGCCTTGATCACTCCGCTAAAGAGCACTTCTTGAAGATGCTGGAGAGTGTGATGAAAGATATTGAGCATAACTTCGTTGACACTGTCTCCACCGAGAGGATCCTGCAGTGGAGAGTCGCGATTCAGGAGCTTGTTAGTGTGGGTTTCGTTGTGAAGTTCATCTTGGACCACCACCATGAGATTGCCCGGGCCTTTTTTATGAGGAGAGTTTAGCCTACTGTTGACGCCATTAATGCACGGATTGAGGTTCTGAGGAAGGAGGTGGTAGACTTAGAGGGTCGTCGTGAGCGCTTTCTTTCTAGTATTGGTGGGTCCAGCCGTTTTGGAGATCAGCCCCTCATTTCTGAACTTCGTTGATGATGATGTAGTTCCTTCTTTTCTTGTTGTTTCCTTTCTTTTATTACCCTATCTAGTACACTTTATATTTCCTATAGCACTTATTTGGCGAGTTTGCCACAATTTGGGTTTGTAACTATGATGCTATACTTTGCTACTACTTTTGCTATTGTTTATGACATAGAATGCTAATACTTTGTACTTTTCTCATTACATACTCATGAAAGCACATTACAATCTTGTCTTGTGACATAGTCACTTGAAAGAAGGAAAAGGTAAAGGAAACATAAAAATTCTTTAACAAAACAAAAGAAAGGGATAACCACATAAATTTTCTCCCTAAGCATAATAACGTTTCAGCCATTTCCCATTGATGGGATCCATTAGGTCTCTGCCATCCATCTGAGTCAAACGGTAATACCCACTTGGATGTGCCTCCCTTATCACAAGGGGTCCCTCCTACTTCGGTGCAAACTTAGATGGTCTTGCTATGCCTCGTCTGACATAGTCTGCTACTTTTAACACAAGTTGTCTTTCCACGACCACTCTCTCTTTAGTCATCCTTCCATAGGCTTCAGTCATCTTTTGTCTGTATTTGCAGCTGCGCTTTTGGGCTTGTTCCCTCATTTCATCAAGTCTTTCTAGGTCTTCGCATCTTTCTGCCATAAAGACTTCTTCTTCCTTTTCTTTCTCTCACATCTGCATAACTCTCAGGGATGGAGTAATTACTTCTGCTGGGCTCACTACCTCAGTTTCGTAGACCAAGGAAAAAGGTAAAAAACCTGCGGCTGACTTTGGTGAATTTCTATAAGTCCAAAGAGTGTCTGGCAGGTGCATTGTCCATCATCTTGTATACTCTTGGCTCATTTTACTGATAATCTTTATGAGGGTCTTGTTTGTTGCCTCTGCTTGCCCATTTCCTTGAGGGTAATAAGGCGATGAACGGTGGTGCTTGACTTGGTAGAACTCCAGAGTCTTTCTTACATCACTATTGATAAAGGGTGTGCCATTGTCGCTGATAATCCTATGAGGTACCCCAAACCTTACAATTACGTTCTCCTTGATGAAGTTTTCAATTGCTCCTCTTGTGGCTTTATGGAGTAGTACTGCCTCTGCCCACTTAGTGAAATACTCCGTAGCTACTAGTATCCATATGTATCCACGCGATGATGGGTTAACTGGTCCCACAAAATCAAGCCCCCAAGTGTGGAAGGGCTATAGGGTGACCATGCTATGTAAATTCTGTGGATGAGTGTGAATCAAGTTGGCTTGTACTTGGCAACTGTGACATTTTTTTTTACAAATTATGTTGTATCTTTCTTCATGGTAGGCTAGTAGTAGCCCATTTGCAACAGACATCTGTAAAGCTTTTTCTTCCCTTGGTGCTCCCACATTCTCCTGAATGTACTTCTTTTATCATTTCTTTTACTTCTTCAGAGCCCAAACACCTTAAATGGTCCCCATCGTACCCTTTTTTGAAAAGGACCACATTATGCAAAAAGTAGCGCGTTGCCAACCTCTTAATCTTGTATCTTTCACTGTGCTTTTGTGGCAGGATGCCTTTTATCAAATACTGTATGAATGGGCTTCTCCAGTCTTCGCTGGTGAACACAACGTAACTTTCCTCTCTATTTGCTGTAAGTTGGCAGGTTCCACACTAGATTTGGACTCGGTCTGTGTCTTTACCCATGCTTGGCCAATAGAAGCCTACCTTTTGAAGTCTGCGGTAAAGGCTGACCTCCCCGCAGAATTCGCAAGTCTTATCATGTACTTCTTTCAACTTTCTTTGGGCCTCTTCTTACTAGGGCATAGTCTTTTAGTACCTTTAATTCTAAGGCGTATTCTCCTTTCATCAAGGCTTCCCTTATGAGGATTCGCCAATCCCCTTCGCACTGTTCCTCCTAGAACCTTTCCTTCAATATTTCAATAATGGATTCTTTCCTCTTGCTGACCTCTACTCTGGTGCTATCCCCTTCAAACATTATTTGCAAGCCTAGTGCGGCTAACGCATTTGTAAACTGGTTTTCGTTCCTTGGAGCATGTTCTATCTCGAATGTTGAAACTTTTCCTCCATCTTTTGGGCCATTGCTTTGTACGGGGCTAGGTTGGGTTCCTTTAAGGAGAAGCTCCCTTTGGCCTGGCAGACTACCAGGTTCGAATTACCCATCACCCTTAAATGTTTGACTCCCATTTCGAGAGCCGTGGCTAGCCTAGTCAGATAGGCTTCATAATCTGCCGTATTGTTTGAACATGAGAATTCCAGTTAGAACGATAGCGCCATTGCCTTATCTTCTTCATGGTACAAAACTACTCCCACTCCCCCTGATTGGGTAGTAGAAGACCTATCAAATTTTATTACCCATTGTTCTCTAACTTCTTCTGCCATGGCTACTTCCCCGAGAACTTCATCATCTAACGAGAATTCTTCCTCTCCTAAAAATTGTGCCAATAGATCTGCTATAACCTGGCTTTTCACTGCCCTGGGTGTCCCTGTTTTTAAGTCGTACTGTGACAAATGTAACAACCAATGAGATATTTTGCCAAAAGGGATGGGTTGCTATAACAAAGCTTTGATGGTATTGGACTTGGTCATTAGCCATACTTCGTAGGCCAAGAAATAATAGCGTAACCTCTACGAAGCATACACGATAGCCAGACACACCTTTTTTGCCCTTAGGTAACGAGTTTCTGCATCTTTTAAGGCACGACTGATGTAGTACACTAGTTGCTCAGTGCCACCTCCATCCTCTTGGGCAATTGACGCACCAATGGCATACGAGTTGGTGGCTAGGTAGAGTAGCAATGGTCTTTTGTTGATTGGGGCTTGCACAGTAGAGAGGTTCATCATGATCTGTTATAGCTTTTTTGAAGGCCGTCTACTGTGCTTCTCCCTATTCAAAACTTTGTCCTTTCCTGAGTAGTTTAGTGAAAGCAGAAGTGATTAATGCCAATCCAGGGATGAATTTTCGGATATATGAGACCTTCCCCAAGAAGCTCTTTAACTCTTTTACCATGACTGAAGGCCTCATAGTTGCTATGGCCATGGCTTTGGCCGGGTGCACATCTACTCTCCTGTTGTGAACCAGGAAGCCTAGGAATTTCTCAAAGGACACCCCAAATGTGCACTTGAGAGGGTTCATTCTTAGTTTAAAGGCTCTACACCTTTCGAATACCTTTTTCAACATGTGGAAGTGCTCTTCTCTCCTTCTTGATTTAACCACTATGTCATCCATATAGTCCTCTAGTTCCTAATGCATTATGTCGTGAAATATAGCTGTTATTGCTCATTGATAAGTTGCACCTGCTTTTTTCAACCCGAAAGACATCACAGTGTAGTAGAAATTGCCCATGGGTGTTCTGAAAGCAGTTTTCTCTACATCCCTTAGTGCCATTCTAATCTAATTGTACCCATTGAACCCATCCATAAAAGAAAACATGGCGCTTTCTGCTGCAGAATCTATTAGTAAATCCATGTTTGGTAATGGGAACTTGTCATTTGGACATGCTTTGTTGAGATTTCTGAAATCTACGCAACATCTTATCTGTCCGTTTTTCTTCTTTACTAGTACTATGTTGGATAGCCAGCAAGGTGTTGAATAGGCTTGACGAATCCTGCGGCCAGCAATTTTTGTACCTCCTTGACTATTTGCCCTTCTATCTTGGTGTGGAATATCTTGGCAGGCTGGGCCACTGGCTTGGCCTTTAGGTCCACATTCAACGTATGCGCCATTAGTTCGTGGTCCAATCCTGGCATTTCACTGTAATCCCATGCGAAGACGTCTTTGAACTCTTTCAACAGCAACATCAGCTCTGATTTTTCCTTTTCTGTCAAACTTGCACTAATTGAGATAAGCCTTGATTCTTGTGAGCCAAACCCCAAGTCAAGTTCCTCAAACTCTTCTTCTGCCACAACCTGTGCATCTTTTTCTGCCACAACCTCCTCATCTTTTTCTTCTTCCTTCAAACTTTCCTAAGCCACGCAACACGCTAAACTCCTGTGTTGCCATTCTTGGGTGGGGCCCACTTGTATCTCACTCATGGGCCCCGTGTGCCTTCATAATTTGTACACAATCCTACCATCAGGGCCTTGAATCCTGACACAGTGTGGTGTGTCCTCTGACTCTACAGCGGGCGCTTCCTTCCTTTTATTCTTTTATGATAGCAACTCCTTTAGATCGGGTTTTGGGTCACTTTGGATGTCTTCTCACTTAGGTGCGAAGGTAACCTGTGGCTTTGATACTAAGCTTTCCCCAAATGGAGCCCATCCGTCATAGAACATAGTTTCTACTAAATGAGCCTCTGCTTGCTCTAACTGTGAGGGATTTACTGCTATGCATATCATCCTGCCATTCAATCTTCCCTTCACACACTGGTGGTAGGTGGATGGGACTAGCAACCATAGTCTCCCCAAAAGCACATGATAGGAGACCTCTGCTTTCACCACATGGAACTGAGCTAAAGAAGCTATGGGGCCCACTTTTAACTACAGCTGGATATGACCTGTGGTGTATTCGCCCCTTCTGCCAAACCCTGTTACTTCCATTGGGTATCCTTGAATCTTCATTTCTGAAATTCACGCTGCTTGTAAAGTGCTCAATGGAATGAGGTTTACGGAAGCACCTGTATCTACCAAGGCCCTTTTGATGGGGATTTGATTTATAGATGCTGTGTAGAGGAGCCTCTTGCGGTCCGGGTACCCCACTTCCATATCCTTATTGCTAAAAGTGATTTTAGTTAATTCTTGTAAGAGGGCTCTATCATCTGGGATTTCCACTGATAAACATTCTACTCCTGCCCTAGAGGCAATACTCACCAAAGCCTCTGTAGCTATCTTTCTTTCCTTTGCTGTGAGCCTCAACTGGTCAAACAAATTTTTGAATTTGGAACTTTGCTGTAAAGTGGTAATTGCTGTGGTATGCAGGGTTGGATTCTCTTCTTCATCCTCCCCTAGATCTCCGCAAATTACTACTGCCACTACACCCTTCCCTTTGTGGTTTGGGAGTGGGTTTCTTTAGACTTCTTGCTGCGATAGTTCTAAAGTCCCTTCTTTGATCCTGCAGTGCACTAGTCTGCTGAGCGCCCAACATTCTGTGATAGGATGTTGCACATAGTTGTGCAAACGGCAGAAGCGTGGGTCCCTCCGCTCCTCTTCTATAGGTTCTCTAGAAACTTGGTTAGGCTTAAAAACTCTGCCTGTTATCCATATGTCTAGCAGCACATCTAACTCTTTTGGAGTGCATGGTATCGGTGGGGAAGTATCGTATTCTCTCCCATCAGTCTTCCTTCTCTGCTCACTAGTAGATACTGTCATAGCCTGAGGAGCGTTTCTTTTGTTCGAGCTTGGTTTTACTGACTCGGTAGTTTTCTTGGCCTTTTGCAAAAGCTATGCAAACTGGGAAATTTCCAAGTTTTCCAGGACCGCCCTGTACTCCCTAATCATGTTCGTCATACACATTTCCACCAATGTTCTTTCTTCACAATGATCATAGCAGTCGATTGCAATGTCTCTGAACCTTTTAATACACTACATTAAATCCTCACCACTTATTTGCTTGGTTGCTTGTAGGGTCGCAAGTGTTACTGTTTCTTCCTCGTGGAAGTATTTGGTGCAAAATACGTCCACCATGTCATCCCAAGTTGGGATTGATCCTGGCTTCAAGCCGATGTACCAGGTGTATGCCCTGTCACATAGCGATTTGGAAAACTCTTGAAGACACAAGTCTTCATCTGCGATGTAAGGGCTAAAAGTATCAATGAACTTACTCACGTACTCAACAACACTTCCCTTCCTGCCATCGTACTGTGCAAAGGCCCGTGGCTCATACCTCTCGAGGTATGGTTTGCTGAGTACCCTTAGTGGGTAAGGAGGCCTTCGTGTATAAAATCTTTTCTTAGGTGCTCTGGCCCTCTCTTACTCCAAGAGGGCTACCACTTCGGCCATAGTGATGAAACGTTGTTTTGCATTTTGTGGGACACCTCCCGCTGATGTTTCCTTTTTGTCTGCCGCATGCTTTGGGTCATGCTGGCTTCCTTTCTCCTTTGTTTTGTCTATTTTCAGCTAACAGATTTCATCCATCATTTGCTGCTTTGAGTGTTGCAAGGACTACAATACTTCAATGAAGATGTTGGCATTGTCAATGGGGATTCTTGGCTGTGGTTGGGGTTCAGCCCCCATTCTGTTGGCTCCTTCCATTTGGTTGGACTCTGCTTGTGAGGGCACGACACTCATGTTTCGCGTTGTCTTGGATTTTGGTGGCATTTGTTGCGAAGGCTTCTATCCCTATTTGCTTCTCAACTCCTTAGTGGAGTTGCCAATTTAATGTAGCGGGCCTTTTTTGTTATATTAGGGCTAGGCTGCCTCCTGTGGGACTGGGCCTAAGTATTCTGAGTAAGGGAGTTGAGACCGGTCTAACTACAACTTAATTTGGTCCGGCTTGTGCGCAAACTACGCCTTGTTTGCCAAGAGCAAGGACTTCCTTTTAGAGGTTCTTGTTACCGTGATCATTCCCCCCTGTACACGGCAAGGGCTTCCTTTTATAGTGCCTGCCATAATCAAGTTTTACTATTTTAGCCCTTAACAACTTTTGTCTGATTTGGGTGTACTTGCCGACCACCATTGGGCCGTTTGTGTGCCATTCCCCATTACTAGACAAAGATGACTTTTTTGTTTGTTTTTCTGCCGTGGCACCCTTTCCTGCTACAGTGTGGGTGCTCTCTCTCCCTATCCCTCATGGCATGCACGTAGTGGTTCCAACTCAGCCTTACTTCTTTTGGGTGGTATGTCATTCTAGCAGGACATTTCCCTCAAAAGAGCCTGAGTAGGAACCTCAAAATAGGTTTTTTCCCTCTCCCCACCACTAAACCTTACCCTCTTACCTCTGACCCGTGACCTCACTGTGTCCTGTATTTGCTGGGTACATGCTGATGATGTTTGGGTCTTGCGCGTGCCTCCCTTCTATGTATGTCCAAAATCTGCCTGCTGCTCATGTGTTCGCCGTGGTTTGAAGGCTTGCTTGCTCAGTTTACCGTTCGTCTTTGACTCCTTATGTGAGCTATTTTTTTTAATTTCCCACTCCTCTTAGGGGCTAGGCTTTATTTGATGTTGGACCTTGCTTTCTTTCAGCCTACTCCTTGACTGCTGTCATTTCCTGCCATATCATTTTGTCATTCTTGCTATGACGTTTACTTGATCTAGTCCTGCTGGACCCCTCTTTGGGCTTGTCGTTTATTCTTCCCCTAGAGGCTCACTATGGCCATTGGTTTTCTATTGCATTACTTGCGGGCTCTTGTGTTCCATTTGTTTTCTCTTGGGCATCCTTGACCTATTTGCTTTCCTTTGACTTCCTAGGTCCTTTTCCTAACTCTGTATTCCCATGGGCTTTACTAACTTCATTGGGCTTCCCCGGCCCAATTGCCTTATTCTCATCCTTGGGGCTTATGGGCTTGCCATCAACCGCTTACTTTCTTTGCTTGCATTACTTTAGGCCTGCTGTGGCCCATTCTCACTTTTCTTCATCATATACTGCACATGGGTTTGCTACTTCTCTCTTTTCGGGCTTCTTTAAGCCCATTTGCTTCCTCAGGGCTCATTTGTTTATCTCATGGGACTATGATCCATTATTCCTACCGCTTGGGCTTAATGGTTTTGCTATCTATTTACCAATCCTTTTCTGCCCGTGTTGCTGGGTTTCTTTTTTCTACTTGGATTCCCAAAATGACCATCAACCGTTGTCAATAATTTGTTCTTAGTGCAAGATAATGCAGGCTTCGGTGTTCATACACAAATTCATCATAAAAACCTCATGATATGATAGTCAATAAAGATTGCAACCTATATAGAAAGCTTTAGATTTTAGAAGACTTCCACCCGGTAGAAAATCCTAAAAATAACAACTTTGCAGCTAGCTCGTGCTGGGGCCGCAATTTTGTATGCCCAAGGGCGGCGCCATGTACAGTTCAGGAGTTCAAATGAACCACCTGATCTGGCAATATATATATATATATATATATAGATATGGGTCATGCTAACGAGTATCCTTAGGGCACTCATTAATAATCCATTTTAAGAAAGTTTTTATACCACTTTTATAGGAAATGAAAAAAGCTGTCAAAATATTAATTACATTTTTTTCATTTCTCATAAATTTTTTTTTAAATGGATTATTAACCAGTGTTCTAAGAGCACTTGTTAGCATTTCCTTATATATATATATATATATATATATATATATATATATATATATATATATATATATGTTATAGTCTTAATAGATAATATATTATAGTTATTTAAAGCACTTGCTTCTCACGTTTTATTAGTATAATAAATCACGTGTTTCTCAATAATTTCAAACCACGTGTCACTTTTAGTCTTAATAGATAGTTTTATAGTCATTTAAAGCACTTGTTCTAACATTTTATTAGTATAATAAACCACGCCACGTGTTTCTTAATCTTCGGTGTTCTTACACAAATTCATCACTAAAACCTCATGATAGTCAATAAAGATTGCAACCTAGAAATCAAGGTTTATATTTTAATAACTTCCACCCCGTAGAAAATCCTAAAAATAGCAACTTTCCTGAGTTTCAAAGATACTGAGGCGGCCATGGGCCGCACCATGTACGATTCAAGGGGTTCAATGAACCCACTGAGTTGGCAAATTTTATTTTCTTATTTTTTATGATGCCAAAAATTGTCAGCAAGCCGCACTATGCACACGTGCTCGAAACAAGACCCGCAAGACAACAAAAAGAAAATCCTAAGAGAGTACTGGTGTGGTACCGGCCAAAGATCCCCCGAAGGTTAAGTCAGAGAACTTTTTCACAACTTTAGAGTGCTAGAGTTGGGGGAAAGTATGCGTACCTTTTTGCTGAGGGTCTTTGGGTTTTTATAGTAGTGTAGAATCAAACTCCTTTGCTTGCGTTACAAGTCTTTTCCTTATGGAGAAGATTTCCATTAATGCACATATATTCCAAAATCCTCTTCATGTTGGAATTCTATTCATATTGAGACTTTATGGACTAGGGTTAATCTTGAGACGCAAGTCGTTTCCATTTAGGGTTTATTGGAAACCACATATTGGCTAGTTGAGTGCCACGTGGCCTTTTGATTCGTCCACCTTGTGTTCGTTCACATAGGATCCGTTCACTATTATTCCATTGGTCTCGCACTGTCAAGTCCCTCTAAGTGGATCCGTCACCTCCAATTTTCTCCCTCTTCAATTTTTATTATATGTATATATATATATAATATATATATTTTAAACTTCCACCTGGAAGAAAATTCTAAAAATAACAACTTTCCTTAATCGTGCTAAGTTTCAAGGATACTAAGGCCACTATTTTATATGGGTGGCGCTGCCATGTATAGTTCAGGGGGTTCAAGTGAACCCCTCAGCTGGCAATTTATATATATATATATATATATATATATATATATATATATATATTTATAGTGCCGGTTCAATGGGTAAGCTAAATAGGCAAACTGCCTAAGGCTTCTAATGAAAAAAGGCCCCTAAATTTTTATCAATAAAGATATTTTTGTATCAATGGAAGTATTAATTAAGTCTTAAATATTCATCTATAAATAAAAAGTAGTTGTTTTTTATCAAAGAAAAACTAGTTAAAGAAAAATGTTTTTATTGGATGGGTCAATCGTTTAATCTCTCACACATAAATGTTAAAAGAACTCATTAATCTTACACTAGTAAATAAATTTATACTCAAATTTTATTTAGAGATATCAAATATATAACTTTATTAAAATTTTCAATCATAAATTTTTAGTATTTGGTTACATCATTCAATAAATGGTATTTATTTTAGTTGTATAGTCATTGAGTAATGCAATGGATTTGTTTTAATGTGTAATTTTTTCTAAAAAAATAGATTTTAAATGAAAAGAAAAAACCAAAAGTTAAATAAATATTCTATTAATATTCAAAGTATAAGAATAGACCCTACTTAAAATAGTCGCCTTAGGCCTCACAAACCTTGAGCCGACCCTGTATATATATATTGTTTTATTTGACACTCTTAAAATAAAAATTTGAACACCTTAACTCTATTATCATTCAACCGAGAGAGGTCTTACCTTACATGATTACATTTTACGTAACCATTGACAGATGGAAGCAAAGTCAAAATCTATGTCAACTCTCGTCAAAATTTCATTCAAGCCAGCTTGTTAGCCGTGTGGGACGTGCAACAATCTATATAACGTAGTGCCCATTTGGTTAATTCAAGGCAGTAAAAATAAAAATAAAAAAAATAAAAATAAAACTAATTCTGTGAGAGGTGCCCTAATATTTCCATTTAAGAACAATTTATTTAGTATAGTGAGACCCATAAATAATAGCAAAAGTAAGCTAAAAACTCTAATAAATACTTAAGCTTTCATCATTTCCCAAACGCACTAGTCTTCCAATCATGGTAGGAATACATTATATACTCTCCTTTCTTTTCAGAAATTGCATTTCTCTTTACATTATCACATAAAAAAAAAACTTTGTATTTACACGAATAGGTTCCAAAGTGGTTTTTCCATCAAAGATGTTCATTTTTGGTTTTCAACTTAATTTGTTAACAAATCTTGAATATCGCGTTTATTGCTTTCGTATTTACTGCTTTTAAGATTTGGTACTTACTTAATAACTAGGTGACTTAAGAATAAATCCATAATTTCAGTAAATAAATCATATATAGGTTTTTTTTAATAATTTGGTAATTAGGGGAGTGGAGATTTGAATTTTAGATATCTCCGTTGAAAACACCAGAATGTGCTAACTAGTTGAATTATAAAACTCTTGGCAAATATATATTTTTATTAAATTTTGTAGATAATAAACAATCAATTTCAAATATATATATATATATATATATATATATATATTAATTCTTGAATATTAAAAAGTGTTTGGTTCATACTTCTGAACCTTAAATTTGAAAACGTGGTTTGGTCCACATAAGTTGCACTTAGTGGAAGTGCCTTCTTCTTTCTTATTTCTTCTACCTTTTATTGTTCTCTTCATCTTCTTCTTTTTCTTTTATTATTATTTTTTTTTTACGGATGCCCTTAAGACATTTGTTTTAGAATTTTTTTATAAGAAAGGAAAAAAAAAACTTTTTTTTTTTACATTTTTTTTATATTTCCATAAAAGTAGTATCAAAATTTTTCTAAAATAGTTCATTAGTAAATGCCCTTAAAGCACTCATTAACCAGATCTTTTTTTAGCAGTATTTTTTATTAAACACAAAGTTTTTTTATTTTTTTTTTTTTTTTTCACACACAAACCCTAAAAGAAAGTTGCATTTTTGTGTGTGTAAAATTATGTAAAAAAAACTAGTGTGCAATAAGTTTAACCTCTTCTTGTTAAGAAAGTTAGTAAAAGTATGTAAGTAATGAAATGTCTGCAATCAATGGCAGCTTCAGGATTTTTTCTAGGGTAGTTAGTAAATCTTAAGTAATAGATGAATCTTGTTACAAATTTTCTCATAGTAGTAGTAAGAGAAAAAAAGATAAATTATATGTTCATTTGAAATATTATTTCTTAATACAATAAACATACTAATTATTGTTATTAAGATTAAATCTTGGAAGTCATCTATATATTGTTTCTAAATACAATAAACATGCTATTTATTGATGTTAAGTAAACTTTAATCATCATCGCATCGAATAATTTCATCTCTTAGTTTATTTCAAATTTTTTAAAATCTTTTTTTTTTTTTTTAAGATTTAAGATTAACAAATTTCTAATTCTGTTCTTGGGTTTACTATTATTTTTTTTTTTAGAGGGCCTAGATATCATTTAAATGATTATATTCAAAGCTTATTTCAACTGGTCTTAAAAAAAAAAAAAAATTAGGATCATGGTGTTCAAATTTTTATATTAGGGGGTTAAATTAAAAAAAATTTAAATATAATTTTTTTTTTTGCTAGCTCAGGGGTTTTTTTTAAGTGTTTGGCTTACCTCCAATACTTTTATAATTGGAGATCTCCTTTTGTTTTAAAAAATACAATTGTAAGTGGTAGTAGGTTTTAATCTCCACTTTTTATTTATTTAGTGGGTAATATTACAATTTCTCATTAAAACAAAAGAAAATTTCAGTTAAAAAAGTACTGGAGGTAAGCTAAACCATTCTTTTGAACTCCTGGATTGTACACCCTGTCGGCAGTTTGGTTTTCATGCCCCATATCTCAATCTGCTTCATTCTAAAAAGGTCAATAAAGCAACTAAGCAATGATGCAAGAACTTGGAAGGTCAACACGCTAAAAACAAATGCGGATACAAGGGAATATGTGAATAGTGAGCTTCGGCTTGAGGTATTAATATGAATTAAGTAAAATACATGCATTCAAATTCATATCCCGTTCAATACCTAGGGTATTGCACAGGGTGCAATAGCTCTATTCTCAGCCATAGATTTAATCTAATGGCTTAGGCCTTTGACATGTCACTAATCCACGCAATAGCTCTATTTTCAGTAAAACACTCTCTCCTCTCTCTCTCTCCCACTTCAACCGATGTCTCTCTCACCTCTCTCTCTCTCCACTTTCACTCTTCCATTTCAAATTTTCAACCATTGTCCTTAGGGTGTTGACAACAAGTTTGCCCAGATTCGCTGGTCTCCACCATAAATGCCCACATTGGATTTCTTGCCTTGCTTTTGAGTCGCCGACCGTGCCATCCACATCAGTTTTTGCCGTTAAGTCCACCACTGCTCACCATAAACTATAAACAAGTAACTTCCTCTCATTTCTTATTTCGTTTTGCTTCCTTTCATGATTCTTGTTGATTTATTGTGAAACGGTTTGAGATTTTTCTAATAGGTACAAAACCCAATGAAGTGTGGGTGTGGGTGTGTCGATGGCTGAGGACTGGTGGCCTTACTTCCTTTATCTTCACTAGATTTGTGAGTTTGGACTGTTGGATGTTGACAGTGGTGGGTGTTTGGCATTATTAGGGTCACAGTATTATTTTTGTGCCTTGCTCTATCATGGGTTTAAAAGGAAGGAAAAAAAAGGTGTTGTCTTGCTAATGAGTAGTTGGCTGTTTTGAAATTAGACTATGGATAGTCCCTTTAAAGATTTTTAGTGGACGACTTAAAATCTTAATATGTGAAACAAAGATGTAGTATAAGGGGTTAATTTCAGTGTGCTTGACATCCTTGGGTTTGTGGTTTGAAGATCTGAGTTTTTTTTTTTTTTTTGGAGATTAAAGATAGAAATCTGAGCTTATTCTTAATAATTCTAGTGTAGGAGTTATTATCTATCATGATTTTTTAAGTTCAGCAGTGAGGCTTGTTCTCTTAAGGAATTATTGCTATTATAATGCCTATATTGTGGTAGAACATGAAGTTTTAGTAGGTTGGATTGGGAGAACTCTGCTTGTTGCGAAGAGGAGTACATGAATTCTTTAGTCTTGCAAATTAAAAATTGGAGAAAGTAGTTTGAATTATTGAGACCCTGGATGTCAATGGCACAAATTGTTAACATAAAAGTGCCATTTGTTGCACACAAACAAAAATCCATCCGAAATTCAGGTTGTGTTATTATAATTTTTAAAATTATTAACTTGTATAATTTCCAAGCCAATGTGTGAAGTTGTGTTGGTACTTGAGTTTTTATTGGAAATTATACTTATCATGGACTTAGGCTGCATTTGGTTCTATGTAAATCGAATTTTGGGTGTAAAATGAATGCAGGGGAAAATGAATTCACATAAGGAAAATGAATTCCCATATGGAAAATGAAATCCGTGTGTTTGGTTCTGCAATGGAAAATAGTCTGGAAAACAATTTTCGGTGTTTGGTAACATTCTAAAAATGCTATTTTCCTACAAATTTTTCACATTCTCTTAGCCATTTTCTCAGTTTCCAAACACATTTTATAACAAAAAAAATCTCCTAATATACACTTAACACAACCAAAAATCAAAATAAAAACATCACAACATATACATTATATACTTGGTGAGAGGAGGAAGAAGAAAGAGTGAGAGATTGAGGGAAAGAGAGATAGATCGGGAAAGAGAGAGATCGGGGTGGATGGAAGATGGCGGCGGCCAGATCGGATGGGTTTGGGGGTGGAGTGGAGATCAGAACAAAAAAAAATCGCCCCCTTCTTCAGACAGAGCACCAGTTGTGAGAGAGGTGGAGAGAGATGGCTTAAGAGAAAGTGATGGGTAACGGCGGTTCGAGCTTGGGGCTTTGGGCGATGAGATCGGTGGTTCGATCTAGAGGCGGTAGCGACAACAGGGGTGGGTGGTGGGTTGTAGGTTGGTGACATGCAGTTGAAGATTTGGCCTTGGTTGGTCAGAGGGATGGTGAGAGAATGAGGGAGGAAGAGAAGAGGGATGGTGGACACAGCTTGCACGGCGGACGGATGATGGTGTACGGAGCTTGCACGGCGGCCGGCAGATGGTGAACGGAGCTTACAAGGCGACCAAAGCTTGCACAGCGGTCTGATTCCTCTGGTACTCTCTCTCTCTCTCTCTCTCTCTCTTCGGGTTGTTGAGTTCTGAGTGAGGCTGGAAATCAATTGAAGGTAAAAAAACTATGGAATTGGTTTTACAGAGTTCCTAACTCTATTTTACGGTCAACTGAAATTGATTTTCAGTTTAACCGAGTTTTCATGCGTACCCAAACACCCTTAAGGGTGTAAAATCATTTCTGGAATTCCTTTACCACCGAAACAAACGCAGCCTTAGTATTATAAAAATTACATTGCATCATGCATAACACAGGAATAATATTGGTCTTAGATTACAAATCATTAGGGGTTATCATAAAATTTTGTAAACGCTTTGTTGCTGATTGAGTTTTAAAAATAAAATAAAAAATTAATTTGGTTACTGATGGAGTTGTGGAGATTATAATATTTTGATAATGGGTATGAAACTCACTTGAGTGTTTCCATAATTGAGTCAAGTACTTTCTAAAACTTAAACTTTATCATACGCTCTTAGTTATTGCTTTTTCTAAGATTATGACATTTCCTTCCCCCCCCCCCCCTAGGATTCTCCCACATTAAAGGATAATACAAGACTTTGAAGGATTCTACTATCCTGAAATAAGTCTTACGGGCCTTTTTGGACGACCCTGTAGCTGTTGTGCCCTCTACAATCATTCTTATATCTCCTATGGGTAGCCTGGGATGCTCGTTTTCCCGTCGGGGAGCATGCACTTGAGGTGGATCCGTCCTTTTCTTGCTGATGAACCTTTGTAGCTTTCCTTGTCTGATCAGGGCTTCAATTTGTTGTTTCAAGTCGTAGCAGTCAGCGGTGTCATGGTCGTGATCACGGTGGAAGCGGTAGTACTTGTCTCTAAGACTCTTATTAAGTCTCCCCTCAGCTTGTCGGGAAAGGTTAAGGCTCATTCGTCCTTAATTTGCATCAAGATTGGTCGATCGGGGCAGTTAATGGGGTGAAGCTTGTGAACTTCCTTGCAGGGGGCTTGAAGCGTCTGTCCTCTCGCCGTTCTTTGGTCCTTGCCATCTTTTGCTCCTTGTTAGGCCGTGTGTCTTCCCACCTTTCCCTTTTCCTAGGCTTCTCCTCTCAGGCTAGTAATGCGTCTACCGCATTCATGTACTTTGTCACCTTGTAAAGCACATCCGACATAGTCTTCGGGACGTTCTTACATAGAGAAAACAAGAACTTACCCTTCCATAGTCCATTGATGAATGTGTCTTCCCACCTTTCCCTTTTCTTGGGCTTTTCCTTTCAGGCTAGTAATGCATCTACCGCATTCATGTACTTTGTCACCCTGTAAAGTACATCCGACATAGTCTTCGAGATGTTCTTATAAAAAGAAAACAAGAACTTACCCTTCCATAGTCCATTGGTGAATGTTGCCACAAGTATCTTATCGTCTGCTTCATCAATCGAGAGGGCCTCCTTGTTAAAGCGAGTTATGTAAGATCTTAGCATCTTGTCCTCCAGTTGCTTAATGCTCATCAGGCATGCAGTGGACTTCTTATATCTATGCCCCCCAATGAAGTGTGAGGCGAACTGGGTGTTTAACTCCTTGAAGGTACTAATGGAGTTAGGCGTCAGCCTTCTGAACCAGATCCTTGCGGATCCTTTCAGCGTGGTGGGGAAGGCTCTGCACATGATCTCATCTAGTACCATTTGAAGGTACATCAGGATCTTGTAAGATTCCAAGTGATCCAAGGGATCCTTGGATTTGTCGTAATTTTTCACATGCGGCATACGAAACTTTGGTGGAAGAGGGAATGAAGTGACAGGCATTGTAAAAACATGAAAAAGTTTTGACAGCTTTTTCAATTCCCAATAAAATTTTTCCAAAAACGAATTTCTTAATGTATACCCTAAGGGCTTATATTAACCAAAGCTATAAAAAATCTCAAATAAAATAAATAGATGATTCTAATTGTTATTAAAAAATCATTAGTAGTGGTCTTTTTGTAAATAAAACAAACAATTTAGGCAGTTATATAAAAGGAATTTCTAAGAAGTTTTCTTCCACTAACTTAGGACTGATATTGGGTTGGGACGGGTTGGGTTGGGTTTACTGTGACTCGAAACCCGACCCGATAAAAATCAGGTTTGGCTGCCTTAAACCCGACCCGAACAGGAAAATCGTGTTTGTAATCGGGTCGGTTTTCCGGGTCTTAGGTCGGGTCTTGGGTTGGACACTTTTTTTTTTTTTAATATATATTGCTAGTTGTTCATATCCTCCATATCAAAGCTATGCCTCTCTAACAAATGGCACCCTGTTGCCTTTTAAGTATGAACAAAATCATAAGCATTTAAGTGTTTGCTACCAGAACCTTTGATGAACTAAGTAGAACAATCCAACAAGTATTAACATTATTCAATATCAAGCAGGAATCCAATTCATGAATTGCTAGGACTCCAATTCCCTAGTGAGCCTATTATTCATATGCATCAGTGTATGCCATGCATGTCAATGCAATTTACTTGCATCAAATTTCAATCTAATCACTCAGAAAACAAAAACTCTAAATAGAACCAACCAAAATAATACCAATCAACAAAACAAATTATAATCCAAATAACAATTCAACCAGCTAAAATTTAGATACTTTAATAAAAAAAAAAAGAGAGCCTTAAACCAAATAACACAAAAAGGGCTAACCCACAAACACAAACAAAGAAGAAATTTTTAGATAACAAAAACAAGGCCAAATGACAAAATAGGAAAGATCAATCCATGGATCAGTCTGAGTTGGTGTGGCTTTGACAGTCCTGAGGTGGTCAGGGTCTCCTTCAAAGAGTTCAAACTTAAAAAAGACTGCTGGCTTTGCTGTTCCAAGCTATTCTGTCATTTTTGTTCTTGCAGAAATGAAATGGGTATTAAAGAAGCATGTAACCAATAATATTGGAATCCTTACAAATTTAATCACCATGAATTTTTTGTTGAACACAGAACATTTGGAAAAAACCCCAGATGGGAGCTAATAGGTATAGAGAGAGGCAGCCTATTGAAACAACAGCTCAAGTAATAAATGCAGAAGCAAAACTCACCAATGTATGTAGGCAGATTAGTTGAGATTTTTAACAGTGCTTGATGGTGAAGGTGATGTTGCTGAAGGTAAAGCTAACTTCGCTTCCAAAAAAGCTTCAAAATATTTTAAAACAATAATATATATTAAATTCCATTTAATGCACTAACAAGATATATTAAATACACAAGATATATTAAATTTCAGTTAAAGCACAAGTTAATAAGTTTTAAGAACAATACATTTTCCATAATCTTCAAATAACTCAACATCATCCATGGCTTGTCGAAGCGAAATTTGCATTGAAGATTGAAGCCAATTTTGAGTACATATAAGAGATTGTACCATCTCAAGGGCAAGTGAACTACGGAATGGGTCTAGTATACATCCTCCCGTACCAAATGCCGACTCAGAAGCCATAGTAGAAACAGGTACATCCAACACATCTCGTGCCAATCGAGATAGTATACTATACTTATTAGTATTATACTTCCACCAAGCCAATATATTAAAGGTTTTGTCATTTTCCCCTTCACTATTCTCCATCAAGTATATTGCAACCTCATCTACACACCCAACAAGTTGTTTTCCTTGCCTAAAAGCCTTGTATTGAGAGGCAATAAATATGTTTGGATCATCATCATTAACATCAACACCAACACCTTCCATTCTTGATATCTCACTCGCACTTTGTATAGACACATATGATGAATGAGTTGAATTATAATACTCATACAAGTGTTCCAATACATGTTGCACACGGTTAGTAATAACCTTAGCAACATTCTCCCCATAAAAATTTGATAAACAATAATTCAAATAATCCAACTTCTTTTGAGGATCAAGCACCACAGCAACATACAAAAGCACATTTCCTTTTTTTGATGAATCCTCCCCACTCCCCCAATACTTGTCAAACTTCTCTTTCATTGTTTTTTCCATTGAGTACAAAAAATGGTCCTCACTCCTAGAAAAGAGATCTATCTTTCTTTTAATCATATATATCTCATCAAAGAAAGCATTTGATGTCACATACAAGGAACCTGAAAACCTCTTTGTGGCATTATAAAAAAGTTTCAAAAACTTAACAAATTTTCTACAAGTCTCCCAATCATCCTCATTTGGAGGTCTCCTATCATAGTCCCCATCCCGAAAGTGTAGAATATAATCAAGATCTTCATATTCCATCCGCTTGAATGCATGTTCAAGCTTTTCAGCATTTTCCAACATTTTATAGGTGGAGTTCCATCTAGTGGCCACATCCAAACGTAAAATAGCTTTTGACTCTATTTTCACTTTCTCCACACACCTCTTGAAGGTTTGTAACCTATTTGGAGAAGTTTTCACATATCTAACCGCATGACGCACCTTACCAATTGACTTATTATGATGTTTTAAGCCATTGGTCACAATATGATTCAGGATGTGAGCACAACACCTCACATGTACAAATTCATTCCCCAAAATAGTACATTTCCACATATTAGTAGCTTTTTTCAAGTAACTAATGGCTACGTCATTTGAGGAAGCATTATCCATCATCAAGGTGAAAATCCCCTCAATATTCCACTCTTCTAAACAAGATTCAACCATTTTGCCAATGGTTTTCCCCTTATGGTTATCAACAATACAAAAATTCAAAATTCTTTTATGTAGCTTCCAATCATCATCTATAAAATGACAAGTAAGACACATGTAATTAAAATTTTGTATTGAAGTCCATGTGTCAGTGGTAAGGCAAAGCCTATGGCCTCTTAAGGCATTTCTCAACTTATCCTTCTCTTCAAAATAAATTTGACTCACATCTTTAGCTACCGTGAAGTGAGATGAGATATTAAAATTAAGTTGGAAGATATTACAAAACCTTCTAAATCCTTGATTCTCTACAAACCTAAATAGAAGTTCATCCAATATGATCATCTCAGTAAGAACTTTTCTACCCACAACATTTGTAAAAGTCCTAGGCACTAGATTTCCCTCCTCTGCATCCTTGGACAATGGGTCTTGTCAATTATGCAATTCATTAAAAAGATATTCAGGACAAATGGGTGTATGGTTTTTTAAATTAGATGTCCCATAAATTTTGCTATCAGCCATGTACTCCTTGCTACAATATGCTACAATATATGCATCTTGCCTTAGTTCTACCTACCTCATCTATAAACTTCTCAAAGTGGTCCCAAGCTGTTGATGGTGATTTTCTTTTATTAGGATTAGAAGAAGATATCACCTACGGTGGACGAGGAGGTCTCATACTTGGTCTTATAGTGGCAACATTAGGTTGTGTAGGCTCCATTGAATCCATGATCTAGTACCACACAAAACAAATCAATCATTAAACAATATTACTATTAGAGTATACTTTTGACTCAATACATGATCCATCTGGAATCTAATAAAACAAATCTTATTCAAAACACAACAACTCTAATTGCAGCGTGTGTGTAAAACTTCCACCCCATGGCCCACATTCTCTCACAAAATACTTCAAAATTAAAACTTTCTGGTTACCATATAAAGTCTCAATCAAAGCATGAACTAACTTCTACCTCTAGTCAATATTTTATCCATTTATATTGAAAAACACAATCAACACAAATCCATGGAAAAATTAAAGCTGGAATTCCTCCAACTTTCACAATCTGATCTCAAATCCTCTTAATTTAGAGTTGGGTTTTAAATATTTTTCGAAACCCACCTCAAATTATGCAACAAAGTCAGTGACTAACATTTCCAAATAGAAAGTGACAATGTTCTATTCCCAAAAAAGTAAAAATAAAGAAAGTCCAAACCATATAAAAAAAAAAAAAAACACACAAAATGAAAGCACATCAAGTTTAATCCAAACCTATTTTAACAACCTCGTATGCTAAAATCATAAATAAATAAGAAAATGGAACAAAACCCATATCATAACAATACCTTGGCAACTTTGATTTCAACCTCAAGCTCGTGAAAGCGGTTGTTTAATCTTCCAAACTTGTTAATGTTCTACTGGTCCGCCCAAGTCACCTCTGTTTCAGATCCTCCACCCTTTGTAAATCAATGATTTCAAATCAAATTCAGACCCACAGCACAACACAAGAAACACGATTAACTATAAATTAAAAGGAACAAATTATAATTACATATTGTAATAAGATCTTTGTATGATTGGATAATTTATAATTTATAATTTAGGAATCGAAATCATTAGAGTATACTTTTGAAAACTTCACATATAGCAACCAATAGCTTAAAAATACAGCAAAAGAAACATGATTATAACACACTAAACTAACAAAACAGAAAGCAAACTACAACTACAGGTGAATTATAAAAATTCCATTTAATCAATAAAGCCTAATAAAATTGGCAAGACAAATAAAAACTTAATCTTAATGTAAAATGTAAGAGTAAGTAAGACTATCAGAGGACCTACAAGTTCTTCCTTCCTACCAAAAAGAAACTTTTTGCTCTATTACTCTCTAACCTCTTCTCTTAGGGATAATACTAAGACAAGTGGTAAAAATCAATATGTCAATTTTCCACAAACTTAAAACAAGAGGCCAATAATATTTGAGCACCTCTAGTCCTCTACTGACTTCAAAGCTCTCAAATGAAAGACTATTTGCCAAACAGTAACTGACAAGTGAACCCACATGAAAAAATGGCAATCTTTACAACACTAATACTAACCCAGATAGGAAAAAGTTCACCTTTTCATGCAGAAAAAGAAAAGTGAAACAATAGGACAAGTGAGGTGGCCATAAAGCTAAAGAGGGAGACAGTATTCAAAAGAGGAATGAAAACCTAGATTACCATTTCTTGAAATGGATAAGTGTGGATAGTCGGCAAAATTAAAGGGTCCAAATCCAATTCTGTGTATAATAAGTGAAGAGAGAGTAAACCCAGAAAGCAAAAAAAAAAAAAAAAAAAATTTGAAACTTGAAGGCTTTAGCCATAAACACAGATAGAATATATGAAAAAAAAAAAATTGAAACATGAAGGCACTCAGATTGAACTCATCCATAAGTACATAAACCCATAATTGAATATTGCTCATGTAACAAAATCTAAAACCAAAAATCAAAAATACATTCAGCATACAAAAAGTCAAAATGAAACCCATGTAACAAAGTGTGAGTGAACATATCACACACACACAAACACAACAACACTATCCAAAATCTAAAACCAAACACAAAACGAGAAGGATGACATACACAGAGATAACTGAGGCCCTGAGGGAGGCGGGGAAAGAGAATAACAACAGAGTAGGGTTTTTTTCAAAATAAAAATCGGGTTGAAGTAGTATATTTATATGACCCGACGCCAGCCCGACACCGACCTAAACCCAAAAATAACCCGAAATTAAGACCCGAATCCCGACTTGAATATTCTTAGACCCGCCCAAAACCTATCGGGTCAGGTCAAGTCGGGTCAGGTTTTCGGGTGGGCCGGGTCCATTCTTAGTCCTACACTAACTTTTCCCATTTTCCAACCCACTCATGTGGCCTACAATATTTACTTCATGTGACCACTCTTTCTTCTTCTTCTCATTTCCAAAGTTCCAATGTCTCTTCAATCTTCAATGGCTCACAGGTAGTCTCCTCAGTCTCTTTTCTCATCTTTTTCTTTTTCTTCTTCTTCTTTTGTATTTTCTCTCTCACACTGGCTTTGCTTCATGCCTTCATCTCGTCCTTTCTTCTTTTTTTTTTTTTTTTTTTTTTTTTTTCATATCTTATATAAAAGATCCAGTGGTAGTGATTTTTCTTTTAACAGGGAAAAAAAAACCTAAAATGCTTGCCGGCTGAATCTTTGATTTCGTCTAGAATTTATTGAAATCGACTGAAATGCTCGAAACGCATCGGAATAGGCCGAAATTTTCTTCGAAGTGGAACAAGGGGGTATTTCATTTCGGTTTGTAGACTGGTACGAGATTTTTCATCCGTTCCGGTCAGAATAGAACAGAATTCATAACATTGAGAAAGAAACTTTTTTTTTTTTTTTCTAAATTCCAGTCCAGTATGCATATACCGGCTGATATTCGATATCTTCTCCGGTATGGCCAAAATGACCCGATATGGGCTGGTATATTTTCCAACATGAAACAGCCTTGTTTCTGTATCGGCCAAGGTACCGATACAGAAACTAAAAATTGCCTAGAGACTAAAAAATGCATTTAATAAAGAGATGCAAAAGGCTTCTTTTATTATTATTTTACTTTCAAATGAGTGATTTTCGTTGCATAGTGGTATATTGAAGCAACCCAGACAATTTCGCAAATGCTTGTTCTTTAATTTCTTGCCTCTCAGCCTATGTATATCCCAATACATTGGCTCCTTCCATTTACACATTCTATTTATCTATCAAATATGAACGTATTAACTAATTATTCGTTACTTGTTTTATAACAGGGAAGTGGAAAAGCACAAATTCATGTGGTGCCTGTAGTTTTCCAAACTTAGAAGACTCTACAAGTAGAAGGTACCTCGATGGAATTAGAAGAAAATCAAATTTGCCAGTATTTGATCTAAAAAACATTATTGTAGCCACAAATAATTTCTCTATTGCTAACATGCTTGGTAAAGGTGGCTTTAGCTCAGTTTATAAGGTATTCTCGTTACAAAGGTGGCAACACCCAAAAAAATAACTTAATCTTAGTTCATGTGTGTCAATGCATCGGAAAATTCGTCATGAATGTTTAGGTGCATTCTTAATTTTAAGTGTAAGACTTCATTAGGTAAAATTAGGCTTGCCCAAATAATTGAGTTAAATTTTCATCAGCATTTGTGTACTACTATGAAATGACCTATGAATTTTTAGTTAGGGTTTACTACAAAATGGAATGGAAATAGCTGTAAAAAAAAAACTATCAAAATACTCAAAAGAAGGAATAGAACAGTTTGAAAATGAAGTAGTGCTAATTAATAAACTCCAACATAGGAACTTGGTGAGAATTTTAGGTTATTGTGTTTAAGGAGAAGAGAAGATATTAATTTATGAGTGTTTGAAAAACAAAAGTTTGGACTCTTTCATTTTTGGTACGTACTCTTTTCACATAAACGTCAAGCATCATGACCATGAAAATGGTCCTCCAAATTCAAACATCTTAATTCCTAACATAAGATTATATATGTTATCACGAATGTAGTCTAATCTGAGTTCAAATATCTTCATTCAGGTGAAACAAAAAGGTCATGGTTAGATTGGGGAAAGAGATTTGAGATTATTTGTGGAATTGCTCGAGGGATCTTATATCTTCATCAAGACTCAAGATTAAGAATTATCCATAGAGATTTAAAGGCTAGCAATGTTTTACTTGACACAGCATTGAATCCAAAAATTTTAGATTTTGGTATGGCTAGAATCTTTAGAGGGGACCAAATTGAAGCCAATACAAATTGTATTGTTGGAACGTTGTGTAAGGATGAATTTAATCAACCATTTTGTTGGCTTTATTTCATGCCAAATTTACTTGTAATTCAACATTTAAAAACCATGTATTTAGGTGGGAATCATGTAAGGGTAGTGTGTGAGAGAGTGTGAAGAATTGTTAAAGATTGTGTAGTGAAGCAGGGACTCACAACTGGATCTCGCGGCTGGCTCGCAGCTAGCAACCCGCCAGAAGATACACACAAGTGAAGCATGTAGAGAAGCTAAACTGTCGTGCCAACTGTTGCACTACAGGACAAAAAGTCCAAACTGGCCATTCAGTTAGCTTGTGGCTTGAACTCGCGACTCAGTTAAGTCGTGAGGCCAAGTCGCCAGCCAGCTCTGTTTTGGAAAAAAATGACTCTTCGCATTTCAAACACACACTACTATATACAGACCCTTATACCCACGAAATGTAAAGAGCTTCCAGAGAGAATTTTGAGAGAGAAACCCTAGAGAAAAACAAGATTGACTCATCCATAATCTTACATAGAGACTCTTCAAATTCCTCTACTCTCACCCTCTTCATTGTTACATCTTTGAGAGGTTCTTACCAAAATCCTTTTCTCACCATACCCACATCTGTGAGAAGGCTATTTGGTGCTTTGGGAAGCAGTTAGGAAGGGACCAATTGATATTGGTTGATGCTATGGGCTATAGCGGAATTCGGTAAGCTAAAGAAGACAAAGGTTCGACGCAACCTCGTTGGAGCAAGAAGCTTGGAGGGCTTAGATACACTGGGTAGATTAGGGTTGGAGGGTTTTTTGCTGTTCATGTATCCCAACTTCATTCTTTAGTGGATTATTGATCGCTTGGAGGGTGGCAGAGAGGTTTTACACCGAGGGCTTCGGTTTCCTCTTCGATAACACATCGTTGTGTTGTCCTTGTGTTTGCATCTCTCTTCCCTTAATCTTTGCATTTAATTTCTGCTGTGGATGTGATTTTATTTGGTTTAGATTGTTTATCAATTCTGTTATAAGCTTATATTCAATTTTCGCACATACATTGTTTGATATTAAGCTTGAATTGGTAATTTGTAAATTGGGGTCTAAATGTTCATAGTGTTTTTACACACATATTGAACATTCAATTGGTATTAGAGCGGGTGCACTCTTTGTTGTTTAAACACCTTAGTGCGATCTTTGACCCCGTATTGAGATGCACTGGTCTCAATCTCTAAATGTTCCACCATTTTTTTATGGTAATAATTATGCATTTTGGAAAGTCCAAATGAGGGCATTTTTGTGTTTTATTGATGATACTATGTGGGATGCGGTTGAAGTAGGATAGACTAGGCCGGAGGCTGCTAAATCCACTTGGGATAAGGCAGTTCTTGCGGCAGCTAATGCTAATAGTAAAGCTTTGAATGCTATTTTCTATGGTGTTTCTCTAGAAGAATTTCACAGGATTTCACACATCACTGTTGCCAAGGAAGCATGGCAGATACTAGAGACCACTTATGAAGGAACAAAGAAAGTAAAAGACACCAAGCTGCAGATGCTAACCACCTGGTTTGAGGAGCTCAAAATGAGTGAGGATGAGTCCTTTGACTCTTTCTATAGTAAGCTGAATGAAGTAGTCATCGGGAAGTTCAATTTAGGGGAGAAAACAGAGGATTCTAAAATAGTAAGGAAGATTCTTCAGTCATTACTGGAAAGCTTCCGTGCCAAGGTGACAGGGATTGAAGAGAGTAAGGACCTTGATGAGATCAAAGTCCAAGAACTGATTGGCTCACTGTAGGCGTACGAACTGTCATTGCCCACATAAAGGAAGAGCAAATCTCTCGCTCTTAAGACAACCAATGAAAGGGTAGAAGCTAACGACTCATCGGATGAGGATGTTGTCGATAAAGATGTGGCGTACCTTGTAAAAAATTTATGGAAATTCCTGAAATTCAAGAACAGTGGGAAATCTGGTGATAAAGGGAAATTCCAGAGTTCCGAGAAGGAGAAGAAGGAATTCAAAAGGAAAGATGGTAGGGAATCCCAATCTACATAAGGAATCATTTGTTTCGAGTGTAACGGACATGGACGCTTCAAGAAAGAATGTCCCAATTATTTGAAGTCGAAGGGCAAGGCATATGCCACAACTCTTAGTGACTCGGATTCATCCAATTCTGATTCTAAGGAAAGCTGTGACGGAGAAGGAAATTACTCTGCCTTTATGACTATTGCTCATGTTGAGTCTTCGGAGGACTTGAATTTGCTTGTACAATAGCTTGGGGAGCATAGTGATGAGGAATCAATGGGAATTATAGAAGAATCAGATGGTGAAGAAGATGATATTGCAGAGGGTCTTCAAGAAAACTATAATTCACTCCATGAGAAATCAGGAGAATATGCACGTGTGGCCAAGGTAGCCGTGAAAAAGATGAAGAAGGCAAAGGAGGACTACAGAAGTCTCCTAGTCTGACATAAGGAGGCCAAGTGTGAAATAGAAAAGCTTAATGGAGAGCTGTCAGAAGCTTATTTAAAAATTATATTCCTTGAGCTTGAGGTGGTTCAAACAAATGCCAAGGTAGAGAGGGTCTCCACCAAGAAGCTAGATGATGTCATTTCCTTTAAAAGACAATTCTCAGAAAAATCTGGATTAGGATATATTGGAGAAAGCAGTGCAGTTGTGAATGTCTCCAAGGAAGTAAAGTTTGTGAAGGCCAAAGAGCTGGTTGTAGTTGCCCCTACTGTGGAGAAGGCAAAGGTTGAGAAGAAGAAGAATGAGGCTGACCAAAGGGTGTTGAATAAGCCTCGGAACCAATCTATGGTTAGGTTTGAAGTTAGAGGTAAATCTCTTCCAAGATCATAAAGAGGTTCGAGAACGAACCACTTTTGCCATCATTGTGGTCTTTAAGGACACACCAGACCCAATTTTTATAAGCTCAGAGCATTGAAGAATGCAAGTGATCAAAGTTCAAGAGGACCAAGAAATGACAAGAGGACTTGGGCTGTTGAGTCATCAAGAGGTTGAAATGGTGATCTCGGTATGATGGACATGATGAAGATGATCGGTGCATTCACCACTTGCTTGGAAAGCTTCACTAGAAGCTTTGAAAGTCCTGACTCTCATACCCAATCCTATAGGGATATCACCCCAAACGCACGTGACGTGTGGGTAAAGAAGGGTACTCATGCATAAGCATTACAACATGTCCATGCATTAATACTTCCTATGTTTTATGACAATGCTTGGTTGTGTGCTTGGTGCTAGTTTGAATTGAGAATTGTTTGTTTGTTTGCTATTGGTTTTATATGTTTTTACATTGTTGTTTTTTATCAATCTTTTCTTGTTTTTATGTCAAAAATCCAAAAACCACATAAAAATTAGAAAATCTAAAAAGTTTGATCGACATTGTTGAGTTTTTGTCTCAAAGCATGTTTTGCCTTGTACCTTTGTACTAATGGCTTTGTGCATCTACGAGCTTAGCTTGTTTCCTATGCACTCCTATCATTGTGGGAGAAGTCTTGAAATCTATGTCACTGTTGTAAATAGATCTTCAACCTTGTCATGAATGATCAGTGAATGGTTTTGTTGATCTGAGACATGCATAGACTTATGCCTATATATCTACCCACTCTTTATTTTATTGTTTTTATTTATTTATTAAAGAGCTCACCAAATGTAAATCTCTAAATGAAAAGAGATATTGAGCTGAAAAAGCCTGTCGCACATATTAGTATTTGACTAGGAAAAAGGGAAAGTGACCAAAAATAAAATGTATGGTGCCCAAAAAGCCAAAGGCTAAATCATCAAATTGAAATATCAAAAATTTCAGGCATCGATCTCACAATGAGATGTAATGATTCAAAAAGATCAAACGATATGATGTATATGAAGCCAAATGAAAAGCTTCAAAGTTATGTTATCAAGTTATGTGGGAGGTCATATATGCATATTTCTATAATTGAGATGGATCACTCTATCTAGTGCTAGTTGTGTATGTTTTGATTGAATTGATCATTGAAGCTTCACATTAGACTAAGGACTATTTCATTTTTGATACCCACACACATCACACATGTCTATGTTCAATGAATGCCATGTTCATTTGTGTGATTATACTTAATTAAATGTGTTTTCACATGCTCAATCTTTGTTGATTAAACACAAAAAGATTTTTGAGTATTTTAGTTGTGTTTGGAAAGTATTTTGTTTTTACAAAAACAGTGTTGCCCTGCTCTGACGACTCAGTCGCGGGTTGGTCCAGTCGCGAACCCACATAGAGATTTTTCGCGACTCACTGGCGGGTTAATGTCCTAATCGCGAAAAATACTTAGAATATTTTTCAAAATTTGGGTTTTTATGCTTTTTGCAGCTTAGTGTAGCGACTTGTTTGTGAGTGGAAGGTCCAGTTGCGAGGGGTACACAGAGATTTTCGCGGCTCACCTCGTGACTACCTCGCAGGTAGACCTTCTAGTCGTGAAAAACACTTAGAAAATTTTTCAAGATTTTTGTCTTAAGTGTTCTGGCGGCTGGCCCTAGCGGCTTGCACATGACTTGATCTAGTTGCGAATAACACGTGTTTTTGTTTTTAAAGGGCAGTTTTAAAACTTTTCAGTTTTCTCTTGAATTTTTGTGACTGTTCATTGTCCTTCCATTTCTACTCTCTAAAACTCACTATGTCACTCTCGAAAAACCTCCATTTTTGCATCATTTCAACCTCAAATCTTCAAGAAAAGGCATGGGTTTTCTTTTTCTCACTACATATTTCATGTTTTGAGCTTTATTTTCTTGAATCTGTGAGTTGTGGTTTTGATTTTTGATATATGTAGTCTCGAATATGGGTTTGGTTCATGTGTGTGAGTTTGGGTGTTTAGGTTTGGTTGATCTTGTTTTTAAGATGCTATATTTGGTTGTTATCATGTTTTAATCTCTCTACTAGTGTTTGTGCACTGATCTGTGTTAGTTGGTAAATCTCATACCCATGTTAATTTGACTCATGGTCATATACTATTTGATTGGGTTTTCTATGATTTAATCTGTTTGTGTGTATAGTTTGGTTCAAAATGATTGAGTTATAGTTGCTATTGACTTTTGATACCATGTGTGTTGTTTCTGCCTTGAGGATATTATCTACTATGTGTTGTCTTGAACATCTCATACTCATTAAGATATATCTCATAGACATATTTTTTGGCATTTTATGCTTCAATACAACTGATTATTACGTGCTGTAGTCTGTGATTAGGAATGTGCCCTAGAAGTGTTCTTGATTAAGTTGTTATGTTCACTGTCACAATGTGGTATGCATCACTTTTGGTGATAGGTTGTTCCATCCTTTTGAGCAATCCCTTTCAATGTCTGAATCTCAACTGAATATGGCCTTAATGGGGGCATAGTTTTATGCACTTCTCAGTTATACTAACCTGTTACTAATGTTTGAATTTCCATCCATTGTGCTTTGTTCTTGTGGCCTTTTCTGCTTTGTTTACAAATGACTCCTACTAAGAAGAAAACCACTGCTAAGAAGAGTGATAAAAGGATGAAAATGGACAACTCCAAGTTTAGATCTACTCAACACTTTGTGAGATACAAAGTGCATTTCATGAATGCAACAATCATTCAAGAAAGATTTGTGGACTTAGTGGATTTGAAGGACACTTTCATTCCCAAATGTTTTGAGGGCAGAGGTTGTGATAAATTGCTAAGTGACTTACCTAGAGTGTGTGACCCTTTGATCAGGGAGTTTTATGCAAATGTTGTGCTAAAAGAGGATGAAATTAATTGTTGGATAAGAGGAAAGGAATTCACTATAGATGTAGGTGATATAGATAAGGTGCTAGGTCTTGGGTTCGGATGACCATGACTTCACCAATTCCAAGGACAAGATGCTATTCATAGAAACTGTCTAATCTCGTATTGGTGGTGTTAAAGAGGGGAGATGCCTCAACACTAATGCCTTCCCAGCTGACATAAGGTGTCTGACCACCATCATGATGTTCAACTTGTACCCAATAAGGAAGCTGACTATAATCAATAATGCCAGAGCTATCTTTCTTATGGAGTTCAAGGAGAACACCTTCATAGACATCAGCTCTCACATCTTTGACACAATTGTGGATGAGACTAGAACAACTTCAAAGGCCAAGCTGATTTTTCCCAACCTTCTTATGAGGATTTTTAGATTGAAAGGTGTTGAAATCCCTCAAGATATTAGTCCTATGCCTACACTCGTAGCTATCAACAAACAAACCATCACAATGATACAAGTTTGTCTCCCAAGTGATGAAGAAGAAGGTGAACCAATGGAAATTGAGACAGAGGCTACAGCAGAACCCTCAAGCTCAAGAAGTCGTGGCAAAAGGAGCAGATCTTCATCCTTATTAGCTGTACCTTTAGATGCATTCTAGATCATCCTAGAGAGGATTGATGGGCTTAAAGAGGTCCAAAATGAACAGTCTAACAGGCTAGCCGCACTTCAAGATCATATGAACATCCTCTTAGAAAAATTTGATAGCTTCTCCACCCACAAGTGACCCTTTGGCCATTCTGGTCAAAAAGGGGGGGAATTTTGGGGTAGCTCTTGAGGGGGAGTGCCAGCTTGAGGGGGAGTTTGCATAAAACTTACACTTAGCTATTTTTACCTCAGCTTTTACTTTATGTTTATGTTGTTGGTGTTGGTATTATGTTTTGGATAATGTTGAATATATTTTGGGGTTTTGCTACACTTTGGTTAATAGTTTAGTTTAAACTCATGATTGTTTCTGTTAAAACTTTTAAAACTTGTGATTCACTAGTTTAAGTTTATATAAGATGTTATTCAGTTTATATCATGTGTATGGTACATTTGTAACCGTTTTCTTTTGTAAGCTTTTAGATTTTTGTACCCATGCTTTGTAGCCTGGTACTTGTCGTTATATGTCATGCATTTTCTTTAAGTACATCACTCTTATGCCCTTTGTTGGATCTTTATCCTTAATGCAATTACCTTGTATTGTTGCATTGGTTGAATGTTGGACATGCAAATGATACTTTACAAATGAGCTTATTAGCTTGCATGTCCAGATGTTTATTCTGTGTGTGAATGAGCATGGTGATCACTATTTATAGTGATTGTTTGTTTTTGGTCAAACCATGGTTTATTGCTTAAGTCCATTTTTGCTTGATCGCATTGTGCTTGCTCCATATGCGTTACAAGTTTTCTGTATACAATGATCATACTGTGTTGTTGTGTTTCAGGAGATACTTGTTCTTATGGTTCAAGAGCTTCACAGATTCTAAAGTTAGGTGTGAGTGAGTTTTGTTCAACTGTTCCCAACTCACGCGTTAAGTTTAGAGTTTGTTGTAGGGTTTTGTCACAGAATAGCCAAAGGGGGAGATTGTAAGGTTGAATTTAATTAACCATTTTGTTGGCTTTATTCCGTGCCAAATTTGCTTGTAATTCAGCATTTAAAAATCTTGTATTTAGGTGGGAATCATGTAAGGATAGTGTGTGAAAGAGTGTGAAGAATTGCTCAAGATTGTGCAGTGAAGCAGGGACTCGCGACTGGATCTCGCGGCTAGCTCGTGGCTGGCAACCCGTTAGAAGATGCACATGAGTAAAGCATGTAAAGAAGTTAAACCGTTGTGCCAGCTGTTGCACTACAGGACAAAAAGTCCAGACTAACCATTCAGTTAGCTTGTGGCTTGAACTTGCAACTCAGTCAAGTCGCGAGGCCAAGTTGCCAACCAGCTTTGTTTTGGAAAAAAATGACTCTTTGCATTCCAAACACACACCACTATATATAAACTCTTATACCTACGAAATGTAGAGAGCTTCCAGAGAGAATTTTGAGAGAGAAACCCTAGAGAAAAACAAGATTGACTCATCCACAATCTTACATAGAGACTCTTCAAATTCCTCTACTCTCACCCTCTCCATTGTTACATCCTTGAGAGGTTCTTACCCAAATCCTTTTCTCACCATACCCACATATATGAGAAGGCTATTTGGTGCTTTGGGAAGCAGTTAGGAAGAGACCAATTGATATTGGTTGATACTATGGGCTATAGCGGAATCTGGTAAGCTAAAGAAGACAAAAGTTCGGCGCAACCTCGTTGTAGCAAGAAGCTTGGAGGGCTTAGGTACACTGGGTAGATTAGGCTTGGAGGGTCTTCTGTTATTCATGTATCCCAACTTCATTCTTTAGTGGATTATTGACTACTTGGAGGGTAGCGGAGAGGTTCTGGGGGTTTCGGTTTCCTCTTTGATAACACATCATTGTGTTGTCCTTGTGTTTGTATCTCTCTTCCCTTAATCTTTGCCATTTAATTTCTGCTGTGGATGTGATTTTATTTGGTTTAGATTGTTTATCAATTCTGTTATAAGCTTATATTCATTTTCCGCACAGACATTGTTTGATATTAAGCTTGAATTGGTAATTTGTAAATTGGGGTCTAAACGTTCATAGTGTTTTTACACACATATTGAACATTCACGTTGTAAGTGGTCTAAAGGAAAAAAAAAAAATTATAGTTTTCTCCTAATTACTTGACTAACATTATTATATTTCATAGGAGTTCAAATTGCTGCCCCTTTTTGCAAAAATGATGGACTTCTTTGAAATTATTGTTATTATTTTTTTTTTTGATAACTTAATAGTTGGTAGGGTGGGGATTTGAACTTGAATGCCTTCTTTGAAAAAATCAAGAGGCTCCACTTAACTTACGAGGCCTTTGGAAAACTACTTTTATATTTTATTAGTTCAAATGTTATGTGTCATGTTATTGAACAAAGGATTTTTTTGAATAATTTTTGTTTACTCATGAACTATGCCCAATAGTTTTCTTTAATTTTTGTTTAATAATATGCAATGCTTAATAGTTTTATTTTCATTGTATTACAATAGAGGTTATATGTCACCCGAGTATGCATTGCAAGGATTATTTTCAATAAAGTCTGATGTATTTGGTTTTGGGGTGTTGCTATTGGAGATCATTACTGGCAAGAAACACCAACTATTATCATAATGGTTCATCCTCAAATTTGATTGAACATGTAAGTACATGTGGAAACAATGACTTGCAATATTAGCCTTGTTGTGTTGTATTTAGCCTAATATGAATACGTTGTTTATAGATTTGGGACCAATGGATAGAAGGCAAAGCTATGGAAATAGTCAATCCATCACTAGGTGAGACATACCCAACTAATGAAGTATCGAGATGCATTCAAATTGGGCTTTTGTGTGTGCAAGAACATGCAACAGATCAACCAACCATGTCAGCAGTTGTTTTCATGTTGAGTAATGTCACACCCCTTCCTTCACCAAAGCAACTTGCATTCATTTTCAAGAGCACTAGCAATACTAAAGACCAAACAACTAATGAAGGAGCTAATTCTATAAATGAAATAACAATTACTAAAATGGATGGTCGCTAAAGCTAAAGCTCCTCACTATTTGGAGCAATGTACTAGTATGCCATTGTATCATAGGATTGACTTCCTCTGCATCTACTCAACATTCTACACTATTATTTTATTGTAGAAACCTAATATCTATAATGTAAATTATGACAAAAAAGAAGATACAATAGGCGAGGGAAAGATTTAAACCTCGAATGTCTTAAAAACATCAAGAGTTGCTAACTAGTTTAGCTTTAACAACAAGGCTCTTGGCCACTTCCATCTCCTTTAACTACTTAATTTCCAATCAAGTGCTTTCTTAAAATTAATACACCAAGAGTTAAAATTTGTGTGGATAACTTCATCTATTTTCCAAATAAGATATAGTCAAAATTTTAAAATAAATGTTTGATCAGCGCGTCAAACTAGGTACAAATATGAGTTTGATCAACCGGGTTCGAATCATAAATTTATTGGACTAAAACATGTTATTCCTATAACTCATAACCTTTTTTTTTTTTGAAAGGCTAGGTTGGGTTATCGGGTCAGCATCTAATAATTTTCCCATGCCTACTCTCTGTAACCCAACAATTACAAATCTCCAACACAAGTTAGATCCGACAATTGCCGTTCTTAATAACTCCACCACCTTGGCAACCTATGATATTTTAGCACTTCAGTTGCAGCTCCACTATCTACCTATGTTCAAAACCCACCTCCCTCTCCCTCATAGAATTTGATTCATTTTGATCCACTTCGGCCAAGGGCTAGAGTTGGGGGCTTGGGGTCCCTCTTGGTCTTATAATGATGTTTGACTCACTTAGAAAGCTACTAAATGAGGGGAAGGTCAGTTTTGACTAAAGGACACTAATATTCATCATCATTGAGCAATGTTCATCTTGAAAAGGATGCATTGATTCTAGTTTTCTTGACTAAGCTCTATAAAACTGCTTCACTAGAGGGAAAACTCCCTTAATGGTGATTGATCTCATTTACATGAAAAAGGGTTATGTGTTGGATAAGGCTCTCCATTTATTAGATACTAGTCGTTAACCCGTGCGATGCACGGGATAGTTAAATAAAAAGACAATTAACCAACATCACGTTAAGGTAAAAGAATTAGTGAGAGACTGATTTGCCCACCAAGAATTTAAAAGAAAAAAAAGATTGATATAATAAAATCTAAGAAATTTAGAAATAGAAAATTGGGTTAATAAAATGCATATTATAGACATTTTGCTAGTTAGTGTTTAAAAAAAAAATGGATCTGTCATAATTAAATAAAATACAATGGGAATAAATATTTAACTTCTATGCTTTTCTATAGTTTAAAAGTGTTGTCTAACGTAGAATATTATTGGGTTGTAAGAAAGATTTTTATAAAATGTTAATGCCATATATATATGCTTATATTGTCAATGTCTCACTGTAGGTGCATAGTTACTGAAATCTACAAAGTAATTTACAATTCTTAAATTAATAAAGCAAAATTCCCAAAAGTTATATATATACACACACTCAAAACTGATATAAACTACAAAGATAAAAACAAATCTTATTTAGTCGTATTAATAACAATATAAACAATTCAAAATATGGAACATTATCAAATTTATAACACATAATTCCATTATCTTTTACGTTGAATCTAAACAAAAAATTAATTGAAATTAATCCAAACAAATAATTAATCAACCAAAAATCAAAGTTTTAATTAAGAAAACAAAAAATCACATGAACCCAAAATAAAAATTCTCAATAAAGAAAAAACATATAAGGTAAAGAATTAAGATCAACCTACTAAGACGCAAATACCAAAAACCCCAAAACTTAAACCTTTCAAATTTTATAGAATCCCCAAATTCTACTTCAAAACCAAACAAAACCCTCCAAATTCAAAAAATTCATATATAATATACCAAATAAAAATTTACCACACCTTGGGTTGGAAGACATATGTTGCAGCTTTGATTTTTCTCCAAAAAATATAGATGCTTCATCTGCCGTATACAATATAAAATAATTATTAGAAATTTCAACCCAAAAACCAAACCCACAAAAATACTATCAAAATATAGAGATTAACCCAAACACTTAGAAGAAAATAAATTCTAAACATAACAAAACAATAAGATAGAATGAAAATTTCTGGCACATATGAAAGCAAATAAGAAAGACAAAACCTACGTTTTTTTTTTTTTAGTTGAGTCTCTCTCCTTCTTATTTTTTTAATTTTAAAGTGAAATTAAGTTTAGAGTTTTGAGATGATAATTGTTAGGGTTTTAAAGAGAGTAGAGAGAGTTCTACCAGGAGTCTAAATAATATAAACAATTCAAAACATGAAACATTATCAAATTTATAACACTTAATTCTATTATCTTTTACGTTGAATCCAAACAAATAATTAATTGAAATTAATCCTAACAAATAATTAATCAACCAAAAATCAAAACTTTAATAAAAAAAAACAAAAAATCACATGAACCCAAATAAAAATCCTCAATAAAGTAAGAACATATAAAAATTTACCACACCTTGGGCTAGAAGACATAGATTGCAGCTTTGATTTTTTTCCAAAAAAAAGAGATGCTTCATCTGCCATATACAATATAAAATAATTATTATAATTTCAACCCAAAAACCAAACCCATAAAAAAACTATCAAAATATAGAGATTAACCCAAATACTTAGAAGAAAATCAATTCTAAACATAATAAAACAATAAGATAGAATGGAAATTTCAGGCACATATGAAAGCAAATAAAAAAGACAAAACCTACGGTTTTTTTTTTTTTTTTTTTTTTTTTTTTACGTGAGTCTCTCTCCTTCTTATTTTTTTAATCTTAAAGTGAGGTTGAGTTTAGGGTTTTGAGATGGTAATTGCTAGGGTTTTAAGGAGAGAAGAGAGAGTCCTATCAGGAGTCTCTCTCTCTTTTTCTTAATTCTAAAGTTTTTTTTTTTTTTTTTTGGTGAGTCCTTTTAAAAAATAAAAAATAAAAAAATTCAAACCTAAAGTGAGTCATTTTTTTTAAAATTCTAAAGTAAGGTATCTTAAAAAATTATAATTAATTTTTAATCTTCAATTTTATATTATATATAAATAATAATAATGATGTGATTGGCTAACAAAATATATCTAATAGAGTTTTACTTAAACTAAACTATTGTAACACTAATAAATATAAGAATATATAAAACCTAGAATAAAAAGAATTTAAAAAAAAAAAAAACTATTTGGTATTTTTGTGATAAGTTGATGTAGGATATTCTTATTTTGGTATTTTTATGCAAAAAACGTTATTTTAGGTCTAGGTGATTTATTTCCTTGTTTTTAGGTTCTTTTAATGTTTTTTTAGGTCAAATTTGGTTCCTATTATGGTTAGGTATTAATTAGAGCTTATTTTAAAATATATTTTCTTGTCCATTAAGTTTTATGGAGCCCTTAAATAGGCCTCCAAGTTTGTATACGTTTTTTAATATCATTGATATTAATAAAAATTCAAACTTTTGTCTATTATTTTTTTGGTGGATTTTATATAAGATATAAAACCTAAAATAAAAAGAATTTAAAATAAAAAGAAAAAGAAAATAGTGATGATGTGGAAAATTGTGAGAGCTTCAGAAGTTTCGGTTTTATATATATATATATATATATATATATTAGACTTTCTTCATGAATTTTTGTGTATTACACTTTGCACTTCAAGGGCTCATGAGTCTCGCAGATGTCCCAACTCCGAAGTCTATTTGAGAGATTTTTTATTTTATTTTATTTTATTTTAATTAATCCCAAATAGGCGTGAAAATTCATTTTTTTCTCTTCTATCCACATCTCCTTATTTTGCCTTTTGCCCGTCTTCTCTATCACACATGGGCTTGGTCCATATCATAAACAATAATAACTTAATTTAAGCCCAGCCGTGGGCCTTTAGTTGTCCAACACAAACATCTTTTTTTTTTTTTGGTGGGCTCGTGTTAGTCAATTTCATAGGCTAGCTTTATGATTTTTATAGACTATAATAATGTTTTGGGCTGACTTTGTGGGCCCAAATTTAGCCGACTTCACACCTTTCCTTGAGCTCTCAACTCATTTGGGCACTGGCCGTTGATATCAGCGGTGCATCTTATTGCATTAGTAGTGCACCCATCACTAGAGGTGGGGCTAAAATCTATAGGAAAATTAAACCCATCAACAAGAGAGATCTAAAATAAAATATGCATTTTCCTTTCAAAAAAATGTACTAATTATGTGGGCACAAATACTAGGAGTGAATAAATCCCAAATGGTAATATATAAATACCATTTAATTTCAATAGAGGTTGAAAAAAAACAAGATGAGAAACAGTAGTGTTCAGGGTTGAGGCTGTTTTTGGGTTCTAGACATCCTGTGAATACTTCAACGAGCTAGGATAGGAGTGCAGTTCTTAGAGGGCTTTGAGCATTTTTGCTCCCCAGTGTCTGAGACCTTCAAAGACTCTAGCTTGGATTTTGCTGGAAAAGTGACTCCGCTGTTCGGGAAGATCAAGATCATCTTGTTTGAACTTATCTCAATACCACTTAGTCTGACTGTCCTCCTTTCTTTCATGGTCTCCTTTGCTTCGGCTCGATCTATCTGAGTAGACTTGAAGCCCAAACCATAACCCCATTTGTTCTCCGGCAAGCTAATGGGCTCTATGGATTTTGCCAAGCACATGGGCAACATTTATGGGTTGTGGGCTGACTAGCTCAATTTTATGGCTAGAGTAATAGGTTATGGTATTTTTTCTTTTTCTTTTTTTGAATCAAAGATAATTATTTTGATGGCCCATAGATGTGCAAAAGTGTCCTCAACAGTCTTCTAATCCAAAGGTTTCCAAGGCCACTACCGTTTTTTCTAAAAACTTGAATTTTACAAACACAGAACTAGCAGTATCATGCCCCACCCGATTGCCAAAATTGGGGATCAAAACTCCTACAGGAATATTTTTTTTACCCGTCAACTAAAAACTTGGTGAATGACGTAGTTAATTCTCTAACATTTATGATTTTTCTCTAGTCCCATCACATCACTACTTATATCTTAGAAAAGTGCTTTTTAGCTAGTTAGAACTTAATAAAAAGTGAACCAAACGAAATTCTATGTCAATGATAAACTGAAAATAATAAACTTAAATTCTTCCTGAACACAAATTGGCTACTTGCGACTTGTTTTTATGCGAACTTTTCCGCTATTCAATTCTTTAATGTTCAACAAATATCACCTTCAATCCATGGAAAGCTCAAGCAATTAAAGTCTTCCCGGTAATAAGTAGGGTGATAAGTAACATGATACCATGCTGAGGCCATTTGCTGACATTCATGCGGTTGGCCGCTCATTTCAAACCATTCTTTGGCTTCATTTTGTAGCCTCTTCATTGAGAGCAAAATCCGATCCCTAAAATCACCATATCTCCTGTTATCACGAGGCGAAAATGCAGTTTACGCAGATTACCTATCATCATATCATCCTCAGCCTCAGCTGGGGGTGACAAAATTAATCCAAACCCATCCACTTAGATAAGACCCAAACCCACTCAATTATTAATTGAGTTAAATGGGTTATTAACCCAATTAACATTAATGCTTATTGGGTTTTAACTAGGTACTCAATTAGACCCAATTATAACTCAAGTATCATTTCTACAAATTACCCAACTTTAAAATACCCCAAAACCACTAAAAATACCAAAATACCCATTAAACCTATAAAATTACCAAAATATACCTCCATGGTCACATCATGATCAATTATACAAGGTCTTCTCCCTGTGTGGTCAATTGGGGCCTAAGTTTGATGGGGGATGAGATCTCTATTTCAGCTTATAAAGAACAGGTCTCCATGAAGATCACCACCAGAGCACTCATTTGGACGTGGTCTGTGGACAAATTCTTGACACAATTATTATCCGTTTAAGAACTAAGAGAACTAACCATCTCTTCATGCCCTATTATTCGTTGTTATAAATTTGTAATACATGACTCAAGACACTGTTGTAGGAAATGACTACCCAGTGCAGGCATGTGACTAAATAGAATGACTACCCTGGACATTGTTGTAGCTCCTCTTACTTGTTTAGCCAGAAAATTTTATGAAAATGTGGATACAATTTTTATCATTCATGACTAGGGTCCTCATATGCATACAGAAAAATATATAATCAAGTTGTCAAAAAAGAACAGAGCATATATACAAGCTAATAACTCTGCCAAGTGCCAATAAATGTACGAAAGAATTAATGAAAAATTTTTGATGCATTAATTTGAACTCAAAATCTTAATTTTTTCCATCTTTCCTTAAAGAAAACTTAGTCCAGGTTTGGTATTTCTGATTTGGTATTTGTATTAAAAAAACTTTTGGGGGTATTTTTGAGCCATTTTTCAATTTTAAGGGAGGTCAAATTCAGTTTTAGGAGGGATTAAAATAGGTTTATTTTTTTCCTCAAAATCCTTTCCGCGCGGGGGGGGGGGGGGGGGGGCGGGGCAGGGCGCGTGTTTGTGGACGAGGGGGGTGGGGGGTGGTAGGTTAAATTTAAGATTATCTATAATTTGGTAAATAAATTTTATGGTAATATACAAAATTTTGAAAAAGTCGGGGTCATGGCCCTCCCTAGCCCCTCCCTATCATCGCCACTGGTTGTTCCCTAACTATAATTATTACTTACATCCTTAATCCATAGAAACTATCAGCATTAAATATGAAAACTTTAGTATGCACGCAGTCATGAATAACTGCCACGCCCCATCGCTCCTGACGTTATGACTCCCAATATTTCTGAGGATTCAACTCTTATCAGTCCTCTTAATAATTACTGTCCCACAATTAATAAGTTATAGTATATTCACTAAGCATCTTGGCACAATAAGACCTACGCATAGCCTATGACACAACCAATCAACTATATTCTATATTCCTCCACCCAAAAAACATTGTCATATTAGATATGCAACAATAATAGGACAATTAAGTGCATAAGTTTTTGATGTAGAACATATAGCACATGCCTTTATGGAGCAGCAAGGGGTGTAAGAAGTCACAACACAAGCTCAAAGGGGGTGCTAGTAGAGGCCATCGGAGTGACAATGTCAGAATTGCATGAAATTTGGCAGGTTGAAGGGAAATGACGTTCTGATCCAAAATCATGTTGACATGAGCATCGCCAAAATTTAGGTGAATTCCTTCGATAAGGCCCCAAAACCAATGTTTTTGCTATTTATAGTAATATTTGTTTTTCCTTAATAACTTTTAGTTTAAAAGTCAAAATAAGGTCTTGTCTGTTTTGGGACAACTCTTAAAGTCAGTAGACAGTAGTTTATGATTCTGCATTTAACTCAATTTTTCCATTTTTGGTAAATTTTGGTATTTTATCACCTAATCGCGTAATTAATGCGAATTAGGGTTTTAGATATTTTTCTCAGTATTTATATATATGTAACCATCAGAGACAGATCAGACTATTATCAATAAACACAAATGTTTTGTCATTTTTTTTTTTTTTTTTTCTGGTGGATTCTAGTTTATCTCCTTATGGATTCAAGGAAACCCCTCGTGGATTCAAGGTTTACTACTAGAAACTAATAGTTTGGTTTCTGTCCCATCAAGAGAGTATCGTGTGTGTTTTCTTTAGACTTTCGCGACATCAATTTGATAACAACACTAGTCATAGACCTATGCAATGCGTGGGAATAAATAATTATTTTGTAATTGTAATATAATGTATAATTTGTTCTCCCTAAAAATTAAACAATTGCTATTCGGTCCAATTAGGTCTACTTCAATCTACTTTGGTCCCATTCGGTCCAATTTGGTGCACTTGGTCGATTTCGGTCCTTTTCGATCCATTTTGGACAAATTGAGACTTAAATTGTTTCTTTTGTATGTTGTCTTTTCAAGTTTAGCTCAAAAATTCATTTTTTTTCTTAATTTTTGAGTTGAAAAGTATGAGATTTTATTAAATCTGGACTAAACTCTTTAGTTTTGAATTAAAAGAATACAAACAAAATAAACGTTAGAAATTAGAAATATAAGCCCTAAAAATGCAATAAAAATGATAAATTCAAAAGTATTATTTGGTCCACACTGTTCCTATTTAGTCCACGTTGGTCCATTCTGCCCATTTTGGTTCTATTTGGTCCACATTGGTTCTATTTGGTCCAATTTGTCCACTTGGTCTTATTTAGTCGACATTGGTCCTATTCACTCCACTATGGTCCTATTTGGTCCTACTTGGTCCACTCTGTTCTATTCAGTTCACTTTGGTCCTATTTGGTCCTCCTTATTCCCATTCTGTCCTATATTTTTGTTCATTCGGTCCACTTTGTTCCATTTGGTCCATTTGTGTTTCACTTTGGTCCATTTTTGTGTACTTTCATACAGGGAAATACATGTTTAGGTTGAGAGTACCTATCTTGAATCCAAATTTATACACACACACACACACACACACAAAAATATATCTATCTCAAACTCGTAATATTTAAAATCTTAAGTATAGCATTTATTGTTGCTACACTTTTGTTAAGCCACATTAACATAGCATTTCAATCCATTTGGTCTGGCTAAATTTAAGTGAAAGTCTTTTTAAACATTAAGGCTATGAATATATAAATCTAATATTTATGGAAGTTACTCATTTATTTTAGCATCATTACTTTAAATAAACTGCATGAGATTGATTATACATTCAAGCAAAAAATTATAAAATAAATAAATAAACAAATGTGTGTGTAACTGGACTGAATTGACCATATGGACCAAATAGGATCGAATAAACCTAACTAGATCGAATTGACCAAATTGGACCAAATAGATCAAAGTGGACTGAATGGATTGTGAGGACCAGATTGGATTGAAAGGATCGAATAGGACTGATTTGACCAAAGTAGACCGAAGTGGACCGAATTGGATTGAATGGACCGAATAGACATAACAGGATTGAATTGGCCAAGTGGACCATACAGACCAAATTAGATTGCATGGACCTAACTAGACCGAATTCACCAAATTGGACTGAAAAACCTAGATGGACCGAAATGGACTGAATAGACCTAAGTTGACCGTATGGACCAAATTAGACTGAATAGACCTTATTGGACCAAATTAGCCAAATTAGACTGAATAGACCTAGGTGGATTGTATGGACCAAATTCAACCGAATAGATCAAAGTGGACAGAATGGTACGGATTGGACCAAATAGACCTAACTAGACCGAATTGGCCAAGTGGATCATATGGACCAAATTGGATGGAATAGACCTAATTGAACCGAATTGGCCAAACTAGATCGAATAGACCTAGGTGGACTGAATCGACCATATTAAACCGAATAGACCTAAATAGACAGAATGGACCAAATTGGACCGATTAGACCTAAGTGGGCCATGGGATCAAATTGGACCTAATAGACCTAACTAGACCGAATTGGCCAAATTGGACCGAATAGACCTAAGTTAATCATATGGACCAAATCGACTGAATAGATCGAAGTGGACTGAATGGACCGTATGGACTGCATTGGACCGAATGGACCAAATAAGATCAAATTGACCAAAGTAGACCGAATGAACCTAATTGAATTGAAGTGGATTGAAGTAGACCGAATTGGACCAAAATTGACAAAAGTGGATTGAAGTAGACCGAATTGATGAAGTGGACTGAATGCCGATCTGTTATTAGCATAGTATTAAATTAAAATAGAATCAAACCAAAACTATAAGAGAGAAAAATATTCTACTTATAATGGGAAACTAAAAATACAACACCAAAACATATGAACCCAATAGAGTTTTAAAAAATACAATGATTCATCAATATAAAGAAGAGTTGTAAGAAAGAATAAAAAAATGAAGAGAGAGAGAGAGAGAGAGAAGGGGGAGGGGGAATAATAAGAAATATATAGAAAATAATATGAGAAGGAAAAAAGTAAAAATAAAAAATATTGTAATGAACACCAAATTATCCAAGTCATATTATATTATGTAATAAAATAGCATTATACTCTTGTATACTATCTTTATATATAATGCAATAGGATAATATCTATGAAATCAAAGAGAAGAAAAAAGATAACAACTTAAAAACATAATTTAATCACATCAATCCAAAGTAGAGTTTCGAATAATAAAAAACTCATCAACTTAAAGTAGAGATGCAAGAAAAATAATAGAAAAAATCCACCAAAAAAAAAAAATTTAAGAAAGAGAGAAATAACCTTATGTGTGTAGGAAATGTATAGAATGAAATTAAGAATTGTAAATTTATAGTAAGAGGGGGAATAAGAAAAGCCAAAAATAAAGGAAGATAAAAGGATTGAGGAAAAGTGATATTAAGATAGATAGTAGTAGGGAGATGAAAAGAAAGAAGGAAGGAAAAAGCAGGTGAAAGTATAACATTTGTTAGGACATATGTGGAACTTGTTAGAACATATGTCATAAAGAATTGGCTAATCCTTTCAACAAAATGCACTTTACTTGTATTTGGGTAGATCTAAGATGTGGGACAAAATGGGCTTTTGCCCTTTTCAACCAAATTAATTAGCCTTATGCCCTCATTCCCAAACTAAATAGGAAAATGCCCCTCTTTTAAAACTCGATTTTCTCAAAATCGAGTTATAAAAAAAAAAAATCTGAAGCCCTATTGCGGCGTTTTTAAGGACCTATAGTGACGTTTTCAAGACCTATAGTAACGTTTTTTAACTCGACTTCCATTAAATCGAGTTATAGGCAATTTTTTTAATTTTTTTTACCTATAACTCGATTTTATATAAATCGAGTTACAAAATGCCACTATAGGTCTTGAAAACGTCACTATAGGTCCTTAAAAACGCCGCTATAGGACCTAACTCAATTTATTAAAAATCGAGTTTTAAAAGATGAGCATTTCCCTAATTAGTTTGGGAAGGAGGGCATAAGGCTAATTAATTTGGTTGAAAAGGGCAAAAGCTCATTTTGTCCCTAAGATGTGTTTAATATTTCAAGGAATAAGAGTTCAAGTCTAGTATTGAAGCCATGCAAGTCTGTCCAAGAATTAAGTGAAGAAATGTTGTTCATTAAAACTCAATAGGTATCTCGACAGATAGCTCAATAGATAAATCTATCGAGGTTTAATGTTTAATTCTTGACAGCTCTTGACAAAAAAACTGTATCTATCGAGAATTACAAAATTCAGATTTTCAAAATCTGTTTTTCATGCATATCCAAGCTATTTGTGTAGGGTTTCTTTTCTCACAATCCTAGACATATATAAGGATTATTTTAAGAGCCGTCTAAGGTGATGCAACATGATGCAAAGTGATTATTCACTCAAATTGTGACCGGAGACAATTTGCCCTAGTTCATCTTCTTTGTAGAAGTTGCTGCGTCTTTGCGCCAAGGGTTTTGTAACCAAAAAGTTTCTTGATCTTCATCGTCTAGATGAACTGAAGAATTCCTTTTACTTGTAACTGCTTGTTTTGATAATAGTGGATTCTTGGGAGTGGTGACCTTAAATTCACCTGGTGGAGTTTTGTCTCTGTGGTTTTTTCCATTTGTAAACAAATCACTTGTGTCAAATTTATTTTCCGCTGCATTTAACTTAGATAGTGATTTGTTTGTACTACCACACTTATTGCATGTAATTGAATCTAATTAATTCACTTGACTAATTAATTGATTAATTTACCAAATGAGTCAATACATTCTTAGCCTATCAACATTAAGTTGAGAAATTGATAAGAGGAAAAAAAAAAAAAAAGAGTTAAAAAAAGAAGAATAAGAGAGATGTGGCTATTGATGTGGCTCAATAGGAGTGTAGCAATAATAAATGTTAAGTTTCAACTTTTAGATATATATGGAATATAGGTTTGCAAGATGATAAAACAACTAAATTTTCGAGAAGACATGATCTAGCTTCTCTAAGTTCTCTTATATGTAGGTAAAAATGATCAGACTTGACAATTTAACACAACAAACTCAAACTCAAAGAGTAGTACTTAACAAGCCATTTTGGATATACACAACTATTAGTTTCATTAAAACCTTCTCCCCTCTCTCCTTGTGTATGTGTTAAAATACTTAGGACATGTTTGGTAGACTGTAACGGTAATTACTTAGGAATATGAATAGATATTACAAAGAATACAAAATGTTGTAATGTAATGCTTATTACTATTCATTTGTTTGGTGACAACACAATAATAGAACTATGAAGACAATGGAATGAAAGCATTTTAAATCAAATTTAAGATATATTTTAGGAAATATAAAAAAAATATTTTTTAAATTTGAAAGAGAGATTAGTTATTTTTTATAATTTTTTATTTTCATAATTGTTATGTGCATATGGAAAGTTTGTTTGTTTATAAATATATTATTTGTAGAAATTAATACACCTACTAAGGAATAGCTATTACATCCCTTTTAGAGATGAATAGTTATTTATCATTTTAAAGAATAGCTATTCATAAGGAATGATTATTCTCTACAATAAAAACATAACCAAACTATTGAATAGCTAAACTATATGAATAACTATTCCATTACAGTGCCTATTACAGCCTACTAAATGTATCCTAGTATTCTAAAAAAAAAGAAGTAGTAGTATTTATTACCTTTGAGAGATATAGTAGAGGCCGCAATCACCTATTTATCCTCTTTGCCTTCCTTTTATTAATAAATCACTCCTTTCACCAATGGATTAACGTGTTCTGATGGGCTTTCATTCCTGGCATAGACGAAGTCGCATCCGCTACATGACATTTTTTTGAGTTAAAAAATTATCCAAACAAATTACATGATCAAAAAATTATATTGGAAAAGAGAAGGAGCCAATAAAATCTACAACAAAATGCATACCACTCAAACAACGATCTCAATTCCTACACACAACTTCTTAGAATTCTCCCCTATCATTCACAGACACCACTTAACTAAAAGAGATTTATGTAACTAAAAATGATGACACCACGACTAAGACAATTAAGCAAACAAAAAAACATCATTAAACTCTCATTGTTTTACCTATTGTTCTTCTGCGTCGGATCAATCACATTATGAGGATCAATCACATTATCACCATCAAGCAAAAGTAGACTCCCAATACATGTCCCCATTTCAAACACCTCAGGGAACTTAGAAATCTTAACCTCTTGCGTATATTCTTTTCTATGTCATACTAAATAAGATATGTACGATACCTAAGGCTCCATCAGAATCTTCTTCCCATTATTCTTGGAACACATTAGAGGTTTGCAATACTTAAAAGTTGAACCCACAACACCTTGCTCAATTTTATAAATCCAAGTCCAAGAACTCTCTTCCCCATATTCTTTCATCAACCAAACATCATTATACATCTCATCAACAATCACAATAAAACAGAGATGTCCTTCAAATACATCGAGACGTTTGGTAATGTTGTTCTAGTAACGTTGTTTGTATTTTTTGGAAATACTTGTGGGTGAAAAAGTGTGTGAAAATACGTGTAATATTGTTTAAACGCTGAAAACCATTGAGAACATATTCTCCGAATTCTGTGGCAAGATCAAAAGCAAAAATATTCTCTGGACTCTGCCCTTCCTCAGCCACTGACCAATGCAAAGCTCCATTTGAGAACACCAAGTCAAAACATATCGACCATTCCTTGTTTGGCCATTGATCTTTAGGTATTGTTTGGTTGTGTTGTTTAAACAACAATTTTTGTTGTTTAAATAACACAACACGTATTTCCATAACACAATACGTATTTTCATAATGCTTTTTCACTCATATGTATTTCCACAACACTTAAACAACATTACTAAAACAACATTACCAAACAGGCCTTCAATTTTTGTCCAATACTATAATCTAAGACTACATGCCTTAACTTCAAACTCCTTTCCACGCTTGTCCATATTAAAAAATCTTACAACCCTCAAAACCTTATAGTCATCATTATTCTTATCATACCCGAATGCTAAATTAATAAGCAAGAATTTGAAAAACCATAAGGTTTCTTGGTTAGCTCACTAGGCAATTTCCTATACTTCGTTACCAATGGATTCCAAATGGCGATCTCTTCGCCCCATTGATTATAAATGCAAAACAAACCATCGCAACAACCCAAGACATCGGTAGACATATTTGAACAATGCAGTGGCTGGTAAATTTCCAAACGCTTGCCAAAGTGATTCTCGTCATGGAAATTGACGGAGAAGTAATCAAAGGGAATACATGCGTTTTGTTCCTGGACGATGAGAGTGCGGTCTGTGTTGGACTCGATAGGGTGGTGGAAAGTATGCTACATTTGTATTTGGCTATTTGCAACCACTAAGCCCATAAACTTTTTTTTTCCTCGTCAAGAGTCAAGATAGTTATTTTTTCTTTTTTGTTGCTTGTCTTTCTCCTCAAGAGTCAAGACAAGAGAAAACAACCACAAAGAGTTTATGTATTGTAGCTAAGCTAGGAGTCTCATTTTGATTATTTGGGTTTGTATCGTAGCAGATATTTTAATTCAGTGTATTTGGCCTCTACTCTTTAGTTTCTTTTATATAAGTTCCTTTTTACCAAAAAAAATGTTTATGTATTTTCCAATTGCAAGGGAGATATCCAAGGTTCGAATCCCCCTTCTCCCAATTATTGAATTAAAATTTTTCTTTAAAATATATATATATATATATATATATATATATATTGTAAAGTTGTAATTTGCAATTATTTTGTGTTGGCTTTAATTTCGTGCCAAATTTAATTGTAATTTTATTCAATCATATTTTCCTATATTTATGTGGGTTTTTTAATTATAAAGGATAAGTGTGAGAGAGTGTGAAGACTCAAGCTTAAAAAGAAGAACAAGTGGATTTTGTGAGAAGCTCGTGATAAGCTAACCCGCAAAATAGCCATGTATAGAGCTCATGTCTGGAATGCGAAGAGTTAAGCCAGCTTGGAGTTTTCGCGAGAGTCTCGCGGGTAAGGCCTTCCGACGAAATACTCACGAAACATTTTGTTTGGCTAATTTGTCATGTTTTGTTTCACCAAGCCTTTACCCACACTATATATACCCTCATTACCCATATATTGTAAGGAGTGCTTTTCAGAGAGAAAACCCTAGAAAATACGCTTGAGAGTTAGAAATTGTTATATCCACAATCATTTATGGTTTTCCTTTACTCCTGCATCTCTATCTCTAAATCCTTGAGAGGTTCATAGCCCAAACACTTACCACACCCAATTTGAGGGTCAAGTGAGGTTTTGGTACTGCTGGGAAGCATTAGAAGAAGTCAATCATTGGTAGATGCAATCGGGCTGAATTGCGGGATTCGAGAAAGCTAGAGAAGAGAAGGTTCCGAGAAGTCAGTTGGTAGCAGGAGCTTAGAAGGCTCAAGTACATTGGGTAGACTAGGCTTGGAGGGTCTTTTGTTATTCGTGTACTCCAACTTTATTCTCTAGTGGATCGATTACCACCTGGAGAGCGGCAGAGAGGTTTTTCGCCGAGTTCTTATATTTCCTCTTTGGTAACACGTCTCGGTGTTATCTTGTATTTGCATCTCTCTTCCCTACACTTAAGCTTTACTTTATAATGTTGAATATGGATGAATATGGCTTAGGATAGTTTTATTGGTTGTTTGCGCTAATTAACTCTTATTCCGCACTTAGTTTAAGCTAGAGTAAAAGCAATCGAGCTGTAATTTTTATTGGGGGGTAAACAAGCTCTTGTGTTTTCACACAAATCCAAGCTTTCAATTGATATCAGAGCGGGTACACTTATTGGATTTCATTATCCTAGTGTGATCCTAGACCCCAAGTGAGATGGATAGATATCAATCTCTTAATGCTCCTCCATTCTTTGATAGGAGTAATTATGCTTTTTGGAAAGTTCATACGCATGCTTTTCTTTGTGCTATTGATGAGACGGTTATGTTAGACCCACTACTGCCAAAACCGAATGGGATAAGGTTGCTCTCGCTTTGGCAAATGCCAATAGCAAAGCGATTAACGCTATATTTTGTGGTGTTTCTACTGATGAGTTCCACAGGATTTCGCATGTGAAGACTGCCAAGGAGGTGTGGACCATTCTTGATACAACCTACGAGGGTACAAGGAAGGTTAAGGACACTAAGCTTCAAATGCTTACTACTTGGTTTGAAGAACTAAAGATGAGCAACGTTAAGTCGTTTGATTCCTTCTACTGGAAACTCAACGAGATAGTGATTGCAAAGCCCAATCTTGGTGTTAGGGACATATTTTTATGTAATTGGCATATCCTTTGAAAAAACGCACTTTACTTGTATTAGGTAAATCTAAGTAGGTTCGAGATGATCATTACCAGTGGTTAAATTGAAGACATGAAGACTACTTAAGAACTGCTCAAGAAAAGTGCAATTTGTAGGTCTCAATACCTACACGATAGAAGCTCGATCTGTCGAGATTCATTATAGCTCGACAAATGTCTCAATCGATCGAGCTTACGGGTTTTCAGATTATAGCCTGCAATGTTTTGTCCTAAAAGGCTATTTGTTTATGAGTTTGTATAATCCTTATTGGACTAGGAAAGCCCAAGGTTTGTGTAAACCTATTTGGAATAGGAGAACCCATTAAGCTCCTATTTAAAGGAGGTGGAAAAAGAAAAACCTAACTCTAGAGAGCTTCATAAGGTTTTCTTTTTGAAACCCTAGCCTCCTCCTGTAGAAGAAAGAGTTCTTGCTGCGTTTCTTGTATGCCTTTAGGTTCTATAACCAAGCAAAGTCTCTTGCACCAACATTGAAGATCTTATTGGTGTTTCGATGTGAAGTTGCTGCAAATCAACTACAACAATCAAGGGGTTGCTGTGGAGTTAGTCACGTACTTGGATTCGTGTAAAGGAGTAAGCCGCGTACTGGGATCTGCGCATCAAATTGGTTAGTCACGTACTTGGGAGCCGTGCATCAAAAAGGGAAACTGTCACTACAGAACAAGTCCAATTGGGTATTGGGGTAAGGGTTCAACTGTAGGTTGGTAAGGTACTTGGGATTCCTTTACTTGTAACCGCTTGTTGTGATAATAGTGGAGTTTCGGGAGTGGTGACCTGAAAATCACCCAGTGAGGTTTTTGCCGTGTAGGTTTTCCCTATTCGTAAACAAATCACCGTGTTATTTATTTTCCGCTGCATAATTAGTTTATTGGTGATTTGTTTGTGCTACCACGCATTTGCATGATTAATTTGATTAATTAATAACTTGGCTAATTAATCAATTGATTTAATCACAAAGGGTCAATTCGCGTTTGGCCTATCAAGTGGTATCAGAGCAGGTACACTCTGATTAGGTTTTAATCTTTGTTGTGTGATCCATTGACCCCTATTGTCATGGAAACTCTTGATTGTTTTGATTTGCATGATCTTATGTTGAATGATGATGATGATATTCAAGATGCCTATTATAAGCTTTATAATTTTTGTATGAGATCTCTTAAAAGTTCTACAAAATTAAAAGCTAAATTTAAAAAGGTCAAGCTTGAAAAAGATGATTTGATTGCAAAATTGGATGAAGCCAATAATTTGAATGAGAATTTTTAAAATCAAATTTCATCTCAGGTGGACAAAATTAAAAGTTTGGAAGAGCAACTAGTTGAATCCAAAACTGAAGTTGAAAAATTAACTAGTACCAAACTTGTTGTTAAGCCTAACTCAAAAGAAAAGGATTTATATATTCCTCCATTTAAAAGGAATAATGAAGAGTTGAAGGCTAATATTACTAGGATAGACAAAGGTAAAAATTCTGATGTTAACAGTGAAGTTTCTAAACCTATGTCTAAAACTCCTCCTAGGTTGAATAAAAATTCTGAATTTGTCCCCACTTGTCATCATTGTCATATTGTTGGTCATATTAGGCCAAATTGTCCTAAGTTAATGTCTCTGTCAACCTCCAAAGTGAGACCTCCTTCTAGGAAACTAAGTAGCTCTAAAATTGCTCATGTTTGTCACCATTGTGGTGCTTCTGGTCACACTCGTCCTAATTGTTTCAAATTGTTTCCTTATAAGTGAGTGTCCAATAGGTCTCATCCTTTGTCTAAAGGCTCTGTACCTATTCTTGGTGAGTTATTAAAAGCTTTGAACATTTTAACTCAATTTTAGGGGAATTCTAATTCCTCTATGTCCTTTAGTAGTCATACTAGGACACGTACCTTTTCATCTTCACGGCCAAAAACTCGTGCTGTGTGGGTGATAAAGGATCCTAAGACTTAATTGTCTTTTCTGTTTGTCCTCTACTTTAATTCTTTTCATCTAAAGTTGGACTTTCCTTCTTGATTTCTTATCTTTTTGAAATCATGCTTTCATGCATTTGCATCTAGTTTTATGCATTGCTTTGCTTTGCTTAACATGTTTTTGTTTGTTTATTTTCAGTTTTGCTTATTTTTGTTTTTCAAATAAAAAAAAATTTTGAAAAATCAGAAAAATACAAAAACAGTGTGTGTTTTGTGTACATTGGTACTTGTGTACCTTGGATGGCCATTGAAATAAAGTTTTCTAAACTTTGTATCTTTTGTAGCTTAGATGAGCATCTCTATGCACAACTAAGCAAGTGAGCTTTGTGGCTCGTGTTTGTGATGAGTAAGGTTAAGTGATCTCTTATACTTAACACTCATATCACTCTTTTTGATGGGTAGGACTAGAAAATCCTAAGAGAAAGGAATAAATAACCATCTCACCACTGATGCCCGCCAATCATGAATGACATCTGTATGCTTTGGCATAGCAAAAGTGTGATGTCAATGACATTTGTGTGCTTCGGCATAGCAAAATTGGAATGTCAAATATCATTGGGTAATTCTTTTCTATCTCTTATTTGCCCATGCATAATATGCTTTAAAAGAAAATATGCAAAGAAAAATTAAAAAGCAAAAAGATCACAAAAATGCTTTAAATATGATTGCAAGCGTGTATTCTAGGAGATGTGGGAGTTATAGGATGTACCTCGAAAGTGATAGTCCCCATCAAACAGTTATGATTGTGTGTGAGTTAAAGTGATTTTCTTATATCTCAAATCATCATAACATGTATACACTTATGCAATCTTGCGATGTTTTTCACATACAATACGCTATATTCTTTGCTACTCTTGATACATGTGCAGGTACAATGTGATTTGGCCATCACTAGGTTTACATGTGCTTATGTATGCTCACTAAACTGTCTTGACTTGTTTTTGAAATATAAAATTGGTTAGACTTGTTTAGTGTGTGTGTGTATGTGTGTTTTTGGGATCCATGTGCTTAAAATTCTGTTGAGAGATGATTTTGAGAGTTTAATATGTTAATTGGATTTGTTTGAGTTGCATGTCTGATTGCATTCATGTCTATATTTTTCACTTCTCGAAAAACTATTTTTAAAATCTAGCTCGACAACTCCTCGACAGCTCCTCGACACCTAGCTATCTGTCGAGCTTCTTAAGCTTTTTCTTATCGCAATCTCGACACCTCCTCGACACTTGGTGGATCGATCGAGAAATCTCCTGCCTCCTTGATAGCTTCTAGATACCTGGCCGATCGATCGAGCTTCTGTTTCATTTCTAGTGTTTTATTCCTTGATACCTCCTCGACACCTGAATATGTTGATGACCATTTTCCTCGACACCTTCCTCGACAGATATCTCAACACCTCTCGATCCATCGAGATCCCTTTGCATGCAATTCATTTTTTGTTTTGCATTTTTTCCTTTGTGTCCATAGCATCTTGTTTTTCTTTTCTTGTAGGTCTATGGTTCCTTGTTCTCCTCGTTCCCTCTTTGTCAATTTTCTGTCTATCTCCTGTCATGTCTTTTGGCTTCTTATGCCCTTTGACAATCGTGTCAAAAAGGGGGAGAAATTTGAGAATTGAATGTCATTCCTCAAGGGGAGTAATAGATTTAGGGGGAGAACTTCATGTTAAAAGGAAGAATGTTTTTTGTGTAACTAACTTAAGGGGAGAGTTAGTTTGATACACTTTGATATTGATATATTTTTTGTGTTGTGTATCTTTTGGTTTTGTAACCATTTACATACATCATGTGTTGTTTCTATATTTGATGATGATGTATGTGGCTTTATCTCACATGTGTTGTTTCTTTTCTCTATTTATACACATGTTTCTTGTTTATTTAACTTGTCATTATTTTCCACATGGTACCTTGATGTGTTTTGTTTAGTGCCTTTCAGGAAAGACAAGTTAAAGCCAAGTCAAGATTCCGAACCTTCTTCTTGCAGCAACTTCCAAGGTTCAGGTCTTTTGGACTAGGCTTATTTATTCTGTAATCTTAAGTAGAATGTATTCTAGGACATTCAATGTACTCTTGTGGTTTTGTCACAGATTGCCAAAGGGGGAGATTGTTGGGGACATATTTTTATGTAATTGGCATATCCTTTGACAAAACGCACTTTACTTGTATTTGGGTAAATCATTACAAGTGGTTAAATTGAAGACATGAAGACTACTCAAGAACTGCTCAAGAAAAGTGTAATTTGCAGGTCTCGATACCTGCTTGATAGAAGCTCGATCTGCCAAGATTCATTAAAGCTCGACAGATGTCTCGATCGATCGAGCTTACGGGTTTTTATATTATAGCCAGCAATGTTTTATTCTAAAAGGCTATTTGTTTATGAGTTTGTATAATCTTTATTGGACTAGGAAAGCCTAAGGTTTGTGTAAACCTATTTAGAATAGGAGAGCCCATTAAGCTCCTATTTAAAGGAAGTGGAAAAAGAAAAACCTAACCCTAGAGAGCTTCATAAGGTTTTCTTTTTGAAACCCTAACCTCCTTCTACAGAAGAAAGAGTTCTTGCTACGTTTCTTGTACGCCTTTGGGTTCTGTAACCAAGCAAAGTCTCTTGCACCAACATTGAAGATCTTATTGGTGTTTCTATGTGAAGCTGCTGCAAATCAACTACAACAATCAAAGGGTTGCTGTGGAGTTAGTCACATACTTGGATTCGTGCAAAGGAGTAAGCCGCGTACTGGGATTCGCGCATCAAATTGGTTAGTCACGTACTTAGGAGCCATGCATCAAAAGGGGAAACTGTCACTACAGAACAAGTCCAATTGAGTATTGGAGTAAGGGTTCAACTGTAGGTTGGTAAGGTACTTGGGATTCCTTTACTTGTAACCGTTTGTTGTGATAATAGTAGAGTTTCTGGAGTGGTGACCTGAAAATCACCTGGTGGGGTTTTTCCCGTGTAGGTTTTCCCTACTCGAAAACAAATCACTGTGTTATTTATTTTTCACTACATAATTAGTTTATTGGTGATTTATTTGTACTACCACGCGTTTGCATGATTAATTTGATTAATTAATAACTTGGCTAATTAATCAATTGATTTGATCACAAGGGGTCAATTCGTGTTTGGCCTATCACTTGGGGAGAAGATTGAAGATGTTAAGGTGGTGAGAAAGATTTTGAGATCCTTACCCGAAAGCTTCTAGGCTAAGGTCACAACCATTGAGGAGAGTAAAGATTTGGATGAGATAAAGATTCAAGAACTCATTGGATCTCTCCAAACCTATGAGCTCGAACTGCCTTCTCACATGTCCAGCAAATCACTTGCTCTTAAAACTATAAATGAGAGAGTGGATGATTCCTTCGAAGAAGATGATGTGGAGAAGGAGGTGGCGTTTCTTGCAAAGAACTTCCAAAAATTTCTCAAGATGAAAAACAGTGGGAAGTCTTTTGGCAAAGGAAAGTTTTCATTGTCCAAAGGTGATAAGAAGGAGTTCAAGAAGAAAAATGGGAAGGATTCTCTGTCCACTGAAGGAATCATGTGCTATGAATCTTAAGAAAGAATGCAACTGTCATGGACATCTTAAGAAAGAATGTCCAAACTATTTGAGAGGAAAGGGTAAAGTGTTTGCCACTACCCTTAGTGATTCCGAAAGCTCAAATTCCGATGCGGAAGGAGAGTGATAGTGAGGGAAACTATATGGCTTTCATGGCAATAACCACAGTTGACTCTAGGGATGAATTGAGCAACTTCATTGATGAGCTTGGTGTGCATTCCAAAGGTAAGGAAGTTGAAGATTCGGAAGATGAGGATGTGTGCCTTAACAAAGGTGAGAAGAACCTTCAAGAAGTGTATGATGCTTTGCTAGAAGATTGTGGCAAATATGCCAAGGATGCCAACAACGCCATGAAGAAGATGAAGAAAAGCATAGGTGTACACTTGTGCAACTTAAGGAGGCAAAGTGTGAAGTTGATGAGCTTAAGGGAGAATTGGTGGAAGCCTATTCAAAAATCAAGTTTCTTGAATTTGAAATTTTTCAAGCAAATGTCAAAATGGAGCACATTTCCACCATGAAACTTGACAGTGTACTTTCTTCTAAAAAATCTTCACATGACAAGACTGGTTTAGGCTATACCAGTGAAGGAAGCTCAAGCAGCGAACCCAAGAGGGAAGTGAGGTTCGTATCGACCAAAAATATAGACAAACCTAAAGTGGAGAAGCCCGAGATTAAGACCTCTGCTGTTGTAAATAGAACCATTGATGTAGAACCAAAGGATAAATGGAAGTCATTACCCAGAAGTCAAATGGGATCTCAAGTGAAGCACTTTTTTTCATCATTGTGCAACTTAAGGAGGCCAAGTGTGAAGTTAAAGAGCTTAAGGGAGAATTGGTGGAAGCCTATTCAAAAATCAAGTTTCTTGAATTTGAAATTATTCAAGCAAATGTCAAAATGAAGCGCATTTCCACCAAGAAACTTGACAACGTGCTTTCTTCTAAAAAATCTTCACATGATAAGACCGGTCTAGGCTATACTGGTGAAGGAAGCTCAAGCAGCGAACCCAAGAAGGAAGAGAGGTTCGTATTGACCAAAAATATAGAGAAACCTAAAGTGGAGAAGCCCGAGATTAAGACCTCTACTATTGTAAATAGAACCATTGGTGCTAGTCAAAGGGGACCTCAAGTGAAGCACTTTTGTCATCATTGTGGCATGAGAGGGCACACAAGGCCAAATGGCTTCAAGCTTCATGCACTCAAGAGGGCTAATTCTATGCATGACCAAGACAATGCAAGAAGAATGCCAAAGGGAGCACAAGCTAAAGGAGAAAATGAGGGACAACTCATTGGAGATGTTATGGAGATGTTAAAGAACATTTCATTATGCCTTACTAGCTTCACCCCGAGGTTTGAGAGTTATGTCGGTCGTACCCCTCCATATAAGGATCTCACCCAAAACACTTGTACAATGTGGGTGAAGAAGGGTACTCATGCATAATCATTTACTATACCCATGCATTAATACTTCCAACATATTAGGGTTATAGTTTCATGCATCATGACATATGCAATATTCTTGTGTCATTGCTTCCGGTTTTTAGCATATTTCTTTTTATGTTTTACTTGTTGTGTTTGTTGATCTTCTTTGCTTGTTCTGCTTTTGAGTGAGTTGAAAAATTCAAAAACCTATAAAAAGTGAAAAATCTCAAAAAGTTTAATCGCTTGTGTTGTGTATATCACATGTGAGTTTAGCCTAGTACCTCCATACTAATGGCTTAGTGCATTTACGAGATTAACTTGTTATGTATGCACATTTTCCAAGTGTGTGCAACATCTAGAAATCTACGTTTTGATTGTTGTAAATAGATCTTCAAGCTTGTCATGAATGATTGGTCAATAGTCTTGCTTGATCTTGATACATGCGTAGACTTGTGCCTATATATCTCCTCAAATTTTTTTCTTTTTCAAAGACCTCTACAAATGCCAATCCCGAAAAGATATATTGAGCTAAAAAAGCCATCACACAAATTAGTATTTGACTAGGAAAAAGGGAAAGTGATTTGTATTAAAATGTATGGTGCCAAAGCAAAAATGCTCATGTTTGTCAAAGTTATATCAAAATGTTTATGGCATCGCTTCTCAAAATTGAGTTGTTTTTTTTTTTTTTATCAAAAGTATGAAAAATGAAAGCCAAATGAAAAGCTTTCAACCAAGTGTAATAACATTAGTGAGGGGTCATATATGTTCATTTCTACAAGTGAGATAGGTCACTTGACTTCATACTAGTTATGTATGACTTGATTGAATTGGTCATTGAAGTTTCATACTAGACTATAGACTAGTTCATACTTGATCCATAAACACAATGCACAAGTCTAATGTTCAATGAATGCTGATTCCATTTATGTGATTGTACATGCTCAAATGTGATGTGTATAATCAATTGCTTGTTGATCAAACTCAAAAATATTTTTGAGTATTTTATATGTTTTTGAAAGTGTTTTTACGCTTTTGTGTGTTTAGAGTTTTTGTCCAAAATGTCTATTTCCTATTTTTATAAAAAAAAAAAAAAAAAAAACTCTTTCAAAGGCATTTTCACAAGTAAGTCGCAAGTTAGCTCTTCCCGCGAAAATGAGGATGGCAAAAATCAGAAAACACTGAAATTCAGATAGAGAGTTTCGCAAGAAACAGCTACTCGCTAAAATTGGTATATGCTTCAGTGGCATTTTTGCGAGTAACTTCATGAGAAGATTAACCGTGAAAAGCGCGTTTCTGTAGTTTTTAAAGGCAATCGGTGACAGTTTTTCAAACATTTGTATTTTGCCTCCTCTGAGCCTCTCTCAAACCAAAACTCATTTTCTCTTAAAAAACTCACCCAAAACTCAAGATCAATCACTTCTAAGATTCATTTAAGGTATGTTTCAACATATTTTTACTTTTGATTCCTTATATTAAGCCTTAGATTCTAGGATTTCTAAGGTTGGGTATATTTTTGAAAAGGATGGGAAAAACTTAAATTCTTGCAAAAATTTTTGATGTGTCCCATTTTGTTTGTATGTGTTTGTGTTTGTGTTGGCCCCAAGTGGCATTTTAAAATGTATTTAGGCAAGGTTTCATCATGTTCATGCATTGTTTTACATGTTAGTGGTTTGTATGCATACTATGTGTTTGATGAAATGCCCAAATGACATTTTGTTGTTGTTTTGGACTTCGATAAGTACCAAACTTTGGGGATTACCATGATTATGCATGTTTATCATGTTTTGGTCATTGGTTGTGTGATTCACACACTTTGACCTAAGTGTGCTTGGTCATGCCTTGATCATGCATCACATATGCACACCACATGCACACTTGATGCACACACTTGATCACTTGACATGTTTGCACTTCACTCATGCTAGATAAGTATTGTTGCATGTTTAGCACTTAAAACATGATCTTGTGTTATTCGGTTTATGCTTTTATGTTCTTTTTAGGACTAGTTATTTGGATTATGGACTAACTTGTATCTAATCAAGTTTGTTTCCTTGTTTTTGTTTTTGTCTTTGTTTCCTTGTTGTGTGGCTGTTCTTTTTGTAGATGTATCATCGTTCCTCTCGCAGTAAAGAACAAGTGATTGACCTCACGTCTTCCCTTGTGTTAAAGAGGACTCAACATTCATCCGATGACTTTGACAGTGAGAGATTCAAGACTCTCTTGGACTCTCAGACCTTCTCCAGCATCTTTGAGAATGCACCTACTGTGGTGGAAAGGATTGTGCGGTTTGACACACTGGGAACCACTTTCATTCCTAAGATTTCTGCAGATAGAAATTGGGCAAACCTATTTGGAAACTTTGAGGATCCCGTTGATGAATTGGTCAAGGAGTTCTACTCGAATGCTAGGTTCACAGGAGCTGAACTAAAGTGTTGGGTTTAAGGAAAGGATTTTGTCATCACTCCGGACTATCTTGCAAAGATTCTTCACATTAATAGTCCAGAACATGTGGACATTTCACCATACGATGACAGACTTGCTCAAGTGACAAAGATTCTTGACTTTCTAGGAGCTGATCATGAGGTCTCCGCCAATGGCACGTCCATTGGAACTGCAAAGTTTGGACCAGAATTGAAGACTTTCACTAACCAACACTGGATTCATCAATCTTGGAACAGCACAGTTTTTGTGTGATCTCATCATAGGAGCTCCGATTGACATTTGTGCTCACATTTTCTAGACTATGGGAAAACGACAGGACGATCAACGGCACAAATGCGTCTTCCTTTCTGCAATCTTATCATGAAAATCATGGTACTTAAAGGTATTCATCCACCAAAAGATGGAACTCCCCTACTTCTTTAACGCCTAATATCCCTGGTGTCTCTCCAAATGAGCAAAAGTCACTCTTCTGCTGAATGGGGAAAGCAAAGTCCCTCTAAAGCACCAAAGAGCGACTCCTCCCCACATGTCACTCCTGTCGATCATCGCTCAGCTGCTCCCACTACCTTCGAGCATCCCAAAACTGCATTTCCTCACACTCCTGAGCCGCAGTCTACTAGCACTTAGTCGAGACCATCTAGTTCTCATTCCGATAGGTTGACTACCTTGGTTGAGGGTTTTCATGAGCATATTTTAGGCATTGCTAATGTTATCTACTCAACCAACAACCAGGTTTAGATACGTCTAACAACCATTGAGACACAATTGGATGAGATTTAATGCAAGCTAGAGGAAAGGCTTTAGCTATTCGTGCCAAAAAGGAGGAGAGCAACTCACTGTATAGTTTTGACTATAGCATATAGTAAGGGGGAGAGCATCACAAGAAAGGAAGTGTGCATATTGAAAAGGGGAGTTTTGTGGGCTTAAAAGGAGGAAGCTGACCTACAGTCACACACACTTTTCGATAGTCTAACCATTGTTTGGCTAGTCTAGTTTACTTTTTAAAGTTTTTATAACTTATGGATATTTACATTGCTTTCTTTTAAAGCTTTCAAGTACTTCAGTTTAAAACTTAGTTTTTTCTTTAGTAGTGTTTGTGTATCTTGGTTTTTATAGCCTTCTTGATGCTTATTGATTTCTATCGCTTTTAGGTTTAGTTTCTTTAATGCATCATGCTTGTTGGACATGCAATTGATTTTAGCATTTCTCTTAATTGCATTGTATGTCCGGATGATCATTTACTAGATAAATGTTCATTGTAGTCATTTCTTAATGACTACTCATGTTTGATCACGTTATGCGTCATAGCTTATATCTTGCTTAATATCTTGATCGCATTTTACTTGTTCCTATACATACCTAGTGTTCAACTTGTCATGAGCTTAATGAAAGTTTTGTTTATAAGCGAGTGTTTCAGGATAGAGGTGTATACAGTGCAAGTGCTTCACAGCTTCTAGAATTAAGTGTGAGTGTGTTTTGCCTATGTTCCCAAACTTATGATTAAGTCTAGAGTCTGTTTATTGGTTTTATCACTAAATAGCCAAAGGGGGAGATTGTAAAATTGTACTTTACTCAACTATTTTATGTTGGCTTTAATTTTGTGCCAAATTTGATTGTAATTTTATTCAATCATATTTCCTTGTATTTATGTGTGTTTTTAATTATGAGGGATGAGTGAGAGAGTGTAAAGACTCAAGCTTAGAACAAATAACAAGTGGATTCTCGAGAGAAGCTAACCCGTGAAATAGCCACGTGTAGAGCACATGACTGGAATTTGAAGAGTCATGCCAGCCTAGAGTTTTCGCAAGTGTCTCGTGGGTAAGGTCTTCCTGCGAAATACTCGCAAAACATTCTGTTTGGCTAATTTGTCATGTTTTGTTTTACCAAATCTTTACCCACATTATATATACCCTCGTTACCCACATATTGTAAAGAGTTCTTTTCAAAGAGAAAACCATAGAAAATACACTTGAGAGTTAGAGATTGTTATACCCACAATCATCTACACATTTCCTTGTGATTTCCTCTACTCCTAGCTCTCCATCTCTAAATCCTTGAGAGGTTGATAGCCCAAACACTTACCACACCCAATCTGAGTGTCAAGTGAGGTTTTGGTGCTACTGGGAAGCATTGGAAGAAGCCAATCATTGGTGGATGCAATCGGGCTGAATTGCAGGATCTGGGAAAGCTAAAGAAAACAAGGTTCCGAGAAGCCAGTTGGTAGCAAGAGCTTGGAGGGCTCAAGTACATTGGGTATACTAGGCTTGGAGGGTTTTTGTTATTCGTGTACTCCAACTTTATTCTCTAGTGGATCGATTACTGATTAGAGGGCGGCGGAGAGGTTTTTTGCCAAGTTCTTCGGCTTTCTCTTCGATAGCACGTCTTGGTGTTATCTTATGTTTGCATCTCTCTTCCCTACTCTTAAGCTTTACTTTATATTGTTGAAGATGGATGAATATGGCTTAGGGTAATTTTATCGGTTGTTTGCGCTCATTTACTCTTATTCCGCACTTAGTTTAAGCTAGAGTAAAAGCAATCAAGCCGTAATTTTTATTGGGAGTCTAAACAAGCTCTTGTGTTTTCACACAAATCCCAGCTTTCATATATCAACCATATTAGAAAATATCAATAGGCTTTGCACAATTCATAAAATTGATGGCTTCCTTTTGAACATAACACCTTGAAATCCAAATTAGATAGTAGTATAATGCATTTAGCATTTCTCTTTTAACTATTGATGGTTAAACTTTGTAAATTTTCTCTCATAAAATAAAGAACTTTGTAAATTTGGATATCTAGTTAGAAAACCAATGAAGTTTCAACTTTCAAGTCAAGCCCATGGAACACATATTTTGCAATCAACTTTTGGTATTTAGAAAGCGCTTGATGGAAAAAGGTAAAAGGAGATGGTAGTGATTTCATCACAAGTTAAGGACGATGCCATTTTGTGTAATATTATTATCTTGCAATTTAGAGTATGAATCCGTTCAATAATTCTTTTACATTATTTATCATTCTGTTCCACTCTTTAATTTCTATAAACTATAGTTTCTATAAAGTATGCCCGTTTTAAGCATCTGATGAGATATCATATGACCTCCTTTACACTTACTTATGTTGGCTATCTATAAATTAAAAATAAAATAAATCGATAAAATAAACAATAGCAGAAAAATGTAAAAAATAAGACATTAAGTTTGCACACTCTCCTTTAACCAGCACCACAAATGTAAGTGACCAAAAAAATAGAATTGGGCCAAATTAAGCACTCCTTAAACCAACATCACAAATATATGTGACCGAATAAATTAGAATTGGGCCAAATTAAGCAAAAAGGAGGAAATGATTACAACTTTTTGTCACCACTTTCTCCATACTTCATCTTGCTATACAAAGGAAATTTACCATCAAAGTTATAAATTTTTGTTCTAACTAAGTTGGTGATTTTGTCTTGGTTGATGTGTTCTTTTAAGTTACAGATTAGTTGTTAAATATTATCATGGATTTATACCATGTAGAATATGCTAGAATAGATGTAGAAATGAAGGCATAAAATAGGGAACGCAAGAACATGAGAGTTACGTGATTCAACCTTGTAAACTTATGTCCACGGAGAAAACATTTAAGGGATACATCTTTATTGTATAAGAGTACTGTAGAACATAACTTGTATTATAATGAACCCTATCATGTGTATATATAATAGAATAAAACCTAGACTTCTAGTACAAGTAGGAGACTTGTCTTGCACACAAAGTAGGATTGGCTTGGGACTATTACATTGTGCTAATATGTCAAATATATCTCTAACACCCCCCCCCCCCTAAAAACTCAAGGCAGAAGCTCGATGAAGGATTGTGGTTGGATAAGCTCGAAAGGATCCCTTGAAGAAACCACAATGATAAATTGGCCAATTGAGCGGTTTTAGAATTGTGTTTGGTTCTCAAATTTGACTAGTTATTACTGAATTGGATTAGCGATTGGTTCTTAATTGAACTAGCCAGTCCTGTTTTTAAAAAGATGGATTCTATCACAAGTTTTGCAAAATAAAATTTTGAGTGGTATTATATATTATTTTCTTTTTTGTAATGATTTTACAATATATACATTATGTACAATTGATCATAAAAGAAAAAATGTAATGTAGAGCAGACTTAAAGGAACTCAATGATATATTGTGAATTTATAATGATTCAAGAGTACACATCTACAAATAGTTTGGGGTTTTAGCGACCATCAATTTTAGAAATTGTCATTTCATTTACAGAATTAGATGCTTCACTAGTTGATCTATCTATACTATTGTAAGTACCCTTCAATATAAATGTAGGTTGTTTTGGATAAGGAAGAGGTGTGCTATTACCCAACATGAAACAACTGTGGACATGGTTGGCCGGTCTGTTGCGTGTTCTTGCACACAAAAAAGCCCAATTTGAATGCATCTCAAAACATCATCAGTTGAGTATGTCTCATCTAGTGAGGGGTCGACCATTTTCACAGCATTATCTTCTCTCCATAGGTCCCAAACCTGTAGAAAAGATATTCATTATACTAGGCTCAACAGTATAGGCTTAATTTTGTAGTCATTTTTCGTGTATGTACTTACACGTCCAATCAAATTTGATGAAGAACCATCATGATCATAAGTACTGCTCTTTTTACCAGTAATGATCTCTAATAGCAATACCTTGAAGCTATATACATCAGACTTCATTGAAAATAGTCCTTGCATTGCATACTCGGGTGACATATAACCACTTTCATAACACAATGAAAAGGAAGGTATTGAGTCCCAACATAAAATGATCAAAGATAGCCCTTTGGGCACTAACATACATATAACATTTGAAGTAACACAATATTAAAGCAAATTACAAAGATATTCTTAATATTTTTTCTCACAAAGACCTATAACTTGTACTTGCCTAAGATATATAAAAGGTAGTCAAGTAATTGGTTAAAAAAGTATATCTTTGTTTTATAGCACACTTACTATGTTCCAACGTCACAATTTGTATTAGCTTCAATTTGGTCCCCTCCAACAATTCTAGCCATACCAAAATCTAAAATTTTTAGATTCAATGCATTGTCAAGCAGAACATTGCTAGCCTTTAAATCTCTATGGATAATTCTTAATCTTGAGTCTTGATGAAGATATAAGATCCCACGAGAAATTCCACAAATAATCTCAAATCGCTTTCCCCAATCTAAACATGACCTCTTTGTTTCATCTAAATGAAGAAATGAGAACTTGGATTAATCCAAGTTCTCATTTCTAGTGACGAATGTTTTTTAGTGACAAATGTCAGTTTCGTCACTAAAGAACTCAAGCTTTGTTAAAATTTAGAGACGAAATTCATATTTCGTCACTAAAGCATACTTTTAGTGATGAAATGTGATTTCGTCGCTAAAAACATATAAGTGCAAAACTATTATTATTTTTAGTGACGACTATTTTTTGTCACTAATTCTTACTTATAGTGAAGAAAGTATTTCCATCACTAAAACTATCCACAGCAATACCTACAGCGACGAAATATTTTGTCACTAAAAATTTCAACTTTTAGCGACGAAATATTCCGTCACTATAGATTAATTAAGTTGGCACCAAAGTTTCCCTCCACTGGCGCTCATTTTTCAAATCACAATAGCGACGAAATTTATTTTTCATCACTAAATGTTATAAATATTTTCATTATTAGTGACGAAATTCATATTTCTTCACTAAAGCTGTATTTTTAGTGACGAAAAATATTTCCTCACTAATTTTCGTCACTAAAAATACATTTTGTTGTAGTGATTAGATTGCATTGCATTCGTGCTTACTTGCTTACATGTATAATCTTGCTACTGGGAACTGAAATGTTTGTAATGGGAGGATCATTTTGTAGTGATGATGAGTGAAGTTAACGTGAAAAAGAAGACATACCAAAAATGAAAGTGTCCAAGCTTTTATTTGGCAAGTACTCATACGTCAACATCTTCTCTTCTTTGTGAATGCAACAACCTAAAATTTTCACAAGGTTCCTATGTTGGAGTTTAGCCATTAGTGCAACTTCAGTTTTGAATTGTTCTATTCCTTGTCCAGAGCATTTTGATAGTCTTTTTATTGCAATTTTCATTCGATTTTGAAGCAAACCCTGCAATTAAAGTCCAAATATCATTTTGTCATAGTGCACAATTGTTGAAAGAAACTCAACTTGGTGAATTATTTGGGCAAGCCCAATTGCACATAATGAATTCATACTCAATGAATACCCGTAAACATTCCTGATGGAATTTTTGATGCATTAACACACTTGAAATGAGATTATGCCTGGGACTAGTTCAATGAGACTACCTTATAAACTAGGCCAAAACCACCTTGGCCTAGCTTGTTAAAAATAGAGAAGTTATATGTAGCTACAATAATGGTTCTTAGATCAAATAATCGCAAATTTGAATTTCTTTTGGTTTCATTGAGCTCACTTTTACTTGGACAACCTTCAAAGTATGGTAAAGTGGAGTCAGCACTATATGAATATGTGCTATGCTTCTTCCCTATCATAAAACAAGTAATTAATAACGCTAGTAACCATATTTGTCCAATTAGGAATTTTCACACAAAAGCCAGATTTAATAAAACTAAGAAACACACTAATAAAATAAAGGAATGAAACAGAGGAAAATAAGAGAAAAATTGAAATTTATAATTTTATGTTTATCATTGACAGGAAATCCCATTTGGTTAAAATGCACTTTTCTAAGTGGTAAGTGCTTATGGGTGATGAAAGTTCCTCAGTCCAACTGATGGGGCTAGAGAAAATCCTAAATGTCAGGGAATTGGCTAGGCCATTCATCAAGCTTTTAGTTAGAACTTGGAAAGGGTGAAAAAAATATCTATGTGGCTTGATAATTGACACACTGAAGATTTTTTGTAAGTTTTGACCCTAACTTTGTCCACAAGGTGGTGTATGATACTGATAGGCCACAAATTGAATGACCCCTTGTGATAAAATTAATTAATTAAATTAACCAAGTTATTAATTAATCAATTTATCATGCAATTGCGTGGCAGCACAAACAAATCACTGAATAACTAAAAATGTAGCGGAAATTAAATGACACGGTGATTTGTTCACGAATGGGGAAAACCCTAACGGTAAAAACCCCACTGGGTGATTTTCAGTTCACCACTCTCGAAACTCCACTATTATTAAATCAAGCGGTTACAAGTAAAGGAATCCCAAGTACCTTACCAACCTACAGTTGAACCCTTACCCCAATACCCAATTGGACTTGATCTGTAGTGACAGTTCCCACCTTTGATGCACGGCTCCCAAGTACGTGACTAACTAGATGCGCGGATCCCAGTACGCGACTTCAAACACCAACTTTAGAAATAGAGGTTGGCTGCAAAGTTCTTCAGTTCATCCTATGCGATGGAGATCAGGAAGATGCTTGGTCACAAAACCCTTTGGTGCAAATACACAGCAACTTCTTCAGAGAAGATGAACTAGGTCAAGAACTTCGTCTTTGATCATAATTTGCTTGAACAAGGATTGCTCAATGCTTTTGCAACTTGTGTCTCTGTTAACGGCTCTTAAAATAATCCTTTTATATGTTTAGGGTTAGAAGAAAAGAAGGCCCAAAAACATATTCACGGATCACAAGAAAATCAGATTGGAAATCTGAAATTTTAAATCTCGACAGATAGCAGGTTTCAAGGTAGCTATTGAGCAGGTGTCGAGCTTTAAAAACTTTGCACTTCAACTTGCTTTTTCTTGGACAGACTTGATGACTTCAACGCTTGATCTTGAAACCTTGTTTCTTGAAGTATTAAAAACACCTAGAACTACCCAATACAAGTAGAGTGCGTTTTGTCAAAGGAATAGCCAATTTACATAAATAAGTATGACATATGTTCTTAGCATGTGAACCACATATGTCCTAACAATCTCCCCTTTTGGCAATCCGTGACAAAACCACAACAAACAAATGAACATATGAGAGAAGTCATAAATCACTAAACTCATATTCACTTGTTGAATACAATAAAATCTATCCTAACACAAACTCTTGAAAAACTTTGCAAGAAAAGAGTTTATGGCAAGTAGACTTTGACAACCTGTATTTCTGAAACACTTTAAACAAAACTCATCAAGGCATCTTGTGTGAAACAGAAATAATTAGATTACATACAAGTATAAAGAACATGTGTATAAAGAGAGAAAAGAAACAACACATGAATAGATAGGTGAAAGAAACATACATCCACATATAGAGAAAAATGAGTACAATGTATGTAAAACTGGTCACAAGACCTCATATACAAGATCAATGTATCTAACAAGTATAGGAAAGAAAAAATACATCAAAACCTCACTACATCCCTCAACATATCAACTCTCTCCCTATCAAAAATGTCCTATACTAACTCTCCTCCTAAGATGACTACTCTCATAACCCAAAACTACTCCCCCTTTTTGTCACGAGTGACAAAGGGTAGAGTGTCATGTAGACATCTCATCAGTAGAGCTAGCATCTCCATCATCATCATCCGAAGCATCATCGTCATCACCATCATCATCATTATCATCATCCTCAGCATCAGAATCTGAAGCGACTGGAGGAGGTGGTGGAGGAGAAGCCTCAGAAGCAAAACCACCCATGGTCACCTGCCATCGTGCAATACGACCCACACAAACATTCACCTGATACAACTCAGTGGTGAGTGTATCGAGGCGAGCATCCATGCGCTGCAGCTGCGCCATAATGTCTCCAAGAGATACATCGCCTAAAGAAGAAGGAGGAGCAGATGTAGATGGAGCGGATCTGGATGGAGCCGAACGGGAGGGAGGAGTGGAGTCCGACTGTCTCGACCTAAACTGAGCCTCACTACGTTTTACGGTAGCGGCATCTATGGCAGATATGTGTGTGAAGTGGTCGGACACATGGAAAGGGATGGAAAAATGGCATAGAATCCTCGTGATAGCGGAAGGAAAGATGAGCTTATCACGGGACACCGAATCTAGATGAACATCTATGATAGATAGAATGAAGTGAGAAGGAAAATCTATCGTAAGATGCTCAAGAAGAGATAGCAAAAATTGAGCACGAGGCTCTGTGATAGAGTTATAGTGAGAGAGAGGATGGAGTACAAAAGTCATCACCATGTTAAGAAATCTAGGACCTTTAGCAAAAGGTCTACATGATGTATACTGATGCTCACCCCAATCAGAAGGGCGCTCACAAAAGGCAGAAATAAGCTCATCCTTGGACACAGTCCTCAAACGCTCACAAGTAGGATAGTCAGGAAACTCTATCCTAGGAACCCTAAGCACATCCGCAACTAGCTGCGGTGTGACAGGGATGCGCGTACCTCGAACGCGAGTGAAAAAGAGAGGTACTGAACGATCGATCCCGTGCATGTTGGAGTAAAACTCCTGAATCAGCACGAGAGGACATGTGACCAGGATGTCACACAGTGACCCTCATCCCCTACTGTGAATGACAAAGGGAAGGTCAGTATCAGCGAAGTCCGCTAGAATGACTTGGCGATCCGAATGAACACCTTGTCCAGAAAAGTTCTCAGTAAATGCCTTGTGGGCATCTCCATCACGAAACCAAAGGTTAAGAGGAGCAGAGTCAGAAGAAGAGGAAGCTCCAGAACGCAGAGGGTTCCGAGCAGGAGTGGATTTACGTTTGGGTGCCATAGACACAACTAACGTAAAAGAATGAGAAAGAGATAGAGAGGGAGACAATCAGAAAAGTCCCAAACAGTTCAAATATGACAAATATATTGAACAATAAGTACGTATGCATGGGAATGCATGAGCATGTGACATGCAAACTGAAAAAGCATCATGGGCTCAGCCCAATCCAAACCTAGCAGCACACATAGAAGAAACACACATCTAAATGCATGTAAATATCATTCTAATGCATATGGAATGCAATGTATGACATTTTAAAAACATTTAAGTGAAAAACCAACACAAAATTTCAAGAAAAACTCATCAATTTTGAAAAACCCCAAAAATTTTCAAAAATCCCAAAAACCTAGGTTTCAAAACATGAAATGCATGAAAAAGGAAGGGAAAAATGATCTTACCAAGTGATTGAAGTGAGGGAAGATCGAAAATGATGAGGATTTGAAGATTTGAGTGAGAGAAAAGTGTTTGGGAGGTGAAAAGTCTTCGGACAGATCGAGAGAGATTGAGTGAGAATGAGGAGAATCGATACAGATCCTTAAATAGGCACCTCAGTAATTCTCGACAGCTGAGGTGTCGAAAGGTATCGAGGAAGCTGTTGAGTAAGGTATCGAGGAAATGGCCTTCGACAGCTGAAGGTATCGAGATGGTGTCGAGGTACAAGACCAATTTCAGAGATCAGAAGCTCGATCGATCGACTAGGTGTCGAGGAGGTATCGAGGAGACAGGAGAAATCTCGATCGATCCATCAGGTGTCGAGATTGCGATTAGAAAAAGTTTGAGAAGCTCGATAGATGATCAAGTATCGAGGAGGTGTCGAGCAAGCAGTGAAAAGCAGTTTTTCAAGAAGTGAAAAACATAAACATGAATGCAATCAAACATGCACCTCAACAATGATCCAATCAACATAAAAAGCTCTCAAAATCATCTCTCAATGAAAAATTTAAGCACATGGATCTCCCAAAAACACACACACACTAAACAAGTCCAACCAATTTTATTTTTCAAAAACAAGTCAGAACAGTTTAGTGAGCATACAAAAGCACATGTAAAACCTTAGTGATGGCCAAATCACATTGTACCTGTACATGTATCAAAAGTAACAAAGAATATTGCGTGTTGTGTGTGAAAAACATCGCAAGATTGCATATGTGTATACATGTTATGACGATCTGAGATATGAGAAAATAACTTTTAACTCACACACAATCATAACTGTTTGATGGGAACTATCACCTTCGAGGTACATCCTATAACTCCCACATCTCCTAGAATACACGCTTGCAACCATTTTTAAAGCATTTTTGATCTTTTTGCTTTTTATTTTCTTTGCATATTTTCTTTTTAAGCATATCATGCATGGGCTTATGGGACAGAAAAGAAATGCCCATTGATATTTGACATTTCAATTTTGCTATGCCTAAGCACACAATGTCATTGACATCACACTTTTACTATGCCAAAACATACAGATGCCATTAATGATTGGCGGGTAACAGTGGTGAGATGGTTATTTATACCTTTCTCTTAGGATTTTCTAGTCCTACCCGTCAAAAAGAGTGATATGAGTGTTAAGTTTTAAGAGATAACCTAATCTTACTCATCACAAACAAGAGCCACAAAGCTCACTTGCTTAGTTGTGCATAGAAATGCTCATCTAAGCTATAAGAGATACAAAGTTTAGAAAACTTTGTTTCATTGGCCATCCAAGGTACACAAGTACCAAAGTACACAAAACACACACTGTTTTTGTATTTTTTTGATTTTTCAATTTTTTTTTTTATATCAAAAACAAAATAAACAAAACTGAAAGTAAACACACAAAAACATGCTAACAAAGCAAAGCATAAAACTAGACTGACTCAACAAAAATGAAAAACACATAAGCAATGCAATAAAACAAGAAAAACAAGAAGGGAGAAGAAAGTGATGAGATCACTTAGAATCCTTTTTCTTCCACACCTTGGAAGAACCTTTCCTTTGATTAAAACTTTGAACAGGCGGAGAGGGGGAAGAATTGAAACCGTTCAAGTTAGAAAGGAACAAAAGGGCTTTTAGAAGATCTCCAAGAGGAGTAAGAGAGGATTGAAGTTGATTTTGGCTTTCAGATGCTGTCATGCTGTTGCTTTGTTGAGTGGCAAGCCACTTGTAGCAATTTGGTCGAGTATGACCTGCAGCTCCACAATGATGACAGAGATGCTGCTTCTTTTGTTTAGGCTTTTGAGAGTTAGCCTTCTTAGCCCTAAGATTTCTAGCATCTTTCTTATCTTGCTTAGGGGGTGCTCCTAATATAGACTTACCCTTGTCTAAGTTCTCACTAGCTAATTCAGTTTTAACATCCGTGTTCTCAACTTTAACAGTATTAGCAGGAGGAACAAAAATAGTAGAACTAGTAGAAGCAGAATTAGAGAAAGAAAGACCATACCCTAAGCCTGTTCGATCTAAAGCAGATTTCTGAATGCTGAGCATCTCATCAAGTTTTGCACTTGAGGTCCTCTCCAGTTGGGCTTTTACTTGAAACAGCTCCGCTTCAAGCTTCTTGGTCTTCTCAGCCAGGAAGTTGTTCTCAAACCTTAGTGCTCCAATAGTTTGATTCGCCTCATCAAACTTTGTGGACAACTCTTCATGATCAAGTTACACATCACTGAGCTTCTTGGTGGTCAGCCTATACAACTTCTCATGCTTCTCAGAGAGCTTGTAAAGCTTCTCATAGGCTGAATGGATATCGTCTTGATCATCTATCTTCTCACACTTGGTGTCCACCAATTCTTCTTCTTCATCTACTTCTTCAACAATCCCTTCAGTAGGATTGACTGTGGCAGTGAAGGCATTTAAGATTCCATCATCCTCATCGTCGGAATCCTCTTCAGGCTCAGTGTCACTCAGGGTTGCAGCAAGAGCCTTGCTCTTCCCAATGCTCTTCAGATATGTAGGACACTCATTCTTCATGTGTCCAAACCCATGACACCCAAAACACTTGGGTCCTGCGGGAACAGTGTACTGACCACCTTCCTTTGCATCCTTCTTTCCTTTGTCTTGGCTCTTAAACTGAGAAGAACTGGATTGCCTGCGGTCCTTATCGAAGCTCCTTCCATTGGCATTCTTCATAAATTTCTTGAACTGCCTTGTAATGTAGGACTTTATCTTGGAATCTTCATCATCGGAAGACTCATCTGTGTCACTGCTCTTTGCCTTCAAGGCCAAGCTCTTGCCTTTGCTTGACTTGCCAAGCCTTGATAACCCTAGCTTGTAAGTCTACAAGTTCCCAACCAGCTCAGTCAAAGGAATTTTGTCAATGTCCTTTGATTCTTCTATTGCCGTAATCTTGGCATGAAATCTCTCAGGTAGAGATCTGAGCACCTTCCTTACAACCTTGGGTTCAGGGATGGTTTCTCCAAGATTGAAGGCTGAGTTCACTATGTCCTTAAGCTTGGCATAGAACTCATCAAACGACTCATCCTCCTCCATTTTAATCTCTTCAAAGCTAGTAGTGAGCCTCTGTAGCTTTGAATCTTTGACAGCCTTTGTTCCCTCATAGGTTGTCTCGAGGATGGTCCATGCCTCCTTAGCAGTTTCTGTTGAGGATATCTTCTTGAACTCCTTATTGGTGACTGCGCTAAATAGGGCATTCAACGCTCTGCTGTTGAAGTTTGCCGCCTTGATCTTTGCTTCATCCCAATCGGCCGGCGCTTCTTTTGGCTTGGTCCAGCTAATCTCAACAGCTTGCCACACCTTCTCATCTAAGGACTGCAAAAAAGCTCTCATGCGTACTTTCCAGTAAGCATAGTTAGTCCCATCAAATAAAGGAGGTATAATTAGAGATTGTCCTCTATCCATTACAAACAGGGGTCAATGGATCAACACAGCAAAGATTAAATCCTAATCAGAGTGTGCCTGCTCTGATACCACTTGATAGGCCACAAATTGAATGACCCCTTGTGATAAAATTAATTAATTAAATTAACCAAGTTATTAATTAATCAATTTATCATGCAATTGTGTGGCAGCACAAACAAATCACTGAATAACTAAAAATGCAGCAGAAATTAAATGACACGATGATTTGTTCACGAATGGGGAAAACCCTAATGGCAAAACCCCACTGGGTGATTTTTAGGTCACCACTCCCGAAACTCCACTATTATCAAATCAAGCGGTTAAAAGTAAAGGAATCCCAAGTACCTTACCAACCTACAGTTGAACCCTTACCCCAATACCCAATTGGACTTAATCTGTAGTGACAGTTCCCACCTTTGATGCATGGCTCCCAAGTACGTGACTAACCAGATGCGCGGATCCCAGTACGCGACTTCAAACACCAACTTTAGAAATAGAGGTTGGCTGCAAAGTTCTTCAGTTCATCCTATGCGATGAAGATCAGGAAGATGCTTGGTCACAAACCCTTTGGTGCAAATACACAGCAACTTCTTCAGAGAAGATGAACTAGGTCAAGAACTTCGTCTTTGATCACAATTTTCTTGAACAAGGATTGCTCAATGCTTTTGCAACTGGTGTCTCTGTTGACGGCTCTTAAAATAATCCTTTTATATGTTTAGGGTTAGAAGAAAAGAAGGCCCAAAAACATATTCACAGATCCCAAGAAAATCAGATTGGAAATCTGAAATTTTAAATCTCGACAGATAGCAGGTGTCGAGGTAGCTATCAAGTAGGTGTCGAGATTTAAAAACTTTGCACTTCAACTTGCTTTTTCTTGGACAGACTTGATGACTTCAACACTTGATCTTGAAATCTTGTTTCTTGAAGTATTAAAAACACCTAGAACTACCCAATACAAGTAGAGTGCGTTTTGTCAAAGGATTAGCCAATTTACATAAATAAGTATGACATATGTTCTTAGCATGTGAACCACATATGTCCTAACAGATACTGTAATCAAGGTTTTCAAACCTAGACCGTTCATTGAATCGTAAAAGGGAGAGGTTCAAGGTTTTTGAGGTCCAACCGAGGTTGAACCGGGGTCGAACTGTGATGATGTCATAATTAATTTAATAATTAATTAAAGCCTAAATATAAATATTAAATTTATAAAACTAGCAAAATTGACTAACATATCTATATATGTGAGGGAAATTTAATGATTTTCAAGAATATATTTAATAATTAAATAAGAAAGTTAATAAAATAAAATAATAACCATGAAAACATTAAAATTTATGATTAATTTTTGAAGTAAAGTTGAATATCTTTGAAGGATTTTAATTATAATTTTTTTCATATTCCTTGAAAGAGATGGATAATTTAATTAAGTAGAATAGAATTGTGTTAAGTATGTTTTTTTTTTTTGTAATTTCTGAGTTTGCATAAGTATCCAGTATTCTGTAAGAAGTGAGATGGCATTGAAATCCTATCAGATCAAAATATACTACCCCACAAGCTTATTTCCATCAATTAAATGTAGCTAAGACAAATCAATGTATTGGATTTCATCTAAATATGGATAATTCACGTGCATTTCAACCTGAAGTGAAATAATAAACAAGAAGGATAGAGCTGAATGATGGAAAGTGGTATGGTCTAAAGCAGCTGCTTCCAAGCACTCTTTAATACGTTTGTCTTTGGCTAGCAGTGAAGAACAAATTGCAATTCAGAGTGGAATGAAATAAGAAACATACATGTCTCAATTGAATGGTAGAAACTGGTATGGTCTAAAGTAGCTTTTCCCAACAAGTCCTTATTTTGGTTGGCAGTGAAGGACATGTTGCCCTCTCAAGAAATGATTATGAATATAATAACAAAATATATCAAGTTCTTTTTCGTTTTTGCTTCTATAAACTTTTATGCTAGAAAAATATATCAAGTTCCATTCCATTTTAGTCAATTCTTTCATGATTTATTCTGCCCATTCTTTTGTACTCTTGTCTAATTTAAGTGTATATTTGTGTGAAGCTCCTCCTGGAGACTTGAACTCCGACCATTACCCCACACCCAGGGCGTGCAGTGGTTTTTTATAAACTCTGAAACATAGTGTTAGAGTAATCTTAGGAGCATTTGTTTACTGGCCTTAGAAATATAGAAATAGGTTTAAAAAAATTGCTCTAAACTTCCTTACCTTTCTTCTTGTTCATTACAAACCAATACACAATTGAGACTACAAGAAGAAACATTACAGCAACAGAAACTCCCAGAATTGTTAGCATCCTCTTTTTCTGAGTAAGGCCATTTTTCTTAGCAGATTGAGCTAATAGTGTCAAAAAGAAAAAGAAGAAAAGAAAAAAGAAATATTATTCAAATGACATCGTAAATTTGAGAAGTTAACTGAACATAAATAGTTACTATTGATGCAGTTTTACAGGAAAAAGAGAGTAAGGATGAAACAACTGGTTTAAGGAGAAATATATGATTTTATTAAACCAAGAAAAGGAGAAAATATGATTTGTTTTTGAGGTTGAACATATCAAAAGAACAAAAAACAAAAACAAAACAAAGACTACAAACATGTTTTCACAACAACAATGTCAAGCGCTCCATGTAATTCTGTTTTTGTGGCCGAAAACGTGTTGAAAGAAGAAGAAGAAAAAAAAAACTAAAATAAAAATTGCAAACCTATTTTCGTAACAATAATGTCAAATGCCAAGAATCTCTTCTCTAAATATAAGTAGAACTATAGTTCAAATCCTCTGTTTCTCATTATTGCATATAATAATAATAATAATAATATCAACAAGTGTTACATAATAGGACCTACTACAAGAGGTTTATATAACTCTTAAATAATTTTGACTTCTCACAGATGGTTTATGAGTTTTGAATTAGGAAATAGATAAGGTGGACATTGTGAAAATTTTGATATTTTTAGATGATTTAACAAAACAATATATAAAATTTTTACCACTTGGATAGTAATACTTAATTTTGTAATATATAATTTGAAATATGACAAGAATCTATTTTAATTGGAGAAAATCATTTTTCAATAATATGACCATAGATTGACGTTAAGGTTAGTTGTATAGCTAAAATTACATGTTGAATTTGTACTCCTAATAAAATTCGGACAAAAATATACAATTGACATGAACTTTGACTAAATAACACAAGGTTTGGACTTTAACTATACCAGTCATAGACCTGTGTGATACACAAAAAAGTTTGGCTTTTTTTTTTTTTTTTTTTGGTTAAGTGAAAAATGAAAATAATAGATGAGACTTATAAGTGTTAGTTTCACACAATTCTTAAAAATGATGTGATTATTTTATAAAAAAGTATAGTTGGTACAATATATTAGATTTTATAAATTAAGTTATTTATATTTATTATTTGAAAGTGCTTTAACTTTTGTAATTTTTTAAGGAAACATAATACATTTTACATTCAATTATTATACAAGGTAAGATATTTTATAAATAATGTAATATGTAGTTGATATTTGTTTCTAGTACTTTTTACAAATGCAAGGTTCATCATTTATACATCTTGAATGACCTAAAGAGGAAGCATATATAAGTAAATCCATCACTTTTATTAAAAAAAAAATTACAAAACTTTAATAACATAAGAAAAAATATAATTTTATTAAGAACCTACTAACATTATACAGAAAACATGACATAATTATCAATGAAATAACTTCTCTTTCTACACAAGCTTCTCCTCACAATGCATCACTGAAGTGGACTGAATGGATCAAATCAAGAACCTACCAACATTATGCTGAGAAAGTGACATAATTTTCAATGAAGTAGTTCATCTTCTACACAAACCTCTCCTCACAATGCATCACCGAAGTGGACCAAATGGATTGAGTTGAACAAAGCAGATAGAAATTGAACAAATGGACTGAATTCGACCAAAGTAAATAAAATGGACCAAATGGACTATAGTGGACCAAAAGAATTGAAACAGACTGAAATGGACTGAACTAGACTAAATAGACCAAAATGGATCAAATGGACCAAAATACTGTAACGGTGATCTAGCGTAACAAGAACATAGCAACAAAAAATGATACGTTTTAGTTTTTAAATATTATATAGATTTATAAAACAAATGACATTATTTAACTTACAATTTGGGTTGTATAAATTCTTCATTGCTTGTTAGGTAGTGGTAATAGAAAAAGTAAACATCTTTATTCTATTCACTTCGATTAAGTAAAAACGCTTAAGACTCAAGAGGAAACAAAATTTCATCACTAGCATTAGGCATTAATTTTTGGGAAATTAAAAACATATTATGAAGCAAAAAAGACTAGTAGATGAAACTTTGTAAAAGATGAAAGAGTACCTAATATAACCTCATCCACACGTATGTACAAATCTTGTCCTTCATTAGAATATGTTCTTGCGTCCACCAGGTCCCCATGCCATGTCAAGCATCAGTGGCGGCTCCAGGAATTTTGTTTAGGGGGGTCATTAAAAAACTTATATAAAAAAAATTAATAAAAAGAGAATTTGAATATATCGAATTATTGACAAAAAAAATTTGAAATTTTACAATTTCTTTCTACAAGTTTTCAAATTTTGAATTGTTATATGATAGTTCATTAATTGTCATTATGGTTAGCTATGACCATTTTATTTTGTTAAATTTGTCTAACATTTTTATTTTTATGCAGTTGTTATTATTTATTTGTCTTTGTTTTTATAAAAATATTTTAAACTAAATGGATAAACTCAACTCATTGGTTTTGCATTAATTATTGCCACACACAACCACATTCATTCATACATAAATAATACACTACGTGTCTACTTAACTAATAAAATACTTGAACAATCACTTACTTTACAATTTTTTTTCTTGATTTTTTCTGACTTTTTAACAAAAAATTATTATAACATGATAACAATACACACACATGCAACAAACCTTCTCTATTTCCTAATTAATAAATCATATAAAGTTATATTATATTTAGGGTCATGTTAATGAATATTCTTAGGGCAATTGTTATATTTCCCATGAAAGTAGTGACAAAACATTTCTCTTATTTTTATACTGTACACACAAACTTCCACACACATTATTATTTACACAAATAACATTATAACAAAAAATAATGCACACAATCAATATTAGATACACTCATATACATATAATATAAAGAATAATGCTAGAGATATAAACTATTTTACAAAATTTTTTACAAACTGCTGATATGGTGGGTGATTATTGGTAAATGAAAAAGTGGATATTAATGGTAGGTCTAAATAAAAACCAATAAGAAGTTGACCACATCAACATTTTATAAAAATTGTAAAATAGTTTGTGGTTGTAACATTACTCTAATATAAATTTATGACAGAGTGACACTTACAAACTACAAACACTTATTCTTACTCTTAGAGTTGGAAATATTTGTAATAAGGGTGTATAAAATTGAAGTCAGGGTGTGCAAAAATAATATTTTTAAGAAAAAATCTAAGTATTAAACTAACCAAAAAAAATATTATATATATAAAAAATAAATAAAAATTGAAGTCAGGGGGTTCATTTGAACCCCCTGAACAAAGAATAGCGCCGCCCTTGTCAAGCATCCAATCCCTCCCTCACTCTCATTTGCACTAGTGTAAGCCATACAAGAACAATTCCTCAAACACTTCTACTCACACTCTTTCAAACTCAAACTCATGTCTACACGTGCTATTGTAGTATCTGGCACTTTCACCTATGCCAACTTCACAAACCCTTCTCCATTATTGCATGTGGACAATCCTTGTTTCTTTCTCACACAACCCCCCACCCCGTCTCTAAGGTACCAATCACAAGATGACTTGGGTTTGAACCCGGGAAAGCACATGCACTCGAACTTGACCCCACTGTTCGAGTCACAATAACTATTTGGATTGCAATTCAAATATTTACTGCATAACTCTTGTGGGGCAAACCAATATTCGACCCATCTACTCTTACTCCACATGGATCGTCACATAATTCCTAATTCATCCACAACCATTGTAGAAAAAACTTTGGGGTTAACTATACCGTACATTATGGTGATTTCATCTTGATTATTCACAAAGCTAATGGTGAACATATAATTTGATGTCATCTTGGGTACACCGCTCCATCTTAGGCCAGTCCAAGATCCAGCATGCCATAATAGAGTCTGAACTATGTATAAGTCAATTGAGGGTATCTAGTTGGAACAATTTGATATGAGTAGTTTCCAGTTCCCGAGTCATCTTTGGACTTCCAAGATGTTAGAAATCAGTTCAACCTGGTGTGCCGATCGAGACCAAGTTTCATAAACGGAAGCATGGTATTGGTGGGATAATCAAAGCTTTGCCAAATGACCCTTTGGCTGTGTTGTTGAACCAAAACAAGATTTCCAACATCTAAGAGATGGGCCATAGACATAGAATTATTGTTTGTGGCTGAGACTAAAGCAGAAATATTGGTGGACCAAATGGGATCAATGGTTTGGTTTTGAGTGTGAAGTATGAGGTTTCCTTGATCGTTGATGGATAGGACTCCGGAGGTATCACTGAGAGGATTATCTCTATTTGCAACCCACACAACAGTTTGTTTTGTAATTTGGTAATACCAAATTCCAACATAGTGGCGGTTGGAATTGCCTAGGCTAAAAAACCCAAGTGCAAAGATTTTTTGGTTTGAGACTAGAATTTGACCATCCTTGATAGGCTGGTTAGGTGTAATGGTGTCAAGGGAAATGCAAATTGAGAAAATAAGGGAGATAATTGCATTGTATTCCATGAAGGATTCATCATTTTTCTGATGAAGATCAAATAGGTTATGGCTGGTATCGAGGTTGATAGCCATATATATATTGAAGTCTAAGTCTTGGGGGTAAGGTAACTTTTTTTTAGTTATGGAAAAGTTAACAAATGTCCTAAGGACATTAATTTATAAAATAATTTTAGAAACTTTTTATTGAAAAAGAAAAAACAACTAATATTTTTTACAATTTTTTATATATTAATTATAAAATTAGTATGAAATAGTCGATTAGCATATGCCTTAAAAGCACCCATCAACGGGAGAAATTATAGAGTCCTCTGGTGGACCACATCACTTGTCCATCATTCTACTAAAAACTTCCACTTGTTTAAAATTACTGAGTCAGTAATTAATTTCTGTTTAAAAATTTTTTCTAATTAACAATTTTAAACAAGTGGCAGTTTTTTAGTGGAATGGTGGACCACATTACTTGTCCACCATGTGGATCTTATAATTTCTCCATTAACGGGACCATTTTGTTATTATTATTTTTTTTTGGTTTTTGTTTTTGGTCTTATTTGTATTTATTTATTTTGTTAAGTTCGGTGGCTATGGCCTATGATTTTCAATAAGGTCTGATAGGGGAGGTGGACAAAGACGCACAACTTCCAGCTTAATAAGCACGTCCAAAAATTTAATTTCTTCCTCAAAATTTGGGGCCAATTTGGATTCAATGATTTGAGGTAGCTATGGTTTTTAACAAGTCTGACAGAAAAGTTGGAGATGAAAGCCATGACAAAGACGCCCGAGTGCTACATGCAACTTAATATACACGTCCAACTCAGGACTCTCGTGGTTCCTTTTTTTGGTTCCTTCTTTGATAAACAAGAGTTTTGTATTCAATTATCCTCTAATGATTCAAGTGGAAATGTTCAATATTTAAATTTCTCATTCGTACTGTAATTATCAAATTATCAAAATAATAATAATAATTAGCATGACGATTTTAATTTCCAAGCACCCTCAAAAGATGGAACCGACCACTTTGACTTTATAATTTTGTGTTTCAAAATTGAAAATTTTGTCTCTATTAAAGCATTCACATCAGTCTCCTCAAAATATTAGCTAAACTAACCCAAAATATTCAACATTTTCTAGTTTAGCTATCTATTATTTTAATAGATATATATCATACTCAATGCTTTATCTCTTATCTCTAATTTAGGGATGGCAATGGGGTGGAGCCAAAGGATGGGGTCTTCGCTCCCACCTAGTATGGTTTTTTCTTGCACCATTCCCGCCCCACCCCACATGACGGGGAAAATTTTCTTATCCCATCCTCGCTTGTAGGGCCCCGCGAAGCCCCACCCCACCCCGTAAAATATACTTGAAATTATAAATAAATTTATCCTATCAAATCAAACTAATTTTTAGCAAAACTTAATAATATTATCTAAGTGTTTAACAAGACAATATCACAACAAAAACAAAAATCTCATAGTATGACACAACAAAATAATCCAAGGTCCTAATACATAACAAAATAAAAATTGCCTAGTTCTTCAAAAATAATCTCCACTTTCTTCTTTATCATCATAATCATCCAGAATGTTTTGGAATGTATCTTCAATTCCATCTACAGTAGATGAAGAGCCTAAAAAAAAGTAAAATAAATTCAATCAAACAATTGAATAATATAATAAAGAATGCAGCAACATAAATCACTACATAATTAAACTAGTAAATTTAATTACCATTCATTTCAGCCCATAACTAATTTTGAGCACACATTAATGCCTCCATAGTCTTTCAATGAAGTTTACTACGATGTGGAGTTAACAATTGACCACTTGTGCTAAATGATGACTCCGAGGCAACAGTTGATACTGGAATGGTGAGGATATCCCTTGCAATACTTTACAAAGCAGAATACTTTGGGCCATTATATATCTATATGTATATGTATATCTATTATTCTTGTAAAGTTGTAATTTACAACTATGTGTTTTGTTGGCTTTAATTCTATGCCAAATTTGATTGTAATTATGTTCAATCTTTTGTACTCTGTATTTAATGTGGGATTTAATTGTAAAGGTTGTGTGTGAGAGAGAGTGTGTGAAGACTCAAGGCAAATTGAAGACTGAAGTGTTTTTGCAGGTAGCTTGCAACTAAACATTCTGCAAAATGATGCATGTGCCCTGCACATGACTGGAATGCGAAGAGTCAGGATAGAATGGAAACAGCTGTGTTTCGCGAGCATCTCGCGGGTAAGGCCTTCCCACGAGACACTCGCAAAACATTCTGTTTTGCCAAATTGTCCTATCTGATACACATTATCTATTCCCAAACTATATATACCCACATTACCCACATATGTTGAAAAGTGCTTCTGAGAGAAAACCCTAGCCACAAACCTTGAGAGTTAGAGATTGTTATACCCACATTTCTCTACACAATTGCTTGTGGATTTTCCTCAACTTCTACCTCTCCATTTCCATACCATTGAGAGGTTGATAGCCCAAATACTTACCACACCCTTTCAGAGTGTCAAGTGAGGTTTTTGTGTTGCTAGGAAGCATTGGAAGAAGTCAGACTTTGGCGGATGCAATCGGGCGTATTACGGGATCCGAAGAGCTAGACAAGACATGGTTCCGAGTAGCCTTGTTGGAATAGGAGCTTGGAGGGCTTAGGTTCATCGGGTAGATTAGGCTTGGAGGGTCTCTTTCTAACCCATGTATCCCAACTGATTGTCTAGTGGATCGATTACCACTTGGAGGGTGGCAGAGAGGTTTTTCACTGAGTTCTTCGATTTCCTCTTTAATAACACATCGGCGTGTTATCTTGTGTTTGCATTCTTCTTCCCTACTCTTTTACCTTTCATTTTACTACTATGTTATAATGTTTATGGGTTAGAGTGGCTTTTTTGTTTATCCGCTCGCATTTACTCTATTCCGCACTTAGTATTAAGTTAGAGTAAAATCAATCGAGCTATAATAATTTAATTTGGGGGTCTAAACAACTCTTGTGTTTTCACACATTTTAGAGCTTTCAATTGGTATCAAAGCGGTTACACTTGCTGTGGTATTTATACCTAAGTGTGATCCTTGACCCTTTTGTGATGGACCCGTCACAATCTCCTAATGCCCCACCATTCTTTGATAGGAGTAAATGCATTTTAGAATGTCCGTATGAAGGCTTTCTTGTGTGCCATAGATGAGTCTATATGGGATTCTATTGAGAATGGGTATATTAAACCCATGATAGCCAAGTTTGAATGGGACAAGGCATCTCTTGCTTTGGCAAATACAAACAGTAAGGCTATTAATGATATATTCTGTGGTGTGTCTACTGATGAATTGCACAGGATATCGCATGTAGAGACAGCCAAGGAAGCTTGGACTATTCTTGAGACTACCTATGAGGGTACCAAGAAAGTTAAGGACACAAAGCTCCAGATGCTTACCACCAAGTTTGAAGAGCTCAAGATGGGGATGATGAATCTTTTAATTCATTCTATGGGAAGCTCAACGAAATTGTAATTGTTGAGCTCAATCTTGGTGAGAAGATTGAAGATGCTAAGGTGGTGAGAAAGATTTTGAGGTCCTTACTGGAGAGCTTCCAAGCAAAAGTCATAGCTATAGAAGAGAGTAAGGACTTGGATGAGATCAAAATCCAAGAGCTCATTGGATCTCTCCAAACATATGAGCTGGGACTACCCTCTTATAAGTCGAGCAAATCTCTTGCACTCAAAACCATCACCGAGAGAATGGATGACTCCTCCGAAGAAGATGACGTGGAGAAGGAGGTAGCATTCTTGGCAAAGAACTTTCGAAAATTTCTGAAGATGAAGAACAATGGGAAACCGTTTAGCAGAGGGAAGTTTTCATCCTCCAAAGGTGACAGGAAGGAGTTCAAGAAGAAAGATGGGAAGGATTCTCAATCCCTTCAAGGCATCATATGTTACGAATGCAATGGTCATGGACATCTCAAGAAGGAGTGTCCCAACTATTTGAGAGGGAAGGATAAGGTGTTTACCACTACCCTTAGTGATTTTGATAGCTCAAATTCAGACACTGAAGGAGAATGTGACAGTGATGGGAATTATAGGGCTTTTATGGCTATTGCCTCAATTGATTCAAAGGATGATTTGAGCAATTTGGTTGATGAACTTGGTTATATCTCTGAGGATGAGGAAATTGAAGAATCCGAAGATGAAGACGTGTGCCAAAATGAAGGGGAGAACAAGCTTCAAGAAGCATATGATTGTGGCAAATATGCCAAAGTTGCTAACCTTGCTATGAAAAAGATGAAAAAGGTTGAAGAAGAGCATAAGTGTATACTTGTGCAACTTAAGGAAGCAAAGTGTGAAGAAGAAAGACTCCAGGGAGAGTTGGTTGAAGCTTACTCTAAGATCAAGTTTCTTGAACTTGAAATTATTCAAGCAAATGTCAAGGTTGAGCGCATCTCCACCAAGAAACTTGACAATGTGTTGTCTTCTAAAAAATCTTCGAATGATAAGACCGATTTGGGCTATACCGGAGAAGGAAGTTCGAGCAGTGAACCAAAGAAGGAAGTGAAGTTTGTTTCAGCCAAGAATGCTAAGAAACTTAAAGAAGTGAAGCTTGAGACTGAGACCCCAGCTATAGCAAAAAGAACCATTGGTGCAAAGCCAAAGGAAGAAGGGAAGTCATTGCCCAAAAATCAAAGGGAGCCTCAAGTAAAGCACTTGTGTCATCATTGTGGAGCACAAGGACACACAAGGCTAAACTGTTTCAAGCTTCATGTACTCAAGAAGGTTGATTCTATGCGTGGTCAAGAAAGTTCAAGGAGAAGACCAAAGGGAGATAGTGAGGGACATCTCATTGGAGACGTTATGGAAATGTTGAAGAACATATCACTTTGCCTTGCTAGCTTCACTCCGAGGTTTGAAAGTTATGTTGATCGTACCCCTCCATCTAAGGCTCTCACCCAAAACACTTGTAAAGTGTGGGTGTAGAAGGGTACTTATGCATGATTACTTCCTATGTCCATGCATTAATATTTCCAATGTTTAAGGTCATAGGTTCATGCATCATGACATGCATTGCTTCTGGTTTATAGCATGTTTCTTTTACAAGTTTTTGTTTTGTACTTGTTTTAGTTGATCTTACTTTACTTGTTTTGTTTTTGAGTGTGTTCAAAAATTCAAAAACACATAAAATTGAAAAATCACAAAAAGTTTGATTGCTTGTGTTGTGTATATCACATGTGAGTTTGGCCTAGTACCTCGTACTAATGGCGTAGTGCACTTACGAACTCAGCTTGTTATGTATGCACATATATCTGTCTGGGAGAAATCTTGAAAACTATGTGTGATTGTTGTAAATAGATCTTCAAGCTTGTCATGAATGATTGGTTAATAGTCTTAATGGTCTTGATACTTGCATAGACTTGTGCCTATATCTCTTCCCACCTTTATTTTTTTATGTTTTTCTTAAAGAGCTTAAGAAATGTAAATCTCAAAATGAAAAGAGATAATGAGCTGCAAAAGCCGTCACACATACTAGTATTTGACTAGGAAAAAGGGAAAGTGACATTTTAAATTGAAATATGTGGTGCTTAAAAAGCCAAAGTCTAACTCTCAATGTTGAAATATCAAAAATTTCAAGCACCAATCTCAAAAAAGAGATGTATTGTTCAAAACGATCAAATGTTGTGATTTGTGCAGAAGCCAAATGAAAAGCTTCTACAATTTGCACTCATTCTCGTGTGGGAGGTCATATATGTTCTTTTCTATAATTGAGATAGACCACTTGACTTAGTACCAGTTATGTATGACTTGGTTGAATTGATTATTGAAGCTGCACTCTAGTCTAAGGACTATTCCACATTTGATACTCTCCCACAACACACAAGACTTTGTTCAAATAATGCTTATATCATTTGTGTGATTATACATGTTCAAATGTGATGTGTATGCTCAAGTACTTGTTGATTAAACCCAAAAAGATTTTTGAGTATTTTTATATGTTTTTGAAAGTGATTTTATACTTTCGTATTTTTAGCTTTTGTTCAAAATGCATTTTTGTGTTTTTCTTCAAAAACTAGTTCAGAGGCAGTTTCGCAAGAAGCTCGCGACTTAGAGCTTCCTGCGAAACCAGCTTACGGGAAATAAAATTTTTTCAAGTTCATACAAAGAGTCTCGCTATTGTCTTGTGAGCATTTCGCTACTAAACCCTACTCGCGAAATTTTTTTACAAAAACTGGAAATTTTTCAATTTCATACAAAGGCTATCGTGACTATCTCGTGACAATCTTATGACAAAAAGCTTCTCACGAAAGCTTTTGTTCTTCAGTGGTATCTTTCGTGACTAATCTCACAACTGTCTAACCCACGAAAAATGCGTGCTTTCAGTTTTATAAAGCAGATGTGACAGTTTTTCAAACACTCTCTATTTCCCTTGCCTTGCCTCTCTCGAACCCCTCTTAACCCAAAAATGATTTTCAATCAAAAATCCATCATTCTCAAGCTTGTTTTCTGCATTTTCAGCTTTAAGGTATTTTTTCTAAAACATTTTACTCATCACTGTCTCAGATTATGTAGAAATTAAGTTGGGGTTCTAAATATTGGGGATTTTTCGAAAACAGGTTGGGGTTCATGATTTTATGAAAATTTTTTCAAATCTTTGATTGGGCTTAGTCCCATTTCACTTGTGTGTAACTGTGTTGGCCCCGTGTGGCATTCTAAACATGTATTGAGGCATTTTCTCTTATGTTCATGCATTGTTCATTGATGTGCATTGTTGCATGCTATGTGTTTGACGGAATGTCCATGTGACATTTTTATGTTGAATTGGACTCAACTGAGTTCCATTGCTTGGGTTTACTCTTGATTGAACATGCTTGACATGTTTTGGTCAATGGGTGTGTGTTTTACACACTTTGCCCAATTTGTGCCTCAATGCCATGCCATGCAACACCTAGGCAGACACTAGGCACTCACAAGGCACACACCATGCATCACCTCATGCACACACATGCACAGTTGCTTACTTTCCTGCATTTTGCTAATGTTCACATGCTCTAGCACTTTTAGCATGTTGTTTTAAGTTGGTTGTGCTCTGTTTTAAGCATTTCTATTTCTGTTTTGGACTAACTTGAATCTAATCAAGTTTTGTGGTTTGTTTTCTATTGTTTGCACATGTTTCCTTTCTCTGTTGTCTGTGTACATTTGCAAATGTCTCCTACCAAACATTCAGCAACCAAGAAATCCTCCAAGCATGCTCGCACGGATTCTTACAATTTCAAGTCTATTGAGGCAGATATGGCTTACAATGATTGCTACAAGCAAGCCACGATAATTATGGAACGGGTAGTTAAATTGGATAACCTTAAGGACACGTTCATACCTGAAGTGTTCAAGGAAAGGATGTGGACGAAGCTGTTAAATCCAAGCGGAGTTGTGTACTCGAAGATGATCAAAGAGTTCTTCTTAAACGCTAGTGTGGAAGGAGATTATATCAATTGCTGGGTGAGACATAAAGAGTTTGTCATCACAAGGGAAAGCATACAAGAGTTCTTGGAAGTTCGTCCTCCCTCACAGCCAATCACAGTCCAGTATGATGATCGTCTAGAATCTACTAAGGAAATGGTAAGGCTTCTTGGTGGTACACCAAACAAGAAGTTCATGAACACAATTCCATTCAATTCGGAGATGAGAGCTCTTGCTTATGTAATGATCCACAACTTGTATCCGGTCACCAACCTAACAACATTGTCCGATCCAAGGACAATCTTCTTGTATGATCTTTTTACTCACAAGGAGATTGATATTTGTGGACACATTTTCCATCTCTTGACCAAAAGCATTGAGAAGCGAAACTCCAGAACAATCATGCCATTCCCCTCACTCATAATGGGCCTAATTACAAAGACAAGGCTCAAACTTCCGAGTGATCTCACTGTGGTTCAAAGAGACTATCCCATTGGTGCACATACAGTGACTCGAAGCACAACTCATATCCAAGGCTCTAGAACTGGTGTGTCTTCAATACCAAGGTATTGTGTTGAGGAAGAGACCAGTGACACAGAGGAGGAGATTGATAAATTAACCACTGCTCTAGAGCCTTCAACTCAACCATCATCTTCAGCATCAGCACGAGGACCAGATAGACTTGATTGCATCCTAGGTAGAGTAGACCAGATGTTTACCATGCTTGACTCCCATGTGCAGCACACCACAGACCAGTTTGCCTATATTCAGGGTCAGATCACTGCCATATCTTCACAGATCGAGGATTTATCCATGGCGCAGGGATCAGATTCAGAGTCCGACCAGTTCTAGCCTCTTTGGCCATTCTGGTCAAAAAAGGGGAGAAAATTTTGAGGGGGAGCAAAGCGTAGACAGAGTTTAGACTTAGATACATTAGTTCATTCAGGTGGTTTAGCTTTATTTATGTTTGGTTTAAATTGTTTACTGTTTTAGTGTTTATAACTCTTGGATAGTTGTCTTTACTGCTTTTATTAAGTACTTTGTTTTTTAACTTCGTTTTATATTCAGTACTTGTGTTTATCTCAATGCTTTGTAGCATTCTTTTTTGTGCTTTTTAGATGTTGCTAATATGTCTCAAGTACCTCTCACTTGTACCCTAGTAAGATCTTGTATCCTAGATGCAAATACTTCATGTATTTTGCATTGGTTGTGTGTTGGACATGCAATTGATCATTGTGATTGCACTTTATTGCTTTGCATGTCCGGATTAGCATTTACTAGCTAAATGTTCATTGTAGTCATTCTTTAATGACTGACCTTGTTTGATCAAGATATGCTCAACTATTGTATTGTTTATTAACTTGATCGCACTTTACTTGCTCATGTACGTACCATGTATTCAACTTGTCATAAGCTCAATGAAAGTTTTGTTTGTGTGCGAGTGTTTCAGGTTACAAGTATATACGTGCAACTGCTTCATAGCTTCTAGATTAGGTGTGAGTGAGTTTTGCCATTGTTCCGAAACTCACATTTAAGTTTAGAGTTTGTTTTAGGGGTTTTGTCACGGAATACCCAAAGGGGGAGATTGTAAAGTTGTAATTTACAACTATGTATTTTATTGGCCTTAATTTCGTGTCAAATTTGATTGTAATTATGTTTAATCTTTTGTACCCTGTATTTAATGTGGGATTTAATTGTAAGGGTTGTGTGTGAGAGAGAGAGAGTGTGAAGACTCAAGGAAAATTGAATATTGAAGTGTTTTTGCGGGTAACTCGCAACTAAGCATCCCACGAAATGATGCATGTGCCCTACACATGACTGGAATGCGAAGAGTCAGGACAGGATGGAGACATTTGTGTTTCGCAAGTATCTCGCGAGTAAGGCCTTCCTACGAGACACCTGCGAAACATTTTGTTTTGCCAGATTGTCCTATTTGATACACACTATCTGTACCCATACTATATATACCCACATTACCCACATATGTTAAGGAGTGCTTCTGAGAGAAAATCCTAGCCACAAACCTTGAGAGTTAGAGATTGTTATACCCACATTTCTCTACACAATTGCTTGTGGATTACCTCAACTCCTACCTCTCCATTTCCATACCATTGAGAGGTTAATAGCCCAAACACTTACCACACCCTTTCAGAGTGTCAAGTAAGGTTTTGGTGCTGCTGGGAAGCATTGGAAGAAGCCAGGCTTTGGCGGATGCAATCAGGCGCTTTACGAGGTTCGGAGAGTTAGACAAGACACGATTTTGAGAAGCCTTGTTAGAGTAGGAGCTTGGAGGGCTTAGGTACATTGGGTAGATTAGGCTTAGAGGGTCTCTTGCTAACCCATGTATTCCAACTGATTGTTTAGTGGATCAATTACTGCTTGAAGGGCGGCAGAGAGGCTTTTCACCGAGTTCTTCGGTTTCCTCTTCAATAACACATCGGCGTGTTATCTTATGTTTGCATTCTTCTTCCTTACTCTTTTACCTTTCATTTTATTGCTGTGTTATAATGTTTATGGGTTAGAGTAACTTGTTTGTTTATCCGCTCACATATACTCTATTCCACATTTAGTATTAAGTTAGAGTAAAATCAATCGAGCCGTAATAATTTAATTTTGGGGTCTAAATAGCTCTTGTGTTTTCAAACATTTTAGAGCCTTCAATTCTTATGAGTGAAACTAATCTGGAGCTTGATTATTAGAAGAAGAAGAAGAAGGGAAAAAAAAAAAAAAAAACTAATCTGGAGCTTTTATTTTTTCTAACACACACATATAGATCAGTACCTCATAGGACAAGCTATTATGTTGTTCCAATGTTCATGATAGAAATAACTACACAAACATTTAGACTCGTACCTCATAATAGCCACACAGAATGATGAAAACTATGTTGAGAAAGACGTTGAATGGAATCATTGATTCAATAATCAATAGCATATAAAATTTTTCCTAATAAAGACAAAAGAAAATGTTAAAATTAGTACATTATTTCCAACTTTGCTAGAGAGAAAAAAGAGGTAGAGAGCGACATTGGGTAGAATAAAATAAGATAATGATATATTTGTTTAAATAGTAGGATTTTAGGGTATGAAAAATTTACAATTTAACCGTTATTATCGTGGGGCAAGGCTGGGATGGGGAGGAGCGGGGCAAGGTGGGTCTAAAAAGCGTAAACCCATCCCTACCCCGCCCTGTGGTGCGGGTCTAAAATCTCGCCCCATGGGGCGAATCGGGAAGGGTCAAGTGGGGCGGTGCAAAATTGCCATCCCTGGTCTCTATATATTAAAAGGATTCAGAAAGTTAGTTATACCTTCAGAAAATGTCAAAAATACCCCTAATCAAATTAGATAATCATTATTCTTAAAATAAAATTAAAAAAGGGTTTAAATTGTAATTCAACAAAATTCAAAAAAAAAAAAAAAAAAAAACTACTAGAGAAACTTTTTTCCTAAAAATTAGAACACTCTATTTAAATATATGTTACGCATGTTTGATACTTAAAAAAAAAAAAAAAAAGAAAAAAAAAAGTAGCACACACTAAACTTAACAGTTTACTACTTTTCAAATCCTAAATTTTAGTTTCTTAAAAATTTCTTCTTGTGTAACCTCACTAACAATAAATAAATTCAAATTGAAAAATAATATTAAATTCAAAATAAAATAAAGAGTCTTAACGCACGAGATCTAGACCCAACAAACCCACGTTAAAAACCCCAAAAGAAATTCTAAATCCAATTTGCGTAGGTTGAAGAAGTCCCATTTGTTGTTGGGCGAAGATCGAATCATCAGCATATTACTTCTTTTGATTCTAGATATTTTTAATAATTTTGTCTTGGATTTGGGTAATGGCCGAAAGATGGGTGTGTGATGTTTTGATTAACTTTGGCTTTGGGGAAATAGAAGTGCCTTCAGTTCTCAACTCGCAGGTGAAGTTTTTCTCAAAAAAAAAAAAAAAAAATGCTCACAGTTGAACCCGTGTCAGTTTTGGGAAGAGAAACATAAATGTCAGCGAGCAACACTAGTTGTGGCGAGTGTACTCCGCAATGTTAAAATTTTGAGAGAAAATATTAAAACTGATGCACGAGTTTTTTTTTTTTTTTAGTCTTTATACATTTGCTGAAATATTAAAATAGGTACACTAATGAATGCTCTTATAATGTAAGTTATATATCACATTGAACCTCTTATTTTAGTTTATGAAGTACGTTAATTATCTGTCTTTTAAATAGGAAATAAGTGATCTATCCTGTGTATCGTTTTTTTTTTTTTTTAGGGGTGTGCTAGTTGATTTAATCAAAATATTTTATGTCAATTTAATTGTGCGAACTGCCAAGTCAATTAAACTGTACTCTAAATAACTTTTTTTAAACCTCTGAAATCCAAAAATGACCTAAATTAAAATTAAAATGAAAACAATGCATTTCTTTTTTATATTCTCTTAACGTCCAAAGGAAAATAAAAACACTTACAAACATGTTATTTTATTAAGTTGAATCAAGTAGTCCAATAATTTTGTGTTAAATACAAACTTAACAACTTCTTAGACTCAAATCAAAACATAGATTTTCACCCAAAAAAAAAACCTAATTTAAACCTTTATGTCTACGTATCATTCAATATGTACAATTTTACAATATGATATGATTTATACTATATGTATCAGTATTGCATACTTTTTTCACTTGATATGATACGTATTACGTACGTATGATACATACAACTATGGGCTAAACCACAAATACCTCACTTATGTGTCTATGAAAGCTAGGACTTCGAATTTTTCTTGAAGTTTTTTTATGAAACTGGCTTTTTGTGCTTATGAAACCAAATTTTTTGTTTGTTTTTTTATGAGAGAGGAAAGAAAGAAATAAAATATATATATATATATATATATATATATATATATATATATATATTATGGTTTTTGATTGTTTTTTATATTTTCAAACAATTTTTCCAATAAAAAATAGCTTTTGGCTTAGAGCATAGAATAGAATAGTTTTGTAGGGTTTGAGAAAAAAAAAAAAAAAACCATTTTTTCAATTTTATAATCAAGTAAATGAATAAATTAATTTTGTTAGGTTCTAAAGTTTAGAACAATTGGCAAATCGTGAACACAAACTTGTCTACATATAGATCTTAGAGTCTATATGATATATTAGACAATACTCAATGTGTTACAAGTCAGAATACAAGAAAAAAGAAGCTACAAGTTCAGGAATTTGAAACATGTCAAGTTCGACTGATCGAGAGAACAAGTTCAACCGATCAAAAGATGGGTTCTACAGAATTTAATTAAAGCCCAACGGCCTATTAAGCCCATCAAGGGATTAGGGTTTCAGATCTATTTCACATAGTATTTAAAAGAAACCTTAAGGTACATTTTGCTATGACTTTGGATGTGCACTTTTGAGATCTAAAAGGCACTGTGCCTTCTCATTTCAAAGGTACTATTGAATATCATTCTCATATCATTAGAACCAGTAGATCTAAAGTTACTGTTACAAGATCAACTATTACTGAAGATCTAAACCTTTGAGTGGGGAATCTCAAAGTCACAAACGTGGGTGTTTCTGATAAACAAATTCAAGATAGAAGAGTTTGTGGATTCAGAGCTGCACGTGGTTGTGTTAGTAAGTTCTACAAGAGGTAACTTTAGATTTAGGGAAAAATCTATTGTAAACTTCTATTCTATCATAGTGAATTTGTTTACCTTGAGGATAGCTAAGTTAAATCATTTCTAGGTTTTTAACTTGAAATAGTTGGTTTCATTGGTTTTCCTAAGTTGTCATATTATTATCTTCTTTACTTTTCCGTACTAAGTAATATGTTTACATGAGCTTAACCTAGATTTGAATAATTAACCTAACTACTTGACTAATTTATTAAGTTAAACTAGTTTATTTAAAAGGGATCTAAACAGAACAAACAAATAGCACGTCCCAATCCGGAGAATGGTGCACATGTAATGATCAAATAGCAGATACTGCAAAGCAATACTTCCAAGATCTGTTCACAACATCTAACCCTACAAACTATGATGGTGTCTTGAACTCGGTGGATCACCTTGTCAACCCAGAAATGAACAATACCTTACTCCAAAGGTATAGCCCAACAGAAGTGAAGCAAGTCCTATTCCAGATGCACCCATCAAAATCTCCCGGACGGATGGTATGTCCCCTTATATTTTTCAAAAACATTGGCACATAGTCGGTCATGATGTCACAAATGCAGTCCTTTTAGTTTTAAATTCCGGTCATATGCTGCACAAAATGAATTATAATCATATTGTATTAATCCCAAAAAATAATGAGCCAAAATAGATGTCTGATTTTAGACCAATAAGTTTGGCGAATGTGATCTCTAGAGTGGTGTCAAAAGTTCTAGCCAATAGATTGAAACATGTACTCCCCCTTGTAATATCTGATGCCCAAAGTGCTTTTGTACCTAACCGGCTCATTACTAACAATACTTCTGTAGCATATGAGTTGTTACACAGGATGAGAAACAGGAGAAAAGGCAAAACGGTTCGAATGGCTGTCAAGCTCGACATCAACAAAGCATATGACAGGGTGGAATGGGGCTTTTTACGACAAATGATGCTTAAACTGGGCTTTGACACTAGGTGGGTTGAGTTGGCAATGGAGAGAGTTACCACCGCAACATATTCAGTCCTAATCAATGGGGAACCACGTGGCTTCATCTCACCGTCTAGGGGTCTTAGACAAGGAGACTCACTCTCTTCATATTTGTTCCTGCTGTGTGCTGAAGGTCTATCTGCCATGATTAGAAAAGCTAAAGAGGGACACTCACTAAGGGGCATAAAATCTAGCAAACATGAGGTATGTATCTCCCATCTCTTGTTTGCTGATGATTGCCTTTTATTTTGCCAAGCCACTGTTGAGGAATGCCAAAGATTACTTCATATTTTGGAAACTTATGAAGCAGCTTTAGGCCAAGCAATTAATAGACAAAAAACATCCTTGTTCTTTAGAACAAATACCAAACCAGAGGTGAGAAGATCTATCCAACGAATGATGGGGGCTAGAATTATGTCCAATGGGGAGAAATACCTTGGGTTACCAATGGCTAGCGCAAAATCCAAGCTAAACACTTTGAAGGAGTTTCAAGAAAAAATAAACAAAAGGGTAATGGGGTGGAATGAGAAACTTATTTCAAAGGCAGGAGAGAGATTTTGATCAAGACCATGGCCCAAGCCATTCCAATTTACTCCATGTGTCTATTCAAACTACCAAAAGCCATATGCGACAAGATCAACTCGCTTTTGGCCAATTATTGTTGAGGTCAAACGAAGGATGAGAGGAAGATCCATTGGATAAATTGGCAAAAATTATGTACACAAAAGAAAAGGGGTGGAATGGGCTTTAGAGACATTGCAACTTTCAATTTGGCAATGCTAGCCAAGAAAGCATGGAGACTCATCCAACAAGATCATTCACTATTCTATAGGGTGTACAAGGCATGGTATTTCCCAAACTGTAGCTTCTTGATGGCAGGTCAAATCCATCTTATGTCTGGCGGTCTCTACTGGCAGCAAGTGATGTAATATGGGAAGGCTCATCTTGGAGAGTGGGAGATGGCCAACGGATTAAGGTAGTGTCACACAAATGGTTACCAAACACACCAATCTTCCTACATGAGCCCATGGGAGATTTGAAGGTGTGTGACTTGATAGATCGGAGTACAAGACAATGGGACCAAGGTAAAATAGCTGCTACCTTAACCCCAAGGACTTGTGCAGAAATCCTAGCCACCCCCCTCAATCAGCTAGACTCACAAGACTCCCTGATGTGGACTGCAAATAAGACCCATAGTTTCACTGTGAAATCAGCCTATCAGTTAGCCTTGCGACTGAAGACATCGGATAGGCCAGAGCACTCATTGGCACGAGCCCATAGTGCAACTTGGGGGAAAATATGGTAGCTCAAAGTCCCCCCAAAGATTCGGGCTTTTCTATGGAGAGCATGTAGCAATTGTCTGCCGACAAGGGACAACCTACGTAGGAAGAAGATACAAATTGAAGCAACTTGTGAGTTCTGTAGAAGTGAAACTGAAACAGTGGCGCGTGTACTCTGGACGTGCCCTTTTGCAAGAAATGTTTGGGCATTGGTCAAGGGTCGGATCCAGAAATGTAGCAATGACACTGAGGATTTCTTCCTCCTTTTTAAACACTTACAGTACGTGTTGGAAGGTGAAGATTTGGACAGGTGGGCGGCCACGTCATGGGCTATACGGAATTCAAGAAACAAGTTTTACTTTGATCACATTCAACTTGAGCCACGGTCTATACTGGAGAGAGCCACGAATCTGTTAACGGAGTACCTAGCTATCATTGCAGCAGGGACGGGGTAAAATATATGTAACACCACTCAAGGACTTGAGCTGGTTATCTGTTTTGGAAGTCAATGGGGATATGTCTGGGATGTTGACAGTATTCCGTAAGCCCAAACAAGTCACTTTGGCATTACCTGTATTAAGAGCATATTTGTTAATAAAATTTTCTACCATTCATTTCAAAAAAAAAAAAAAAAAAAGGGAAAGAGTATTGTTTTAAGAGAGTGAACAACGTTTCAAATGGCAATGGACGGAAGTAATAGAACGAACCAATGTCAAACTTAAAGAATTAAAATGACAAAAATTAAACTTAGAGCATTGATATATTAATTTATTAAACTTAAATCGTGTAAATTATATTAACTATAAACTTTATTGTCACATTCTACAAAACCATTTTTTTTTTTTTTATGTTACATTCCACATAAATTAAATCAGTAATTCCTCTTATTTAAAAAAAAAAAGTTATTCATCAACTTGTCACGGGCTTTCAATCATGGTCATTTTAGGTTCCCAATCACGTGTACCTTGTTAACCAGTTGGGCTTAGTGAAACATACTTAACAAAAAGTCCGGTCTTGTTACGCAACTAAAAATTCAAAATTCATACTAAAAACTTTAAAAAGTAGGTATAATAATTAGGTCTAGTGTCTAGTTACACTAAACCTATCTAAACATTAGACCCAATCCAAAATCCAAAAAAGGAAAAACCTCTTATAGTCGTAATTAGTAATTACTCATTAAAGCATAACACAATGGTCATAAAGAGTGAGTCCAAATCTTCTATCCCACTCTTCTTGTTCCACTATATATTCCACAAATAAAAACATGCCACGTGTCTATCTAATTTATTAAATGCTAAATTTACGCCTTCTATTATTTCAATTGCCTAAATATGATGGGTTATTTATTTATTTATTTTAGACAATTGAAATAATAGAAGGCATAAATTTAGCATTTAATAAATTAGATAGACAAGTGGCATATTTTTATTTGTGGAATATATAGTGGAGCAGGAAAAGTGAGACAGAAGATTTGGACTCATAAAGAGTAATATCTTTTGGTGTTTTATGTCAAGTGTCAACTTCTCATCCCCATTATTTATGTCTAAAAAAATAAAAATAAAAATAAAAAAGGGACTGCTTGTTAGTCATTGCAAAAGTTGTGATCATAGAAAAACTGTTATAAATATGTTGTTATGAGCTTTATAATACAGTATTATTGTATACTTTTTTTTTCTTTTTTCTTTTTTCTTTTTTAATAAGAAAAACTAAGGATCAAATCTCTTCCTCATTGTTATAATCATCAAATTTAAAAAATAAAATAAAAATAATTATCAATCTGTTATGGTTTGGCATAATTAAGAATTCAAGATTGTAACCCAAACCACCTTAGGCGTGATAATCACTCTACAGGTACAAAGTTCTTGTGAGGTGTAGGGGAGCAAGGGCTAGAGTTCAAGTCTCTAAGAAGAAGTTTCATAGACATATACACTTAGATTAGGCTATAGTAGAATTTATATCTTATCAAAAAAAGATTGTAACCCAAACTACTTTTTCAAGGAAATGAGTGAATGGCCTCCTAGAATTTCACTAACCAATGGAAAAAGTTTAGCCGTTGAACCATTTTGGAGTTCTCTTTTTCTAACCTAGTGTGTGATAATTGAAGAGACCATTTATTTATAGTTTTAGTCACATGAATTTTTTAAAAAATATACATTGATAGTCTTATAAATCTTAAACTAGTGAGTTAGAAATAATAGCTCTACACTAGTTTGGAGTTTTTTTTTTAATTTATTTATTTATTTCTTTTTTTGAGAAGACACTAGTTTGGGGTTAAAGTTTATAGGTTTTTTTTCTGCTTTCATAACCAACAGACCACTTTTTTTGGTTGTGACGTATCTGTAACTATTATTATATTTATAGTAATTTTAATTCATTAATAATTTTTTTCTTTAATTATATCAACTGCTTTAACTGTATAAATATTAATGAATTTATTTTCTTTGCTAAATTTATTTTTATCTTAGAATTGTGCTTTTACATATGAATGTTGTATTTATGAATTTATAAATGGTATTATTATTTTTGTTTTTTTTTTTTTTTTTGAGGAGTAAATTTATTCTATATTTTTTCTATTAGCCTTTTAAAAATCATGAAAATTTATATAAAAGTTGTTCAAATTTCTTTAATTATTTTTTGAGTAAATTTTTCTAGTATTTATTATTATTATTATTGTTGTTGTTGTTGTTGTTGTTGTTGTAGGGGTATTGGGTCCAGGAGCTCAGTATCTATGTATATCTTAGGCCCAAAGCCCAAGTCGAGGACTAGACGTCGTCCAAGAATGAGTAAGCATTATTAAGGGAGTCCGTGTTAGTAGATGAAGAGGTCGGTTTTGGTCATAATGGCACAAGAGGGTAGGCCAAGGACAAATGTCACCTCAGCTAACCAGAGCCGAGGTCTGAATAGGCGATCTGCCATCCAAGGGAACGTTCTAGGGAGTTCTATTGGTCCGAATAAGCATTGTAGAAACATAAGACAGAAGGGAATCCTAAAATATCTAAGGAGAAAGCTGCTACCACCGTATTAAATACTCTGCAGCTAACTCTCTAACCGCATTAATGTGGAGGTGATACTTGAACAGTGGTTTTCAGTCTTACAGGTACTACATGAAGACTTTAGGATGGTGCTGATGGGACAAGTATCAATACTGACCATCTAGCCAGCACGTAAAGGGTAGAGATGAAAGGGGAAGAGAGTATAAAAGAAGAAGGGAGCAATGGGAGAAGGGGATCAAGAGATTAGGAGAAAAACACTGTAGCATCAAGAACTGACTTTGTAATCAAACCTGAAAGAAATATATAAGAACTAATCTCCTCGGACTATGCCGAGGAAGATTTTCTTTAGTATAAACTTGTCTATTTTCATTCCCTTGTGATCTGAATCCACTTTGGCGCTTGTTTGATTCATTAAAGCCCAGTTTTTTCAACCCACTCTCTAAAAATTCATTGTTTCAGGCTTTTTGGGCCCAAATCCATTCACATTTTGGGTTAGGGACCCAAATCTGGTCCCTACAATGTATTTTAATTAATTATTAAATTGATTATGACATCATCATGGTCAAACCTCGGTTGGACCCCAGTCAAATCTTAAAAATCTTGAACCTTTTCATTTTACAGTTCTTCGAATGGTCCAAGTTTAAAAACTATGGCCATGCCATCATTTACATAATCCAATGACTACACACTTTGAGAAATGAATTTGTAAGTATTCATTTAATTTCGCATAATAAGATTAAATAGTAAGAAACTTGCACTTAGCCAAAAAAAAAAGAAAAAATAATAGTAATAACAAGCTTTACAAGCTCTTAAGCCATCTAAATTCCATAGTTGTAGTACAGTATGGACCGAATAGGACCAAAATGACCCGATAGGATCAACGTGGACAGAATATGACCAAAGTGAACTAAATAGGACCGAATGAACTCAATAGGACCAAAGTGGACAGTATGGACTAAATAGGACCAAGTAGGACCAAATAGGATTAAATGGGACCGAAATGGACCGAATAGGACCAATAGGAACTGAGAAGGATGAAAGTGGACGTAATAGGACTAAATAATACCAAAGTGGAAAACATAGACTAAAAAGAATTAAAGTGGACCGAATAGGACCAAAGTGGAAAACATGGACTAAAAAGAACTAAAGTGGACCGAATAGGACCAATGTGGACCGACAAGGACCAAAGTGGACCGAATAGAACCAATGTAGACCGAATAGGACCGAAGTGGACCGAATAGGACCAAAGTGACCCAATAGGACTGAAGTGGACAGAATAGGACAAAATAGGACCAAAGTGGATCAAATAAGACCATATAGACCCAATTGGACCAAAATGGATAGTATGGACCGAATAGGACCAAATGGGACTAACATGAACCAAATAGGATGTAAGTGGGCATAATAGGACTGATTAAGACAAATTGGACTGGATAGAACCAATATGGACTGAAAAGGACCGAAGTGAACTTAATAGGATCAAAGTGGATCGAATAGGACCAAAGTGAACAAATAGAACCGAAGTGGACATATTAGGACCAAAGCAGACCGAAACTTGCTTAAATTCTTATGAAACTTCTTAGCCTCTTTCTTCAAGAGTTTGACATTTGAAATATTAACAACACCTATAGATTCATGTAACATGGCATCATAATCATGTGGATAAACACTCATAGAGGCATTTTCACAAACACATGGCATGTTACAATCAACAAAATCCATAGAAGCATATAAAGCATTATCTATGGCAAAATACACAAGGGGCAAGGATCACACTTAGGTAATGAAACCAAACAAAGTTTACCCGCTCTGATACCAATTAAAAGCTCAAAATTGTATAAAAACACAAGAGATTGTTTAGACCCCTAATTAAAAATTACGGCTAGATTGCTTTTACTCTAACTTATCTAAGTGCAAAACAAGAGTAAATGAAGCGCAGTAAGCCGATAACTACTCTAGTGTATAAATATGATTAACAAACAATATACATAAAGCACAAGAGTAAGAGAAGAGAGAATGCAAACACAAGATAACAAACTGAAGAACTCGATGAAAAACCTCTCCGCCGCCTTCCAAGCGGTAATCGATCCATTAGACAATTAGTTAGGATACATGGGTTAATAAGAGACCCTCCAAACCTAATCTACACAATGTACCTAAGCCCTCCAAGCTCCTACTCCAACAAGGCTACTCGGAACCGTGTCTTGTCTAGTTTTCTGGATCCCGCAATACTTCTGATTGCATCCGCCAAGCCTCACCGGCCTCTTTTTGCAAATCTATAAAGCTTCCCAAGCTCCAAAACACTCTCTATACTCTGAAAATGTGTGGGTTGTATTTGGGTACAAATCTCCACTCAATGTATGTCAATGGGAGAGGGAATGAGAAGAGGCTAGAATAATTTTCTCACTAAGGATGAGTAGCTCTCTCTCTAAAAGATGGGTGTGTGTGTGTTGTAGAAAACCTATCTAGGATTTTTCTTTCTAAATGGCCTCATTTACATTTGTGGGTAATGAGGGTATATATAGTATGGGTGAAGGGTAAGAAAGTCACTCTAAAAAATCCTCTAGGCAGAATGTTTCGTGATTACCTCGCGGGAAGGCCTTACGCGTGAGACACTCGCGAAACTGACAGTCTGACATGACTCTTCAGCTTCCAGTCATGTGCTTCTCACATGGCTACTTCGCGGGTTAGCTTCTCGCGAGCTTCTCGTGAAATCCACTTGATCTTCAATTAAGCTTGAGTCTTCACCAACTTAATACTAAACCCAATACAATAAAATCCCACAAAATACAAGGAATAAAATTAAAGCAAATATAACACATTTTGTCATGGAATAAAGCTAACATAAAACATAGTTGTAAATCACAACTTTACAAAGACAAATTGGACCGAATAGGATTGAAGTAGACAAAATGGACTGAATAGGATCGAAGTGGACCAATGTGGACCAAAAAGGGTAGAAGTGGACATAATAGAACCAATGCGGACCGAATAGGACCAAAGTGAACTTAATATGACCGAAGTGGACCGAATTGGACCAAAGTGACCCAACAGGACCGAAGTGGACAGAATATGACCGAATAAAACCAAAATGGACTGAACCGACCCAAGAGGACGAAAGTGGACAGTATGGATCAAATGGGACCGAAATGGATTAAATAGTACTAATGTGGACCGAATAGGATAGAAGTGGACATAATAGGACCGAATAAAACAAATTTGACCAAATAGGACCAAAGTGGACAAAATGTATGGAATAGGACCAAAGTTGACCGAATAGGACCAATGTAGTTTGAAAAGGAACGAAGTGGACCGAATAGAAACAATGTGGACAAAATAAGGCTAAAGTGGATTAAATAGGACCAAATTGTATAAATTGGACCAAATAGGAACTAAGTGGACAAAATAGACTAAATAGGATTGAAGATATAGTAATTGTTTTATATTCGGAGTATTTTTTATTTACTTATTTGTTTTATATCCTCCCTTCAGATTCAAAATAAAGAAGATTAGATTTGAAAAAAGAAAAAACCGTGAGGTTAAAGAATGAACCTAGTAGTTTTTTTTTTTTTTTTTTTTGAAAAATAAAAATTTAGGACAAAATAGTTGGCTTTTTAGGATAGAGATATTTTATACATCTAAAAGTCGGAGTCCAAACAAGAAAAGTCCCTTAAATAGTAGTATAAATTCAAACTCCATAGTAGAAATAGTTGTCGCTTCTTTCTTAATTGAATATAAATCCAAACCAGAGGTGAAATTTCTATTTTGCACCATCTAGTCCTAGCATGCCACATCAGCATACTAAAAATTATTGAATAGGTAGTGCCACATACAATCACAACTCATCAAAATTCATATAAATTCTCTTTCTTTTAGATTGGACAACAACCATCTTCTCCAACTTTACCTCTCACCTGTTGCCCCACCGTCCTTAGTGGTGGCTTTTTTAGATTTGGGTTGTGCATAACCGATGTTCTCGTCATTTAACTTATGCTTTCTTGTGGAAAATATGCATAATACACTAGATCTAAAATAATTTCTTCACATGCAATAGAAATGAGAAGTTGAGAGGTGGTGAGGGAGAGAGGAAAAACTCGTTTTTGTCAATGTTTTCACCCTAAGACGCTACAAAAAACTTTAGTTATTTTAACCTTCTTTTATCGAGGGTTTACTAAAATCTGTTGATGCAATCTATAAATACAAATGCGGCCGGCTATATTACTCAACTTTATTTTAAAAGTTATTTGGTCCCTCAAAATAATAAAATCACCCTTGAAATAAATGTGAAAAAAAAAAAAACGCAGCAGTTTTTTCAGCCCACAACCCTTGATAAAAAATTACAAATTTTGCACCCCTTGAAAAAAGCCCACAACAAAATTTTCATCCCTTGAAAAAACCCACAACAAAATTTAAAAGCCCAAAATGTAACCAACAAACACATTGAGCTCTTATCACCATGGTTTTAAAAACCGAACTGGACATCAAACTGTTTTTTTGAAAATTTTTGGTTCAACCCCAGTTTTTACCCTGTTTTTGACCGATTTTCTGGTTTTTGACCAGTTTTGTTGGTTTTAACCGGACCAGACGACCTCTCGGTTCCCGGTTGAACCAGCCGGTCCGGTCTGGTTTTTAAAACAATGCTTATCACTTTCTCACTGAAAGCCTGAAACTGAGAAAGCATAGAAATCTCACAGAGCTCATGGAAATCTCATAGAGCTCAACGATCATGGAGATCTCATAGAGCTCGACGATCATCGATTAGGTACGTAATCACATAGCTCCGATTAGGCATGAGTTCATCTCGGTATTTATGACTCTTCATCGTTGTGTTTCTCAGCTCCGATTAGGTACGAATCACAAACCCTAATTTCGTCTTTGATTTTTTTTGTTTACCCACACTTTTTCATCGATTTCCCCATGATTTTCGTTTCACATTTCTCATAAAACTGAGCTCATCATCGATTTCCCTATTTCGATTTCTAATTTATCATTCACTTTAGAATCTCACTGTAACGTAATCGTTTTCCTCAGGTTATAGCACAGAAGGAAGCTAAAATCACTAAGCAAGACTCGCTTCTTCTGGTAATCATCATCAGATTTCCAATTTTTCTGTCTTTCAACTTCAATTATGAACAATCGCATTTGCATTTCTTTAGCAGAAATTTACATTTGAGCATATTTTCCTTGTTTATGTGATCAGATTCAATTTTCTTTTAGAAAATCCATAGAATTATTTTTCGTTACTTCATACTCTGTTTCGAGTACTCCATGTAAAATTTGGTTCAAACAAATGGAAATTATTTCTCATTTAATTTTTTGCTAGATCTTAGAGATTTTAGATTGAGAAATTTAATGGTTGTGTTATGCTAATTGAAATTTGAAACAGACGAGGAATTTGCTCCGAATTGCTATATTCAATATTAGTTACATTAGGGGCTTGTATATCAAAGAAATTTAGTAAGCTTCTTGTATTTTTTAGTTGTCATGTCTATGACCACAAGTTTCATCATTTGCACTGTATATGTGTGCAGTTTTTGTGTTTAATGTATGGTGTGTGTGATTGTTGCAGTCGGTTGATTGAGGGTGAGGTTGGTTGGGTATGGAAGAGATGGTTATGTGCTGTGGGGGATATTTTTGGTGAGTGGGAAGAAAAAGAGGGAAAAAAAATGAAGTCTAAGTTCATATAGCATGACAAGGAAATCTGGAGGTCTTGGCATAAATGACGTAGACTGGGTTTTGGAGCTTTTGGTTATAGGTTTGCTGGGTTTGTGATTGGGTGTTACCATGGGATTATGGGAATGTTAGGTTCATAGGTCCCAGCTTTGGGTTGTGGAAATTGAGAGGGAGATTACTGATAGTGGAGGTTAGTGGTAAGGGGATGAAACAATGGGGGGTTTATTTATTTTGATTGGGTTCATCCACAGCGTGAATTGGGTTTATTTGTCTTTCAAAGTGAATTATTGGTTTGGTTTTATAAAATTTTGAGTGTAATTTGACTGTAATGGAAATTTGATGGTGGGTTTAGTTCTTTTTAAATTAAATGCATACCTAGTGAGAACCCTGTTCTCTAAGCTGATGTTGCAATTAGAGTGATGCTGTCTTCTAAAGTGATGTGGAAAGATTGTATAAATACTGTTAACTGCTGCCCGAAATGCAACTCATTTATAATAATTTCTCGAACAAAATGGATCTTTTTTAATCTTCATGGGGCATCCTAGTATCCTACCCTTCTTTCTTTTATTGTTTTTTAGTTTTGTTGATTAAAAGGTTAGAGTAATTGAATGTTCAATATGTGTATAAACCCCAATTACAAAAATATCAATTCAAGCTTAATATTAAACAATTAACGTGCGGAACATGAACATAAGCCAAACACAGAATTGATAAACAATCTAAGACCAATATAAACACATCCACAACAGAAAATAAATGGAAAAGATAAAGGGAAAGAAGATGCAAACACACGGATAACACACAATGTGTTATCGAAGACGAAACCGAAGCCCTCAGCGTAAAACCTCTCCACTGCCCTCCAAGCGGTCAATAATCCACTAAAGAATGTAGTTGGGATACATGAATAGCAGAAGACCCTCCAAGCCTAATCTACCTAATGTACCTAAGCCCTCCAAGCTTCTTGCTCCAACGAGGTTACGCCGAATCTATTTCTTCTTTAGCTTACTGGATTCCGCTATCAACCATAGCATCAACCAATGTATATTGGTTCCTTCCTAACTGCTTCCTAAAGCACCAAATAAACCTTCTCACGGATATGGGTATGGTGAGAAAAGGATTTGGCTAAGGACCTCTCAAGGATGTAACAATAGAGAGGAAGAGAGTAGAGGAATTTGAAGAGTCTCTTAGGTAAAGATTGTGGATGAATCAATCTTGTTTTCTCTAGGGTTTCTCTCACAAAATTCTCTCTGGAAGCTCTCTCCATTACGTGGGTATAAGGGTCTATATATAGTAGGGTGAGAAAGGAATGCAAAGAGTCAGTTTTTCTCAAACAGAGCTGGTTAGCGGCTTGGCCTCGCGACTGGTCTGAGTCGCGAGTTCCAGCCGCGAGGTAACAACCTGGCCAGCTTAGGACTTTTGTCCTGTAGTGCACCAGCTGGCATAACGCTTCAGCTTCCCGCATGCTTGGCACGTGACTCTCATCTGGCGGCTTGCACCTGCGAGTTCCAGTTGCAAGTCCCTGCTTCTTTGCACATTGAGGAATATTTCTTCACACTCTCTCACACACTACCCTTACAATAATCCCACATAAATACAGGGTTACTAAATGTTAAAATACAAGAAAATTTGGCATGGAATAAAGCCAACAAGATGGTTGATTAAATTCAACCTTACAATCTCCCCCTTTGGCTATTCCGTGACAAAACCCTACAACAGACTCTAGACTTAACGCGTGAGTTGGGAACAGTTGAACAAAACTCACTCACACCTAACTCTAGATTCTGAAACGCTCTTGAAATATATGAACAAGTATCTCCTGAAACACAACAACACAGCAATATCATTGTATGCAGAAAAACTTAAAATGCATATGGAGCAAGCATAATATGATCAAGCAAAAATGGACTTAAGCAATAAAGCAATAAATCATGGATTGACCAAAAACACACAATCACTGTACAATAGTGATCACAATGCTCATTCACACAAGGAATGAACATCCAGACATGCAAGCTAATAAGCTTATATGCAAAGTATCATTTGCATGTCCAACACTTAACCAATGCATACAAACATATATGCATCTAGGAACAATCCTATAAGGGCACAAGAGTGATGTACTGAAGTAAAACGCATGACATTTAACATCAAGTACTAAAGCCACAAAGCATGGGTACAAAGCATAAAGGCATACAAAATGCATGGAAACAAACCCTTAAAACTTACATAAGCAACATGGGTACAAATGAACCATAACAAAGTACTAAACTGAATAACATCAACAATATATAAATAAAAACCAAAGTATTTGAACTGTATTCACACAAATAGATATAAACAAAACACATATAAACATGAAACATAAGTTTTGTTAGGCTATCTACAAAAGTATGTAAAATGAAATGTATGTCAACTTCCTGAGTACACAACTCCCCCTTTCAGTATAAACATCTTCTCCTTCCTGTGACGCTCTCCCCCTTACTGTATGCTATCGCTCTCCCCCTTTTTGTCATGAATAGCTAAAGGCTCTCTTCTAACTTTTGCTGAATAGCATCAAACTGTGTTTCAATGGCCGTGAGACGCACTTGAATTTGGTTGTTAGTTGTGTAGATAAACCGTTGTAGTTCAGAGATTCGATCAACCACATTTTCAATCAAATGACTTTGCCTGGGCATTTGAAATCCAGGGGGAATAGATGGAGCACTAGTTGATTGCACAGGTGTAGCTGAACTTTGACCAGATGGAGTGACTGGTTCACTCTTATGTGCTTTAGAGGAGTGGCTCTTACTTGCTTGAAGAGTGTATAAGGATATTGATCGAGGACGAGGCATAATTTTTCCATCTGATGGAGGACTAACACCTTCATGAAGGATGATCTTCATAATGAGACTACAGAATGGAAGATTTGTTCGTGCTGCTGATCGAGCCGCTGTTTTCCCAATGATCTGAAATATGTGGGCACAGATGTCAATCGGAGCACCAGAAATGAGGTCACACAGGAATTTAGTCCTTCCAAACTAATGAAAGTAGTGTTTGACAAAGGGTAGAGGTTGGAGAACATGATCAGCTTTAGAGTTGTCAGTTCAGGTGAAAACTGTGCAGTGCCTATAGACGATCCTGTGCTTCCCACTTCATGTTCATTTCCAAGAACTTGAAGAATATCCTGTGCCTGAAGTACTCTGTCATCATACGGAGTTCAATCCACATTTTTTGGTCTTGTGATGCGAAGAACCTTAGCAATGTAGTCGACATTGATGGAAAATTCTGTTCTTCATACCCAGCATTTCAACTCTACCCTTGTGTATCTGGCATTGGAGTAGAATTCTTTAACCAATTCTTCAATTGGATCCACAAAGTTACCAAAAAGGTCAGCCCAATCTCTTTCTTTAAAAATCTTAGGGATAAATGTTGTCCCCAGGGTATCAAACTTGACAACTCGTTCCACAATGGGAGGAGCCTTTCTAAAAATGTCTATGTATGTCTTAGAATTAAGAGGTGTCTTAAATCTTTCAATGGTAGATTCTCTAGATGACTGAGATGAAAGACGTGTCCGTTTAGCAACCGGGGTTGACGGGTCATCGGTTACAATGTCTTTGCCTTTAGAGGAACGACGAGTCATCTGCAAAAGAACAGACACACAGCAAAGAACCAAATGCAATACCACAGGGTACCAACATCAACTTGATTAGATTCAGATAAGAATGTGAATCAAAGAGATTTCACTCAATCACAAAATATGAACCAGGTCATCATTAAGAAATCATAAACAACAGTAAAGTATTGTAAGAATCAAGTGAACAAAAATGGTGATTGTTCAAATACAACTCAGTGTCAAGTGAACACTGAATATCACACAGTCACACACTGATATTGTGACACAAACTCAAAGCAATGCTAGCCACACAATCCAAAAACTCAACCATACTGAAATACCCAAACCACATTCAGAGAAAAAATACAGAAAACCCCAAACCCATATGCCAATGAGTATAGACTATATCAAATATCTATGCTCAGAACATTTACTAGCACAATGATTGCAAAATCATGATACTATAACATATTCAGCAACAAGAGTAATCAACCCCAATCAATGAAACCCAGCAATTTAAGCAAACCCATGTTCGAACAAAATATTTTGTAGATCATAGTTGCAACTCACAAATCAAGAAAATAAGGATCAAATCAGTGAGTTTGAAGTGAGATAGAAAAAAAAACTCATACCTTTTTCTTGAAGATTTGAGAAGATATGATGCAAAAATGGTGGGTTTTTGAAGAGATACACGGAGTATTTCAGAGAGAGAAATGGGGAAGACAATGAACAGTCACAAAAGTATGAGGGAAAAACTGACAAGTTTTTGAAAACTGACTTTAAAACGCAAAACACACGTTTTTTCGCAACTGGATCAAGTCGCCAGTAAGTCGCCAGGGTAAGCTGCAAGACACTATGAAACCAAGATTCTTGAAAAATTTTCTAAGTATTTTTCACGACTGGAAGGTCTACCCGCGATAGAGTCGCGAGGTGAGCCACGAAAATCTCTGTGTAACCTCGTGACTGGACCTTCCACTTGCGAACAAGTCGCCACGCTGAGTTGCGAAAGTCACAAAAATACAAGTTTTAAAAAATTTTCTAAGTACTTTTCGCGACTAGGACATTGACTCGCCAGTGAGTCGCATAAAATCTCGGAGTGGACTCGCAACTTGGCCATGCGACTAGGCTAACCCGCGATTGAGTCTTCAAAACAGGGCAAGACAGTTTTTGAAATTTTGACATTTTTGCAAAAACAAAATACTTTCCAAAAACAACTAAAAATACTCAAAAATCTTTTTTCTGTTTGATCAACAAAGATTGAGCATGTGAAAATACATTTAATCAAGTACAATCACACAAATGAATATGGCATTCATTGAACATAGACTTGTGTGTTGTGTGTGGATGTAAAAAATGAGATAGTCCTTAGTCCAATGTGAAGCTTCAATGATCAATTCAATCAAGGCATACACAACTAGCACTAGATAATGTGACTTATCTCAATTATAGAAATATGCATATATGACCTCCCACATAAACTTGATTACAATACTTTGAAGCTTTTCATTTGGCTCCATATTCAACATTCCATTTGCACTTTGTGAATAAAGAAAATCTCAGTGTGAGATTGATGCTTGAAATTTTGATATTTCAATTTATGAGTTAGCCTTTGGCTATGTGGGCATCATACATTTTATTTTGGTTGCTTTCTCTTTTTCCTAGTCAAATACTAGTATGTGCGATAGGCTTATGTAACTCAATATCTCTTTTCATTTGGAGATTTACATTGGGCGAGCTCTTTTAAGAAAAAAAAATAAATAAATAAAGAATGGGAAGAGATATAGGCATAAGTCTATGCATGTCTCAAGATCAACAAAACCATTCACTAATCATTCATGACAAGGTTGAAGATCTATTTACAACAATCACATAGATTTCAAAATTTCTCCCACAATGATATGAGTGTATAGGAAACAAGCTAAGCTCGTAGATGCACAAAGCCATTAGTACAAAGGTACGAGGCAAAACATGCTTTGAGACAAAACTCAACAAAGTCGATCAAACTTTTTGGATTTTCTACTTTTAATGTGTTTTTGGATTTTTGACACACATGAAGAAAAAGATTGATCAAAAGTGATAATGTATAAACATTTTAAACAAAACTCACAAACAAAATTTTCAACTCAAACTCGCAAGAAGCATACAACCAAGCATATTCACAAATCATGGGAAGAATTAATGCATGGACATGTTGTAATGCTTATGCATAAGTACCCTTCGACACCCACACGTCACGTGTGTACCCTTCGACACCCACACGTCACGTGTGTTTGGGGTGATATCCTTGACGAATCGGGTATGTGAGTTAGGACTTTCAAACCTTCGTGTGAAGCTTTCCAAGCAATTTGTGAAGACACCGATCATCTTCATTACGTCCGTCATTCCGGGATCACCGTTTTGACTTCTCGGTTGCTCACCACCCCAAGACCTCTTGTCATTCCTTCTTCCTCGTGACCGAGGTGCGCTTGCATTGTTCAATGCTCTCAACTTTTGGCAGTTAGGTCTGGTATGTCCTTGCAATCCGCAATAGTGACAAACATAATTCGCTCCAGGACCCCGTTGTGATCTTGGGAGAGATCTTCCTCTAGCTTCAAATCTGGCTTCTGATTGATTACGGGACTTATTAACCACCCGTTGATCAGCCAACTTCTTCTTCTTCTCAACCATAACATTCTCAGGAATAGACTCTTTCACAACCGTCTTTGCGGCCTTCACAAACTTCACTTCCTTTGTGACATGGGCCGATGAGCTACTCCCTCCGGTATAACCCAAACCAGACTTATCTGAGAAATGTTTTTGAGGTGAGATAACATCTTCCAGCTTCTTAGAGGACACCCTTTCTATATTGGCTTGTGCTTGCACTACCTCTTGCTCAAGAAATCTTACTTTCGTATAAGCTTCAGATAGCTCACCATTTAGTGTCTCAATTTCACACTTTACCTCCTTATATCTGACCAGGAGACCCCGATAGTCCTCCTCAGCTTTTTTCATCTTCTTCACAGCTGCCTTCGCCACCCTTGTATACTCTCCCGATTTCTCAAGAAGTAAGGCGTAATTCTCTTGAAGGTTGGCTGTATCTTTCTCCTCTTCAGCATCTGATTCCTCAACAATCCCTAAGGATTCTTCATTACTGTGTTCTCCAAGTTTTTCCACAAGTTGATTCAGCTCTTCCGAGGACTCAACATGGTCAATCGCCATAAATGCGGAGTAATTTCCTTCTCCGTCATAGCTATCCTCTGAGTCAGAATTTGATGAGTCCGAGTCACTCAGAGTAATGGCATAGACCTTGCCCTTCGACTTCAAGTAGTTGGGACATTCCTTTTTGAAGTGTCCGTGTCCATTACACTCGAAGCACGTAATTCCTTGTAAGGATTGGGAATCTCTACTTTCTTTCCTTTTGAATTCTTTCTTATCCTTCTCAGAACTTTGAAATTTCCCTCTGTTACTGGATTTCCCATTGTTCTTGAGCTTTAAGAACTTCCGAAAATTTTTTACAAGATATGCCACATCTTTATCCACAGCATCTTCCTTCGAAGAGTCATGAGATACTACTCTCTTATCAATTTTTTTAAGAGCAAGGGATTTGCTCTTCTTCTGTGTAGGCAGAGACAACTCATACATTTGCAGAGAACTAACCAGCTCTTGAACCTTAATATCGTCAAGATCCTTGCTCTCTTCAATGGCTGTTACTTTGGCACGGAAACTTTCTGGTAGTGACTGAAGGATCTTCCTTACTATTTTTGAGTCCTCCGTCTTTTCCCACAAATTGAATTTTCCAACAACTACTTCATTCAACTTACTATAAAACGAATCAAAAGACTCATCCTCACTCATCTTTAGCTCCTCAAAGCGAGTGGTCAACATCTGAAGTTTAGTGTCCTCACTTTCTTAGTCCCTTCATACGTTGTCTCCAGAATCTCCCATGCTTCCTTAGCAATGGTGATATGTGAAATCCGGTGAAATTCTTCTAGAGAGACACCCCAGAAAATAGCATTCAAGGCTTTGCTATTTGCATTAGCCGCCGCAAGAGCAGCCTTATCCCAAGTGGACTTGGCAACCTCCGGCGTTGTCCAACCTACTTCAACTGCATCCCACACAGCATCATCAATAGAACACAAAAACGCCCTTATATGGATTTTCTAGAAAGCATAATTATTACCATAAAAAAATGGTGGTACATTAAGAGATTGAGACCTATCCATCTCAAAGGGGGTCAGGGATCACACTTAGGTATTTGAACCACAATAAGTGTACCTGCTCTGATACCAATTGAATGTTCAATATGTGTATAAAAACACAATGAATGTTTAGACCCCAATTACAAAAATATCAATTCAAGCTTAATATCAAATGATTAACGTGCGGAACATGAACATAAGCCAAACACAGAATTGATAAACAATCTAAGCCAAATATAAACACATCCACAATAGAAAATAAATTGCAAAGATAAAGGGAAAGAAGATGCAAACACATGGACAACACACGATGTGTTATCGAAGAGGAAACCGAATCCCTTGGCGTAAAACCTCTCTGCCGCCCTCCAAACGGTCAATAATCCACTAAAGAATGTAGTTAGGATGCATGAACAGCAGAAGACCCTCTAAGCTTAATGTACCTAAGCCCTCCAAGCTTCTTGCTCCAACGAGGTTACGCCGAACCTATTTCTTCTTTAGCTTATCGGATTTCGCTATCAACCATAGCATCAACCAATGTATATTGGTTCCTTCTTAACTGCTTCTCAAAGCACCAAATAAACCTTCTCACGGATATGTGTATGGTGAGAAAATGATTTGGCTAAGGACCTCTCAAGGATGTAACAATGGAGAGGAAGAGAGTACTCCCGGACCGCTCAATGAACCGTAAAAGAGAGAGGTTCAAGGTTTTTAAAGTTGGACCGAGGTCGAACCGTGATGACGTCATAATTAATTTAATAATTATTTAAAATATAAATAAATATATTAAATTAGTAAAAATTGAAAAATTACATAAAAATCCAAATAAATATAGAGATCTAATAGAAATTTCACATTAAATTAATTTATGAAACCCAATAAAAAATTTAATAAACATTTTCCCATGAAATTAATTTTTTTTTTAAAAGAGCAGTAACTTAAATGGTGGGAGACATTAGCGTGTATAATGTTATATATCTTTTTTTACTGTAAATGCTTATAATATTGTGTATTTGTTTAATCTTATAGTGTAAATCTTACATTGGTCGGACAATCTTATAATGTAAAGCAATAAATAAATTTAATAAATATGTAAGAATTGGTGGGTTTGTACTTTGTAGAATTAAGAATGATACTAATCACTGAATAAATTAACTAAGAAACAAGTCAACAACACGTTGGAGGTCCAAAACTTCTTTTTGAATCTCGTATGGCGTGCAAGCTTTAAGTAAAAAAAAAAAATTCCAAAATTTCACAACCACAAGTCACTGTCTGGTACCCACGTGAAGAGCTTTCAAATCTCACTTTTATCTCTTTTCTCATTAGACATCATCTTCTCAGATCCTTCTTTTCTCTCTTGAAAGTTGAAACACGGCTAGTTCAAATCTCAGTTTTTCATTTTTTGCCAGCCGCACGGTAGCCTTTCAGCTTTTGCCAGTCACATGGTAGCCATCAACAGCCAGCAAAGGGTCTACTCCGCATCAAAACGACTGGGCCCTTTCTTTTAATCCTTTTTCTCATCGTCATCTTTCATCTTCTTCCTCTTCTTCTGTTCTTCGTCTTCTTTTTTTTTTCTTTTTTCTTTTTTTTTTTTCCTTTTAAAAGAGCTTAGGCCTGAACCGTGAAAACCGTGAAACCCGTTCACGGTTCTCAAACCCGGGCGGTTCAACCGAGGTTCGCACGGTCTACTGGATTTTTTGTGTAGAACGGGTTTTGGAAGTTAAAGAACCGTCTCAAGGAGCGGTTCCCGGTTATCCGGTCGGACCGTACGGTCCGGTCCGGATTTAAAAACCATAGAGAGTAGAAGAATTTGAAGAGTCTCTTAGGTAAAAATTGTGGATGAATCAATTTTGTTTTTTCTAGGATTTCTCTCACTAAATTCTCTCTGGAATCTCTCAATTTCGTGGGTATAAAGGTCTATATATAGTACGATGAGAAAGGAACGCGAAGAGTCAATTTTTTCCAAACAGGGCTGGTTGGCGGCTTGGCCTCGCGACTAGTCTGAGTCGCGAGTTCCAGCCGCGAGGTAACGGCTTGGCCAGCCTGGGACTTTTGTCCTGTAGTGCACCAGCTGGCATAACGCTTCAGCTTCCTGCATGCTTGGCACGTGACTCTCATCTGGCGGCTACGAAATAAAGCCAATAAGATGGTTGATTAAATTTAACCTTATAATAACCTATAGTTTGTTGTTTTTTATGGGTTCTTAGCACACTGCCGTGTACAGTCAGCTTATATGCAAATTATCTTATATAATTTTCATGTGTACAGTCAGCTCTCCCTCCTGAGCAGCTAGCTTGGTGTGGATAAGACAATGTGTTACTTTTAATCTAATACTTGTTTGGAGATTCCATGAATCTAGAGCGCTCATGTGCTTTGATAAAGGGGCAAGAGATCAAGATGAGATACAATATAGTATTTTTAATTTCTTATCCTTGATGGTATCTTTACAATTATAACTAACTTATGTTGTGTGAATAATATTTAACAGTGTGACAATTACTCGTTCACGGAATGAAACTTCAATTCCTCGGAAACATGGGCCTGCTATTGCTGGTTATGAGTCGGTATGGTTATTAAGTTATAGGAAATTATTATCTCTTATTTCAAGGCCTTTATCTCCAATATTTCATTTCAGCAATTTGACTGAGAATCTTTCTTTGGGTGTTTAATCAATATGTGGGTGTTTTATCAATATGTTTTAGGCTTTCTTGAAGCATTTTGATTTTGATGTTGTCCGCTGTGCTGTGATTGCAAGTCCTGGTTTCACAAAGGTCTGGTGTAGGTCTTATGATCTTTCCTTTTAAGTATAAACGACATATGTTTGGAGTATATAGGTTTACATTTTTTTCCCCTGATTGGTGCCTCCAAATATGTTTCAGGATCAGTTTCATCGTCACTTATTGTTGGAGGCAGAAAGAAGACAGCTGAGACCTATTATCGAGAACAAGTCACAGATAGTTCTTATGCATACAACATCAGGATACAAGTATGGTTGCTATCTTTTTTGCTTCTGGGGCTAAAGTTTTTAGAATGGTAAAGGAGATAGTCTGTGATAGTAACTAACAGTGAGATAGAATGGTTCTAAAGATAGTAGGTTTGAAGATCAACTCAAGCTAGTCACTGTTTTAGTACTATTGGATAAATTTCGAATGACTTGTTGAGCTGTTTATGTGGATAGAATAGATAGGTACTAGTTTGTTTTTGCAATCCTTATCTTGAAAAATCTTTGAAAATATCCTTAGTCCCAAATTCATATTCCATCATCTAAGATAACAGAACAGTCTCTGATCAAATAACTCGAGCTGACTTATATGCGTGTCGTTTCATTATAATTTGTTTAGAACTTTCTTTCAGTTATGGATACACTCATTTCTTGTTTGATTTTTCTTTCAGTTATGGTCCTTATGGACCAGAAGTATGTATTCCTTTTATTTCCATATTACATTACATTACAGGACCATGGAACTGGAACTGTACTTAGTTTTGAGATCAAGTTTTTTATGATCAATTTATTTATATTTGTCCTGATGCTTCTTCTTTTTTTTCGTGTTAATCCATAATAAAAATTATTTTACTAAGATGAGCAGTTCAACGTCATGAAAATCCAGCAGAATAATTGTATTTTTACAGTCTCTGTAGTCAACTGGAACTTTTTTTTCCCTCACTAGTGCAGATGGTTTTAATATGTGTGACTTGTTGTGATTGGTTTACCATTTTTGCAAGCTCTGAAAAAAAAAAAAAGTAGTTGTGTCCCAATCACTCTCTTGCTGTGGAATCCACCTTCATGTCTATTTAAAATCTTAATACTTGATTATCAAAAAGAAAGAAGAGAAAAAAAACTTAATACTCAATAGTAGCCTTGCAAATGGTCTTTTAGCCGTGGTACTTCTCAGCCATTTTGAGAGGTGGAATTCTCGGGATTGGTCAATCATGGGTGGTGATCTGTGGAGTTGGCTATCTGATATTTACAATGTGGACTTAAGAAACATTGACTAGATTGGCTGAAGTTTTGGATGACATTACTGTGAGATGTTTGATGGGAAATCTACTTATGAGGTTCTCATTCACAAAGTTCCAATTTTGTGACATTATTTACTTTTTGGCTTTAAATTGATGAGACTCTTGGCCTACTTCATATTCGGAGTGTATAATGAGTTGTTTTGTGAAACCGCTTATACAGAGTGACATCAATCCAGTGGTTCTCCTCCATTGCTTTGACAGGTTTGAAATTTGCTTGCTTGGTTAATATTGATCAGGTTAATCTGACTTTTAGATGAGAGTTTACGTGAATAGGAGTTTCTCTTTTCATGTTAAAATTCTTTTCTTTTGGGGTTTCTGTTGGGTGTGGGATTGGAATATCCTTTTCCATGGAGTATTGGTATATCCTTCTTGTCCAAGTTTTCTTCTTTTTGATGAATGACGTTTCTTTAATCAGCATGTTTTATTTAGATATATGAACTCTGTTGTGCCTTTTTTGTTCTTTTTGAAATTGTGGGTATCTTGAATTTGATATTGTGGAAAGGTGTGTAGATATATTTGCTGGGAAAATAACAAACTTTTGGTATCATTCTATCTTTTTCAGAAACTTGAGGGCACCCATAATGGCTGAAAAGTTCAATTGTACTAGCTGATAACTTCTTCCTTTGGAGATGATGATGAAGAATAAAATGTATCAAAACTTTTAACTCTTGGACATATTTGGTCTTTGTACAAAGTGTGGTTGTTAATATCTTTTCTCTTAAAAAATAATTGACATATCGGCAGTTTGTATGCGGCCTTTAATCTGTTAATTTGTAGGTTTGAGTTTAGAGATCAAAGAAAGTGTAATTGTAGCAATATACCATTTTTGCTATACATCAATATCATAGTATATCATCTCAACAATTGTGAATTTGTGTGTGTGTATTTTGTAGATGATTGTGGTTTTTTTTTTTTTTTTTTAAATAAAATAAAATCTTATTTTGAGGGTCAAGAGACCCCTCAAATAACCTTATTTATCAATGGTTGTAAATATTAATCTTTTAAACCTTGATAAAATGTTATTTAAGGGTCTCTTGATCTTCTTGATCCTCAAAATAAGATTAAAGCACTTGTTTTGAGGGCCATGAAGACCTTCAAAATTTCCTTTTCAACGGTATATGTTTCGAAGGTTATCAAGAATCAATTAGACTCTTAAAATAATTTTTTTCATGGTTTTTTAATACTTTTTTTAAGGGTTTTGACCCTTGAAAAAAGTCATATTTGTTGTAGTGAACTTAGAATGTGGTTTCTATGCTGCTATTGTATGAGTTTTTGGTCTAAAGTAAGGGTTTTAAGGGTAAAATGTGGCTTGCTGTGTTTAATATGATTTGGAGGTTTTATATCAAATTTAGGATGCTCTTAAGGACTGGTCTAAGCATAATGGTTGAGGGCATAATCCCCAATAATGGGACAAAATGGGCTTTTGCCATTTTCAACCAAATTAATTAGTCTTATGCCCTCCTTCCCAAACTAAATAGGGAAATGCCCCTCCTTTAAAACTCGATTTTTGATAAATCGAGTTAGGCCCTATAGCGGCGTTTTTAAGGACCTATAGTGACATTTTCAAGACCTATAGTTGCGTTTTGTAACTCGATTTATATGAAATCGAGTTATAGGTAAAAAAAATTAAAAAAATTGCCTATAACTCGATTTAATGGAAGTCGAGTTAAAAAACGTCACTATAGGTCTTGAAAACGTCACTATAGGTCCTTAAAAACGCCGCTATAAGGCTCCAGATTTTTTTTTTTTTTTTTATAATTCGATTTTGAGAAAATCGAGTTTTAAAAGAGGGGCATTTTCCTATTTAGTTTGGGAAGAAGGGAATAAGGCTAATTAATTTGGTTGAAAAGGGCAAAAGCCCTTTTTGTCCCCAATAATGTTAAACTAATGGTTATGGCTTTTTTTTTTTTCTTTTTTTCTTTTTTTTTTGTGAGAAAACTAATGGTTATGGCTAAATTTGCTTTGTTTAGGTAAAATGTTAAACTGATGGATTGCATGTGTAATGAGATTCTGAGTGTAATTTGCTACCTGTAATATTCTCGGGAGCTTCTGCATCTATTTATTGATGTACAGATTATATTATATTTGAGAATCAAATAACATGATGTTGTCAGCCTCCTTCAACTGACATTTGACTTGGTTTGTGACTGTCCTCTTGTCATACTTTGAATTGAATTTTGCGGATTTATACGTTTGTGTGCACACAACAAAACGCTGTCGTATAGACGATCTCAGTTGTGGACAATGTTGTCTATATGTTCTCTCCTGAGGATCATGTGTTTCAAACCGTGTCGGTTTTAGTCTTAATAGATAGTATATTATAGTTATTTAAAGCACTTGTTTCTCACGTTTTATTAGTATAATAAACCACGTGTTTCTCAATCTTCGGCGTTCTTACACAAATTCATCATAAAAACCTCAAGATATGATAGTCAATAAAGATTGCAACCTAGAAATTAAGGTTTAGATTTTAAAAACTTCCACCCCGTAGAAAATCCTAAAAATAGCAACTTTCCTTGCTCATGCTGAGTTTCAGAGATACTGAGGCGGCCATGGGCGGCGCCATGTACGGTTCAAAGGGTTCAGCGAACCCACTGAGTTGGCAAATTTTATATATATAATATTTTTTTTATTTAACCCTCCTAAAATAAAATTTTAAACACCTTGACTAAAAATTTTTTAAACCCTCCCTTAAAAATTACCATGGCTTTTGAGTGAAGCTGTGATGTATTTTTGTGTTATAACCTCTTTCCCTCTCTCCTATGTGTATGTTTGTTTCTCAAAAAAAAATAAAAAATAAAATAAACCCACTTGAATTAAGTTTAAATATAATCATCTTAACAATATTTTGGTCTTTCTAAACATACAAAAAAAAGTCCTACAACAAACCAATTTTATCTAAAATCTGGGAAGGAGATACTTTAGATCTTAACAAATTCAAAATAATCTAATGGAAAATTCATAGTTATATTGTACTATCAATGTAAGATTTGCGTTGTTTTTAAATCTTACATTGATTCTATTGTATATTTTTTATATTGTGTATTTTATATTGTATATTTTTTTGCAAATGTGTACACTATAATTATTTACAATGTAAACCTTACATTGATTCTAAACAAACATGTACAATATAATTCACTACAATGTAAATCTTACATTGATAGTTCAATGTAAACATATAATTGTCCTAAACCAATAGATAAAAGTATTTTAAGCAATAATAATTAAAATTAACTTAATAACAAAAATTAATACACTCATTGTATTACGAAAAAAATGTCAAATGAACTTATTTATTTTTTTATTTTATTGCTAGTACGTACAAGAAACAAATTTGTAATAAGGAATCAATGTTGAATACAAGATTAATCTCTTGCCCAAAAAATATCGTAGAGCTGCCACTAACTCTAATGTAGCAAACTCTAGATGGTAAAAAAAGAAAATGGTGTAACAAACTAAAAGTGGTAAAAAAAAATGATGAGTTTATGTAAAAATGACAAAAAATTAATTACGGTCAATAGATATGTCATATATATATATATATATATAAATATATATATATATATATATTTATATTTATATATATCAATATGTCATATATATATATATATATATAGTGGTGACAAAAGGTATGATAAATGTTGTGGTTTTAGAATGAACCGTTAGGTTTAGGAGTCAAATATTATAATTCGACCGACGGTAGTCTTACCTGACATGATTACATTTCACGTAACCATTGACAGATAGAAGCAAAGTCAAAATCTATGTCAACTCTTTCATTCACGCCATCTTTGTTAGCCGTGTGGGACGTGCAATAATATTTTTTATTTTTTATTTTTTTTTGAAATGAAACTCGAACTTTCGATTAATAACTGAGATTAAAATACAACAAGGCAGAAGACAAAGCCAGCACTAGCACTTTGATCTATCAAACAATAGCAAATTATGAAGCCAAGGAAGCTCGGACCCTATCCAGGTCTGAGACGTCTCAGCCTTTCTAGCAAATTATGAAGCCAAGGGGGCTCGGACGTGCAATAATCTATATAACGTAGTGCCCATTTGGTTAATTCAAGGCAGTAATCTTATTCTGTGGGATGTCGTAACAGATATAAAATTAATAAAAATAAAACTAATTCTGTGAGAGGAGCAGTAATATTTTCATTTGAGAATTGCTTATTTAATTGAAATTGAAAATTTCTCAAAAATAAAAATTAAAATTGAAAACTTTTTATTGAAAGTACGATTAAAAAAAAAAAAAAAAAACTAGTTTAATTGTACAATAGAACCTATGAAAAGTGCTAAAAAGTACCATAGGGACTCATGAATAGTCTATAATTTAAGGCTATACTTGAATACATTATCTATTCTCTCCCTTCTTTTTAGAAATTGTGTTTCCCTTTACATTATCACATAAAAAACTTTGTATTTACACAACTAGGTTTCAGAGTGGTTTTTTCATCAAAGATGTTCATTTTTGGTTATCAACTTAATTTGTTAACACATTCTCAAAAAAAAAAAAAAAATGTTAACAAATCTTTTTTTTTTTTTTTATATAAAAGATAAAAATTTTATTTTAGTTTAATCTAAGTGTATATGTATGTAAAACTCTTTCTTTAAAACTTGAACTACGGCCTTTCCCCCCTCTCCCCCCCCCCCTCCCCCACAAGCACTTATACCTGTGGAGTGACCATCGCGCTAAGGGTACGCGATGATAATAAATCTTGAATATTGTGTTTATTGCTTTCGTATTTACTAATTTAAGATTTGGTACCTACTTAATTACTAGGTGACTTAAGAATAAATCCAAAATTCAATAAATAAATCATATATAGTTTTTGTTTTTAATAATTTGGTAATTAAGGGAGTGGGGATTTGAATTTTAGATATCTCCGTTGGAAATACCAGAATGTGCTAACTAGTTAAATTATAAAACTCTTGGTAAATATATATTTTTATTAAATTTTGTAGATGATAAACAATCAATTTCAAATAATTTTTTTAATTCTTGAATATTAAAAAGTGTTTGGTTCATACTTGTGAACCTTAAATATGCAAATGTGGTTTGGTCCACGTAAGTTGCACTTAGTGGAAGTGCCTTCTTCTTTCTTGTTTCTTCTACCTTTTCTTGTTCTCCTCGTCTTCTTCTTCTTTTATTATTATTATTTTTTATTTTTTTATGAATGCTCTTAAAGTATTTGCTTTAGAAATTTCTTATGAGAAAGGGAAAAAAAGTTTTTTTTTTTTTTTTTTTTTTTTTACAGATTTTTATATTTTCCATAAAAGTAATATCAAACATTTTTTTTTAAATAGTTCATTAATAAATGTCCTAAAAGCAAAAATTAACCAGATCTTTTTTTAGCAGTATTGTTTATTACATACAATTAAATTTTTGCACAATTTTACACGAACCCTGAAAAGCAAGTTTCTCTTTGGGTGTGTAAAATTATGTTAAAACTTGTGTGCAATAAGTTTAACTTTTTTTTTTTGGTTGAGAAAGTTAGTAGAAGTATGTACGTAATGAAATGTTTGCAATCAGTGGCAGTTTCAGGATATTTTCTATGGGAGTCAATAAGAAGATGAACCTTAGGTAATAGATGAATCTTGTTACAAATTTTCTCGTAGCAGTAGTAAGAGAATTAAAGATAAATTATAAGTTCATTTGACATATTGTTTCTTAATATAATGAACATTAATTATTATTACTAAAATTAATCTTGGAAATCATTTATTGTTTCTAAATACAATAAACATGCTAATTATTGATGTTAAGTAAACTTTAATCATCATTGCACTGAATAATTTCATCTATTAGTTTATGTTAAGGATATATTTTATGTAGTTGGCTAATCCTTTGACAAAACGCACTTTACTTGTATTTTGGTAGATCTAAGTTGTGTTTAATACTTGAAGAAACATGTTGTTCAAGTCTAGTATTAAAGCCATGAAGATTGGACCAAGAAACAAGTGAAGAAAAGGTGTTCAATAAAGCTGGACAGATAGCTCGACACCTGCGGATAGATAGCTCGATAGCTTCTCGACACCTCCTCGACACCTGGCTATCTGTCGAGCTCTTCAGCTGATTCTTATCGCAATCTCGATAGCTGGTCGATCGATCGAGAAAGTTTCTGTCCTCTCGACACCTTCTCGACACCTCCTCGATAGCTATATCTGTTGAGATTCATTAAACCTCGACACCTGCTCGACACCTCCTCAATAGCTGCTATCTGTCGAGGTTACGAAAATTCAGCTTTTTGATTTTTGGGCCAGGCTTATGTATTTGTGTAGGGTTTCTTTTCTCACAACCCTAGACCTATATAAGGTTTATTTTAGAGGCCGTCACATAAGAGAATAAGAGAATACAAGGAGAACATATGCAAAAGATTTATTCTCTCTGAAAGAAGCTACTGCATCTTTGCGCCTTAAGGTTTTGTAACCAAGCATCTTCTTGATCTTCATTTTTGATGAAGTGAAGAACTTTGCAGCCAACATCTTCTTCTAGTTGGTGATTGAAGTCGCGTACTGGGATCCGCGCAATTGGTTAGTCACGTATTGGGATTCGTGCATCAAAGGGTGGCATTCATATATTGAAGAGTTCAGAAGTTCTGAAGCGGTAGAAGGTTTCTGCTGTGAGTTCATCTACAGGGATTGTAGAGTCTAGGGACAAAGGTTTTATACTAGATCTGAAACTTCTCTTTACTATAGTGGATTGCTTTTCGGGAAGGTTTCCCCCCAGGTTTTTTACTGTGAAACTGGCTGGTTTCATTGGTTTTCCTGGGTCATCATATCTTGTCTTATTTATTTTTTCCGCTGCATATTATTTTGACATGATATTGATGTTTGTTTGTTTTAACAAGTTTTATTGATAATAAATCTAATTAATAACTTGGATTTAAAACTTGTTAATTCTATCAACTGGGGTCTATATTTCCCAACAGTTTATTTCAAATTTGTTAAATTCTATTCCCTCAAAAAAAAAAAATGTTAAAATCTAAATTAGTTTTTCTTTTTTTAGGTTTAAGATTAACAAATTTCTACTTTTGTTGTTGGATTTACTATTTTTTTTTTTTTTTAGAAAACCAAGATATTATTATAAAGATCATATTCAGAACTTATTTCAGCTCAACTTAAACAAAATTTAGGATCATATATGCTGTTCAAAATTTTATATTATGGGGTCAAATAAAAAAAATATATTAAATATAATTTTTTTTTCTAGCTCGATCAGGGGTTTCTTTTGAACCCATGGACTGTACACGTATCCCACCCCTGTCGGCAGTTTCGTTTTCATGCACCATATCTCAATCTGTTTCATTCTAAAAAGCTCAGTAAAGTAAATAAGCCAGGACGCAAGTTCTTGAAAGGTCAACTCGCGGAAAAGAAATGTGGATATATGGGGAATATGTGAATAGTGAGCTTCGGCTTGAGGTATTAATATGAATTAACACACATGCATTTAGATGCTCTTCTTTCGCACTCTCACGTCCTACCATCTTCATTGGAAAAACCATGAATCTGTTGGGTTTTGTAGACCCTAATTGTGTTTTATCCGAATTATGACCTGACTTGAAATAATATTGTTACAATTTTTAGTGTGAGCTTTTCTGAGGCTTAGTCCATAGAGCGGAGGCTTGGACTGATAGGCCCAAGCTATAACGCTCGTGGATAAGCCTCCCTGAAAAACTTTTGGCTCGTTTTGTAACCCATTGTTAATCTTGTACACAAAATATAAAAACCATTGTTTTGGAGATGATTAGGGTTTTATGGGACAAAATGGGCTTTTGCCCTTTTCAACCAAATTAATTAGCCTTATGCCCTCCTTCCCAAACTAATTAGGGAAATGCCCCTCTTTTAAAACTCGATTTTTGATAAATCGAGTTAGGTCCTATAGCGGCGTTTTTAAGGACCTATAGTGACGTTTTCAAGACCTATAGTGGCGATTTGTAACTCGATTTATATGAAATCGAGTTATAGGTAAAAAAAATTAAAAAAATTGCCTATAACTCGATTTAATGGAAGTCGAGTTAAAAAACGTCACTATAGGTCCTTAAAAACGCCGCTATAGGGCTCCAGATTTTATTTTTTTTTATAACTCGATTTTGAGAAAATCGAGTTTTAAAAGAGGGGCATTTCCCTAATTAGTTTGGGAATGAGGGCATAAGGCTAATTAATTTGGTTGAAAAGGGCAAAAACCCATTTTGTCCGGGTTTTATGTTGTTTTTGAGAGAGAAAATTGTATTGTCGCACTCTATTTTTTTTTTTTCTTAAGAATAGTGAAATCCCTGCAGCTTTGTGGACATAAGCAAATTGCCAAATCACATAAATACTGTCTTTTGTGTAATTATTTTTCTTTGGTGTATATTTTTCTCTATTTTTGCATCTCACTAATCTGGAAATTTCATGTATTTTCCCATCAATTGGTATTAGAGCCTAGGGTTAGGTTTGAGTGGAAGCAATGACAGAGGAAATAGGAAAGGCGTTTGAAATAGAAAAATTCGATGGCACAAACTTTGGATTATAGAGGATGCAAAGCAAGGACTAATTCTATTGGAAGAAGTTGCATCTACCACTTTTGGGAGAGAATCTTGCAACTATGAAAGATGATGAATGGACTCTTCTTGATAGACAGGTACTAGGAGTTATCATATTAACTCTGTCAAAGTTTGTTGCACACAATGTTGTGAAGGAGAAGACCATAGCAAATCTCATGAAGGCTTTATCTAGAATGTATGAAAAGCTGTCAACAAATAACGAAGTGCATATGATGAAGAAACTATTCAATTTGAAGATGGCAGAGAATGCATCAGTAGCACAACATCTAAATGAATTTAGCACAATCACAAATTAACTGTCTTCTGTTGAAATTGATTTTGATGATGAGATCCGTGCACTGATCGTTTTGGCTTCTTTGCCAAACAGTTGGGAGGCTATAAGAATGGCAGTAAGCAATTCTATTGGAAAAGAAACAATGACATACAAGACCTAGTTCTAACTGAGGAGATTTGTAGAAGAGATGTAGGTGAAACCTCAGGATCTGGTTTTGCCTTAAACCTTGAGACAAGAGGTTGAGGTAATGACAGGAATTCAAATCGAGGCAAATGAAAATCCAAAAATTCCAAGTGGAACAAAAGTAAATCTAGATCTGACCAACAAATATAGTGTTGTAACTGTGGCAAAGCTAGCCACTTTAGAAGGCACTACAAAAGTCTTAAGAAGAAGAATGAGAATGATTTTGCTAATGCTGTAATAGAAGAGGTGCATGACAACAAGAAAAAACATGAAAACAAGATGTTATGGACACAAAGGGAATAAAAATGCAAAACTTAAAACTCCAACAGACTTTTTAAAGAAAAGACACAAGTGATATTTGAAAGAGTATGCGTGTACATTGTATCAAGAGTAACTTTTAATGGCCAAATCACATTGTACCTATACATTGTATCAAGAGTAGCAAAGAGTATGCGTGTTGTGTGTGAAACTTTTGCAAAAGACATAAGTGTCTCTTTATATGAAGAGTAATGATATAAGAGAATCAAATACATCCACACACAATTATAACTATTTGATGGGGATCATCACATTCGAGGTACATCATATGACTCCCACATCTCCTAGAAACATGCTTGCAACCATATTTGAAAGCATTTTGATTCTTTTTGCTTTACATATTCTCTACATATTTTTCTTTTAAGCATAAAATTACATAACATGCATGGGCAACTATGAGAGAAAAGAATTATCCAATTATGAATGCTGAACATCTTTATTTTGCTGTGCAAGTGCTACGCCTTACCGTGCACAGCTTTTATGAATTGCACATAAATGTTTTATGATTGATGAATTTTAGTGGTGAGATGGTTATTTATGCCTTTCTCTTAGGATTTTCTAGTTCTTCCCGTCAAAAAGAGTGATTTCAGATATGAAAGATAAGAGATCAATCAAATCATACAAATCACATAAAAGAGCCATAAAGCTCACATTGCTTAGTTGTGTATGAAAATACTCATCTAAGCTACAAGTGATACAAAGAGAAAATTTATTTCAAAGGCCATCCAAAGGTACACAAGTACTAGTATACACAAAACACACACTGTTTTTTTTTTTTGTTTTGTTTTTTTTCAAAATTTTCCCTTTTCTTAAATTTTCTTTTGAAAGCAATAAAAAAAATAAAAAATGCATATGCAAAAATAAATAAATGAAAAAACAATGCAATGCATGAAAGCATGATTCCAAAAACAGACAAGAAATCAAACATAAAAGTCCTACTATAGATAGAAAGAATTAAAGCATAGGGCAAACAGAAAGACAATTAAGTCTTAGGATCCTTCATTACCCACACAGCACGAGTCTTTAGCTGTATAGATAAAAAGACACGTGTTCTAGTATGACTACCAAAGGACATGGAGGAGTTAGAATTTCCCTGAAATTGAGTTAAAAAGCTTAAAGCTTTTAATAACTCACCAAGAAAAGGTGTAGGACCTTGAGAAGAAACCTGAGACCTTTTTGACACTTGCTTTGGAGAATACAACTTTAAACAATTTGGGTGAGTGTGTCCAAGAACACCATAATGGTGACAAACATGAGTAGTTTTAGAACTACTAGACTTCCTAAAATGAGGTCTAACAAAGGATTTAGAATTAGACATATCAGTTAAGGATTTCTTACCTTTATCAACCTTCTCAAATTGAGGCATAATAACAGTCTTTGATCCAGAAGCCGTGGAAGAAGAGGGGCCGGAGGAATCAACATATCCTAAGCAAGTCTTATTAGAACTAGGACTTTGAACACTCAAAACCTCATAAAGTTTTGCACTATCCTCTCTAATTGAGTTCTAGCTTGACTAAGCTCAACCTCAAGATTCTTGATCTTTTCATCTAACGAGGGGTTCTCGATAGCAAGAGTCTCAACTAACCTTGTAGTCTTATCTTCCTGAATGGTCAACTTCTCGGGTACTTCATCATCAAAAGAATCCTCACTGTCACTAGCATTCTCCACAATCACCTTATCGGTTATGGCAGCGAAAGCCATATACTTACTACATTCATCCCCATACTCATCAGAAAGATCACTCTCAGTATCACTCAAGGTGGCAACCAACATTTTACCTTTTGATTTCTTGGTCTTTTCCTTCATACAGTAGTTGAGACACTCTATCTTCATATGACCAAAACCTTTATACTCATGGCACTGGATGAGGGGTTTTTCACTCTTATCCTGCCTAAAAGATTCAGATTTCTTAGGAGCTTTGTTTTTATCCTTTTTCCTATATTGGGGAAGCTTTCAAATCTTCTTAGCTATGAAAGTTCAGTCCTCATCCTCATCTTCATCTTCAAAGTCATCACTCTCTTCCTTCATTCCCTTAAGAGCCATGTTCCTACTCTTTCCACCTTTTCCTATTTTACCTAATCCCATCTCATAGGTTTGAAGGTTCCCTACAAGATCAATCAAATGAATTTTATCAATGTCCTTTCCTTCTTCAATGGCAATGATCTTGACATGGAGTTTTTCAAGTAGGGACTTAAGGATTTTCCTAAAAATTTTGGGTTCTGCTATAGATTCTCCAAGATTTAAGGTAGAGTTTACAATATTATTGAGTTTAGCATAGAACTCATTAAAGGTCTCATCCTCCTCCATCCTTATTTCTTCAAAACTGCTAGTGAGTCTTTGTAGCTTAGCAGTCTTCACTGTCTTAGTACCTTCATAGGTGGTCTCAAAAATGTTCCATGCTTTCTTAGTAATTTTAATGGATGATATTTTCTTGAACTCCTCATTGGTCACACCACTAAACAAAGCATTCAAAGCCCTACTGTTGAAATTTGCATTTTTAATCTTGCTATCATCCTAAGTAGTTGGGGGTTCACTTGGTTTCTTCCAACCAACTTCAACAGCCAACCATACTTTTTCCTTAGGAGCTTGCAAAAAAGCTTTCATATGAACTTTCTAGTACACATAGTTAGTACCATCAAACAAAGGAGGAATCAAAAGAGATTTTCCACAATCCATGACAACGGGAGTCAAGGTTCACTCTTAGGAAATTAATCCAATAAGAGTGTACCTATGCTGATACCACTTGTTGGAAAATTTAGACCCCGGTTAATAGAATTAACAAGTTTTGAACCCAAGTTTTTAATTAGATATATCATGAATAATCCTTGGTTAAACAAAAAAACATAAATATCATGTCAAAATTATGCACAGCGGAATAGTAAATAAGACAAGATATAATGACCTAGGAAAACCAATTAAACAAACTAGTTTCATAGTTAAAAACCTAGGGGGAAACCTTCTCAAAAAGCAATCCACTAAATTAGAAAAGCTTCAAATTAATACAAAACCTTTGTCTCTAAACTTTACAATCCCAGTAGATGAACTTACAACAGAAACCTTCTACCACTTCAGAACCTTTGAACTCTCCAATATATGAACGTTCCACCCACAATCACAATTGGAACCTCCAAATGACTTCAAGAACCTCTTGAAGGTTTTCCTCATAGTAGCAAGTCTATGGTGGTTGCTATGACTTTAGCTTCTTCACCAATGGAATCTTTAAATCTACATAGAAACTCTTTGGTTTGGTGAAATAGAGAAAACTTGGTTACAAAACCCTAGCCATATAAATGGAGTGTTTCTCTCTTTGAAAAATCTTCTAATAAATGGCTTATGATGTCCTTTAAATACCGGTTCAAATGGATCTCAATTTGGGCTTCAAACAAATAAGTTATGGGTTTTTTCGTGTTTCTAATTTTTTCTTATCCGTGAAATTGGATCTATCGAGCTGCTATCAAGGAGACAGTAAGTTTCAGCTTCTACCGAGCTGCTATCGAGGTACATAATGAAAATGTGCTAAAAATGTGTTTTTCTTGAACTTTTCTTGAGCAAACTTTGTGTCCTCAACTTGGTCTTCAATTACAACTTTAAGATAGATCAAAACTCAATAAAAGACACAAAATTTAGCATGGTTTGGCAATAACAAAACACATGAACCTAACAAGTATTATCAAATAAATTATTGATAATCATATATGAAAAAGAACTAAACATTCTTTTAAATCTAAAAAATCATCAATGATTGAATCTCACGGACAAGTAATTATAATTACTAAGAAAATATAAGAATGTGAGCCATTTGCATAATTATTCAGCTACTCTTGCCTACTACCCCACGCCAACTGTTACCACACTACCAACAGTGTTAACCAATCAACTGCTTCTACTAACTTCCCACTACTTTTTTAATACCAAATCATCACTAACTTTACTAACTTTAGTACCTATCTCTTTATAATATAAACTGTAACAGGTCACACAATCTTGACAGTTGACACCGCATAATTTACAACATATCTCAGTAGAAAATATAGTCACACATAAAAGACAGTTTCTGAGACAAAGAGATACAAAAGTCAAAACACATAAATCAGTATGGAAAGAGAAGAAATACTTGCAATGATGATGGAGATCTAACCTTTTCCTTTCAAACCCTCCTCCCACCTCTCATGTCTCAATCAATAACCAGTTAGATCTCCACAAATGAAGAGAGAAGAAATACTTGTGGTGAATGGGTGAAGTGTAAATACGTGGCTACTGGTGATGGCAATGCGGCACCAGCCTATGGATTCTCTTCGACTCTCTCTCTCTTCAGCTGGTATTTAGGGTTTTTTGTTTTTGATTTTCATCTTATGAATTACGGGATAAGTTACATTATTAAATGGTTTTTATTTTTTATTTTGTTATCACAGCCACAGGCTAAAAATGGGCTTACTTATTTTGTTAAAATTTTTAATATTGTTTGGGGCTGAAATGGATTTTATTTGGGCTAATATGTGGTGGTGTTTAGGGCATTTTTGGGATCAAGGGGCAAGATTTTGGGGCTGATTTGTGTTGTTTAAGCATTTTCTTTATTTAAAGGGCCAATATTTTGGAGAGGGGGTAGGTTTAATTTTTTCTTGGGCCTAACTTTTAATTCAAGCCTATTATATATATAATTTTATTTTATTTTCAAAATCTTAAGGGCAGCCATTGCCCCCCAAGGTCAAACTACATCTTTGTCCATGATTATGAGATTAGGTGGAAAAATACCGAATTTTACCAAAAATGATAAAATTGAGTTAATGCAAAATCATAAACTACTGACCTTAAGGGTCATCCCAAAACAAGTTTACTCTTATTCTGACTTTTGAGCAAAGAAAGTGCCTTTTTGCCTTAAGCAATTTCAAGCTTGCTTGAAAGCTTAGAAAAGTCATGGTGGTCTGTTCTACAGCAATAAGAAAGAATTAATAATAGATTTTTAATATATATATATATATATATATACACTAAAAATAAACTAAGTTTTATTTTAAGTGATATTTAGATTTAAAAAAGCTCCTTTAAAATTATCGCCTTAGGCCTCAAACCATCTTGGGTTGCCCTAGATAGGGTAAGTGATATAGGACACGGTTTGATATTTAATTTTTGTAATTATTTGACTTTAGTATTTTTACATAATTTTGTTTATTTTAGGTTTAGGTGATTTGTTTCCTTGTTTTAGGTGTTTTTAATGTTTTTTTAGTCAAATTAGAGTTTTATAAACTTGTGTAGCTGTCTTAGGGTTTGCTAGCCACCTAGGTTTTCTTTTTACTATTTAATCGCATTGTAGCCTCCAAGGGCAATTCAGTTTTCAGACTATTATCAATAAACATAGACGTTTTGTCAATTTTCTTCTCTGGTGGATTCCAATTTTATCACCTAATGGATTTAAGGAACCCTTCATGGATTCAAGGTTTACTACCCAAAAACTAACAGCTTAGTTTCTGTTCATCAAAGAGAGCATTGTGTGTACTTTCTTAAGACTTCCACGACATCAGTTTGTATCAAAGCCTTGGCATACCCTTGTCTGATGGCTAACCGGTGAGATGGTGACCACCACAACAATGATGGCGGTGACAACATCAACAACCCAGTCCTCACTAGGGCTGAGCTCCTTGAGTTTTGTAAAAAGGCTCGTGATGAGAATCAATGATTTTGTGAAAAGAGTTTGCGAATTATAGGTGAAATCAAGCAAATGATTGCTACTCTTGTTGCTATGAAATCATCTCACACCAACAATGATCAATATATTCAAAAACGCACTCCTAACTTCAAGAAAATTCCATTCTTTGAAAGAGATATATGCAAGTTTGATTTTATTGACTGGATTCTTGATTTGGAAGAGTATTTTAATTTTTGGAAGATTTGTGATGAAGAAAAGTGCAGCTTGCATCTAATAAATTGGACAATGAAGCAAAGGAATGGTGGGAAGATATTCAAATCGATAGAAAGCGACGAGGTAAGCATCCAATTTGCTCTTGGCAAAAAATGAAAAGGGTATTAATTGATTTATGGTTTCCTAATGACTATTATGATATACTAGATTATACAAGTATTGATTATAAATCTGTATATTCATATGAAAAGCAATATGTTCAAAACATGAAAGGTCAACCACAAAACCAAAATTATCACAGTTAAGTCCATATGTCAAGTAAAGGAAAGGATTTGAGGGTTGAGAAGAAGTAGCCAATTTTTAAAGAAAATTTTGAAGTGATTAAAAAAGATCGAGACTTACAACAAGTTCTTGAATTGAAGATTGAAGATATCACTTGCCAAAAACTTGATGAAGAGGTCAAAGAAAAGAAAGTTGAGCTGATTATAGATAATGACAGAAATCAAGAAATGGTAATTGTTGAGAACATTGTGGAAGATCCAATTGAGGTTAAATATGAGGATAAGTCCACAACTCATAATTATCAGGTTTCGGTTGATTTGTTGAAGATGACTTCACATATGTTGATTTTTTTGGAGTAGAAAATTTTAATTTTATTATCAGTCCTTTGTCGATTGATGTTGCAAATAAATTGAAGGTAGATGAGAATAAATTTTATGCTAAACTTTATGAAGAATTCAAGTTTTGAAACTAAATCAAGTCATTAAAGCATTCAAAGTATTTGTTTATTTGGAGTTGAAGATTTCAAATTTCGTCCATCAACTCGAGGATGAGTTTGCTTTACGTGAAGGGGTCTAATGTAGGACACTGTTTAATATTTAATTTTTGTAATTATTTAACTTTAGTATTTTTATGTAATTTTTGTTATTTTAGGTTTAGGTGATTTATTTCCTTGTTTTAGGTGTTTTTAATGTTTTTTTTAGTCAAATTAGGGTTTTATTTACTTTCTTAGCCGCCTTAGGGTTTGTTAGCTGCCTTAGGATTTCTAGCCACCCTAGGTTTTCTTTTTATTATTTAAACACATTGTAGCCTCCAAAGGCAATTCAATTTTTAAACTATTATCAATAAACACAAACATTTTGTCAATTTTCTTCTCTAGTGGATTCCAATTTTATCACCTTGTGGATTCAAGGAACCCCTCGTGTATTCAAGATTTACTACTCAGAAACTAAAAATTTAGTTTATGTTCATCAAAGAGAGTATCGTGTGTACTTTCTTCAAGCTTCCACGATGTCAGTAAGGGTTGGGAAGGATTGAGAGATAGTGTGACTGAATCAAAAGTAGAAGAGGAAGAGTACAAATTTTGTCATGGCTGGAGGTGAGTTTGTATGCTCTGATACCATAATTGGATTGAATGTGTAATGAGATTATGAGGGTAATTTGCTCGCTGTAATATTCTTGGGAGCTTCTGTATCTATTTACTGATGTACAGATAAGATTACATTTGAAAACAAATAACATGATGTTATAAACCTCCTGCAACTGACATTTGACCGGGTTTATGGCTTGTCCTCTTATGATGCTTGAATTGAATTTTGCTGATTTATGCGTTTGTGTGCACACAACAAAACGCTGTCGTATCAAGAACCTCACTTACGCCAAACAGTGTCTGAACGGTTTAGACCCCTAAAACTATAACCAGATTGCGTAGCCTAGATTAATTAGCCAAGTTGTTACTTAGTCAAATTAAGCAATTCTAGGTTAAAACAATCACAAAATCATATCATGCATATAAACATATAAAGCAGCGGAAATAATAAAGAACACAGTGATATGATCACCCAGGAAAACCAAACCGGTAAAAAACCTGGGGAGGATTTTACCCACCGATCCTCAAGGCAAAACGGAATCCACTAAGAAAGAATTGAAGTTCTTACAAAAGGACTTACAAGCTCCCCGCTTGACTTCCTAATGCTACACACCAGTAGTAACTTCCTGACACGACCACGCGCAGGCTCCGAGTCCACGGACTACTTCTTTCTTTGTATTCCTTCAATCAGCTACAAGCTCCTCACTTGTTTATCTTTAAGCTTCAAAGGCAGCAACCAAGTTGATCATCAAGATGTTGAAGTGATCTCAATCTTGAAAACCCTAAGCTTTGTGTAAAGGAAAGCTCCTCTAGATCTCACAAGAGATTTACACAAAACCGCAATGTATGAGCAACAATACAACTTGTGCAACTCTGAAAAACATGGCTAGGGTTTGCCTTATATACCTAGGGCAAAAACATAAAACCCTAAACGTTTAAAGAGTTAGGGCTGAGTTGGAATTCTGCAGAAAAACGCATCTGGGCCGACTTTCGATCGATCGAGTCTAACCTTCGATCGATCGAGCCAGGCCGAGAAGCCCCAATGCTTCTGCAGTCACTCGATTCCAACTTTACAATATTTAACCAACTTTGAGCAATCCTAAACAAGACTAAATACATTGTTTTGATCATGGTTTGCCAACATTACAAATTAGAGTTCTAAATACATAAAATCCTAAGACCTTAGAACCTAACAAACTCCCCCTTTGGCAATCCGTGACAAAACACACAATAAAAGCTCAAAGTTTACAAGTAAATAGCCCTTTACAAAATAATGCTCATAAACAAATGTTCAACCTAACTACTATCCATCGGTTGCAAGTGTAGACAGCAGCTTTGTCGAATCAACCTGTATATTCCTGAAATACTCAACAAACACATAAACGCATGTGTGGCAGCAAATAGTATATAAACAGGTATAATATTCTTGTAAGATTCACACAACACAAAATAAAGAAATATATCAATGAAGCAACTCATAAATATAAATCAATAAGCAGTGAATCATAAAGACAACAAGAATCAAAAGAAACATGTATATCAATATATCAATCAATGTTACTCCCCCTAACATGAATATCCCAAAAATGATATACAAAGTGAAGCACCTAGATACAATCTAAATAAACTCCACAAACTAACAAACATATCCCATGCTAATAAAAAAAAATCTCCCCCTATCAACAAAATCTCCTCTACAAGTCAAAACTCTACTCCCCCTTTTTGTGACGGAATGCCAAAGGGCATCATAGACCATCATCAAAAGGAGGTGGTGAGGAAGAACGAAGATGCGCCAAATCCGCTCGCAGAGCACGAATCTCGTTGAACAGATCCACCAAAAGCTGACCATGAGCCGCCTGAACGGTCATGACAGTCTCCAACGTACGACGAACATCGAAGTCAGCCGCAGGAGGTGGAGGAACAGCAGCAGCACCTACAGGATCTGGAACAGCCTCACCAGCAGGACCTGTAGAAGAAGAAGGAGGAGGAGGAGCGCTACTAGAGGGATCAGACCTAGGGTGTTTAGAACCAACTCGAAGATGAGCGGCCCTCTGTCTAAGAAAAGACGCACCTATAGGACCAATAACATGAACAGGCTCAGAAGCAGGGAAATCCTCTAAACCTAGATAAAGTAAAATCCTATGAATGAAAATAGGATGGACAAGGGCATGGGCAGTAGATGAACTCCTATAAACTTCGTTCAAAGAACGAAGAAAAAGATGAGGAAAACTAATAGGAGCATCTGTGACAAGAGCGTACAGAAAAACACACCTCTCAAGAGGAATGGTGTGTAGATGAGAAATGGGCCAGAGTGAATGACAGGCTATCCTAAAGAATAGATAGGTAGTCTCAGGAAGCTCAGCGGTGGTGATCCTAGGATCAGAACCCCACTGGATAGAAGATCCAGTGATGTAAGATATGACATCACTCAGCTCAGGTGACTCATCATAGGGATAGACAGGATGCCTAACCAACGGTACCTCAAGAGCATCAGCCACTACCTGAGGAGTAATGGAGTACTCTACACCTCGTATCCAACTCCTAACTAGAGTGTTGGAATCATAGATGCGGACAGAGAGGTTCGAGAAGAACTCTCTAATCAAGAGAACCGGAGGTAGAGGGTCAGACACAGCCAACAAAGGTAACCAACCTCTACGCTCAAAATTTGCCCTAATGGCAGGATCAACATCATCTAAAAGAACAGAACGCTCAGCCCAAACCTTTCTCTTAAGGTTTAAAGTCTCAAAGATCTCTTGGTTTTTCTCACTGGGGAACCGCTCACTGTCAAAAGACGGAGGGGAAGGAGTAGGAGTGGGAAGAGTCCTACGTGCTCTAGTCTTCCTAGGCATGGTGCTAAGGAACAGGACAGAGACACAAGAGAAAACCAAAAAGAACAGAAAATAAAACCAAGGGCAGGCTGCAAGTTAGCACAAAAAAATATAGAAAAAAATCTATATGATGCATGAACATTAACAATGTTATGATGCATGAACTAATGCAGTAACCAGGATCAAATTAAGATTAATTTCACAAAATTGGCTTGAAAAATAGAGTTTCTTAACAAAAGCCCTGAAAATTTGAGAATCACTTGAAAATTTTTGCATCAAATTGATGAATCAATCATTACACACCATTAGAAACAGTTTATAATAACCAATTACATCAATTACACAAGCCAATTTCATCAATTAATCCCAATTTCACAAAAAGCCCCAATTCGGATCAATTATAAACCCTAGAAATTTAAGTTTTCCACAAAACACAAAATTGATCAAATTAATCAATCAAGAACATGTCTATAGGGTGTCCCCAACAAAACCCATTGATCAATTCCACATGATTAGGTCCGAATCATCAAAAAATCCCAAAAAGAAAAGTCCGAAAATTTCCTTCTCAAATGCATGAAAAATGCATGTAATCATGTAAATAAACAGAAAAGGAAGGGTAAAATAGACATACCGGCTTGAGGAGAGAGAGATTATGCAAAAATTTCGGAAGAAAACGACAAAAACTTGAATCTTTTGGGCTTGCCTCGTCGGAGAGAGAAAATGTTTGAAAAAAGGTTTTGAAATAGTTCTTTGAAAAAGTCAGAATTCCTCTTTTTAAAAAGCTTCTTCACGATGTTCGATCGATCGAAAATTACATTCGATCGATCGAATGTGACAGTCATTTTAGCACATTCTGAGGCACTTTTTCGATCGATCGAAAATCAGGTTGGATCGATCGAAATGGGCAGAGGCACACTGAATTTTTGAAAAAAAAACACAGTTTTGAAAAATTGCAAACCCAATTTTTAAACAACTCCTCAAAGCATTTGAACAATGAATACAAAATGCATAAGTATGAGATGGAATGCTTTTTCAAAAACCCAAAATTTTAAACCCAATTTTCTCAATCACAAGTTTCAATCATCTTCCAAAATAATTTTCTCAAGCAACAAGTATGTTGTGCACAAATCTCAAGATATTTTTCAAACTTGGTTGGTCAGACCAAGAACACACACACTAGCATGTACAGTGTTTAACAAAGAGTAACTTGTGTAGTGTGTGAAACTAGCAAAGGCTTTGAGATACATGTGAGGTGATATGTGAATGGCAATCAAGCACAAAGTCTACACAATTCATCACATAGAATTAAAAGAGACTATCACCTAAAGAGTTACATCCTATAACTCCCACATCTCCTAGATCAAAAGCTTGCAATCATGTAAGTTTCTTGCATTTTTGCCTCTTATTTATATATGAAATGGCATTCAGCCTAATAGTACACACCGGTTTGAATTAAGTGGATTGGCATCAAGCCTAATAGTACACACCAGTTTTAATTTAATTTGAGGCTACACCTTATGTTCTTTTTGTGCATGTGCTACACTTTCTCGAGCACTAAATCTTATGATATGCACTAAGGTGTTCATGATTGGCTAGTGAATAGTGGTGAGATGGTTATTTATGCCTTTCTCATAAGGATCAAGTCCGTCAGTCAACAACATGTAACTTCATGATTAAGGCAAAGTGATTAAGAACCACACACATCTTTCCCACACAACATGCACTACAAAGTTTCAACTAGTTAAGTGCAACAAATAAGCTCATCAAAGTTAAACAAGATACACAAGACATGACATGTGTAAAAAGAATGACCAACCTTGTTTTCAAAAGTCAAGAAAAAATAGTGTTCAACACAGATTTTGCTTTCTCTTTTTTTTTTTTTTTTTTATAAAAAGAGAGAACAAATAAATCCTAGAATGAAATGCATGTATGTAATGCAATGCAAGTCCTAGAACAAAAAGAAAAACAAAAAAAAAACAAAAAAAACAAAGCACAATGGTCACATCAGAATAGAGCAATGAAGCACAAGGACCATGTCAGAAAGACTCAATTAGTTCGAGTCTTTTGCATCCAAAACTTTTTAGATGCACCCCGAGCATTGGAGTTCTTATTCACATTAGAGTGATTCCCAACTCTAGAATTGGAATAAAGGTTTAACGCCTTTACCAATTCACCAATTAGTGCCATAGGATCTTGTGCTTGAGGCACAGGCACTTTTGGTCTTTTTGCTCTCTTATCAGCTTGAAGCTTGTAACAGTTAGGACGAATATGTCCAGACTTACCACAATAATGACAAACCCAAGCAGGTTTACCATGCATCTTGTCCTTCAGTTTGGTAGGCTCCTTAGGTTTGGATTCTCTTAAGTCTACCCTAATCTTCTTAGGTGGTGAAACTTCTACAGGTTTAACAACCTCACTCACAGGGGGTTTTATAGTTTCACTCACAACCTTACTCACAAGAGGTTCAGAAGAAGAAGAAGAAGGAACAAAGACAGTGGAATGGGGTCCAGAATCAAAGATGCTTTCAACATATCCTAACCCAGCTTTATCAGAAGGATACTTTTGAACATTCAGCATGTGATCAAGTTTAGAACTAGCAGATCTAGCAACAGATAAATCATGTTCCAAAGTTCTAACTTTATCAAGCAAAAGCATGTTTTCCGATTTAACATTATTCAAAAGATCATTAGCATCAAACAATTTCACAAGCAAATTTTTCTTTTCAAGCTCAAGAGCATCAATTTTCTTCAGGCCTAAATCAACTTTCATAGCATCCTTTGCAGCAATTTTGCAAAGTTTGTTGTAAGCCTCTTGAAGATCTGCATCTTCAGAGAGTTCCCCATCAGCAGGGTTCTCCTCAGCAGATATGCTTTCATCTACTGTACCAGTAGCAGTGAAAGCAACGAAGTTTCCATCCTCGTCACAACCGGACTCATCATCAGAAACCTCATTATCACTAAGGGTTACAGCCATAGCTTTACCCTTATTTCTCAAGAAAGTAGGACATTCAGATTTGACATGACCATACCCTTGACAACCATAACACTGAGTACCCAAAGAGTTATTAGAAGATTGACCTACTTGTTCTCTAGGTTTTTCAAAATTGTTAACCTTAGTGGGATCATTCTTCCTAAAGTTTCTAGGTTCAGCAGTGTTGGTGTTCCTTGCCTTTCTATTAGTGTTTCTGAGAAAATTTCTAAAGTTCTTGGCAAGGTAAGCTATCTCCGTGGGAGAGAGCTCATCATCAAATCCACCAGCTTCAACATCATCAACAGACTTAAGTGCCATTGATTTGGATTTGACAGTCTTGGGTAAGTCAGACTCATAGGACTGAAGAGATCCTACAAGCTCATCCACAGGGATGGAGTCAACATCCTTACTCTCAGTAATGGCTGTCACTTTGGGTCTAAAGTCTTCAGTTAAGGATCTAAGTATCTTCCTAACAATTTTAGGTTGATCATAGACTTCACCCAAATTATAAGCAGAATTAACAATATCATTTAGTTTTGCATAAAACTCATCAAAGGTTTCATCATTAGACATTCTAATGTTTTCAAACCTAGAAGTTAATTGCTGCAGTTTGTTAATTTTAACAGCCTTTGTGCCTTCATGCACAGTTTGGAGGATTTTCCAAGCAGTATGAGCAACCTCAACATTAGAGATCCTCTTAAATTCCTCCATTGAAACAGCATTGAAGATGGCATTCATAGCTTTGCTATTGAAGCCTGCTGCTTCTTTCTCAGAAGTTTGCCACTCACTCACAGGAGTAGTGGGCTTCTCCCATCCGTATTCAACGGAATTCCACACCCTCTCATCTATGGATTTCAGGAATGCTTTCATCCTTACTTTCCAGTAAGCATAATTGTTCCCATCAAAGTGAGGAGGAACAAACAGAGAGTGTCCATGCTCCATGACAACTGGGGTCAAGGATCAGCTTAGAGATAAAGATCTCAAACAAGAAGAGCTACCCGCTCTGATACCACTTGAACGGTTTAGACCCCTAAAACTATAACCAGATTGCGTAGCCTAGATTAATTAGCCAAGTTGTTACTTAGTCAAATTAAGCAATTCTAGGTTAAAACAATCACAAAATCATATAATGCATATAAACATATAAAGCAGCGGAAATAATAAAGAACACAGTGATATGATCACCCAGGAAAACCAAACCGGTAAAAAACCTGGGGAGGATTTTACCCACCGATCCTCAAGGCAAAACGGAATCCACTAAGAAAGAATTGAAGTTCTTACAAAAGGACTTACAAGCTCCCCGCTTGACTTCCTAATGCTACACACCAGTAGTAACTTCCTGACACGACCACGCGCAGGCTCCGAGTCCACGGACTACTTCTTTCTTTGTATTCCTTCAATCAGCTACAAGCTCCTCACTTGTTTATCTTTAAGCTTCAAAGGCAGCAACCAAGTTGATCATCAAGATGTTGAAGTGATCTCAATCTTGAAAACCCTAAGCTTTGTGTAAAGGAAAGCTCCTCTAAATCTCACAAGAGATTTACACAAAACCGCAATGTATGAGCAATAATACAACTTGTGCAACTCTGAAAAACGTGGCTAGGGTTTGCCTTATATACCTAGGGCAAAAACATAAAACCCTAAACGTTTAAAGAGTTAGGGCTGAGTTGGAATTCTGCAGAAAAACGCATCTGGGCCGACTTTCGATCGATCGAGTCTAACCTTCGATCGATCGAGCCAGGCCGAGAAGCCCCAATGCTTCTGCAGTCACTCGATTCCAACTTTACAATATTTAACCAACTTTGAGCAATCTTAAACAAGACTAAATACATTGTTTTGATCATGGTTTGCCAATATTACAAATTAGAGTTCTAAATACATAAAATCCTAAGACCTTAGAACCTAACAGTGTCATTTCCACTTAAGAAAATGTTCCTTGTAATATGAACAATGTTGTCTATCTTATCTCTTTGAGGATCAGTTTGTGTTTCAAATTGGTGTTGCTTTTAGTCTTAACTAGTCATCGACTTGCGCATTATGTGTGATAATTTTTTTAAGGTGGTCTCATTAAATTTTTTTTTTTTAATTTGGCCTAATTTAATAAATAGTAATGTATTTCATAATCATATTTCTTTTATTATAGTGACAATCACAAATGTAATATATATAATTTATGTTGTACTAAAATGAAAACAATAAAATTTTTCTCAAGAATTCAAATGTTAAAAATTATTTATAACATTTTGTGTATCATAAAAAGGTATATAGAATTTTGAAATTATTCTTTTGGTTTTAAACAAACTTTCTCAAACCCAATTTTTTCTACCGTACAATAAAAAACATCGAGAAACGTCTCTACAAAATTAATAAAAATCAACAAAACTACAATTCAAAATAAAAAAGAAAGGGAAAAATAAAACTCACATCAAAGTAAAACTCCTTCTCCTGAATATGTAAAACATATCAAATATGATGTAATCAATCAAAATATCCAATGCATAATTAAATTCAAAATTTTTAATAAGGCTTTGAAGTAACACAATAGAAATATGCTGTTGTTTCCAGGCAAAAGTGCAGATTATAATCTAATCTAACATCTAATCCAACATGTGAAAAATAAATAGATAAATAAATAATTTTAAACAAAATTGAATTTGTTTTCTTAACAACCTCAAACAATACACTAATGAGATAATGATGTTTATAAACACTTAAAAAAAAATTACTCAAATATCAAGCAACATTATATAACAAAGACATAATAATTTTCTGCTAATTTGTTAAACAAAATATTTAGAAACAGTGAAAGGATACTGCACGTAGATCATTTTCGTCAATATATAGTCTAGACAATATATTGTCTAGACTATATCCTGTTATTTTCCAAATAAACTAAAACCTGACAACAACACAAAATATAACATATTATAATATGATGTTTCTCCAAATTATATCAACAACAAAAAATATTCATTAAAAGTATTTAGTGTTGTAAATAAAATGATAAAAAAAAAAATATTTGCATCAAGGAACACTTTTATATTGACTAATGACATGCAACAAATTATGAAATGCAATATGTTGTGTTAGTTTTCCTAGATCTATGATTAAATGTCATTCAAAAATCCTAGATCTACACCTTGCTCTATGCAAAAAAAGAAAAACATTTTTATTTATTTTGTTATGAGAATACCATGACTTCATGATAGAAATTCCCAGATCTGATTTTATGATGAAAAACTAAGAATTATATTTTTAATAGAAAATACAAATTTGGTTTTATGATGCAAGAAAGAATGAGTTTTATAAAAAAAATTTCAAATATGTTTTTGAGATAGAAAAAAAAATGAATTTCATAAAAAGAATTTCAGATCTGTTTTTGAGATAGAAAATAAAAGAATAAATTTTATGAAAAGAATTTCAGATATGTTTTTGGGACAAAAGACAAAAGAATGATTTTTATAAAAAGAATTTCATATCTGTTTTAGAGATAGAAAACAAAATAATGAATTTATAAAAAAATTTCTTATCTGTTTTTAAGATAGAAAAAAAAAAAGAATGAATTTATAAAAAGAATTTCAGATTGGTTTCAAGTGAAAAATAAAAACAAAAACAGTTTGTCCTACAATGATCCAGGTGATAATTAAGACTGGTTTGAAAAAAGGATAGGGAAAAAAAATGACAATGTGTAATCAGCATCTAAATTAACAAACACTTACAATGTGCATACTTACTATAAAAATTAATGCAATCAAATATTTGGATACAGTGCATAGACATTACAATTAATCCTAAATTAAGACGTTCATTGTAAAATTTTGTAGCTGAAGATATATATTACAAAATATCCATAGTTTAGGCTTCTATCTTTTTTGTTAGGTTCTAAAGATTTAGGTTTAAATGTTTAGAATCATATTTTTGTTGTGTTAGCAAACCAAGAACAAAACATGTCTAGACTAAGTCTTAGGCAATGCTTAAAAGTATAGGTTACAAGTTTCAAGTCCAGCTAGCTGTAGAAAAAAAGGAAATGAGGTTCTACCTTTCTCAACCGATAGAGAATTAGACTCGACCAATCAAAAATCGCAAGTTTAGATTTTCTGCAAAATTTTTAAACAGGCCCAAGCCTGCAAAAATGTTTAGGGTTTCATTTAAACTTCTGCACATATAACAGGGAAACCCTAGCCACGTTTTGAAGACTTTTGGAGAAGACTTGTGTGTTACTCTTTGTGAGATCTAAGAGGTTTTGTACCTTCTAATTGCATAAGAACCTACTGGGGCAAGAGTTATAATCAAACATTGGTAGAACATAGTTGCTGTATCAAGATCATTAATGATGGTGATCTGAAACCTTTGAGTCATAAGCAAAGTGGCTTGTGTTGCAGCAAATCCAAGAAGAAATGGAGTTCATGGATTCGGATCTTGCACATGGTCATGTTAGCAAGTTATTACATGAGGTAGCAATAGATTTATGATTAAATCTAATTGTAAAACTTACTTTACCTTGAGGATAGCTGGGTCAAATCCTTCCCAGGTTTTTACCTTGAAACGGTTCGTTTCATCAATTTTCCTAGATTATCATATCGTGGTGTTATTTATTTTCCACTGCTTTGCATGATATGATTTATATGTGTTTAACCTAGATCTAAATAATTAATTTAAGTAATCACTTGGTTAATATATTAGATTAAACAATTTGCTTTGAGGGGTCTAAATGAACAAACATTTTCCATTCATTAGAAAATCATTAAGCTTATGAGTGATGTACAGGATGAGTTAGATAATAGGAGGTATAGTGGCTAGCCTTTTATCTTTTCATTTTCAGTTATAATAAACCAAAAGTAAAGTTTTAGAAAACACAAATATTCATCAATCTAAGGTAGAGATGCAAAAGAAATTAAAAAAAAAAAAAAATCCAAGAAAAAATGAAAAAATGAGAGAGAGAGAACCTTTTTTAATGGAAAAACTATGCGTAGAATGGAAGAGATTGACAAATTTATGGTAAAAGTTTGGGAATAAGAAAAACCAAAATGAAGGAAGGTAAATTGGCAAAAATTATATGTAAAGTTAAACTGCCCAAGATGAATATGTATAGACAATACTTTTGTTTTGAATTATTTATTTATAACATCAAAATTAAAGTCCTTGAATATGTAAAATTAAAACAGTAATATATTTTTATATTTAATATTCTAAAAATAAAATTAAAAAATAAATATGAAAAAGAATAATGACATGGTGGATGGGGTGGCTCAACGGGAGTGTAACAATAATAAATGCTATGCTTCAGTTTTTTTTTTAGTAAACAATAATACTTATTAGAATACACACGAAAATAGTAATATTAATATTTTAAACCAGGTTTTAGATATATATAGATAGATACAGTATTAGTCATTTAAAGCACTTATTTCTTAGTTCTTACGTTTTATTATAATAATCCATGTGTTTCTCAATCATCTTTTCCTCTTCTTTCTTGAGATTTTACTCTCATTCATGATTCATCCATAGACTTTAATCTCAAGGTCACCAATCACGTGTAGCTCTCTGTCAACAATTTGTGCTTGGTGCAAGACAATGCAAGTTTCGGTGTTAAGATTGCAAATCTTCTTACACAAATTCATTATCAAAATCTCATGATAGTCAATAAAGATTGCAACCTTTTTACCATAAAAAAGATTTCAACCTAGATATTAAGGGTTAGATAGATTTTAAAAACTTCCACCCCGTAGAAAGGTTTTGATTTTAGAAAATTCCATCCGGTGGAAGATCCTCAGGAATAAACCTTTTTACCATAAAAAAGATTCCAACCTAGAAATTAAGGTTTTGATAGATTTTAAAAACTTCCACCCCGTAGACAGGTTTAGATTTTAGAAAATTCCATCTGGTGGAAATCCTCGATTTAACAACCAGACTTGTAGAATAAACTTTTGAACAGCTTTCCTGGCTGGTGCTGAGATTTAAAAATCCTGAGACCACAATTTTATTTGCCATAACTCTAAAGTAGCAAATTATAAGTGGTAAAAAAAGAAAATTATGAGTTTATGTGAAAATGATAAACAATTAATTATAGTTCATCTGTCATATATATAGTTGTGAAAAAGTATATGAAAAATATTGTGGTTCTAAAATAACTCATTGAATTTAGGACTCAGATATAATTATTCAGATCGTCTTAACTTACATGACTACATTTTCATTGACGGATGGAAGTAAAGTCATAATCTATGTCTACTTCAGCCAAAATATCATTCACGCTAGCTTCGTTAATTAACCGTGTGGGACGTGCAATAATCTATATAACGTAGTGCCCATTTGGTTAATTCAAGGCCGTAATCTTATTCCGTGAGCATGTCAAGAAAAAAAAAAAAAAAAAAAAAAAAAAAAAAAAAAAACCTAATCCTGTGAGAGGTTCAGTAATCTTTAGTCTTCCAATCACGGTAGTCTACAATTTAAGGCTATATTTGATTATACTATCTATTCTCTCCCTTCTTTTTAGAAATTGTGTTTCCCTTTACATTATCACATAAAAAAACTTAAGTGGATCATATCGTAACTGTTTTTCCTTAGTAAATTATTGGCGAAAAAAACATTTTAGTCTCTATATTTTGAGATCATTGTTAATTTAGTCCTTATATCTTCATAACAGTCAATTTGGTCAATGTTATTTTAAACTTATACTAAATTTGGTTTCTATCATTAACGCACTAACAAAAAATGCTTATATGATTAACGGTATACTTTTTTAGAATACACATGGCAAAAAAATATATAAAATCAAATAATTAACATTTAAAAGGCCACATAAGCATTTCAATGACAACAAAAAAAGTCACGTTAGACCAAAAACTAATTTGAAAAAAATAAAGAAAATTATTTTTTAATAAAAAATTTCTCAATTTCTTTAATTTGCTTGTGTATTCTTGCATTTTCTTATGTATTTTTTTTTGCCACATTTATGCTAACATAGCACACCGTTAGCCACGTAGGCATTTTTCATTTGTGAGTTAATGGTAGGGACTGTGTCCGTTTGGCAAAGATTATTTTTACCAACTTATTTTAATATTCATCTTATTTTTGCCATTATTCATGAGTCCCACTATACTTTTTGGTACTATTCATGGGTCTTACTATACTATTTCAGCTAACTTTTACCTTTATCTACAGTATTTTTAACAAAAATTTTTTTAGTTTCAACAAAATAAGCGGATTCCAAACAGGCCCTAAATGGACTCTAAGTTGAAAATAACATGAACCAAATTGACTGCTATAAAAATGTAGGGACCAAATTGATCGTGATCCCAAAATGTATGAACTAAAATTCTGTTTTCACCTAAATCATTTACATGACTAAGTCTCTAGAGTGGTTTTTTCATCAATGATGTTCGTTTTTAGTTTTCAACTTAATTTGTTACCAAATCTTGAATATTGTGTTTATTGCATTCTTATTTACTGCTTTAAGATTTGGTACTTAATAACTAGGTGACTTACCAATAAATTCATAATAATTTCGGTTAATAAACTTATCTAGGCTTTTTTTTAATAATTTGGTAATTAGGGGAGTGTAGATTTGAATTCTAGATATCTCTATTGGAAACACCAGAATGTACTAACTAGTTGAACTATAAAACTCTTATTGGTGAATATATATTTTTATTAGATTTGTAGACGATAAACATTCAATTTCAATTTTTTTTTAAATTCTTGAATATTAAAAAGTGTTTGGTTCATTCTTGTGAACCTTAAATATGAACTGTGGTTTGGTCTACACAATTTTTGACATTTTTTTAAAATATTTTTCATAAAATTAGTATCAAAACTTTTCAAAAATAGCTCATTAATAAATACCTAAAGGTATTCATTAACCGGATCTTTTTTAGCAATATTTTTTATTATACACAAAGTTTTTTTTTATTTTTTTATTTTTTTATTTTTATATAGAATTTTACACAAACCCTAAAAGCAAGTTGCTTATTGGGGTGTGTAAAATTGTGTAAAAAAACTTGTGTGCAACAAGTTTAACCTTTTTTTTTCTTGTTGAGAAAATTAGTAGAAATACGTAATGAAATGTCTACAGTTAGTGTCAGTTTCAAGATTCTCTCTAGGGGAGTCAATAAGAAGATAAATCTTAGGTAAAAGAAGAATCTTGTTACAAATTTTTCCATAGAAGTAGTAAGAAACTAAAAGATAAACTATAAGTTCATTTGACATATTGCTTCTTAATACAATGTATATACTAATTATTTTTTCTAAGATTAAATCTTGAAAATAATCTATTATTTCTAAATACAATAAGCATATTAATTATTGTTGTTAAGTAAACTTTAATTATTACGGCTTATAATAATTTCATCTATCTGTTTATTTCAAATCTTTTAAAATCTAAATGAGTATTTTTTTTTAGGTTTAAGATTTACAAATTTCTATTTTTGTTGTTGGGCTTATTAATTTTTTTAAAGGACCAAGATATTATTAAGAAGATCATATTCAAAACTTATTTCAGTAGTTGGTTCTAGTTAGCTCAACTGGTAAAATGTCTAATAGTTCAATAACAGATCTGATATTCAATTTTTGCCTGCACCAAAAATTTATTATTGTCTTGGTTTAAGGTCATGGTCATGGTGTTCAAAATTTTAAATTAGAGGTCAAGTAAAACAAATATAAATTAAAATATTAAATATAAATTTCTAGTTTTTGCTAGCTCTGGGGTTTCTTTTCAACCCCTAACTGTACAACGTGTCAGCCCTGCGGCAGTTTGGTATTCAAGCACCATATCTGAGTCTGTTTCATACTAAAAACAAGTGTCGATGGTAATTATATGTCATGAATAGTGAGCTTCGGCTTGAGGTATTAAAATGAAGTCACACGCATGCATTTAGATGCTCTGCTTTCGTACTCTCATGTCCTACAATCTTTATTGGAAAAACCATGAGTCCTGCTAAATCCTTATTGAAATCAGTATTAATATTACTTCTCTCCCCTCTTTTCCCAATTAGCGTTTCCCTTGATACCCTAACACCAGACCAGCCCATCAAGGATGGTCAAACTCTAGTCTCAAACCAAGGCCAAAATGGGCAAATGGCCTTTTCTCCCAAACTAAGCAGCGTTTTGCCCTCTTTTCCAAACTAATTAGGGAAATACCCCTCTTTTGTAATTCGGTTTGAGATAAATCGAGTTAAAAAAAATCAAATAAATACTGGAGCCATATAGCGACGTTTTTAAGGGCCTATAGTGACATTTTAAGGACCTATAGTGGCGTTTCGTAACTCGACTTCCATGAAATCGAGTTATAGGCAAATTTTTTTATTTTATTTTTTATCTATAACTCGATTTCATAGAGGTCGAGTTACAAAACGCCACTATAGGTCCTGAAAACGTCACTATAGGCTCCTTAAAAACGATGCTATAGAGCCTAACTTGATTTATCACAAATCGAGTTTTAAAAGAGGGGCATTTCCCTAATTAGTTTGGGAAATGGGGTAAAGAGCTGCTATTTTTGACCGAAAAGGGCATTTGGCAATTTTTTCCCTCAAACCAAAAAACCTTTGCACTTGGATTTTTCAGCCCTGGTAATTCCAACCGCCGCTACGTTGGAATTTGGTATTACCAAATTACCAAACAAACCATTGTGTGGGTTGCAAATAGAGACAATCCACTCAATGATAGCTTGGGAATTCTATCCATCAACGGTTAGGGAAACGTTGTCCTCCACACCAAAAATCAAACACTTCCTATTTGGTCCACGAATATTGCTTCAGTCTCATCAACAAACTATTCTATCTCTTTGGCTCATCTCTTAGATGTTGGAAATCTTGTTTTGGTTCAACAACACGCCAAAGGGTCTTATGGCAAAGCTTTGATTACCCCACAAATACTATTCTTCCTTTTATGAAAGTTGGGCTGGACCGACAGACTAGGTTAAGCCGATATTTAACATCTTGGAAGTCAAACAATGACCCGAAAATGGGCAAGTACTCATTTAAAATTGATCCAATTGGGTACCCCTAGTTATTGTTATACAAGGGTCAGACTCCATTATGGCAGGCCGGATCTTGGAGTGACCAAGGATTGACCGGTGCACCAGAAATGAAATCTAAATTATATAATTGCCCCTTGAATGTTAGTTTTGTGAATAATCAAGATGGAATCACCATTATGTATAGTATAACTGAGCCCGATGTTAACTCTAAATTTATTTTTGTCTTAGGTGAATCAGGAACATATGGGAGGTACACTTGGGTCGATGGTAAATGGGTCAAGTTTTGGTTCAACCCAAAAATGTCATGCGATATATATTTAAAGTGTGGTCCAAATAGTTACTGTGACCCATACAATGGGGACGAGTTCGAGTGCACGTGCTTACTCGAGTTCAAACCCAAGTCACCTCTTGATTGGCGCTTTGGAGATGGGTCAAGTGGGTGTGTAAGGAACCAAGGGGTGTCCACATGTAAGAGCGGAGAAGGGTTCGTCAAGTTGGCACATGTGAAGGTGCCCTATACTTCAATAGCACATGTAGACATGAGTTTAAGTTTGAAAGAGTGTGAACAGGAGTGCTTAAGGAATTGTTCTTGTACGGCTTACACAAGTGCAGATGAGAGTGAGGAAGGGATTGGATGCTTGACATGGCACGGGGACTTGGTCGACATAAGAACATTTTCTAATGAAGGAAAATATTTATACATACGCGAGGATTCGGTTGTACTAGGTAATACTTTAAGTAATACATGCCAATGTCTTTTTAATTATTGCTACCACGTTAATTGCTTGCGTGCTTAGGTTAACTATAGTAAAAAGGTACTACAGACATGTAACCAAAAAAAAACCCGATAGAAGAAAATCGTAGGGTGCTTAGATGAAATCACATTAATTGCACATTTGGAACATTGAATGAGGATTACAAAACGAAAGTAATGGTAATCTTTATTACTAGGAATAAAACTTGGTTAAGTTGTATTTTAGGAAACATCTTACTCATACAATTATAATTCATAATAATTAATATTTTTTAAAATTTGAGAGAGAAATCAGTTATTTTTTTATATTTTTTATTTTCATAATTGTTAGGTATATATGGAAAAATTGTTTATTTGGAAATATATTAATTTTAAAAATTATTATACCTACTAAGGAATTACTATTACAACTATTTTAGAGGGGAATACTTATTTCTCATTTTAAAGAATAGGCATTCACAAAGAATTACTATTCCTTATATTAAAAAGATAACCAAACTACTGAATAGTTAAACCATTAAAATAACTATTACATTACAATGCTCATTACAGTCTACCAAGTGTACCATTTTTTACTCTAACATGATATAATAGCTATCTCAAATTTCCTAACACTTTCTAACATTTAGCACATATGGGGAGAATCCAGATTTTATGCATATTGCAAAGAATATATACATAGTTTTGTTAAACCTTCCAAAAACAATATCATAATATTCGCATTTCTATCTTCTCGTTGTCTTAAATTTTTCCAAACTTTTAAGAAACGGTTTGACAAGTTAAAATTGTTTAAATTTTATAAATTCCTGGCATCATAAGAATTTCTACAATTATATTCAGTGCTTTTGTCCCGCTGCTATACATGTAACCCTTGTTCCATCTGAGGTTGATATTGTGAAAACCAATTTGCGCATTTTCTTTTTTAATGAGCACATTTTCCTTTAGCACATAGTTTCCTCCTTAGTCCTTACTCTTGTTTCCCTATAAAATTGCATCAATACTCACTATTTATGTTCAATTACCTTCTCAAATTTATGAGGTCACTATGAATAATATATATATATATATATATATATATATATATATATATATATATATATATATATATATATATTTTCTACCTTAGCTCAATATGCCAAGAAAAATGGTCTTTCTCGAAAAACAAGGATGTTGGCAATTCTGGGAGTTTCTGTTGTTGTAATGGTTCTTTTTGTGGTCTCCATTGTGTATCGGTTGGTAATGAAGAAAAAAAGAGGTAAGCAAGTCTTTCCTCAGTCTTTTGTTCGAATTGAAGTAGTTCCTTTCACTTATTTTTTGTCACTAAGTCTAGTGAAAAAAATGCTAGCAAGGTGACTCAAGAGTGCATTTGGCTTTTCTTATTTTTTGTAGATTATCTGCATAGTATTTAGTAAAAGATATAGGTTTTGGTAAATTTTAAATTAAAGGTTAACAAAAAATTAAAAAAAACTACCTTATTTCTAAAAAAAAGTTAAAAGATAGATTATTTGAAGAAAAAAAAACCCTAAAACAAAAAAACAAAAAAACAAAACCAAAAAAAAAAAAAAAAAAAGAAGCAAAAAATTACAGATGTAAGAGAGTTTCTAAAAGAATGGAATAACATGAAATAGAATATGATTTTTTTCCCCCTAGTGCTTTTTGGAGTTTATAAAAGAATGAATGGAAAGTAAAGAAATATAAAACTTTATTAATATACCATTTAATTTTTGTTTGTCCTTTCTCAAAGATAGGGATGAAAACAATATTTACCTCCATTTCATCAAAGGAATGAGGACGAATGTTTATTAGAAAATAAACGGAATGTGCATTCTTTCATTCGCATGGGAGACATGGAGAGAGAGAGAAGAAGAAGAAGAAGAAGAAGAAAAAAATCCTCAACTCAGACAATTTTCAAATTTGTAGAAGTTAAAGGAAAATGTATTCCTAAAATCTACTAAAAAATAGAGTTAACAAAAAAGACAAAGAAACTACAAAATGCATTTAATAAAGAGATGAAAAGGGCTTTCTTTTTTTCTTTTTTCTTTTTTTTGGTACTTTCAAATGAGTGATTTTCATTGCATAGTGGTATATTGAAGCAACCCAGAACATTTCGTAAATGCTTGTCCTTTAATCTATTGCCTTTCAACCTATCTATATCCCAATGCATTGGCTCCTTCCATTTTCACGTTCTCTTATCTATCGAATATGAACGTATTAACTAATTATTTGTTAGTTTTTTTATAACATGGAAGAGGCAAAGAACAGATTCATATGAATCTGGTGCCTATAGTTCACCAAACTTAGAAGACTCTACAAGTAGAAGGGACCTTGATGGAACTAGAAAAGAGTCAAATTTGCCAGTATTTGATCTAAAAAACATTATTGCAGCCATAGATAATTTCTCTGTTGCTAACACACTTGGCAAAGGTGGCTTTGGCTCAGTTTATAAGGTATTCTCCTTATACAAGTGGCAACACCCAAGAAAATAGCATAATCTTAGTTCATGTGTGTTAATGCATCGGAAAATCCATCATGAATATTTAGGTGCATTAATAATTTTTCATGTACGACTTCATTAGGTGAAATTGGGTTTGCCCGAATAATCAACTGTATTATATTTTTGTCAAGAATTATGTACTATGATAAAATGACCTATGGATTTTTATTTTAGGGTTTGCTACAAAATGGAATGGAAATAGCTGTGAAAAGACTATCAAAAAACTCAAGACAAGGAATAGAACAGTTCAAAAATGAAGTCATGCTAATTGCTAAACTCCAACAAAGGAACTTGGTGAGAATTTTAGGTTGTTGTGTTCAAGGAGAAGAGAAGATGTTAATTTATGAGTATTTGCCAAACAATAGTTTGGACTCTTATATTTTTGGTACGTATTCTTTTCACATAAACTTCAAGCATCATGACCACGAAAATGGTCCTCCAAATTCAAACATCTTAATTCCTAGCATTGGGATTGTATATGTAGTCCTGAATGCAGACTAATTTGAGTTCAAATATCTTATTTTAGATGAAACAAAAAGGTCATGGTTAGATTAGGGAAAGAGAATTGAGATTATTGGTTGAATTGCTCGAGGAGTCTTATATCTTCATCAAGACTCAAGATTAAGAATTATTCATAGAGATTTAAAGGCTAGAAATGTTTTACTTGACACTGCATTGAATCCAAAAAAATCAAATTTTGGTATGGCTAGAATCTTTCGCGGTGACCAAATTGAAGCCAATATATATTGTGTTGTTGGAACATTGTAAGTGGGCTAACAAAAAAAAATATATTTATAGTTTCATCTAATTACTATACTAATATTATTATATCTCCTAGGAGTACAAATTGCTACCCCTTTTTGCAAAAATGATAGACTTCTTTCAAAATATTTTTCATTTTATTTTTTTGATAACTTAATAGTTGGGATAGGGGGGGTTTGAACTTGGATGCCTCCTTTGAAAAAATCAAAAGGTTCCAGTTAAATTACCAGGCTCTTGGAAAATTACTTTTATCTTTTATTAGTTCAAATATTATGAGTAATGTTATTGAACAAAGGATTTTCTTAAATAATTTTTGTTTAATCTTGAACTATGCTTAATAGTTTTCTTTAATTTTTGTCTAATAATATGCAATGCTCAATAGTTTTCTTTTCATTGTATTATAACAGCGATTATATTTCACCCGAGTATGCAATGCAAGGATTATTTTCAATAAAATCCGATGTATTTAGTTTCGGGGTGTTGCTATTGAAGATCATTACTGGCAAAAGAAACACCAACTATTATCATAATGGTCCTTCCTCAAATTTGATTGGACACGTAAGTACATGTGGAAACAATGATATGCAATAATAGACCTGTTGTATTGTATTTAGCCTAATATGAATATGTTGTTAATAGATTTGGGACCAATGGAAAGAAGGCGAAGCCATGGAAATAATCGATCCATCACTAGGTGAGACATACCCTACTAACGAAGCATCAATATGCATTCAAATTGGGCTTTTGTGTGTGCAAGAACATGCAACAAATCGACCAACCATGTCGACAGTTGTTTTCATGTTGAGTAATGACACACCCCTTCCTTCACCAAAGCAACCTCCATTCATTTTCAAGAGTACCTGCAATACTAAAGACCAAACAACTATTGAAGGAGCTAATTCTATAAATGAAATAACAATTACTAAAATAAATGGTCGCTAAAGCTAAAGCCCCAGACTCTTTGGAGCAATGTACTAATATGCCATTGCATCATAAGATTGACTTCCTCTAAATCTACTCTACATTATACACTATTATTTTATTATAGAGACCTAATATGTATAATGTAAATTATGACAAAAAAGAAGATGCTATAAGCTGATACAACATGAAATGATATTATCTAGAACTTATGATGAAATCACTACTATCTTCTCTAAAAAAATAAATAAAAGTAAAAACAAATTGATAGTTACAATAGGTGAGGGGAGGATTTGAACCCTGAATGTGATGAAAACATCAAGAGTTGCTAACTAGTATAGCTTTAACAAGGCTCTTGGCCACTACCATCTCCTTTTAACTACTTAATTTCCTATCAAGTGCCTTCTAAAAATTAATACACCAAGATTTAAACTTTGTGTGGATAACTTCATCTGTCTTCCAAATTATATGGTCAAATTTTTATAATAATTGTTTGATCAGCGCGTCAAACTGGGTACAAATATGAGATTGATCCAACCGGGTTTGAATCATAAATTTATTGGACTAAAACATGTTATTCCTATAACTCATACCTTTTTTTATGATTAGGCTGGGAGGGGTTAACGGATCTGCATCTAATGATTTTCCCATGCCTGCTCCCTGTAACCCATGAATCACAAATTTCCAACGTAAGTCAGATCCAACAATTGCCGGTCTTTATAACTCCACCACCTTGGCAACCCATAATATTTTAGGACTTTAGCTGCAGCTCCACTATCTACCTATGTTCAAAACCCACCTCCCTCTCACCCGCAAAATTTGGTTCATTTTGATCCACTTCGGCCAAGGGCTAGAGTTGGGGTCCCTCCTGGTCTTATAATGATGTTTGAGTCTCTTAGAAAGCTGCTAAATGAGGGGAAGGTCAGTTTTGACTATTGGAAACTGATATTCATCGTCATTGAGCAATGTTCATCTTGAAAAGGATGCATTGATTCTAGTTTTCCAGACTAAGCTCTATAAAACTGCTTCACCAGAGGGAAAACTCCCTTAATGGTGATTGATCTCATTTACACGAGAAGAAAGGGTTATGTGTTGGGTAAGGCTGTCCATTTATTAGATATTAGACTTTTTTCATGAATTTTTGTGCATTACACTTTGCACTTCAAAGGCTCATCAGTCTCGCATATGTCCCAACTCCCAAGTCTATTTGAGAGATTTTTTTTTTTTTGGTTAAGCCCAAATGGGCGTGAAAATTCCTTTTTTCTTTTACATCCACATCTCCTTATTTTACGTTTTGCTCGTCTTCTCTATCACACACGTGGTTTGTCCAGACCACAAACGATAACAAATTGAGTAATTTGAATTTAATTCTCCAGCCGTGGGAGAAATTATAAGATCCACGTCGTGGATAAGTGATGTGGTTCATCATTCGACTAAAAAACTGTCACTTGTTTAAAATTACTGAGTCAGTAATTAATTTCTGTTTAAAAAAATTTTTTAAGAAACAATTTTAAACAAGTGACAGCTTTTTAGTAGAATAGTAGGTCACATCACTTGTCCACAAGAAGACCCTATAATTTCTCCTGCCGTGGGCTCTAAGTTGTCTCACTAGATCTTTTTTTGGTGGGCTCGTGTTGGTCGATTTCATAGGCCAGCTTTATCATTTTTATGGACTATAATAATGGTTTGAGGCTGACTTTGTGGGCCCAAATTTAGCCTACTTCACATATTTATTTTGCCAAGCACATGGGCAACATTTATGGGTTGTGGGCTGACTTGCTTAATTTTATGGCTAGGGTAATAGGTTTTGGTATTTGTCTTCTTCTTCTTTTTTCTTTTTCTTTTTTGAATCAAAGATAAGTGTTTTCATGTCCTCGATAATCTTCTAATCCAATAGGTTTCCATGGCCGCTACCCTTTTTCTAAAAACTTGAATATTACCAACACAGAACTTGCAGTATAATCCCCCCCCCCCCCCCCCCCCCCCCATTGCCAAAATTGGGGATCAAAACACCTACAGGAATAATTTTTTTACCCGTGTCAACTAAAAACTTGATGAATGACTTAGTCAATTCCCCAAAATCAAAATTTATGATTTTTCTCCAATCCCATCGCTACTTATCTCAGTTAGGGGTGACAATAAATTAAAAATTTATACTAAAAACTTAAAAAGTAAGTATAAAAATTAAGTTTAGTGTCTAATTACACTGAATTCATCTAGACATTGAACTTAATCTAAGTCAAAAAATAAAAACCTCTTATACTCATTATTACACATTAAAGCGTAACCCAGTGGTGATAAATAATGATATCTTTTGGTGTTTTATGTCAACTTCTCCTCCCCATGTTTCTTAAAAAAAAAAAAAAAAAAAATCTCCTTTTGATTATTTACTTATTAAAAAAAAAAAAAAGAAGAAAAAAAAAGAGGTGAACTACTTTGTCAGTTTTTGCAAAAGTTATGGTTATTATTGTAGAAAAACTATTATAAATATGACGTTAAGATATTTGTAATTCAATATTATTGTCTACACTTTTTTATAAGAAAAACTAAGGTTCAAATCCTTTCCTTATTGTTATAATCGTCAAATTTAAAAATAAAATAAAAATGATTATCAATATGTCATGGTTGGGCATAATTATTATTATTATTATTATTTTGAGGGGGTTGGGCATAATTAATTAAGAATTCAATATTGCAACCAAAACCTCTTTGTTGAGGAAAGGAGTGGATGGCCTCCTAGAATTTCGTTTACCAACGTAAAAAGTCAATTTAGCTTTAAATTAGTTTGGAGTTCTCTTCTTCCAACTCACTGTATAGTGATTAAAGAGATCATCCATTTATAGTTTTAATCATACAACTTTTTTAAATGATATACATGGATGGTCCTATAAATTATCAAGTAGTGAGGTAGAAAAGATAGCTCTACACTAGTTTGGAGTTATAACTTTGACAATCATGCCATCATTTATGTAATTAAATGGCTAAACACTTTGAGAAATGAATTTGCAAGTATTCATTTAATTCCAAACTTGTACCTAGCAAAAAAAGAAAAAGAAAAAAGAAGATTAATAACAGACTTTTACAGGCTCTTAAGCCATATAAATTCCATATTACAAGTATTTTGGCACTCCTTTCTTAATTGAGTTTAAATTCAAACTGGATGTCAAATTGTTGTTTTGCACCCTTTAATCCTAGCACGCCACATTAGCATATTAAAAATTAGTGAATAGGTAGTGTCACACACAATCACAATTCATCAAAACCCATATGCATTCTCTTTCTATAACTCTCACCGGGTGTTGTCATTGTCCCTAGCGATGGCTCTCGCTCTTTCTCTTTCACACCAACTAAACCCATGGCTGAGCCTACTTGTTTAGCCTTTCAATTTCTCTCCAAGCCCAAATATGGGTTATGCATAACTGATGTTCTCCTCATTTAACATTTGCTTTCTTGTGAAAAATATGCATAATAAACTAGATCTAAAAAAGTTTTTCATGTACAGTAGAAAAGAGAAATTGAGAGAGGTGATGAGGGAGAGAGGGAAGACTCATTTGTGCCACTATTTTCACCCTAAGACTTTAGAATGTTGTTCCTATGCTGCTGTTGTATGAGCTTTTGCTCTAAAGTTAAGGTTTCAAGTGTAAAACATGGCTTGTTATGTTTGATTTGATTTGTGGTTTTATATCAAACTTAGGATGCTCATAAGGACTGGTCTAAGCATAATGGTTGAGGCCATTATTCATTATTAAGAAAAATGTAATTGGCTGTTCTTCCCTAGCCAATCTTAGCCTCTTGGGAAGCTGCCCTTGCTAGCAACATGCAACAAAAGCCAACAAAGAAGCCAGCTTGCTCAAAAATCCTAAAATGACAATGTCTTCAACAACATACAACAAGAGCTATAGGCCTTCATTTGGGTAAAAATTTTGGGTACTTGACCTTTTTGCATGAGCTCTAGTGCTGCAAAGTGGCCCTAACCCATTTGGCACAACCTGTGATCTAGGTACATGAGAAAAGTACTAAAAAGTCAACCCACCCCAACCAAACCACTCCCTCAAATCCCTATTAAGGCACATGAGTTTGGACCATGCAAAAGAGAATAAAATTAGATAAAGAAACATGAATTGGGCACAAGAAGAAATTGAGCTTGGCTTGCAACGAGCTTGTAGATTTTCGTGAAAATTGGCACCAACAAGAATTATGTTACAATTATGGTTAAGTGATGAAATTTACCATTTCTTAATAGCTTAAGTTTTTTGGATAATCAGTAATTTATCATGGCATCAAAGCAGGAGATCCTTAGTTTGATTTTTAACTTCACTCAACTGCCTCCCATTTAAAATGTTAAAAATCTCACATGTTGGGCCTCACTAATTAAGGAGGAATTTGGCCCATATATATGAGGGGGCGAATTAGAATTATAGTTAAGTGATTACCTTTAATTACTATTTCCTAATGATTTAAGCTTTTTGGACAATTGGTAATTTATCAAATTACAATCAGAATTGGTAGAGGATGAGTTGGTGAAGGGTGAGGATTGAGCAGCAAATTTGGCCGGTGGAAGACCCAAATTATTTGATGCACGCATGCAGCCTGTTGGTCAAGTCATAATTCATGGGTAAGAAGATGGCCATGGAATTCATCAAGAGAATCTGATCCCAACTGAGTAGTTATAGAGGTCACAAGAGTATCCTATATTTTCAAATGGAAGACAACTAGACCAGCAAGAAAATAGGATAGAATCTCAGAATCACCTATTATGATGGAGAGGTTGCCTTTCTTCAGAGTGGCAAGCTGATAACGAGTCTGCATAATCCTTGCACAAGATTAAGAAGAAAGCATCTATTCCAAAGTTTGCCAAACCCCAAGAGAAGTACTAGTCCAACAATGTTGGATACAATTGGATTTGCGATAGTAGATACCTAAACATTTAGCAAAAATTGATAAGTTCAAAAAAACGAGCATAATCAGGATTTGAAATCATGCATGGCTGAAGAATACGAGGATGAAGGAATAGTTTTAGGAGGAGGGGCCATGATGCCATCAACATTATACAAAATTTTGTTGCCATTTATGTAAGGTAGGAATGCTGTTTTCCAAGAAAGGCTCTATTGTCGTTGGTAATGAGGTTCTGAGTATAATTTGAGATTGAGAGATAGTGTGGCTGAATCAACTGTAAAAGGATTGAATGGGATTTGGAGTGTGATTTGCTTACATGCTGTAATATTCTTGGGAGCTTCTGTATCTATTTGCTGATGTATAGATTAGATTACATTTGAAGAACAAATAACATGATGTTATCAACTTCCTTCAACCAGGTCCGATCCAGGATTTTAAGCTAGTGGGTGCCGAAGTATTAAAAAAAAAAAAAGTCCAAATAGGTATCCATATTGTTTTAAAAAATTACAAATACACAAAATCATTGTTTTTAAATATGTTAAGATGCAATCATTTATCAACAAAGATAAAAACAAAAACAAAATAATGTTTTTTGTTTTTTAATTAGGTTGGCTAGGATTTTTTTTGTTATTGAAGTTAAAGCATTCACAGTGGAGGTGCTAAAAATTTTAGCTTTTAGCACCTTGAAAGGCTACTCTATCTATTTTACCACATCATCTTACAATACACCCAATATCAAATGTTTGTTTTTTTTTTTTTTTTTTTTTATTACTTCATTTAAAATAACATAAACAACTCATTAAAATAATAAAAGAAGAGGGAGAATTTGAGTTTTTCAATTGAAGGAAGAGATATTGTAGGGGATTGGGCCCAGGAGCTCATTATCTATGTTTATATTAGGCCTAAGGCCCAAGCCGAGGATAAGGGGACGTTTAAGGAGGGGTAAACATTGTCAAGGGAGCCCATGTTAGTAAATGAAGGAGTTAGTTTTGATCATAATGGCCTAGGAAGTCAGGCTGAGGATGAATGCCTCCTCGGCTAACTAAAGCCGAGGTCCGTAGAGGTGGTCTGCCGTCCGGGGGAGTTTTCTAGGAAGTTTTGTTGGCACGGATAAGCATTGCAGAAACAAATGACAGAAAGGAGTCCTAAAATATCGAAGGAGAAAGCTGCTACCACCGCATTAAATACTCTGTAACTAACTCTCTGGTCGCATTAATGTGGAGGTGATACCTGAACAATGGTTTTCAGGCTTACAGCTACTACATAAAGACTTCAGGAAGGTGCTGATGGGACAAAGATCAAGTATCAACAATCTGGCCTACACGTGGAGGGTAAGGATGAAAGAGGAAGAGAGTATAAAAGGAGAAGGAGGCAGTGAGAGAAGGGGATTGGAAAATTAAGAAAGAAACACTGTAGCAATCTAGAATCAAATTTGTAATCAAACTTGTAAGAAATACATAAGAACTAATCTCCTCAGATTGTGCCGATAACGATTTTCTTTAATTTAAATCAATCTAACTTCCTGTTCTTATCATTTGAATCCATTCTATTTGTTGTCCAATTCATTTTAGCTTAGTTTTCTAACTCACTCTCTACAAATTCATTGTTTTGGGCTTTTTAGGCCTAAGTTCATCACTCTTTTGGGCTAGGAACTTAAATCCGGTCCTTATATTTGAGATTTTGGGTTTCTAACCCATCAAACTAATTCATTCAATATTCAATTGGGAAAAATCAATTTATTTATTGTAATCCTTAAAATACAATTTTTTTTAAAATTTTAAAAATAGAAAATGAAAATTTTGCACTTAAATTGACAGCGGAAAAAAAAAATTAAAATTGCAAACTAGATTTCATTTTTTTCTTTAATTTGAATCACACTTTGCCCAAGGTAAAGCAAAAAAACATTTCTTAAAAAATGATAAATTTTCATACCTTTTTGTGAAATTTTGGGTTTCTATATGAATTAATATTAGTTTGGACCATTTAGTTAAAATTAATTCATCGAGTTATGTATCAAATACATCTTCTTCTGTGCAGGTTATGGCTATTATGTTAAGTGATTCTATCGTTAAGTAATGTTGTAATAGTGCATTTAATAAGTTATATTCTATTGATTATATTGTAAAAAAATTTATTTTATTTTTGTTGTTTTATAGTTTTATATTATCACTAGTGTTTATTATATTCGTAAATATTTTTATTATGATTTCGTAGTGTCTACTAAAAAAAATCAGTTCGGGTTTAAAAAAAAGTTATAAAATCTCAAAATAGGATTTCTTGATATGTTTGTAATGATAAATTAAAAAAAAAAAAAATAGCAATCGCAAATGAATAAAACAATTGTCAAAAACAGTTAGAACTTAGAAGATAATGAAATACTAGAACAAAAAGTTAAAAATAAAAATAATTGTAATGGCATTCAAATATATAATATAACAATCATTGATAATATAGAAAAGATAAGTTTTTGTTTAATGCATATGGTGATCACAAATTTTTTATATGAACATTAGTTTGATTGTTAATTTGTTTATCACTCTGTTTATGACTGCAGTAGTGGAATCCTTAGGGGAAAAAAAAGTAGAAACACTATAGGAAAAATTAATCCGTATAACATGTTCTTGTACTTGTGTGCATTTTATACGCAAAATTCAAGAATAGAGCTGTTGCAATTATGGCGACATTCTTCTCTCTTACAACCCCGGTTGGAATTGCAATTGGAATAGGAATATCTAGTGTTTACAATGAGAACAGCCCCAATGCTCTAATCTTTGAAGGGATTTTTAATGCGGCGTCAGCTGGGGTCTTAATCTATATGGCGCTTGTGGATCTTCTTGCAGCTGATTTTATGATCCCAAGAGTGCAAAGCAATGGAAGGCTTCAAATGGTGTTAAGGACATATTTTGTGTGATTGGCTAATCTTTTGACAAAATGCACTTTACTTATATTTGGGTAGATCTATGATGTATTTAATACTTCAAGGAACATGTTGTTCAAGTCTAGTATTAAAGCTATGAAGATTTGACCAAGAAACAAGTGAAGAAAAGGTATTCAATAAAGCTGGACAGATAGCTTGACACCTGTGGATAGATATCTCGATAGCTTCTCGACACCTGGTTATCTGTCGAGCTCTTCAGCTGATTCTTATCACAATCTCGATAGCTTCTCAATAGCTGGTCGATCGATCGAGAAAGTTTTTGTCCCCTCGATACCTTTTCGACACCTCCTCAATAGCTGCTATCTGTCAAGATTCATTAAATCTTGACACCTTCTCGACACCTCCTCGATAGCTGCTATCTGTCGAGGTTACGGTAATTCAGATTTCTGATTTTTGGGCTAGACTTATGTATTTGTGTAGGGTTTCTTTTCTCACAACCCTAGACCTATATAAGGCTTATTTTAGAGGTCGTAACATAAGAGAATAAGAGAATACAATGAGAACATATGCAAAAGGTGATCAATGCCTTATTCTCTCTAAAAGAAACTACTGCGTCTTTTGCGCCTTAGGGTTTTGTAACCAAGTGCTTCTTGATCTTCATTCTTGATGAAGTGAAGAACTTTGCAGCCAACATCTTCTTCTAGTTGGTGATTGAAGTCGCGTACTGGGATCCGCGCAATTGGTTAGTCACGTACTGGGATTCGTGCAACAAAAGGGTGGCGTTCATATATTGAAGAGTTCAGAGGTTCTAAAGCGGTAGAAGGTTTCTACTGTGAGTTCATCTATGGAGATTGTAGAGTCTAGGGACAAAGGTTTTGTATTAGATCTAAAACTTCTCTTTACTATAGTGGATTGCTTTTCGAGAAGGTTTCCCCCCAGGTTTTTTACTGTGAAACTGGTTGGTTTCATTGGTTTTCTTGGGTCATCATATCTTATCTTATTTACTTTTTCATTGCATATTATTTTGACATGATATTGATGTTTGTTTGTTTTAACAAGTTTTATCGATAATAAATCTAATTAACAACTTGGATTTAAAACTTGTTAATTCTATCAACCGGGGTCTAAATTTCCCAACAAATAGGAAGAAACATTTCACTTCTTCTTGGGACTGGTCTTATGTCTCTCTTAGCCAAATGGGCTTGACCTTGTCGTAATGTTTTCTGGAATATTTTTCTTTCTTTTCAAGGCTTTTTTTTTTTTTTTTGGTGGTACAGTAAAAATGGCACACACATATGCAAGATTTCGAACCCGAAATTTTAATTCTTTGCTGAAAATTTGAATTTATCCAAACAAAATTAAAATGGATGAAAATACTGTGAAATATCTTTTTGAAATTTCAGGTACTAAAATTAAACTTATACCAAATTTCAGGGAAAAAAAATGTGCAGTTTACCCGAAATAAAAAGATCAAGAACTCCAAAGATTAAAATTACTTGCAATATGACCCGATGTAGATGAATTGTTAACCAAAGAAGCAGAACTATGAGCATGACGATAAGTTGCATGTGTATGAATGACTTTCTATCCTTCTCCATATCTCCAATCCCATGTTAAGCCTTGTCGAGGTGAGATTTTTTGCAATACGAAGTTGCAAAGGCATCAATCAACGAGTTCTAATCATGGACACCATCGATAAAAACTCAGAAAAAATTTCCCCTCGGGTTCTCACTAAGACACGGTGATGTCAAGCTCTTTAAAGCGTGTGGAAGTACATGGATGAATGAACCTGGTCGTTAAAATCAAACCAACAACAAAGGCTTTGATTGTAATGAAGATGTCCTTCACGGTAGGGTGGTCTTTCCAAGTATTGGAATACAAACATCAATTGCACCCGGTACGCGTAATAGAAGCCATAGCAAAAAGTTTATATTTGAGAGCTTGGTCCTCAAGTGCCACTATGCAAAAATTTAGGGTGTATCTAAACTTTAATTTGCAATTTACCCAAAAAGAGAGAAGTAAATGGGAAGTGTTATTATATTTATACATTTTACAATACTTTCACAATAAAGCTTAGATAAAAAGTTGTTACTAGTTTTAATTTGAACTCATCACTAAAATTACTTTCTTGCTCACTAATAATAACAAGTAATAACCTTCAACCTAAGATTGTTGTGAAAATATTATATAAATGTTGTAGATATTATTTCTCTGAGCCGTCATTTGGGAAGAAAAAAAATGAATAAAAAAAATAATTTTAAAATATTATTTTATTTTCTTGTTTGAGAATGAAATTGATAAGAGAAAATACTCACTCTTTTCTATTAACTCAAAACCTCAACTTATCATTCTTCCAAAATTGAGAAGAATTAAAAGTAGTGAAATTCAGTGGCAGCGCCACCTGACCTGAATATATATATATATATATATATATTAAAAATTTATGATTTGTACACCTAAAAGAAAAAAGTGACTACCCTAAAGAAAGAAAAAAAAAATGACCATCGTGATTGAGAAAAACCTTTAGACGAATATTTGGTTGCTTCTTCTTCAATCCTTTATCATCGTCTTCTTGCTCAGTTCATGTGTTTTGTATTCTTCAGTTCTTTCTTCCCTGTTTTATTTTTCTCTCTTGCTATTGTCCGGCTCTCCCCCCACGTGAATGAAGTTATTAGAGTCTGACATTTCATAGATGGTAGACTACTAGATAGTAGACCACACCATTAGGGAATAAGGTGATGAAACAAGTTACCGACTTCACTCTCTCAATGGAACCTTGGGCCTCATGTAGAAGGCTTTAAATTTTAAATTATATGATATATTACTTTCTGAATTAATAGCAACCACATCTGTGATATTCACCTGAATTTATGCAAAAGTTTTAGTTTATTTTAACATAAAGATATATCTTTTTTATTTTGAAAATTGCTATATTTACAAAATTTTTACAACAAATCATAGGTAATAAATTGTTATTAGTTCTAATTTGAATTCATAACTTAAATTACTTTTTTTCCCACTAGTGACAACCAATAACAATCTACCATATATGATTTGTTGTAAAAATGTTATAAACATAGCATTTTTTATTTTTTTTTACACAAACATTTTTAAAAATACATCACATTAGATTATTTATTTTATACTAGATTTCTTTAAAATGTTATTTCTTTAACATTTTATTATTATTCTCCCAATTCATATATCTTTTTTCTTCTCATTTATTATTATTATTTCTTTATCAATTTACGTAGTCATAGTAACAATGTAGCTTTTTTTTTTTTTTTCTTTTTTAAACACAAGTTTGGCTAATCTAATGTAGGTGAATTTTGGAATTAAATGTAAAAAATAACATTTTATACTATTTTGCATTAACCGATGTGAGTACTCTTAGTATGTTTAATTGTTTACCATTGATTTATTGTCTAATTGTCTCTTGAGTGGGGCATGTGGGGCATGTGGGGCATGTGTGGGAGTGGGCAGTAATTATTAAAGGAAAAAAAATTTAGAGTAACGCATTGAATTGTTAATAGAGTAACACTAGTTACACAAACAAAATTAAAGTATCAAGAAACATTTGCAATGATATGCATACAACAGAAATAATGCAACAACTAATATTAAGGTTTGATGATGCCAAAATCGTCAGTTGGGTCAATCGTCAGTTGGGTCACTCGTCCAATTCGGAGCATTAGACGATCTTATAGGACCTGCAAGATAAAAGAGAGATAGATCGAAGAGACCACTAGGTTGTGTCCGCTGGGGGAGCCTCTAATGCTTAAGTTAGTATCAGCCCATATATTTCATATATAGATAGTGTTTTGTAGTATTTTGTTGTAGTTTTTGACATACCTTAGAAAATGGATAGATTGTCCCTTTTATAGATGACTTAGGTAGCTGTCGGACATAAATGAGAATGCTTATTACCCTAATTGTAACGTTCTTTGTCTTAATGAGAGAGGTTAAGATCTTTGATGGTTGTTATTGAATGTGTTAGGCGGTTACTCATCTATCTTTGATGGCCTACTAATGACGCAATGATCGTCCATTAAGATTGACAACTTTAATGGTTTTTATAGACTCAACAGTTGCCCCCCATTCCCAAGTCTGATTTTGCTTTATGCTGGTCAAGCTTAGAGAATGTTCTTGACTTGTTTAGATTCAGACTTCTTTATCTTCAACTACTTTCTTCCTCAAGAATGGTAGTATTTTTGTGATGACTTCTTAGTATATGCCTTTTGAAGGTCTTTTTGGACGTTCAAGGGATCATAGCTTGATCTTGAAAGTGAGCTAATTTCATTGGACGATTATTTTTTATCACTTTTGAAGAGCAAGCTAATTTCTTTGGACAACCATTTTTTATCACTGCTAAAGAGCAAACTAATTTCTTTGGACGACCATTTTTTATTACTACTAAAGAGTAAGGTGATTTTTTTGTACGACCATTTTTTATCACTTCGATGCTTCTTCTTTCATTCATTCTCTGGTTGTCACGTTTGATATCCTTGATTTGTGTGTGACTTGTGTTTGTGTGAGAATCCTTGTCTGTTTACACTCATCTAAGGGTATTTAGTCTCTTAACCACTTTTAGGTGACTTACATCCAGTTACAGAGCTTTGTCATTTGGACTTCGTCAGCGATTTACATTGGTCTAGCAGAATCTTGTCTATTTTTTTTTTGGTGACTTACATCCATTCAAGGAATCTTGTTACTTAGGCTTTGTTAGTGATTTACATTTGTCTTGGCGGAATCTTATCACTTAGCCATTTTTTGATAACTTACATCCATTTAAGGAATCTTATCACTTAGTCTTCGTCAGTGATTTACATCTATCTTGGCAGAATCTTATCACTTAACCATTTTTTTGTGACTTAAATCCATTTAAGAAATCTTGTCACTTAGGCTTTGTCAGTGATTTACATCCGTCTTGGCGGAATCTTATCACTTAGCCATTTTTTGGTAACTTAAATCCATTTAAAGAATCTTGTCACTTGTTGCTGGAAAGATTCCTTGTCGCTATGTCATTTTGGACCTTCTTGAGGCCATGTTGATATCTGCATTAAGTAGCACATGCACTTGCCAAGATTTGGTTAAACAAGAATTTTAGAACAATTCATATATGAATAATAAGTTAACAATAACCTAGATGGACCTTTTTCTTATTTCCTTGTAATCCTAGAGTTTTACCTCTTTTGTGACCTATCTAGTAATGCATACATTTTTGCATGAAACCTTACTAGGTGTAAATTTTTATAGACAAATATAAAAGAGACAGAGATAAATGTGTTACCTTAAATGACGACACTATTTTGTCACATACCTTGATCTTTTTATTGCTGGGATCTTCTTGACCAGCTCTTCTCTTTTTAAGACAATGAGCTCTTCTCTTTTCAAGATTCTTTAAGTTCAACATGATACTTTGTGTCTAAGGCCAAGATTTCTTTTGCTTTAATTTTTTGAAGGCGTAAGAACTAGGCCACATTTTTGCCCCTGTTTAAACATGAAAAGTGCAATTCTCGTATGCTGACGACTAGATCATGATTGTAACTTCTTTTTTTTTTTTTGGAGTGCTTTGACAACTATGGCCATTGCTGTTTGTAATAGCAATTTCCTCTTCCTTCTTCTTTAATTGTACACTTAAGTCACTTCAATAGTACTAGCTGCATTTTATTAGGAACGACAGTGTACAAATATGCAATTGCATGCTATACAATTATGGATGTCATTTGACGAAATGCATTCTATATGACTTATAGAGAAGTATTCTATGATATTAAAAAAAAAAAAAAAATTGAAGCTATTTGACTCTATGCTTCTTTAAAATGGTTTTTGTTAGTTCTTGCACCTTATCTAATTTTTAAAGCAATTTAAAAAGATCTTTGTGAGTTAACAGAGATAGCAGAAATTTATTGAGATTTAGACTCATGACCATATTGTGAACATGATTATCTAGCATTTTAAGTTTAGGAGACTTAATAGTGTTGGGAAATTTAGACCCTGGTTGATAGAATTAACAAGTTTTTAAACCCAAGTTGTTGATTAGATTTATTATGAATAAAACTTGTTAAAACAAACAAACATCAATATCATGTCAATAATGAATGCAGCGGAAAAATAAATAAGACAAAATATGATGACCCATGAAAACTAATGAAACCAACTAGTTTCATAGTAAAAAACCTAGGGGAAAACCTCCCCGAAAAGCAATCCACTATAGTAAAGAGAAGTTTCAGATCTAGTACAAAACTTTTGTCCCTAGACTCTACAATCTCGTAGATGAACTCACAGTAAAAACCTTCTACCGCTCAAAAGCTCTGAACTCTTCAATATATGAACGCCACCCTTTGATGATGCACAAATCCCAGTACGTGACTAACCAATTGCACGGATCCCAGTACATGACTTAATCACCAACTAGAAGAAGATTGTTGGCTGCAAAGTTCTTCACTTCATCAAGAATGAAGATCAAGAAGCACTTGGTTACAAAACCCTAAGGCGCAAAGACGCAGTAGCTTCTTTCAGAGAGAATAAGGCATCGATCACCTTTTGCTTATGTTCTTCTTGTATTCTCTTATGTGACGGCCTCTAAAATAAGCCTTATATAGGTCTAGGGTTGTGAGAGAAGAAACCCTACACAAATACAAAAGCCTGGCTCAAAAATCAAATCTGAAAATCTGAATTCCTGTAACCTCGATAGATATCTCGATAGATAGTATCTGTCGAGCCTCATTAAACCTCGATAGATACCTAGGTGTCGAGGAGGTGTCGGGAAGCTGTTGAGGGGACAGGAGCTTTCTCGATCGATCCACCAGCTATCGAGAAGGTGTCGAGATTGCGATAAGAAACACCTTAAGAGCTTGATAAATAGCCAGCTATCGGGAAGCTGTCGAGCTATCTATCCAGCTTTAATGAACACCTTTCCTTCACTTGTTTCTTGGTCCAATCTTCATGGCTTTAATACTAGACTTGAACAACATGTTCCTTGAAGTATTAAACACATCCTGGATCTACCCAAATACAAGTAAAGTGCGTTTTGTCAAAGGATTAGCCAACTACATAAAATATGTCCTTAACAATCTCTCCCTTTGGCAAGCCGTGACAAAACCACAACAAACAAATGAACATATGAGAGAATTCATAAATCATTCAACTCATACTCATTTGTTACATACAATAAAATCTATCCTAACACAAACTCTTGAAAAACTTTGCAAGAAGAGAGTTCATGACAAGTAGACTTTGACAACCTGTATTCCTGAAACACTTTAAACAAAACTCATCAAGACATTTTTGTGTAAAACAGAAATAATAGATTGCATACAAGTAAAGAAACATGTGTATAAAGAAAGAAAAGAAACAACACATGTAAAGGTAGGTGAAAGAAACATACATCAGCATATAAAGAAGATAAGCACAATGTATGTAAACATGGTCACAAGAGCCAAGGTACAAGAAGAAGGAAGTAAACACTCCCCCTAACAAGATGAAACACATCTCCCCCTTACAAATGAATGTATTTCTCCTCCTAACATGTAGAATCTTATAAAGAAACCACATATTCTCCATAATTTCTCCCCATTTTTGTCATGATTGACAAAGAGTACAAGAAGCTAGAAAGCTTCACCCGAGAAACATAAAGATGATCAAGGATGGTCAAGGGGGTACAAAGAATCCATAAAAATGCATGAATGTAATGAAACACAATGCTATGGATAACAATAGAAAGATACAAAACACACACACACACACACACACACACACACACACACACACTAAACAAGTCTAACCAATTTTATATTTCAAAAACAAGTTAAGACAGTTTAGTGAGTATACATTAACACATGTAAAACCTTGTGATGGCCAAATCACATTGTACTTGCACATGTATCAAGAGTAGCAAAGAATATTGCGTGTTGTGTGTGAAAAATATCGCAAGATTGCATAAGTGTATACATGTTATGACGATTTGAGATATGGAAAAATTACTTTAACTCACACACAATCATAACTGTTTAATGGGGACTATCACCTTTGAGGTACATCCTATAACTCCCACATCTCCTAGAATACACGCTTGCAATCATATTTAAAGCATTTTTAATCTTTTTGCTTTTTATTTTCTTTACATATTTTCTTTTTAAGCATATCATGCATGGGCATATAAGAGAGAGAAAAGAAATACCCATTGATATTTGACATTCCAATTTTGCTATGCCGAAGCACACAAATGTCATTGACACTGTACTTTTACTATGCCGAAGCATACAAGTGTCATTCATGATTGGCGGGCAACAGTGGTGAGATGGTTATTTATGCCTTGCTCTTAGGATTTTCTAGTCCTACCCGTCAAAAAGAGTGATATAAGTGTTAAGTCTAAGAGATCACTTAACCTTACTCATCACAAACAAGAGTCACAAAGCTCACTTGCTTAATTATGCATAGAGATGCTCATCTAAGTTACAAAAGATACAAAATTTAGAAAACTTTGTTTCAATGGCCATTCAAGGTACACAAGTACCAATGTACACAAAACACACACTGTTTTTGTATTTTTCTGATTTTTTTTCTTTTTATTTTTATTTTAAAGACAAAACAAAATAAAAACTAAACGACCAAACAAAAACAGACAAACAACATGAAAGCATGAAAGAAAAAATGCATATGAATGAAGGCATGATTTCAAAAACAGGTAAGAAATCAAGCAAAGAAAGTTCTACTTTAGATAGAAAGAATTAAAGCAGAGGGCAAATAGAAAAGACAGTTAAGTCTTAGGCTCCTTTCTCACCCACACAGCATGAGTCTTTGGTCGTGAAGATGAAAAGGTACATGTCCTAGTATGTCTACTAAAGGACATAGAAGAATTAGAATTCTCCTGAAATTGAGTTAAAAAGCTCAAGGCTTTTAATAACTCTCCAAACAAAGATGTAGGTCCTTGAGAGGAAACCTGTGACCATTTGGACAATTGCTTATGAGGATACAACTTAAAGCAATTACGACGAATGTGTTCAGAAACACCACAATGGTGACAAACATGAGGTCTAATAAAGGATTTAGAATTACACAAATCAGTTTTGGATTTAATAACTTTATTACCTTTCTCAGATTGGGGCACAAAGACAGTCCTTGATCCAAATGCCGTGGAAGAGGAGGGGCTGGAGGAAACAGCATATCTTAAGCCAGTCTTATCAGAACTAGGCTTTTGAGCACTCAAAACTTCATCAAGTTTTGCATTAGACATCCTCTCTATTTGAGTTCTAGCTTGACTAAGCTCAATCTCAAGATTCTTGAGTTTCTCTTCTAATGAGGTGTACTCCACAACAAGAGTCTCAACTAGCCTTGTAGTCTCATCTAACTTGACTAACAAATCAGCTTTTTTAGTTTTTACCTCATTAAGCTCTTTTCTACAAAGATGAGTAGTCTTTTCAGATTTTATAAATTCAGTGTATAGCTTATCATAGGCTTCCTAAAGGGTCATCTTCTTAGGTACTCCATCATCAGAAGAATCCTCACTATCACTAGCATTCTCCACAATCACCTTATCGGTTGTGGCAGCAAAGGCCATAACGTGACGACATTCATCCACATACTCATCAGAAGAGTCATTCTCAGTATCACTCCAAGTAGCAACTAACCCTTTATCTTTAGACTCCTTGGTATTTTCCTTCATGAGGTAGTTTGGACACTCTATCGTCATATGACCAAAACCTTTGCACTCATGGCATTGGATGAGGGGTTTTTCATTCTTGCCCTTCCTAGAGGATTTAGATTTCCTAGGAGGTTTGCCCTTATCCTTTTTCCTAAACTGAAGAAGCTTAATAATCTCATCAATTATGAAAGTTAGATCCTCATCCTCATCTTCACTTTCATCTTCATCTTCAGAGTCCTCAACCTCTTCCTCTATACCCTTAAGAGCCAAGTTTTTACTCTTTCCACCTTTTCTCATTGAGCCTAATCCCATCTGATAGGTTTGAAGGTTCCCTACAAGCTCAGTCAAAGGAATTTGATCAATGTCTTTTGCTTCTTTAATGACAATGATCTTGGCATGGAATCTTTCAGGTAAGGACCTAAGGATTTTTCTAACAATTTTGGATTCTGCAATACATTCTCCAAGGTTGAAGGCAGAATTCACAATATCCTTGAGTTTGGCATAGAACTCATCAAAGGTCTCATCCTCCTCCATCCTTATTTCTTCAAAATTGCTAGTGAGTTGTTGAAGCTTTACAGTCTTTACTGCCTTGGTACCTTCATAGGTGGTCTCAAGAATGGTCCATGCTTCATTGGCAACTTCTGTGGATGATATTTTCTTGAATTCCTCATTGGTCACCCCACAAAGCAAAACATTCAAAGCCCTACTGTTGAAATTTGCCGCTATGATCGTTGCATTATCCCAATCCACCGGCGCTTCCTTTGGCTTAATCCAGCCAACTTCAACAGCTTGCCATACCTGTTCACTTAGAGCCTACAAAAAAACTTTCATACGAACTTTCCAGTACGCATAATTAGTTCCATCAAACAAAGGAGGTATAAATAAAGATTGTCCTCTATCTATGACAATAGGGGTTAATGGATCACACTCAGGAAATTAATCCAATCAGAGTGAACCCGCTCTGATACCATTTGTTGGGAAATTTAGACCCTGGTTGATAGAATTAACAAGTTTTTAAACCCAAGTTGTTAATTAGATTTATTATGAATAAAACTTGTTAAAACAAACAAACATCAATATCATGTCAATAATGAATGCAGTGGAAAAATAAATAAGACAAGATATGATGACCCAAGAAAACCAATGAAACCAACCAGTTTCACAGTAAAAAACCTGGGGGGAAACCTTCCCGAAAAGCAATCCACTATAGTAAAGAGAAGTTTCAGATCTAGTACAAAACCTTTGTCCCTAGACTCTACAATCTCCGTAGATGAACTCATAGCAGAAACCTTCTACCGCTTCAGAACCTCTGAACTCTTCAATATATGAACGCCACCCTTTGATGATGCACGAATCCCAGTACGTGACTAACCAATTGCGCAGATCTCAGTACGCAACTTAATCACCAACTAGAAGAAGATTGTTGGCTGCAAAGTTCTTCACTTCATCAAGAATGAAGATCAAGAAACACTTGGTTACAAAACCCTAAGGCGCAAAGACGCAGTAGCTTCTTTCAGAGAGAATAAGGTATCGGTCACCTTTTGCTTATGTTCTCCTTGTATTTTCTTATGTGACGGCCTCTAAAATAAGCCTTATATAGGTCTAGAGTTGTGAGAGAAGAAACCCTACACAAATACAAAAGCCTGGCCCAAAAATCAGATCTGAAAATCTGAATTCCCGTAACCTCAATAGATACCTCTAAGGAGCATTTATAAAATTAATTTCCATTAGGAAAGTAACAGTTGAAAGTAGAAACATATAATTACTATCTCTCTTTATCTAGAAATTCTTTAAATTCTCAAATTTAATTTCAAATTTCTAAAAAGGCAACCAAATAACTTTTGGTTTTAACGCCTTTTAAATTTTGAAAGGCATTAATGTTTGACTTTACATATTTAACGTCCAAAATTACAATATACAATTTTGGTAAGATAATATATTTTTGGCTTCATTTTTCTTTAATACTCAAAAATAGTATCTTTAAATTTGGTAGAATAACGAAAGTTGAGAGCCTTTTATCTTAAATGGTCCTTATACTTAAATATTGTAGCACTACGAATTTGTAACCACAAACAACAATCTTAACATAAGCATTATTACAAAATAAGGTGAATGAATAGGTAGGTGTTGGGTGTATTAACTGATGGGCTACTAGGTCGATATAAGCATCACAGAAACTCATTTACCATGTAAAGAAGATATCATAGTTTGTAACCGAAGTAATATCTCCTGTTTTTTAATATTTGCTTTCAATCTATATTAGTCAAAGGCTTGTTAATGATTCATTTCAAATGATATAAGAAACAATAACATGAAATTGGTGAATATGATAAGCATGAAAGGCAGATGGTGACATGTGCTACTAGTGGATAACAGAAGGCTTGGCTGCATGGGTCAACCACCATCTTATTATCACTTTAGCCTCATGAGTATGACAAACGGGCTTCAGGATTGCCCCATCTTCTGATGGATGGCCTAGACTAGCTAAACATAAGCAATTGAGTTAGGTTTATTAGATAACATACCAAGCACCAAGCGGGTCTGAAGAAAACCACAAAGATTTATCCCTTTTGCGTCCTCTCTTGTCTAGCCCCCTCCTTTACCATTTTGACACTCCTAGTGATGTGAAATGTCCAAAAGGTATGATTGAAGAAAATTTCAACTCAGATTGGGGGCAGCACTGAGATGTGGGGCTTAAGAAGCTCGTTGTTGTTGTTATGGACGATGAGCGAGATTTTTTTTTTTTTTTTTTTTTGGAGTGTCTACGGTAGTGAGGCTTGTCTCGATCTGCCTAAAATTTTTTGAGGATAACTGATGGTGTTGTTGTGATGGCCATGGACATATCTATGGATCAGTTAATTGAGATCGTTCATTGGAGTGGTTGTGGTCATTTTTTGTCTATTAACGTGTGGATATGCATTTTTCATCGATGGTATTGGGACGAGCTTATCATTTTCAATATCCATGGTTCTAGATTGAGCAGAGTAACCCTTTTGTCTCAAGAAGAGCTGAATGGCTAGACTCTCCCCACAGACAGCGCCAAATTGATGATGCCATAATCGTCAATTGGGTCACTCGTCCAATCCGGAGTATTAGACGATCTTGTAGGACCTGCAAGATAAAAGAGAGATAGATTGAAGAGACTACCGAGTTGTGCCCGGTGGGGGAGCCTCCGATACTTAAGTTAGTATCAGCCTATATATTTTGTATATAGATAGTGTTTTGTAGCATTTTGTAGTAGTTCTTGACATATCTTAGAAAATGGACAGATTGTCCCTTTTATAGGTTACTTAGGAGCTGTTAGACATAAATGACGATGACTATTACCCTAATTGTAACGTTCTTTGTCTTGATGAGAGAGTTTAAGACCTTTGATGGTCGTTATTAAATGTGTTGGGTGGTTTTTCATCTATCTTTGATGGCCTACTAATGACACAATGATCGTCCATTAAGATGGACGACCTTAATGGTTTTTATGGACTCATCAAGGTTGATTTGAATTCCCATCTTAATCGAGTAATGTTACAAACACAATATTAGATGAATGATTGCTTAGTTATGTATATTTAGGAGATGTAACTTATAGCATTGGTAATGAAACTATCATATAACGAATTCAAAATATGAAAACTCGTAGAATGATATTATAAAACTTTATGTATTTGTATGCATATTTTGTGATGTTGATATATTCAAGTTTTTTCAATTAATTTTTTTTTTTTTATAATTTAAGTTTCTTAGTGACCATCCTAAAAAAGTTTCCTAGAACCGCCACTATGAAGTTAGATTTAATAAATTTTTAATAAACTTCAAAAATACTCCTATAAATTAAGCTATTTATTTTAAAATAAAGGTCTAATAGTAACATTGTCATAAAATAATTTCATTCATTTTCTTCTATGTTACTTCCAAAAAATGATATTTAAATATATACCATTTCATTACATTTCTTTATGATCATTCTATTTCATTCTATTCCAATTTATTTTTATAAGCCCTCCAACGAAGTCTAAAAAAAACACACTAATCTTACAAGAAGTCAGTTTGGTTCACGACAGTGGACAAAAAAGTACAAACCAATTAGCAGGGTGGCAAGAGAACTTAAGGAAATATTAACACATTATTATTATTATTTTTTTTTTTATGGTGGAAAATATTAACACATAATAAAGTCACTTTTGGGTGAACGTAGGACGTAGCTGATGTGCATGAAATATATACAATAAAGTACTCACATATCTATACATTTAGCCTTACTTTTATGTTATTTTTTTACTGATTATATAATATCTTTGTGTTGCAGGTAACAAGGGCTTTGCATGCGAAGTGGAGCTAAGCCAATTAAATCCAAGTCCAATTCGGATTAGGATTCTAGCCTGCACATCAGTTAGTATTTTTGGCATAACTTTCGGCTCAGATATCCAATCGAGATGATTCAAGTTGGGCTGGAAATTTAACTTAAAGGGATACAACTTTGTAGTTTACCAAAAGTCCGAATTCTGATGTTAAATGGGCCAAAATTGTTGGTTAATTGAAGCCTAAAAATCTGGGATTTTCTCCAAACAGGGATTCAACTTGTAATAGGATTTCTTGACCTATTTAAAGGCTCTTTAGGGTAAAAAGAGAGAGATGAAAAACCTGAGAGGAAAAGGGGGCACCGCATAGAAGAACTTGTTTTGGGAGTCTTTATGAAGAGGAGGATCTGAGGACAAAGGCGAGAGCTTCATGTTGATCAACCAATTCGGATGAAAAGCATAAGTTTTATTTGTTTTCTTTTCAATTTTATTATGAACTAAATTTTATTTTCTAGAGCATTGATGTAGTCTAGCAATGAACACACAATTTATATTCTGGGTTATTTTATTTTTAATATTTCCATGATTGAGTGTTTAATTCTTATTCTTAATGCTTACTATTTTTTACAAATTATTATTTGATCAATTGAATTACAATGAGACCGAGAGGTGATTTGTTATTTTAGTTCTAGAATTAAACACCATTAGTTGAGCGAAAGTAGAGATGCTTTACCACGATTAGTGTGATTTTTTCAGAAAATTCAAAGTACATAATGAGTCTCCAATTAATTAAATTCACATAGAGATATGGAATTGTTAGTTGAAGATATTTTTGATATTATTCGAGAGACGATATTGAATACTTAAGGAGTTTTTAATCATCAAAGGGAGATTATTAGAATTTAATAATTAGGAAGAATAAATTGTGTGGGATTTGTTAGGTGAAATCAACTGCTTTAGATCCATTCTTATCATATTTTTACACTTTTAGATTTTTACGCTTTGTTAATTTTTTTTATTCGTATATTTATTTTTATTAAATAGTTTAGTTTAATTCAGAGAGTAGAATGTTCCATTTATTTTCGATTTTCCAAATAGTAATTAATTTAGTGAATTCCAGTATTCAATAACATAGTAAATCCTTGTGGGTTCGACATTCGTTTTCTAAAAACACTTTACTACTTGTTATGATTCTGTGCGCTTGCAGATTATTTTACACGAACAGTAGCCTTTTTTTTTTTTTTTTTTTTTTTGTGAGAATCTGATAGGCCACAAATTGAATGACCCCTTGTGATTTAAACTAATTAATTAATTAAGCCAAGTTATTAATTAATCAATTTATCATGCAAATGCGTGGCAACACAAACAAATCACCGAATAACTAAATATGCAGCGGAAAATAAAAGACACGGTGATTTGTTCACGAATGGGGAAAACCCTAACGGCAAAAACCCCACCGGGTGATTTTCAGGTCACCACTCCCGAAACTCCACTATTATCAAATCAAGCGGTTACAAATAAGGAATCCCAAGTACCTTACCAACCTACAGTTGAACCCTTACCCCAATACCCAATTGGACTTGATCTGTAGTGACAGTTCCCCCTTTTGATGCACGGCTCCCAAGTACGTGACTAATCAGATGCGCAGATCCCAGTACGCGACTTCAAACACCAACTTTAGAAAGAGAGGTTGGCTGCAAAGTTCTTCAGATCATCCTATGCGATGAAGATCAGGAAGATGCTTGGTCACAAAACCCTATGGTGCAAAATACACAGCAACTTCTTCAGAGAGGATGAACTAGGTCAAGAACTTCGTCTTAGATCACAATTTGCTTGAACAAGGATTGCTCAATGCTTATGCAACTTGTGTCTATGTTGACGGCTCTTAAAACACTCCATTTATATGTTTAGGGTTAGAAGAAAAGAAGGCCCAAAAACACATTCACGGATCCCAAGAAAATCATATTGGAATTCTGACTTTTTAATTCTCGACAGATAGCAGGTGTCGAGGTAGCTGTCGAGAAGGTGTCGAGCTTTAAAATCTGTGCACTTCAGCTTGCTTTTTCTTGGACAGACTTGATGACTTCAATACTTGATCTTGAAACCTTGTTTCTTGAAGTATTAAAAACACCTAGAACTACCCAATTACAAGTAGAGTGCGTTTTGTCAAAGGATTAGCCAATTTACATAAAATATGACATATGTTCTTAACATGTGAACACATATGTCCTAACAGAATCAAGACTTTGAACTTTATTAAATAGTGGGCAAATTTGCCTGATAAGTAGTAATGGTGTGCGATAGGACATCTTCCATCCACACTTGAAACCCAGTGACATGTCGTGCATGTTGAGCTAGGTTGTGAGTTACACTATTTCCTTCTCTACGAACATCTGAAAATCTAATACAATGAAATAAAGTTGCAAAACATTTAACATCTCAACTAAGTAAACCAAAGGATTCCAAAGAGTGTGAATCTGCATTCAAAGCGTTTATAGCAATCTCTGAATCTGCCTCTGTGATGACATCTTTCAAACTCAAATCAACATCAACCTGTAAAGCCTTCAATGTAGCCAAAGTTTCAAGCTCCATGACAAATAGGGGGAGAGGGATGATTCCAAACATGTGTTCCAAGCCTTTTCCTTGGCAATCTCGGATGATCACTCCAATCTCTGCCCTATCTTCTTCTTGAAACATTGTATTGATATAATTTGTGCCCCAACCCTGCATAACTATATCAATAGTCGATCTCCAAAAGAACATTAATCCACCTCCCATATTTGATCTTAGGTCAATGAATAAATTCTCACCCCTCAACACATTTTTTAGCCTAGCTTTATCTGGCCATGTTTCAACTAAAAACACGACAAATGGATCTTTTGCCCGCACTAAATCTGCAAGCTCATTCTCTGTACATGGGTTCCCAAGCCCATGACAATTCCTCACCAGGCAACTCATTGCATTTGGCAGGGCTGATGCACACCTCTGCCATTAACTTTGATGAGCTTTCATCTTCTTTTGAAACCATTCTCCGCTTTTTCAATAACTCCAAATGATCAATACGACCTTTCTTCACACCCAAGAGTTTACTCACAGTCTTACTACCCATGCCTCTGGTTCTAGTTTGTTTTTTCCAATTTCTTTTGATGCTCATGAGAGTTGGGTTGCGTGTGTATTGTGAAGTTGAAATTTTCAGGGCTCCGTGAGTAAATTCCATGATGGGTGACTCAGTTGGCTTGCACGTGCTCCTGGTATTATGATGAGCATTGTGTTTTTGGGCTGAATCAAAATACTCATTAAGAGCATTAGTTGAATTTCCTTTCATAGATGTAAGCTCATTAAACCAGTTGAGGTCATCATGAATTTCATTTATTTGAATATCAAATAAATTTTCCATTGGTACCTGAATAGGAAATAAATCCTCCACCAAATCCGTTACACCCTCATTAATACACGGTTTCCTTGAATTATGGGACTCAACTGGAGGCAGCTAGCTCGAAAAAGAATTTTGACTTGAATGAATGATTGGAACAGTGTGTAACGCCTCTCTCAATTCACTAATTGCTGTAACGTGCCCAGCGGTTACATTAATTGTTCGTTCTCCTTTAGTTTCCCTGCTCGCCTAAGCCTTCTCTGGACTGCCGTCCACCGCTTCTTCGCCCGTCACTTCTGAGGCCATTCTTGCCGTTGAAACGCTTTCCTTGTCCAAGGTTCCTTATTCTTATAGAATCTTGGCACATAAATAACTGCTTTTGCCTTCAATGAGGAGTTGAATTGCTAGTGTTCCAGAGTCAGAGTGCCTTTGCTCTGTTTCCATAGCTTGTAGATGTCTGCCTGAAACTCTGCTACCTGACCAACCTCCATACCTAGTTTCCTTGTTGCTGATTTCCATCTTGCATCACAAAAGGCTTACCGTGTTAGTGGAAAATTCCTTTCGTAAAAACCTGGTACAATAATTTCAGGCGAAAAAACCGTATCCAACTGCATGTAGTAGACTCCTCACAAAAAGAAAAATGTTTCCCCAACCCCACAACAAGTAAACCCCACAAGCTCCACGGATACGCTTGATATCCATAGAGAGACAAAAACACAAACAAGACAAACCCAAAATAGAACTCTCCTTCGTGTAGAAGGGACAAACAACTTCTATTGTTGAAGAGGAGGAAAATCTCACTTCTCTAAACAACAGAGAGACCTTCACTTGATGGTAAATGTAACTTCTAGTTAAGATTAAATTAGGACGTAGCCAACTTAATTGACAACAATAGATGTGAATGGACATTTATTTCCAATTGCAGTCGTTCTTATGTCGACATTCTTTTAACACTTTTTTGACGTTTTGAAGGAATATAGATTCATTTTTTCCATAGAAATCTATCATTAGTACTATCTCCATATGCCATCAAAAAAAGAAAAAAAAAATAGTACTATCTCCATAATTTTAGTATTTGTTAGTACATCAAAATTCAAAATTCAATTTCTCAGTTACCTTCATTATTAAAAAGAAAAAAGAAAAAAAAGAAGAAGACATATTTGGAAATTACAAATCTGCTTCTTGAACGATGAATTTGCTTCTAAGGAGAAATACTATATTTACAATATTTTTATAATTAATTACATGTAACAAATTATTACAAGTTTTTATTAATAAAGTAAAGAAATAATTTTAACAATAGATTTAAATTAAAATCAATAATAATTAATCACTCATAATTTATTATGAAAATATTATAAAAATATTGCATACATATTAACTTTCTCGAGAGGAATGAGCTCATTATTTCTTGACCATTAACAATCTTATTAGCAGAAACTAATAACATTACTTTATGAATTTTCTTTTGCCAATGCTACGAGAAGTCAACAAACTAAACGGGACAAAGACAAATTAGCCTAGTCAAGGAACTGTTTTTTTTACACATTCTCTGATTCACACTCGCACACAAACCCTCACACCCTTTTCATTTTCTCTTTAATTCCTTCACACAATGGCCAAGCTGCAACTTCTTCTCCTCACACTCTTTTGCGTTTTCCTCCTACTCCCTTCAGCTTTTGGAGATTGCACATCTGACACCGAGGATGAAGAACATGACAAAACACAAGCTCTCAAATATAAACTAGCTGCTATTGCTTCCATTCTTGTAGGCGGTGTAATTGGGGTTTGTACTCCAATACTTGGAAAGACCATACCAGCTCTGCGTCCCGAGAAGGACATCTTCTTCTTCATCAAGGCCTTTGCTGCCGGCGTGATATTATCGACCGGGTTCATCCATGTACTCCCGGATGCTTTCGAGAGCTTGACATCGCCGTGTCTGAGTGAGAGCCCGTGGCAGGATTTTCCATTCACGGGGTTCGTGGCGATGGTATCCGCCATCGGGACTTTGATGGTTGATGCCTTTGCCACTTCGTATTATAGAAAGTCTCACTCCAACCAGGCTGCTCAAAGCGGGGTTGGAGATGTGGAGATGGGAGGAGAGCATGAGCGCCACTTACACTTTCACACACGTGCTACTCCTTCCTTTGTTGATAACTCGGCTTCATCAGACCTTATTCGGCATCGCGTTATATCACAGGTGACCTGTTTTTGGTTGATTTGTTCTAATTTTGGTGCTATTTGTTAGAATTATGGTTAAAAGGTTAATATTCTCTGTTATGAATTAATCATTTAAATATGGTACCAACAGTATTTTCACCCTATTTAGTTTGTTTGGATAAATAAAAAATTTCATCAAATAGTAAGAAGCTTCAAATTTTATAATTGTGTTGTTATTCTATTCTGGTTTTTTTTTTTTTTTTTGGTTCGTTCGTTCGTTCTGTATTTTTGGGTACCGTACTTGAGATATTTTTTGGCACAAAGCACAAAGTAAAAATATATCATGTGTTCGCCGATTTTCCTTGGAAATTATACTAGTGGCCATTTGGTTAGGGCACTCCTCCACATTTTTGTGCTGATTAGATGGTGATTAGTTTTTTTTTTGGTTGAAATTAGATGGTGATTAGTTATTTCTATTTTTTACTTATATTTTTAAATACATTTTAAATATTTTTTTATTTTATTTAAATATTACTTCGTCATTCTTTCTAGTGTCATGCTAACGAATGCCCTTAGGACATTGATTAAGAATTCATTTTAAGGAAGTTTTGACATCACTTTTATGGGAAATGAAAAAAGGCTATCAAAACATTATTTTTCTATAATATTTAAATTTTTTTAATAATATTTTTTAACAAATCTCATGTAGCACTTATGGCAATAATATAATGAGTCATAGGATCATTTAATTTTAATGAAAAATGTTATGTTCCTATGTAATAAGTTACTATGGTTTTTAATTTGAACCCACTACTAAAATTATTATTTTTTCAACCATAATAGCCAATAACAAACCGCTAATTGTCCCTCAAAAAAAAAAAAAAAAACTGCTAATTAAAATTTATTGTAAAAAAAATGTGATAATATTTCTCAATTTTAATATTTTATTTCTTTATTTTATTTTTTTGTCTCTCTTCATTTTTTTTTTCCATCCACACGTTTTTCCCTTTTCTTTTCTTTTTTTTCTTTTCCTTTTTCTCTTGTTTTTTCTCCTCCCCCACACGTATGACGTATCCCCATTTCTCCGCTCTATCTTCAGTTTTGCTTTTCATTTTCTACCTCTTGGTCTACCTCTATCTTCAGATGTCTATCTCTTTCACTTGGACTAAAAACACTAAAACATGCCATCATCTTCTCGTCACATATAGGGGAAATCACCACTGTGTTCCACCAGGGGAAAGAAAAATAGCCTTCGTCTTTTGTCCCCTCCAGATATTGTGGGCCAGATTTATTTTTTATTTATTTTTTAATTTGTTCTAGTTTTATGAGAAAGACTGTGTTCTGTGATTAGATTGCATTTTGTATTTTGCTTATATTGTGTTTTGGTGTCTTTGTAACCGACTTGCCGTTGAGGTTGAGATAAATGCTGAAATTTTAATTTACTCTGCTAAATTATTTTATTCAGATTTATTCAAGTGTGGATTATTTTGAGTAAGAAAAATGGTTTGGAGTTGCCACAGTGATCAAGAGAACTACTGTAGCAACATCAAAAAAAATTTGGATAAGTTTTGCTTTTAGAGAATATGTTGAAGCTGATTTTTTGAGTTTGTTCTCCAAAAAATGTCTTTGGCTAATCTATTGGAGATGCTCTTATCATTTTATTCTATTAAGTATTGATTTTGATCATGGAAGAATTAGTGTTTAATTATGCTTCTGATTACATTAGGTTTTAGAGTTGGGAATTGTGGTACATTCAGTCATAATTGGAATTTCCCTGGGTGCTTCTGAGAGTCCCAAAACAATAAGGCCTCTCGTAGCTGCACTGACCTTTCATCAATTTTTTGAGGGCATGGGACTTGGTGGATGCATCGCTCAGGTAATATTACAGTGTATATATACCAATTATTCCTTTCCTAATTTTAAAACTTAATCTAATTATTCGCTTTAAAGGAACAAAATTTTCAGTTTGGTTTTTGGTTTTTGTTGACTCTCATCCAACTTTTGAATAAATTCGTTTGTCAAAGTTTTCAGCTCATATTTGGCAAGAAGTATTTTACAAGTGTCTTGCAAAACGCCTTGCTTTGATTTCACAGGACTCTTACTAAAAAAAGAGAAAAAGAAAAAATATTTCACACGACTTTGGTACAAGTCTATTTTATTTTTATTAGTATTGAATAAGTAATGATAGGGATGTATTTTATTAATTATACGATCAGTTTCATTGATAATTTTTAAGTAGTTGATTTTATCTTTGATCAAATTAGACTTTAGGAGTCCATGTTATATAAATTCAAATGTTGATAATGAATGATGAAGACCGATCATGATTTCCTGAGTTGAAAATTATTAGCTATCCAACCTAAACAGAAATTATGTCCACAACAAATTATGTTCACACTTGTTATTAGCTGATTTACCAGCCAATTGAATAAAAAGCAAACGTTTGATTCTCAATATATATATATATATATATATTTTGCACGTAACCTGTGAATATTCTTAAAGAATATTATTTTGCTTGTTAATCTGTTAATTGCACTATTAATGACTGCATTATTAGTGGAATCTTTTGAAGAAAAAGAGTACTATGGTAGTTGGTGTATTAAATTAATCCGTATAACATGCATGTCCTTTTACTCGTATGCATTTATAGGCAAAATTTCAGAACAGCGCCGTTGTAGTTATGGCAACGTTCTTCTCTCTTACAACCCCAGTTGGGATTGCAATTGGAATAGGAATATCTAATGTTTACAATGAGAACAGCCCCAATGCTCTAATTTTTGAAGGGATTTTTAATGCGGCATCGGCTGGGATCTTAATCTATATGGCACTTGTAGATCTTCTTGCGGTTGATTATATGAATCCAAGGGTACAAAGCAATGCAAGGCTTCAGATAGGAGTAAACGTATCACTTCTTCTAGGGGCAGGTCTTATGTCTCTCTTGGCCAAATGGGCTTGACCCAGGGGGGGCGCCACCTTAAGGCCGGGTGGTCCTGACCTGAAAAAAAAAAATAATAATAATAATAAGTTTATATATAATAATTTATAATTTTTATTCAAAAAAAATTTGGGAACACTTTTAGTTTTTTTACGTCAATAAAATTAAATTTTGCTCTATAATTTGTTCTACATTCAATTGATAAATAATTACTTGGTTGTGAACATTTATACAGATGTAGCTTGTAGCATTGATAATGAGACTATTATGCAACAATTTCAAAATATGAAAACCCGTAGAAGGCAATTGTAAACTTTATGTATTTGCGTATTTTTTTTATTGTTGTTGTCGTCAATATATGAATTTCTTTTTTTATTTGATTATATAATTTATGTTTCTTAAGAAACATTTTGAGAAAAATTTCTGGAGCACCACTGATTTGACCTTGTAATATTTTGTCGAATATTTCTCTCTATTTTAGGTTTTTTGTTGTGGTATGGAAAAAATGACGTGTGTATATATATATATATATATATATGTAACAATTCTATAGAACCTGAACATTCCCTATGGGGAAGTGTCAGAGGTACACCAAAAGTAGAATTTATATCTCAGATGAAAAAAAAGAAAGGGGATTGTTAAAAGTCCAAACAAAATTAAAAAGGCTGAAAATACTGAATAATATCTTTTTGAAATTTCAAGAACAAAATTAAACTTTTTGAAATTTCAGGCACTAAAATTAAATTTATACCAAATTTCAGGAATAAAACGTGCAGTTTACCCTAAGAAAAAGAAAAAGAACTCGAAAGATTCAAATCACTAGCAATGTGACTCGATGTAGCTGAATTAATGTCAACCAAAGAAGCCCGATCGAGCATGAGTTGCATGTGTATGAACGTGTAAATTACTTTCCTTCCTTCTTCATATCTGAAATCCCATGTTGAGCGCCTTGTGGAGGTGAGGTTTTTTGTAATACGAAGTAGCACGCAAAGACATCAACTATCAAAGTTCTAATTGTAGACACCATTGCTAAAAACCTCAGAAAATTTCCCCACGGGTTCTCACTAAGACAAAGCGACGTCAAGCTCTTGAGGAATGAACCCGGTTGATGATATCACACTAAAGAGCATTAGCATTGGAAAATGCTAATGCTACTCTATTTTACCATTCCAAAACCTCACTTTATCATTATACCATCCAATTTTACAATACCTCCTACATCCCAAACTTATATTTCACTATTTTACTCATTAAAATATTATTTTTTAACATTTCTTTATTATTTATTTCCAACCGTCTTTTCCTGGGCTTTTCAACAGTCACACACACACACAGCCACACACAGTGCAAACCCATTCAAACCCACACAAAGAGCAAACCCATTCAAACCCACACACACAGCCACACACACACAGTATCCCATCACCACACACACACCGATCAAAAAAATCATCACCGGAGCAAACCCATTCAAAAAAAATCATCCCCAAAGCCACTAGAGCAAACCCATTCAAAAAAAATCATCACCGAAGCAAACCCATTCAAAAAAAATCATTACTAGAGCCACCGGAGCAAACCCATTAAAAAAAATCATCACTGGAGCAAACCCATTCAAATACATTAAAAAAAAATCATCACCGGAGCCACCATCGGAGCTCGCCATCAACCGATCCTAGCCCACCGATCCAAACCCAGGTCGCCGATCCACGCTGATCCAACTTCCAACCTTAAAAATCCAAAACCCAGCACCGGTGCAGTGAGAGAGAGGCCGTGCGATGAGAGATGAGAGAGAGGCCGTGTGAGATGGGTGAGAAATTTCGGAGATGAAGCTTCGGAGATGAGAGAGCAGATGGCGAAACAGAGAAAGAAGAGAGAGAAGAGAACAGAAAAAATGAGAGGGATGAGAGAGAAATTTCGGGGGAAAATTGAGTAAAATATTAATTTTTTTTTGCAATACTTTGAACAATACAATTCTATGTTTAAAATTGTACTGTAGCAGTATTGTAAAAAAATTTGCAATACTGCTGTTTACAATTCTCTGATGCAAGAGTTTTTAAGACATAAAAATGATAAAATGCTAAAGTTTCCTTAGATTTAACATTAGCATCCACCAATGCTAATGCTAACAACAAAAAGCATTGACTGTAATTAAGATGTCCTTCTTGGGATGGAAAGTCGGCATAGCTGACCGGACGGATTGATGGAGCATGCGGAGGGCATAATCTTTAATTGTCTTTTTCCACTCTAACAGTCTAATTTTGTGGTGCTACTGCTTGTTGACGTTCTGAACGCTTATTTTATGAATCCAAAGATGAAAGATGCAATGTACGTCAATCATGTTCAATAGCTCTGCTGTCTTTTTTGGTTAACAGCGGAGCAATTGTACAATGTTACATTGTACAATTGCTCCGCTGTTAACCAAAAAAGACAGCAGAGCTATTGAGCATGATTGACGTACAATTGCTCTGCTGTCAACATTGCTTTCCAGGACCATCCTATATTGAGTTTCCCTGTCTCTTTTTCTTGCAAGTATTTTTTTTTTTTTTAACTCTCTTTCTACTATTCGGCGTACGGAATGGAACTTTTTAACATAGCTAGATCACGACACGAAATAATGGAGCTAACATGTAGAGCCTAAAATACTTTTACGATGGTATTAGTCTCGTGTACTTAAAATGCTTTTAAGATTGGTAATTGTCCTTGGCCCTTTGTGAAATTTTGTGTTAACTAGATACTATATTATATGAACGGATTGAGATCCTGTTGATGCAATATCATTTAAAAAAATTAAGATTAAAAGTCAGCCATGGAATTAGAAAAGGTCAAGGTACATGGAAAAGTAGACATCTACTTTATGCTGAATTCCAGTGAAGGGAAACTGTAAGAGGACATTAAACTAGGAAGTAAGGCTGGCTCTGGACATTTTTTGGATTAAGACGAGAACTAAAAATAAGGTCTTTTTTATATTTATATATTAAATAATTAATGTTTATTTAATATTTTTATATTATAATATATTTCATTTAAAATATATTTTTCTTGCCTTTTGAGATGCAAATTAACTAATTAAATTTTTGTATTCAAGTTCTTCTAACATCTCATTTTCAATCAATAATATAACTAATCCACTTAATCTTTCTTAGAACATTGTCGATCTTAGATATGATTTTATTAATTTTAATTTTGAAAAACTTCTTTCTGCAGAAGCTACTATAACATGTATTGTTAGTAAAATCCTATAAGTAATGCATGTATTTGGAAATGAATCTAATCTTTTTATATAATTTAGTATGTCAATTGGAGTATAATCTTTTATTTGTAAAATTTCTTTTAAAACGTTTAACTCTGAAAATAAATCTAAACCATCAATATCATAATAAATATCATGTTTAAGAAAATCTTCAAGTTTAAGACAGTATTTTTGTAAACTATCATTATTTAGCGACTTCAATTTTGTGAAGTTAAATAGAAAACCAAAAATGCCTTCATATATTTGAAATTGTTCAAATCTATTCTCAATTGAACTAATTGATTTATCTACTAAATATAAGAAATAATCAATTCTAAAAGATTCTTCAGCAGAACGTGTTGTCTCATTATGAACATTTTCCTCAAATTGTTTCTTTCTATGATTATACGTTTCTCATGAAATATAGGTTCTATTTCCATTTCCAATGCAATTTTTTTAGATGAATTCATTGCAGATGTAAATCCATTTTCTCTATATTCTTTAAAATAAGAAGTGACCTTTTAATTGATCTATAGCAACATCAATGTGCATGTCTTTTGATTGTAAGTTTTTACTAACAGAGTTGACAGCAAATAATATGTCATACCAAATAGTCATACCCAATAAGAACTCAAAGCTTTCAATTTCATATGTTGCTAAACAATCAGCTTCACTTTTTGTTTTAGGATCTTCACTTGTTTGTGCCAATTGTAATAAAGCATCTCTTATTTGTGGAGCTTGCAATTTTATTGTTTTTACACTTTCAATGCGACTTTTCCATCGTGTTTGTGGTAATGACTTAAGAGTTAAACCTGACACATTATCTTGTAAAATTTTCCATCTTTTTGTAGAAGAAGAAAACAATGTAAATATGCGTTGTATAACTCCAAAAAATGTATAGCTTTTGGACAAGAATTGGCCATGTCACATAGTATAAGGTTAAGACTATGACAAACACATGGTGTGTAAAGTACTCTAGGATTTATATCAAGAAGTCTTTTTTGTACCCCTCGATGTTTTCCTTTCATATTAGACCCATTATCATATCCTTGTCCACGTACATCATTAATATCAAGCTCAGGAATATTTATTACATTTATAATTTCATCAAAAAGACCTTTTCCGATAGTGTCATCAACTTTTACAAATTCAACAAAATGTTCTACTATTTTTATTGGACTTGTTGAAATATCAACACATCGTAATATGAGAGACATTTGTTCTTGATGACTTGCATCTGGTGTACAATCAAGTATAATTGAAAAATATTTTGCTTCTTTGATCTTTTTGATAATTTTACATTTAATCTCATTTGCTAACAGTTGTATCAATTCATTTTGTATTTTATGTCCAAGATAATGTTTATTGATTCCACCATTTTGAATACATCTAATATGTTCTTGCATAACTGGATCAAATTCTACAATCATTTCAATTAGGCTTAAAAAATTTCCATTATTTTCTTCATAAATCTTTTCATTTTTTTCTCGAAATGCCAATTATTTTTACCAAGATTCTTTACTACATCAATAATTCTTAATAAAACCTTTTTCCAATGATCTTTCTCTTTGTTAATTTGTTCTTGGATATTTTTATCTATTGTTTTATTTTTTGACAATCTCATTTCCAAATCTAGCAAAGTGTTCATGTTAGTAATATGCTCTCTAGTTGTTTCATGGTTTCTAATTTTAGAACTAATATTTTTCCAATCTCGAGTTCCTTCATTACCTAGTTGGCTAGTACATTTAGACTCAAACAACTTGCAACAAAAACAAAATACTTGGTCCGTATCTTTTGAATACAGTAGCCATTTTCCATCATGCTTCTCCCCATTTGATAATATTCGAGTGTAATGAATAATAGAAAAATGTCTAGTGCCATCACCTCTAGGAAAAATTATATCATTGTCTCTAATTGGACCTCTTTCTACTAATAAATATCTTAATTTTGTGTCAATATTTTTCCAATTACCTGGATCATAAATATTTGAAGGAATATAATTCAACATGTCATTATTATTTTCATTTTCTTCTAGTTGAACATCATTATGGTGAACTTGTTCATTTGTGACATTTTCATCATTATTTTCATTTTCTTCTAAATTATTTTGAAGTTCATTATCAAGATTTGTTGTATTGCAAAATTGAACATCATTGTTATCTTGCAATTGTATCATTTCATTATCTTCTAACTATTTTTGGTGAATTTCTTGCTCATTTGTGATATTTCCTTCTAAATTTTGTGTTATATTTTGTTTATTGCTAATAACAAATTTATCCATTGATACTTTTTGAGACTCAATTAATTTTTCTTCTTTTTTTTCTTTTTTTAAGTGTTTCATATCGAGATGCATATTTTCTAGTAGACATTTCTAATCAAACAATATATTTATAAAGACTAAAATAAAAAATAACTTTCAAGTGTAGAGCAAATGAGAAATAGAACCTGATTTATATAAAAAGTATTGTTGTAGTTTCATCAAACAATAACAAGTTTTTAGCAATCTCAACCTGCATAAATAAACACTTATTCAATATATTACCACTAACTAAATATATATATATATATATATAAATAGAAGATTAAAATTTAAAAAAAAAAAATTAAGCACAAGCATAACAAAAATGTAAGCACAGCCATAACACAAGGCTTATTAGCAGAGAATTAGATTCAGAGAAAGAATGAGAGAGGCAGCCTAGAATAACCCATGACCTCGGTAGCCTGGTTTTGCGTTGGGGAATATCGCTGCCGAGCAACCTTTTGGAGGCAGGAACCAGTTCCAAAGTCATCTCCACTATTTCCAAAAAAGGCATATTCCATGTCAAGAATAATCAAATCGGACCCCACCCATACGAGTGAGACTAGAACATAATCATGAACACTCCACCAACCTTAAGCTATAAATAAGGAAAGTGAGTGGAGAGCTGGGGTTGGCCATGCTGAGCGAAAAGAGAGAGCTAAAGAGAGATAGGAGCTGAAGAAGAAACCGCGAAGAGCACTCAGAAGGGTCAACAAGTGTGGGGAGTAGTCATGGAGAGGCGTCCTATCAATCCAGTTCCCCATCGACATGGGGATCGGTCTTGGGGGTATACAGATAGAAACTCGATTTCTTTGGAGGGGCGACAACCCATGAATGCTACAATGGATGCTATGAGCTGAGCATTGCACAGAGCTACTCGATCACCATTCTTGGGAGATATCGAACGGGCACCAATGCCGAGCAAATTTACTAGACCTCCATTTAACTTTTATGATGGGAAGATGGATTCGGTAGAGCATGTAAGATATTATGTCTAGATGATGTCTTTGCACAGTCATAACGACGCGCTGATGTGTAAGGTGTTTCCTTCAAGTCTCGGGCCCACTGCTTTAAGGTGGTTCAATAGGTCAAGGAAGGGCTCGATTCATAGTTTTGCTGAGTTGATTCAATAGTTTGGGTCCGATTTATGACATGTAGCTGGGTACCATAATCAATGGACGTGTTGCTATCTATGAAGATGGGAGCCGGGAAAACTCTTCGCAGTTATACTAACAGGTATTGGGAACTGTACAACGAGATCGGTAGGGGTAATGAAAAAATCACAGCTAGCACTTTTCAGTTGGGATTGCCCGAGGATTCTGAATAACGAGATTCACTAACGAGGAGGCCTTTCGAGGATATGAGGCAATTAATGAGGCGTATTGAGGAGTACAAGAGGTTAGAGGACGATCGGCAGTTGAGCGAAGGGAAGGTGCCGGTCACCAAAGAGATCCAGCAAGGGGGTTTTCAGCCAGGACCTGGAGGGGACCTAAGGATCCAAGAACCCAGCACCCAAGCAGGAAAAGTAAATGTGACGTTCAAGGAGCCTGTGCACCAAATTTTGTATTGGATCAAGAACGAGCTATACTTTTGGTGGCCGAACAAGATGGGGGGTGACTCATCGAGAAGAAATCAGAATCTGTATTGCATTTATCATCGGGATAAAGGGCATACTATTGAACAATGCAAGGTGTTGAAAGACCATTTGGAGTAGTTACTAAGGTTGGGGCATTTAAAGGAGTTTGTTGTAAAGCCAAGGAATCAAGAAGTCGCACAAGGTACCCGACCCCGGGGGAATCCTCTCTCGCCCCTTTAGGTGTGATCGAAGTCATCTATGCTACTTCAACGGGAACCTTAGTGACCCGAAGAAAAGGGGTACTGATTGTAGTCTCGGTGGAGAATGGTCAGGACAAGTAGCCCTCCGAGAAGAGAATGAAGTATAGCCGTGAATCCATTACCTTAAATGATGACGATTTGGAAGGAATGACCCAGCCACATGATGATGCGTTAGTGGTCACAGCTCGGATAAATGGTTTTATAGTGAAGAGAGTATTAGTGGACCAAGGGAGTGGCGCCTAGGTGATGTATCTTGACTTATTTAGGGTGGCTTGATTTGAAGAATGAAGATCTGTCTAAGTATGATACACCCTTAGTTGGATTTGATGATCAAATGGTGGTTCTTGAGAGGCTGATTTCGCTCCCCGTGAACATGGAAGGAAAAGAGGTGATGGTGACTTTCATAGTGGTCAATTCATTTTCCCCATATACGGTAGTTAGATCGTGGATTCATGCAATGGGAGCAGTCTCGTTCACGTTACATGTCAAGGTCAAATTCCACACCAAACATGGTATCGCTACAGTAAGGGGAAACCAGCAAGTGACAAGACAATGCCTGGTGGCTGCTGTTAACCGAGAGATTAAACAGAAGGAGTCTGCCGAAAAGGTCCCATTATAGCAATTACAGGAACTCTCAAAGGAAAAGGGGGCTAGTTGTGCTGATGAGTTGATAAAGGTGAGTATATTGCTAGATGAGAATAGGAGTTTTCAGGTAGGAGCAGGAATGTCTGACAAAGATAGGGTGGAGATGTTGTTGCTTGTACAAAATGTAGACGTATTCGCTTAGAGCCCATACGAGGTGCCTGGGGTAGATCTGGAGTTTATAGTTCATAGGCTTAATGTAGATCCATTATTTTCTCCTAAGAAGCAAAAGCCAAGGAGGTCAGCTAAAGAGCACGTTGAGGCTGTCAAGCAAGAGGTGAAGAGGTTAAAAGAAGCAGGGGCAATAAATGAGGTTTTCTTCTCGGAGTGGTTAACAAATACTGTGGTGGTGAAAAAGAAGAATGGGAAATGGAGGGTATGTGTAGACTTTACCGATCTAAACCGAGCATGCCCGAAAGACCCTTTCCTTGTACTGAAAATTGATCAGCTAGTAGATGAAACATACAGACACCCGAGGATGAGTTTCCAGTATGCTTTTTAGGGTTACCATCAGATTGCCCTGGCTACCGAAGATCAAGAAAAGACAACTTTCATTTTTCTCGATGCTAACTGTCATTACACCGTGATGCCATTTGGTTTGAAGAATGATGGGGCAACTTATTAACGGATGATGACAAGGATGTTTAGAGATAAGATTGGGTGTACAGTGGAGGTATCTATTGATGATATGGTGGTAAAAAGTAAAAAGGAGCAGTGGCACATCGATAATCTTTAGGAAGTGTTTGAAGTACTCTGGTGACACGTGCGCCTTTGGAGTGGGAGTTGGCAAGTTCCTTAGATATATGATTACTCATCGAGGAATAGAAGTTAATCCTGATCAAATCAGTGTTATAGAATGCCTCAAATTGCCGAGCAATCCAAAGGAAGTCCAGGTGTTGACTAGCATGCCCTAAACCGGTTCATTTCTAAGTTCGCAGACCAGTGCCGTCCATTCTATCAGCTTTTAAAAAAATGAAAAGGATTCTAATGGACCAAGGAATGTGAAAAGGTCTTCCAGGATTTAAAGGAGCATTTAATGCAGGCACCAATGTTGTCAACTCCAAAGCCCGGTGAGGATTTGTTCATGTATCTTTCAGTGCCTGAGCATACCATAAATGCCATGTTGTTGAGGAATCAAGGTGTACAAGAGCCAGTATATTATGTTAGCAAAACCCTGGTCGATGCTGAGATAAGATATTTGGCCCTAGAGAAATTGGTGTTAGTCTTAGTGCATGCCACAAGGAAGTTGCCTCATTATTTTCAAACTCATACCGTCTACGTGCTGACCGAGTATCCCCTGTAGTCCTTGTTGAAGAGATTTGATTTCACGAGCCAAATAGCCAAGTGGGGAACCTGGTTGGGCTCTTTTGACATAAGGTATAAACTTAGAAGTTCGGTGAAAGGTCAAGTTCTTGTAGACTTTGTTACAAAATTTTCCTCGAGAAGGAAGATAGAGATTTTTTGCCATGTGGAAGTCCAACCGTGGAGAGTATTTGTGGACGGTGCATCTAGTGCATTGGGGGCTGGGGAAGGAATTGTTATTATCACGCCAGAGGGGATAAGGGTGGAACATTCCTTTAGGTTGGGCTTTAAGGCTTCCAATAATAAGGCTGAGTATGAAGCCTTACTTGCTAGACTAAGAGCTGTTTTGAATTTGGGTGCACAAGAAATGGAGGTTTACTTGGATTCTCGGTTGGTTCTTAATCAAGTGCAGGGAAGCTTTGAAGCCAAATATCCCCAGATGATCGATTATTTACGATTGGTAAAGCAGACTATGAATCAGTATTAAAAGGTAAAAGTTGTTCAAATTGCTAGGGAGCAGAACTGGTATGCCGATTCTCTGGCCACCTTTTCGTCATCACTGACCGAGGAATGTTGGAAAAGTAAATGTGCGCAGCGAAAAAATCTTTTATAACGGATCTATTTCATTCATAATTGATAACATGTGCTATATAAGTTTCAGAATTAGAGAACAAGAAAGTGTACCTTGAAGCAGTGAAATTCAAAACCGAAGATCAGAAGTTCTTGAGAAGACTTTCAATCTTCACTCCAATTCCACTAGATGCCCAAGATGTGTGGTCTCTCAATCAGTTATATGTGTATGTTTTTAGAGAGAATCAAAGAGTGTCCAACACTCACATACATACCAATTCATCTTGATACAAATTCTGTATGTTTCTCTCCTTATAACTGATTATCTAATTGGGCTAGCCTTTTGGACTTTTCTAATTAGGTTGTAGTATAGAGTGGGACCAAAAGGGAACAAATAAGACACTAGCTCCAATGGGTCTTGGGCATTTCTGTCAACTCTTGACAAGTCAAAAGTTACCATTAATTATATTTAATACCACTATATAAATATAATTGCACTCTAGGCCTTATTAATAAATTATATCCCAAGACTTTATTATACATGCAACCCCTTCTTAAAATATTCGTAGTAATACAAAGTCATAAATGAAGACTGCCACTTTGTAGATTACTACGTCTTAATCCTTGAGTATCCGATTTAATCATTTTAAGTTATTCATCATATATTTATGAAATCCAATTTCATAAATATATATGTTAAGACATATGTGGTTCACATGTTAAGAACATATGTCATACTATTTATGTAAATTGGCTAATCCTTTGACAAAACGCACTCTACTTGTAATTGGGTAGTTCTAGGTGTTTTTAATACTTCAAGAAACAAGGTTTCAAGATCAAGTGTTGAAGTCATCAAGACTGTCCAAGAAAAATCAAGCTGAAGTGCATTTTCATTAAAGCTCGACACCTTCTCGATAGCTCCTCGACACCTGCTATCTGTCGAGATTTAAAAATCTGATTTTTCTGTTCTGATTTCTTGGGATCCGTGAATATGTTTTTGGGTCTTCTTTTCTTCTAACCCTAAATATATAAAAGGATTGTTTTAAGAGCCGTCAACATAGACACAAGTTGCTAAAGCATTGAGCAATCCTTGTTCAAGCAAATTGTGAACAAAGACGAAGTTCTTGACCTAGTTCATCTTCTCTGAAGAAGTTGCTGTGTACTTGCACCAAAGGGTTTTGTGACCAAGCATCTTCCTGATCTTCATCGCATAGGATGAACTGAAGAACTTTGCAGCCAACCTCTCTTTCTAAAGTTGGTGTTTGAAGTCGCGTACTGGGATCCGCGCATCTGGTTAGTCACATACTTGGGAGCCGTGCATTAAAGGTGGAAATTATCACTACAGATCAAGTCCAATTAGGTATTGGGGTAAGGGTTCAACTATAGGTTGGTAAGGTACTTGGGATTCCTTTACTTGTAACCGCTTAATTTGATAATAGTGGAGTTTCGGGAGTGGTGACCTGAAAATCACCCGGTGGGGTTTTTGCCGTTAGGGTTTTCCCCATTCGTGAACAAATCACAGTGTCATTTAATTTCCGCTGCATATTTAGTTATTCGGTGATTTGTTTGTGCTGCCACGCAATTGCATGATAAATTGATTAATTAATAACTTGGCTAATTAATTAATTGCTTTAATCACAAGGGGTCATTCAGTTTGTGGCCTATCAATATACTTTAGTAATTTCTTACCAAAGTGGCTTGGCCTAACTCTCTGTATAACAAACCCATTAAACTTATCTCAAGGGAATATTTTACATCTCCGTTAAGAGACTATGAATTCTATCTTGAGAATATATGTTCCATCAACACTAAATGTGGCTGCCCAACATACTGAGGTTTTGACCGTTACTTTAGATCTCACTCTTGATATATCAAAGCAACCTACACTTCATGATCAAGTCCATTGTTCTTTCAGGATTAAGAGTTCATGCAAATATAAGTCGTGAGATTTATTATTCTATTGACAGTCTTTAGGAGAATAATAAATCTCACAGCGGTCCAATTCAATATGTCTTAACTCTTAAAACATATCAACATGTCAACTAGAAGTCTCCACTTCCATGATCAAGACAAATCATCTTACTTAATATGTTATAGTCTTCGCAGGTGAAATGCCCAATTTCATCACCGACTACGAACTAAAATTCTGAGTTTACAAAGAACTTGTGACTTATATCTTCTGTGACTAAATCACATACTATGCATCTCATGGACTATATGATAATGTCCAAATATTCACGTTACCATTATTTCAGATAATAATAAAACAACTTTATTAATTACAATATTAAGTCATACATCACGTCATACATAATATAATACATAACATCATACAATAGGATTCTAGGGCACAAATCCCAACAAGGAAGTACCTCAGCTAATCAAAGCGAAAATGGTGATAGAACACAGTATTGATGCAAGGGTAAATGTTTCAATGGTAGAGGTGTCTGAGCCCTGCTGGCTGGATCCTATCATTGACTTCTTGGCCGACGATCAAGTGCCTGCCCATGGAAAAGAAGCAGGCACTGTACGTCGGGTAGCTGCTCGGTATTGGTTGTCAGCAGACCGTAAATTGTACCGAAGGTCTTTCGGGGGACCGTATCTTTAATGCTTGCACCCTAGAAAGGTTAATGAGCTCTTGACTGAGCTTCATGAGGGGGTCTATGATAGTCATGTTGGGAGACATTATTGGCCCACCGAGCAATGACCTAGGGATTTTAGTGGCCACAAATGCACAAGGATGCTGCTGAATATGTTCAAAAGTCTGAGCAATGTCAAAAGCATGCCCCTTTGATACATCATCTAGCAAGGAGTTTAAACCTTATCAGTAGCCTATGGCCCATTGCATAGTGGAGGCTAGATATTATTGGTCTATTCCCTTGGGCTATAGGAAATCGAAGATTTGTTCTAGTAGCCGTGGACTACTTTACAAAATGGGTCGAGGTCGAGGCACTAGCCAATATCGGGAATGTACACGTTAAGAAGTTTGTGTGGAGTGTGAGGGATTTTACAATTCGCTCTAATACCAATGGGCTTGGTCTGCGGTCAAATGCTATAAAAGGTTTGTGCCCCTTCATCTTTCACCAATTGGTCGTTGGCTGGATCGGTAAGGCACATGGTCCGACAAGTGGTATCAGAACCTGGTCATAGGTTCAAGTCATTGGAGTCGCATTGTGAGGGATTTTACAATTCACTCCAATACCAATGGGCATCGTTTGTGATCGAATGCTATAAAAGAGAAAGCAGTGGGGAATGCTCGGGATGCCAGTGCCGGAAAGTTAGTTCCAAATTGGGAGGGTCTGTACAGGGTTACTACCATTGCTGGAACTAGGGGCGTATTACCTAGAGGATATGGATGAGAGGCCACTCCCCCGTCCATGGAATGTTCAAAATTTACAAATATTTTACCACTAACTGTAGGAGAAATTACAAGTTACATACAATTGTTGTGTAAAGAACAATGTTTATGTGTGTAATATATAGAATTCGAATTACCATCCTTATCTTTATTTTATCTAAGGATAGAAACCTGTGCTCGATTCAATCCTAGTCATCGAACAAGTGGAAACCTTATCTTTATTTTATTTATCTAAGGACAGTAACCTGTGCTCGGTTCCATCCCAGTCACCGAATAGGTGGAACCCTTATCTTTATTTTATCTTAGGGCAGAAACCTGTGCTCGGTTCAATCTCGGTCACCGAATAGGTGGAACCTTAACTTTATTTTTTCTTAAGGACAAGGGCATGTTTAAATCGATCACGGTTACCGACTAGGTAAGAGCATTACTTATTCAGGTTAGTTAAGAACGGAAGCCTGATTAGGGGTGGCAATTCGTGTTCGCGTGTTGGGTTCGTGTTGGGTTGAGCTATAAGTATTATGTTATATGGGTCAACTCGAACCCGACCTGTTTAATAAACGAGTTAGGATTTCTCAACCCCAACACGGCCTGTTTATTAAACGGGTAACCCGACACGATACATTTAGCCCGTTTAATTAGTAGGTCATATTAGGGTTAACACAAATGACCTGTTAATAACCTGTTTGAATAATAAATCCTAACTAACCCAAACAGCCTGTTTAATTAATAGGTTAAACTTAACCCGAATAACCTGTTATCAACTGTCATATATCTAAAATTATAATTCAACCATAAATCAAGTAATAAAAATTCAAATAATAACGAAAGTAAATATTCTTTCATTCCTTCAAAATAAAATTACTAGTCCAAAAGGTTCCAACCTCCATACAATCAAATTCAATAATACGTCAAAGTTCCATAATAAAAAAAAAACCAAAATTATTACACGGCATCCAAGTGCCATATAAAAAATTTTAAAGACATTACATATTAAGAAATTAAAAACCATAATGATTGTATATATGGCATATCAAAATATCCATGATGGCAAAATCTAAGTCCAAACATCCAAGTGCCATATCAAAAAGTAAAAGTCATCATTGATTAAGGGACTGGATCCATTGAGGGTTCCATTGAAGAGGTGTCTTCCTTGTGCTCATCCTTATTGATATTCATGTTCATTATATCTTCAGTGAGCTCTTCCAATTGTGATTGTGCAAGTTCTACATCAAAAAAATTTAATGAAACATTAAAAACTTATCAAAGCATTGTAAATAAGAAATTTAGAAACTGTGGATAATCAATCAATTGAATCAATTAAATAAATAATAGTCATTCGCATAGTAATAATTACTGGTAATGAACTTGTGATGTCTACCAAGTCTACCAAAACAACATCTGTAAACAAATGTATTTTGCCAAAACAACATCTATACAACAATTTATATCTAGGGGAAACTAAGACCTTGGTTTATTGTTCTATACTACTATTTGATATTTTATGGAAATGAAGGTATCATATCATATACTAAATTACAGAAAAGAAAAACAAAATTAAAACCTATTAGAAGCCAAATTTCTAGTAAGTTTCTCTAACTTACTGTTATAGTGTTATACAATACTAGTGAAAGGGGCATTAACAATAACATTTTCATTTAACATGGACATAGAAGAAAAAGTTGATTAGGCCAATATTCATTCTTTCCTTAATCTGTAAGTTCACTGGAGATTAGGTCATAAGTTGTTGCCATGACTTATAATGTCAATCAGACCTTGTTGCCATGATTCATAACGTATATCAGACCATAAAATGGGTTGTGGAGTAGAACATTGAAAGGGAAAATGAAGCATTCTACCAGATTTATCATCAAAATGAAATTTGACTTTTAAAGATAATAGTATGGAATGTTGTTTGTACTGAAGCACAATCAGGTGAATCATCTCACCTAAGACAAAGTTTCCCATTTATATCTATCCTATAATTAGAGTTTTATTTATTTTTTAAATCATCATAAAACTTAAAACTCATTCAGCCAACATGTAAATAAAAAATACATTACCTGTATCTGCATATAACCAGTCTCTTGTACAAACCAATGACTCCATAACATTAGGCTTAAGTGCACTCCTAAATTGATCAAGTACTTGTCCCCCAACACTAAAAGTGGATTCCGAAGCAACCATAGAAATAATAATGCTCAAAATATCACGAGCCATGGCAACAAGTTCTGGATACTGAAATTCATTTCCTTTACAAAAAGCTAATATGTCTAGTTTTGCATTCCTATCCATTCTTGGTTCATCCAAGTAGAGCTCCAGTTGTGTTTTTTGTGCTTGCCTACCCACATCCATACTATGAAAGGAATCAAATTCCTACATATAAAAACAATATAATAAATGTTAATCTAAGCAAAATATAAATTTAAAAAAAAAAAGAATAATAAAAAATAACATACTTGTATCATAGACAAAGATCCTTCATTAGCATACTATTCTTTAGTTTCTTGAGTAGCTTGACCAGCCATTCCGGAAGATGTTGAAGGTGTAGGAATATTACTCACATATTCTCCAAACAATGCAAATATTTTTTCACAAACCTTCAAATATTGGAGTGAACTAGCATACCCATAAAGCTTTTGATAGGACCAAAAAGGCAGCTTATACCTAGGGTCCAAGACCACTGCTATGGCTAACACAACATTAAACTCTATCCAATACTTCTCAAATTTCATAAGCATTTGATCTGCCATTTTTCTCATATACTCATCCTCACTATCACTTTCTTTCTTCAAGGTAAAATAAACAATAAATACTAGTGGAAAATACAAGTTAGCTGTTGGATATTTTGTGCCAGAAAAGACCAATGTAGCATTATAAAAAACAGCCTAGAGCTTCTTAATTTTTTCTGCCTTTTTCCACTCATCAACAGTAGGACAATGCTTAAAATTATAGTCAGTTAACTCTAGGTGTTGAAAAGCATGTCGATAATAGAGAGCACTTTGAAGCATTAAAAGTGTAGAATTCCATCTAGTAGGCACATCTTGCCTTAGACCTTTCTTACCATCCAAATCCATTTGTTTAACATATTCATAAAAAAAATTTTTCCTCCCTTGTGAGCCTCTGACATACTTAATGCTTTCACGAATTTTTTGGACAACAACATCAATTTCTTTCAAACCATCTTGTACAACCAAATTGAGAATATGAGCACAACAACGAAGATGAAAAAAATTCACCATTACAAACAAGTGCTTTCTTATTTATCAATTGAGTTCTTAGTATGTCAATAGAAACATCATTGGAAGAAGCATTGTCCAATGTCACACAAAAAATCTTATTCTCAATACCCCACATAGATAGCAATTTATAGACCTTTTCAAACAAAGACACACCATTATGTGGTGGTGGCATATGACAAAAGTTCAACACTCTTTTCTGTAAGACCCAATTAGTATCAATAAAATGAGTTGTAACACACATATAACCGTCAGTAGCTATAGAAGTCCACAAATCAGATGTCAAACAAACTCTACCAGGAGCAGATTTCAAGACAAATTTCATCCTTTGTTTTTCCCTCTTATACATCTTAACCAAATTATTCTTTGCAGTATTTCTAGAGATATTAGGGACATCAACACAAAAGTAAGAAAAAATTGCCCGTATACCAACATACTCAACAAACCAGAAAGGTAATTCATGCATTGTAATATCAGCACATAACAACTCCCTAAATTTTGTAGGATCAAATTTAGGCGAACTTACAGACATTTCATTTTGGCCAAGTATAAGTTGGCCAACATCCCTTGTGTCTTTTCTTGGACATACATCCAAATGGTGCTTCAAATTACCTGTACCGTATGCTCCATCAGCAATATATTCCTTTCCACACTTCTTGCATTTACATGTAGGCTTTTCTTCATCTTTTATAAGAAGCAACTCAAAGAAGAAGCAGCTCAAAGAAACTCCAAACATATGAATTCCTCCTCCTTTTGTTGTCTTTGTTATTTGTCTTATTCTTAGACTTAGTCTTAGCCTTCTTTGGTGGAGGAAGTTTAGCTGCTTCATCAAGTTCATCTTCTAAGTCAATGTCCTCTCCTTCATACTTAATTTCAATAGGTATCATCTCATCACTTTCCATCTAGGCCAATTTAAAGAAAAATTATTGATTAGAAATTTAGTAATTCTAAGATGACAAAAACAAATAAACTTGAAAAGAAATCATAAAGAATGACAAATAAATTTAAAATCAACAAAACAAACAAACAAATCTACTATGCCTATTAGTACTAAACAGTCAACATTACAGTGATTAACACAAAATACAAATTGATCTTCAATTATTTTATTTTAAGATGATTAAAACAGAAAATTCTTGAAAAGAAATTAGAGAGCAAGAAAAATTATTTTAAAATCAAAAAAGAGAAAAACAGATCTACTTTTATTTTTTTTTATCAGTAAACAGATCTCCCATTAGTACTAAAAATCAGCAACATGGTGATTAACACAAAAAACAAATGAATTTTTCTGCAATCTGTTTTTCTGCACCATTTTTTTCTGTGTCTATTTTTCTGTACAGTTTTTCTGCTGTGTTTGTTTTTCTACAGTATCAGTTTTCTGCACAATTTTTCTGCAGTGTTGTTTTCTGCAGAAATAGGTCAGATTTCCCCTGTATATGATTCTTATGTATTGTTTATTATCTTGTTTGTTTTCTGCAGTATATGGTTCTTATGTACTGATTATTATACTTAATGTAATAAAATTTCTATTTTCAATTTTAAGAAAGAGAAAATAATCAACATGATAGTGATTAACAAAATAAAGGAACGGATCTACAATTATTTTATTTTAAGATGATAGATACAAAGAAACTTGAAAATAAATCAAAGTAAGACCCAATTATTTTAAAATGAACAAAAAAACAAACAAGTCTACTATTAGCACTAAACAATCAACATGATAATGATTGACACAATAAAAAAGATCTATAATTATTGAAAATTTCATTAGTAAGAAAACAAACAAAAATATATAACATATATACCTTGCTAGTGGATTCAGTGGTTGAAAGTTGAAGAAAGAGAACTGGTGAAACTGTGAAGTCGTGAAGAAGAATAGAGAGCAGAGAGGCCAGCCACAGTTTTGAGGGGAAGAGAAACTAAAAGAGTTGGCTAGGGATTTGAGGGGAAGAGAGAGTAGAGGATTGAGAGACATGGGAAGGCTAGGGTTTTGATTTTATATTGTAGATTCAATGTATCTATAGAAATGTAAAGAGGATCGGTTGGAGTTTTGAGGAGGAGAAGAACAGTCGGAGACAAAGAGTAAAGACTAACGATGAAAATGAAGAGACAATAGACTGAGAGAGGCGTGAGGTTAGGTTCTAACTTAAGAGAAGAGATGATAGATAAGCTTATATACCTAGGTTATAAGGGTAAAATGGTAAAATTACCTTTATAAGCTAATCGGGTCAAATAGGTCAAACGAGTTAAACATGTTAAACACGAACATGACTCGTTTAATAAACGGGTCAGCCGTGTCAACCCGAATATAACCCGAACCCATTTAGCCTCAACCCTTGACCTGTTTATAAACAGGTTAGTTGTGTTGGGTTCACGGATCGTGTCGAATTTTGTCACCCCTAAGCCCGGTTAGATTATATCTCGACCATCAACTAGATAAACACCCTAACTCAGTTACATGATATATATAAATGAACAGATTAAAACTATAGCAGAAATAATTTAACTCCCATACAAAGCAATAGTGATAAAAAAAAATTTCGTAAAAAAAAATGAATTTAATATCTTGTCACCCCATCCCGGTGATTATAAGTAAATTAAGAAAAGCAAATAGAAAACCAAGGTAAAAAAAGAAAAAGAAGAAAGAATGTCTTGTCACCACATCCCGGTGACCATAGGCAAACATACTAGAGCAAATAAAATAAAAGAAAGAAAGAAGCAAAATTAAATATGAAGTAAAAAGATTTCTTTGTCTTTTTCAAGCCACTAGGCCCTCAGGTTGAGATGGAATAGTATCCACGGTAGGCTGAGCTGAAACATCCACGGCAGGTTGGGCAGCAAGGTTTGGAGGTAGTGATGGGGTTATGTGCAGCACGACATCTAGGTTGCTAGTGATTTCAAGATCAACCAACTCCACATGAGAGTCAATTTCTTGCACTAGTTCCCTCATACTAGGAGTATCTTCTTCTTCTTCAGCGCCAATGGAATTTTGAACTGGGGAGGAAGCTCCGGGAAGGGTATTTGCTCGGAGTTACTCAACGGGGAATCATCGGGCACCCTTATCACTTGCAGAGCGACTATCCACCCTTCCCGGAACCCATGTCTCCATGATTGGTGAACAATTGGTTCCATGGAGTCCTCGGCATCTGTGAAGTCTACGTTGTACCAATTGTCCTCACAAGCTTTCAGGGCTACCTTTAGCTCGGCAATTTCGTTGGCCTGTGACAAATTCAGACTCTCCATTTCAGCCAACTTGAGCTTTGTTCCCCCCAGCTTCATATCCATCTCCGTTAGCTTCTACTCTGCCTATACCCGGGCCCTCTCAGCCTCCCGTACTCTCTTTTCGGCATCTTCTGCAGCCTTACCCTTATCCTTTGTTGTGGCCTCAGCAACATCCTTTAGGGCCTTTTCTCGGTCAGCCTCATCGGCAGCTTCCTTCAATTGATCTTCAATTATGTAAGCCAATTATGCTGCCTGTTACCACAATAACGATAAACATGAAAAGGAAATATACAAGTATATTCGTGCAACAAAAGAAGAATAAAATGTTTTACCACGATTGTATGCCATTGCAACTAAGTAGCTAAGGATTCATCAGCGTCGCTTGAGAAAAAGTGCACATCCTCGGAAAGTTGAAGGCCTTGACCCAGACTTTGGGAGACCCGGCTGCCCTCACCTTGAGCCCAGCTTCTAACACTGGCCGTCACTAGGAGAGGCTCATTCCCGAGACTAAAGATTTTCTGCCACCCCACAGCCGGGCAAGAAGAGGAAGACGCCACGTTGGACCCGACTTGTACAATTGGGCGGGCGCACCAGTGGGCTCCCGAATAACTATGCCACCCAATGTCGAAGCTGGGGGAGTTCTCAGGGGATCATCCCTTGATACTCTTGGTGGTTGGTCAGCGGTGCGCTGCCTTTTCTTAGTGCGGGTGGCTAGAGGAGGCTGGTTCCTGCCTTAAGTTTGTTGTTGTTACGCAACCGGGAGGGTGCTAGGCAAAAACTAGCCAATAGTCATTGTCCTTTTGACTACCATCTTGCCCTCACCTTGTTCGGTTTCTGCTTTAGAAGAGTTTACTAACTCAGCTGTTGCTTGATCGGCTGGCTGAACTTTAGCTCGGGACTCCTCCACAGGTTTATGAACAGCACGACCTTGGAAGACAGAGTTTGCTGAGGCATCCCTCACAAGTACTGGTGATTCTGCCCTAACTAACTGGGGGCCAAGATCCCAAGCTTCGCCCACTGTTAGACTAGAAGGAAGGAAATTTGGATGTCGTATGTCAATGTATGACAAAATGGGGCTATCCACCAAAAAAGCTTGCCCGAAAGGTTGCCAAGTAGAGTAAAATGGAGTGCAACCGAGAATGAGATGGGATGCCCAGAGCTATCCATCAAAATTAACAAAGATCTTTGACCGAAGCACAAAATTCAAATCCCTCACGTGCACAACTCTGATGTCCAGCTTAAACCTTTTGCCCCCTGCATCAAAGTAAAACGAAAATTGGTTAGTACATTTAAATAATAATAAAGACGAGTAGAGAACAATTACAAACAAAATTAAATATGTGCACGATACAGACCAAGATCCTGAGGCGAAGTTGGGCAGGTGAGCTCATTGGCATGCCAGTTGCCGTTCACCCGGACATATTCTCCCGCAGAGTTTTTGTTAGAATCAGGAAGGCATTATATCAGCCGTACCTGTACATCCCTAACCTTTAGGCAGTAGTCTGACTTAATATTACCACATAAACTATACATAAAATTTATATCATGATGGTCCAGCTGTAGTCCGTACAATTAGTTTAAATTAGCTGACACAACTCACTACTCGGTAGAAATTGGTGGGGAGTTGGTTAGGACACAAGTCATACAATCTAAGAGTCCTAAGTATTAGAGGGTCCACAAAAAACCTAACCCCTCCTTCTAAGATAGCCATTAAAGGAAAAAAAATACTATATGAGGACGCCGCTAAAGAGCGATATCACTCTCATGACAATAAGCAACTTCTACATCCCCAGGGATATCATAGTCTGCCCCATGTTAAGAAGACGAGAGAAACCCATTCTTAACTCTAGAGTAAGAAAAAGAAATTGAAAAAAGAGAAGGAATGGATGAAGAAACTTACTGTGGGCTCTAGGAATTGGTGGTCTTGGTTGGAGTATGCACCGGAAGAATATGCTCGGCAGAGAAGGAGTTGGAGGAGTAGGAACGTAAAAAATTATATGAAGAGTAAGAAGGTACTATTTATAGGGGGAAGACATTTAATGAAAAATGAGCGGGAAAAATCTTTTTAGATACCTTTTTTGTAACTTTCACACACGTGGCCTCAGTTCACGAACCATTAACGCTTCTTTTAAGAAGGCATTAATAACTATCTTATCCTTCATTTAATGATTGACAGTTAAGCTTCCCGAGGAATCCCTAGAGTATCCTTGATTCGTTCTCGGTGGCCGGACACGAATCAAGGGGGGGCTATTGTATGGCATATGGCTTCAAGCCCATTGGGCATTGGCCCTTGGCCCAAGCACATTACTAAGACATTCTCAAGCCCAAATCCAATAGTGGGCTCATTCAGCTGATCGCAAGATAGATAGGCCCATACCGATCATGTATGGGTTGATCGAGGGCTGTATTTACCTGGAACAACCCATGACCTCAGCAGCTTGGTATTGCCTTGGGGAATATCGCTGCCAAGCAACCTTTTAAAGGTAGGAACTAGTTCCAAAGACATCTCCACCATTTCCAAAGAAGCATATTCCATATCAGGAATAATCAAATCAGGCCCCACCCTCACGAGTGAGACCAGAACGTAATCATGAACACTCCACCAACCTTAAGCTATAAATCGGGGAAGTGAGTAGAAAGATGGGGTTGGTCATGCTGAGCGAAAAAAGAGAGCTAAAGAGAGATAATACTAACCACAAAGGGGAGCTTAGAGGAGATGGGGGAGTTTCGCGAGGGCAAAGGAGTGCAACTAAGTAGTTCGGTTGGGAGCTACCCATAGTAGGAAACTCATAACCTACCATATAAATAAATTGTGAGCCCAACGCTAGGCCCAGTCCAGTGAGGAAAATTGGGCACACACACACACACACACACACACGCACGCACATATATATATATATATATATATTTGTGAGTTTTATATGTTATATCCCTAAAAAAGCCCATAAAACTGATACACTCGCATAGCCCAAACTCACAAGATCAAACATCACACAAAAAAATCCCACAAGAAGAGCCCAAGAAGATATTTTATTCTTCATTTGTTTTTTAATATCTTTATACTTCTTTGTTCTTTTTCTCTCTATCCGGCCCCACTCCCTACTTCCCAAACTTTTTTTTTTCTCATTCTTTTATGGATAAAGTTTAGCTACAAAATTGATTGTAACATCAAACTACAACCTTACTCAATAAAATAAACATTATTACATATTTTATAAATCTAACCGTTGAATTACATGTTCTTTATGCTTTTAATACACAATTCAAATTTTGTGTCAATCGAATATTATTTACTATATGATCTATAAGTTTATATTTTATGCATAATTTTAAATTACAAAAACTTGCAATTTAAAAAATTTATTAATGACATAGCTATTGATCTTTAATTTTCTAAAAATTTTACAAGCATAGAGTATAGACGAAGGACAAAGTTTAGCTACAAAATTGTTTGTAGCTTACGGCTACAAACTCACTCAATAAAATAAATATTACAACATATTTTGAAAATCTAACCATTGAATTGTATGTTCTTTACACTCTTAATACACATGATAAATTTTGTGTCAATCAAATATTATTTACTATATAATCCATAAGCTTATATTTTGTGTATAATTTTAAATTACAAAAACTTGCAATTTAAATAATTTGCTGTTGACATAGCTATTGAACTTTAATTTTCTTGAAATTTTGCAAGCACAGAGGATATAAGAAGAAGATGTAATCCAATGGTGAATTTGTCAAAATTCACATCCAATGAAAAGATACTAAGTAAGTTTGTAACCTAAGACTACAACTAATTTTGTAGCTAAACTTTGTTCTAAAAAGAATATGTCATCCAATGGTGAATTTGTCAAAATTCACCTCCAATAAAAGATATTGAGTAAGGTTGTAGTTTAAGGCTACAACCAATTTTGTAACTAAACTTTGTCTTTCTTTTATCACTCTTACGTCTTCACCTTTTTTCCTTTTTTTATTTATTTTCTCAAAACATATCAATTACCAAATCTCAATATTCCAATTTCCCACATATCCAAAATCGCATCCCAACCGTTAATTCAAAATTATCTTTTTTTCTGTCTTCTCTCTTCCTAAATAGTCAGACTCCCCTCCTCCTCTCTCTCTCTCTCTCTCTCTTCATTTGGGTCAGCTCCAAGAGTGCCTGCAAATTTTTATTCAAAAATGCATAAAGATCAACTCATATTAAAGATATGCCATAGACATGAATAAATCAAAGAAAGAAAAAAAAGGAAAGAGCTAATGATTTAGATCAATTGTAATCAAAATAAATATTATATATGCATACAAAAACAAAAAAAAATCTAGAATTAGATGTCAATTTCAACAAAAGAAAAGGAAAAAAAAAAAAATCCACGTATGATGTTAAAGTACAGCTCACCCAGCCCATAGCATTGATGATAATATGGGTTGAATTCGGTGCTATGGGCTGAGCGAGAGGAGTGGTTGCACTACTCTCATCTCATTTCAGATATGACATGTCTATGGCATATCTATAATATGGGTTGATCTTTAATTTTTATTATATAAACTCTCATGCCATTGTCACCTCTAGCTCTTCAATAACTTTTGATGTCATACCGGGCGGATTTTGGATTTTGAACTTTGGATGAAATTCACCGAAACACCCTGGAGCGCCTAAAACATAATGGAATGGGCTGAAATTTTGTCTAAAGTGGAACATGGGATTTACCTTTCCTATTTACATACCATACCAGTACGAAATTTTACAATTGTTCTAGCCAAAAAGGAACGAAATTAATAACATTGATATATAAAACTTAGGGGAAATTGCACTATACTCACCTGTGGTTTGGATCGTTTTAACAATGCCTACCTGTGGTTTAAAAGTTATCACTTAACCTACCTGAGGTGGCCTACGTTAGACCCCCGTTACCCACCTTTGCCATTTCACCGTTAAAAATAGGGGTAAATGTGTTTTTTTCATTATATTTTATGTCTCTCTCCTCTTTTCTCTCCTTCTTCTTCTTCTTTGCATAAAACATAAAAGAAAACCAATTCACCTACAGTCACAAACAAAGCCACAAATACACGTGAACATACACCCACAGATTCGCTAGCCTTCCACTGCTAAATCCAAAAATTGACTACTTAATTCTTCATACAACAATCACAAAATAAAACTCTAACCCTCTTTCTTTTGCTGGGTTCTCTTAAAAAAACCCATATTTGCAAGTAAAAAAAAAAAAATCTGCAAAAAAAAACCAAAAAAAAAAACCTAGCAATCCGTTCAAATTGACTACTTAATTCTTCATAGAACAATTACAAAATAAAACACTAACCCTCTTTCTTTTGCTGGGTTCTCTAAAAAATACCTACATTTGCAAGTGCAAAAAAATAAAAATAAAATCCCAGCAATTTGTTCAAATTAACTACTTAATTCTTCATAGAACAATGACAAAATAAAACTCTAACCCTCTTTCTTTTGCTGGGTTCTCTAAAAAAAACCCAGATTTGCAAGGTAAAAAAAAAAAAAAAAAACCCAGCAATCTGTTCAAATTGGTAGTTCAAATTTTTTGGGTTTAATACCATGATAAAACATCACATGCTGTGAATGAATGAATAATGAATAAATACAATAAAACACCTAAACCCAAAAAAACAAAGAACCCAGATGTAGCATATCCAGTAGCGAACCTAGATCCAAAACGATAGCGAACCTAGATCTAGCAGATCTAGCAGCAAACCAAACTCTGTCCAAAACGGCGCCACTCTGAGCCGGTCCAGGAGCTTTAGCAGGTGTACTAATCGAAGATGGAGGACTCACCAGAGCCTTAGAAGAAGCTGGAGGAGGAGATGGTGGATAGTTCACCTCTGCTGGAGACGAAGCAGGCACTGGGTTGCGAGACGGAGCAGGCATTGGGCTGTGAGACGGAGCAAGCACTGGGCTGCGACACAGAGCAGTTCACCAAGGCCTTCAATTTGGGACTTAAGGGCCGATATCTTGAAATTCTGAGACGCGATCTTTTGGTCGAGTATCAAGCACCTTTGCTCCATGGCCCTGATATTTGCGTGCTTTGACGCCAAGACCTGAGACTTGCTTGCTTGCAATTCTCTCTTTGCCAGCAATCATTTTTTTTTTTTCTTTTTTCTTTTTGGCGTGGTGAACTCAAGTTGATAAAATTAGGGATTTACTCTTATTTGGTTGGTGAGAAAATTTATAGGAGAGGAAAACCCAAGCTTCAATACACTTCCTTGCTTACAAGTGTTCAGATTTCACTTTGGCAATCTAAGTGAAGAGAGAAAGGGATTATGGGTTTTGGGATTTTTAAGGGTTCTAAGGTAGAGAGAGGGAGAGAGCTCATTCTTCTTCTTCTTTTTTTTTTTTTTTTTTTTTTTTTTAAGGGTTCTAATTGGGTTCTAACTTTGGATTATATAGTAAATGAGATTTTCTAACGGAAAGGGTAAAGGTGGGTAACGGGGGTCTAACGGAGGCCACCTCAGGTGGGTTAAGTGATAACTTTTAAACCACGGGTGGACAATGTTAAAATGGGTCAAAGTACAGGTGGGTAAAGTGCAATTTCCCCTAAAACTTACAAAGGAGACAAGAAAACAAAGCATTAAATGCTTTCACTTAAAAGCTATTCTACAAAGTTGCAATTGTTAAAATCATGGAGAAGAAAAGTCAAAGAAATAAATTCTTTCCTTATTAGAACTTAGCCTCCCACGTTATTGGCATTCTTCACAGGTTCTCCACATCTTGGTTGTAGTCACACATGCAAAACATTTGAAAAATTTTACTGCCGACCTAACGGTCTAGAGTCGGTGATGATATAAGTATAGTTGAAGATTCTTTGGAAATGGCTACAGACTTGGAATCTGTGTAATTTTCATGGATAAATGGCAAAGTTAAATCTAGTATTTCATTGTTCAATCTGGTGGGGTCTTAACAACGGGTGGCATGGGTTTGGTAATGAATCATCATTACATGATCAATTTGTGAGTGTGATAAAGAAGGATGCTTTGAATTTGAATTTGAATTTTGTAATGTTGTCTTTAACTTAATGAAGGTCGCCTCGCCTTCCCCCACCACCCCCCACCCCCACAAAAAAAAAAAAAAAAAAAAGTTGAAAATATTAGAAGTTCAAAAATTCGAAACATTCTTGATTTATTTTAGATTTAATCTTTGAATGGTTAACTAATTTAAAATGCTGATTTTTTAACTTTTAATCTTAACTTTTGAATGGTATTATAAGTTAAGTGCTGTTGAATGTATAGTATAACTCTTTTTTTTTTCTTTTTTTCTTTTTTTTTAATTAGGAGATATATATATATATATATATACACACACACTAGTCACTAATCCATGTAATGCACGGAAAAATTTTGAATGTATTGTTTTACTAATTCTTCCCAAAGCCTATTTTTAGCACTTTTCTATTTTAGCACTTTTATTGTATCTGAATAGAGAATAACACTAAAAAATAATTAAACCCATCCCAAAGCCTATAATTCTCAAAGTTAAAAGAAAGTCCTAAATTTCGTTTAATTCCAACACATTAGTATGAATAAAAAAATGAATGGCGTCCATGTCTATTTAATTATCAACCTTATATATGTTATAGCAATTAAGGTGATTTATAAATTTTAACCAATTTGTTTTGTAACACTTTTTTTTTTGGAGATAACAGATAGAATTGTTAGGATTAGTGCCCTTAAATCCTATTGTATGATGCTATGTATGACATTATGTATGACTTAATATTGTGATTAATAAATTTGTTTTATTATTATCTGAAATAATGGTAACATGAATATTCGTACATTATCATATAATTCATGAGATGCATAGTATGTGATTTATGTGAAAAGTCACAGAAGATATAAATCACAAATTCTTTGTAAACTCGGAATTTTGGTTCGTAGTCGGTGATAAAATTGGGCATTTCATCTGCGAAGACTATAAAATATCAACTAAAATGATTTGTCTTGATCATGGAAGTGGAGATTTCTAGCTGATATGTTAATATATTTTAAGAGTTAAGACATATTGAACTGGATTGCTGTGAGATTTATTATTCTCCTAACGACTGTCAAATGAATAATAAATCTCATGACTTCTATTTGCATGAACTCTTAATCCTGAGAGAATAATGGACCTGATCATGAGGTGTAGGTTGCTTTGATATATTAGGAGTGAGATCTAAAGTAACGATCAAAATCTCAGTAGCCACATTTAGTGTTGATGGAACATATATTCTCAAGATGGAATTCATAATTTCTTAACGGAGATATAAAATATTCCCTTGAGATAAGTTTAATTGGTTTGTTATTCCGAATGTTAGGCCTAACTACTTTAGTAAATAATTACTAAAATATATATTTATGAAATTGGATTTCATAAATATATGATGAATAACTTAAAGGATTAAACCAGTACTCAAAGATTAAGATGTAGTAATTTACAAAGTGGCAGTATATATTCATGATTTTGTATTATTATAAATATTTAATGAAGGGGTTGCATGTACAATAAAGTCTTGGGATATAATTCATTAATAAGGCTTAGAGTGTAATTATATTAAACGTTGAAGCCTTTTAAGCTTTAGTGGTTTTTTTTTTTCTTTCCAATTTTTCTATAATTGTTTTTAACATTTATTTTTTTAATATTTACACTTCTCCAATCTTTTTTCTTTCCCTTACCATTTCATCTCCCCACTACTTCTTCAATCTTTCTCCTTCCCTTATCTTTTCATCTCTCCACTACTTTCTACATTAATATCATTCTTCCTTTTTCCCTTCATCTTCCTTTATTTTTTTTCTCTTCTTATTCACACCCTCTTATTATAAATTTGTCACTATCTCTTATATTCTATGCATGATTTTCCCTCACAAAAAAAAAAAAAAAAAAAAAATGGTTTCCTCTCTCTCTCTCTCTCTCTCTCTAAATTTTTTGGTGGATTTTTTTATTTTTCTTGCATCTCTACTTTAGGTTGATAATTTTTTATATTTTTTAAAACTCTATTTTGGGTTAATGCAATTTTGTTTTTTTTTTTGTTTTTTGTTTAAATTGTTGTTGTTTTTTATTTATTTTTTGGTCTCTTTGATTGTTAAATGTTATCCTATTGCGTTCTAAAGAATTAAATATAACATATAAAAATATAATATTATTCTATTACATTTATCTATATATATATATATATAAAACTGAAACTTTTAAAGCTCTCACAATTTTCCACATCATCACTATTTTATTTTTATTTTTATTTTTGATTCTTTTTATTTTAGGTTTTATATCTTATAACAATAGTATTAAAAAACGTATACAAACTTGGAGGCCTATTTAAGGGCTTCATAAAACTTGATGAACAAGAAAATATATTCTAAAATAAGCCCTAATTAATACCTAACCATAATAGGAACCAAATTTAACCTAAAAAAACATTAAAAGAGCCTAAAAACAAGGAAATAAATCACCTAGACCTAAAATAACGTTTTTTGCATAAAAATACCAAAATCTCTTCTCTCCTTAAAGAGAAAACGCTCAGTCCGGAGCTGGCAGAAAAGAGGCTGTTTACGCCACCAATCAGAAGCTGCCACGTCATATATTCAATGAGGCCTCAGTACACTCTATCACACAGGATTGTAGCTCAAATAAAATCAAAATCACCAAGCAAACGTGTTCAGAAGCCCTTACCTGGAGAAAACAGAACCAGCACCAGCACCAGCACCAACGCCTCCTCTCCTCTGACCAACGGAGCTCCTCCCTGCCGCTGTAGCTGCTGCCGCTTCGTTCTGAGCCTGTGCCCACGCACCCAAATAGCGCGGTTTGTTCCGATTTCCCCTCTATTGTTTGATTAGTTATCTCCCCAATATTTAGGTTTTGAAATTTTGATGGGTTTGGGTTATTTATTGGATATCAATCTGCTCATACTGGTATAGGTTTTGTTGATTTATATGGATTTTGCTTCTTTTTTTTATTTTTTTTACCCTTTATTGTTTGATTTGTTATTTCCCCAAAGTCTTCAGTGATTGTCATTTTTTTGAACAAGCCAAAATGCCAACCAAGAAAAAAGTACGAAACTCAGTGATTTTCATGATTCATTTGCCTAACTCTATGGTGTCATCTTCCACTGGCCGTGAGTCATGGAAAATAACAAAATTACTATAAGCTTACATGTGGCTCATCTAGATTTTACTCTTTTACTCTGATCAAAACCTATACTGATCACAACCATACCAACCAGCCCAATCAACTTATGTTCACTCAAGCTTTCATTGGTGCCAACCCTTTTGTTTTTTTGTTTTTGTTTTTGTAGAAGTGTTCAAACTTAAATCACACGCACACATGCATATATACAACTATACAAGTAGTAGAAAATGTCATATTTTCATGATGGGAGAAGCGTTGTTTAGTCAGGTTTAGGTTTTTTTCCCAATTCAATTTAATGGATATTTTAGTTTTATTATTTTCTTTTTCGTTTTATTTTCTGGGTAATGGAGTGGAGTCGTGGTTATTATTATTAAGGGAAGTGACACCAAAGTCTGCTATACAATGGAGATTTCATCTTTACATAACCTATGAAATGTTGACAAGATGCAATCCGTGCCAAATTGCTAGATTAAGCAATACCACCGATATTGTTCTCAATATATATGTTGTTAGTAGCCAATAATGATTTCATTTCCCAGTTGAATGAATGTATGTAAACTTTGTAAGCTAACTCCTTGTACTAAAAGCAATACTTCAAATACCAATATGAAATGTTCAATAGTTGTACCCAATGAGCTCTAGATGCAGAAAGAGGGTTTGGACTTTGAATTCCTTGTGGAATCAATTTAAAAACTTATGAAAAGTATTGCTTTGCACCAAATAAGCACAAAAACTAGAAATGTACATTATAGTCATAATGTAATTGGTAACTGGGTGCTATAGAATTGTACCTTTTAATTGCTCCATAACCATGACTGCCCATTACCGAAATAGCTGCCATTGATCTAACAAACTGTCAGTTTTATCTAATCAACTAAGAGGAAAACAATTTCATGTCACTCCCAATGGTGCAAGATTTAAGTTTTAGAAGTACAAATATTGCAGAACAGGATAATACTACAGCATAGAAAAAGTATAATGTAACCCATATGAAATTTGCCCACTAAAACATCCTTTAGCAAATGTATAATGTGAAACTTATAGAGATTTAGATTTTGGTTTTAGTTCTTGACAATGGATACCTCTGATTCTTTACATTACAAACTTTGACTGAAATTAGTAACACTTATTTTATTTTTAAATGTTACCAGATCCTTATTGAGATGTATCAAAGCTGCTATTCAACTGTTGAGGCTCCTTTTCTTTGTTTTTTTGGTTGATGAGCTTGATTGTTCTCCTTGTTCGTAGCTAGGATTTTGTGTTTCTCAATTATCTGAACTATATATAGTAATACTATTGGATTATAAACCTCACTGGATATTATGTTATCAAAAAGCTTATTGTTCGGATGTATTGAATTTCCTTGTACAAATTGTTTCAACTTGGATCAGTGCCTACCATTTAATTTTTAAGTACTTGTATGATGGTTGAATTTGTGCTTTTTCTTAATTCAAGATATTTTCTTAACTCTATTTATTTATGGCTGAGACTAGCATGAACCATTTCACATCTTCCATTCTTGAAATCCTCCTCTCATTCATGTATATTTGAGGCAACTTTCCATTTCAATTTAAACTTGAAACATATTTAGAATCAATGTAAAACCATAAAAGATGTTTTTATTTATTTATTTATTTATTTGTTTTTTTTTAATGAAAGTAAATTTGTGTTTAAAATTGGCAGATGGAAGCGATGAATATCACAAATGTGCCATCATGTCTCAGATTTTCGTCTATATCTTCTGGTGAATGCTATTCCTGGCTAAGAAATGAAACTTTAGTACTACAAAGCACTCGAGTGATTAAAATGAAAGATGCAACTGTTATATATTGCCATGTTTGAAGGTGGGAACGACTTGTGTGGAGGGTGGAGTGGATCAGCCAAGGAGATTGTATGAGATACTTTGCATATAAGGATAGCTGTTGCATGTATATCCATATTTGATTTGTTGATGATTAGATATAGTTGTATTTGATTATCAAATATTTGATAATGAATTGTTGATGATTAGATTATTTGTATTTAAACACCGGAGGAATAATAAGCAGCAGAAAAATTGTTAAATTCTTTTCTATCTTTCCTACTATTGATTATCAAATATCATCTTTATCTATAAGAAATTCTCAGTCATATAAAATTCCTGGCTACTTTTTTCTCTTGATAGAAATAGCAACTTAGATCAAAGTAATACATAAGCTTGGATATTTTAGATAATTATGATAATTTAGCCGACTAAAACTCCACTAGCATTCATTGCACATAAGTTTTAGTATCCTGTTCTAATTTAGCAAGAAGGCCACCATCCATCATGAAACTTGATAAAAACCCCTTTGTATATGTGGTTATAATAATAATTGACTTTTAAAAAAAATATATTCTTTTATGAAATTTTCTTTTTCATAGTGTTAATTAGCAAAACATAATTTTTTAAAATATTACATTCATCTAAAATACATAGTTTTAAAATTTTCAAATTGGTTTTCAAGTTTCTAATTGACAATACATTCATCTAAAATAAAACCAGTCATGATTTAGAATACAAAAAAAGAATCAAAAGATTACAAATACATCTGAAATAAAACCTGTCACAATTTGCAATATAAGTTTCTAATTGACAATACATTCACCTGAAATAAAACCTATCATGATTCAGAATACAAAAAGAGAATCATAAGATTACAAATACATTTGAAAACCTGTCACAATTTTTTTTTAAAGTTTCTAAATCTAATTGACAATACATTCACCTGAAATAAAACCTGTCATGATTCAAAATGCAAAAAGAGAATCATAAGATTACAAATATATCTGAAATAAAACCTGTCACAATTTGCAATATAAGTTTCTAATTGACAATACATTCACCTGAAATAAAACCTGTCATGATTTAGAATACAAAAAGAGAATCATAAGATTACAAATTCATTTGAAATAAAACATGTCATGATTCAAAATACAAAAAGAGAATCATATGACTGAAGATACATCTAAAACTTGTCTCAATTCAAACTACAAGAAGATGGTTCTATCCACCACAATTAAAATATTGTATAGCAAAAAATATTTGCTTCCCAATGCATTCTCTTGGTCACAAAACTTGTTTGAACATCAGCTTTCTTGGAATTGTTGTAATAGATCCTACATAAAAGAACGTACAATCAAATACCAAAAAATAAAAAATTTAGAATGAGCACAGTTTAAAAAAAATTCAATATATTCTAATTAAACAGTAAGTGGTCATACCGTAAATTATGACTGGTTAGGATGTATATGCATAGTAGATGATGATGATGTAGAAGGATACGTAGCAGCTGGCAACGAATCCTAAAGATGATTGACAAATACAAATTAGAATAAATAACAAAATCATCCATTACAGAACAATTTATACTAAGTAAAAAAAATCAAATATATTTGCTATGACCTGTACAAAACTTGTGGAGTGCAATGTATTTGCTATGACTGACGGGTTCAACCTTGCTATTGAAGATTCCTAATTCAAAAAATTAAAAGTTCATTTTGGAAAATATCATTAAAGATATGTATTATTGTGAAATTGAATATGTTATAATTAAATAACCTCAGTTTGACTTTGTTGATGCATTAATTCCCAGTGTGGTGTCAAGCTTGTATTTGCAACATCCCTACAAGAAGAAATTTTATAAACCAAAAATTTAAATAATAAATTAATACAAAAATCAATAATTTTATATAATTACCCGGAATGCTTATGTGATAGACAATTTCTTCTCACATGACCCGTTTCTTTGCAAATGCTACACTTTCTCTTCTTCGTCAATTGTTTTTCTCTTGGATGCTTTTGTCTCAAAGCTTTAGGCCTTCCCTTTGAAGGAACATGTGGAGGGTCTCGCAAAGCAATTGGAAGATTTGATAATACTTGATTGTTTAATGTAGTATTATCAGGACTTCTTGAATCATCAACATCACAAACATCTTGCATGGCTAGAAGCTCCTTATGAACCTTTTGTAAAGTTTGTCCAAGATGCTTGTATTTCTTCTCTGACTGTGACGCTACCTCTGCAACTTCCAAAAATTGAAGCATCAAACTATTTCTCATCAAGGTAGAAGAAATTTGAGGCTCAACCTGTACGACATCACCAGATATTTCATGTACAATGCGCTTCTTGGCATTTATTGTCCATCTCTCTAAAATATAATGTGATGGAAAAAAGTGCACAAGAGATTTCTTCACAAAAACAGCAAGAATATGCCTACAAATAATTCCAACAAACTCAAACATATGGCATGTGCAAATAGCTTTTGTCTCAATAATATCCAGTGACACTTCATAAAATGGACTTTCTTTCCCATGAGCTACCACCTTATATATCTTCTTCACTCCTTCTTCACAATATTTGGATGCCTTGTATTTTTGACTACAAAATAACTCTTCTTGAAATTTCATAAACATCTTTCTTGTATAAACTTTTGCCGCCTCTACTTCCATCTTGTAACATGTTTTCAAAATTGGCACTGAATTTTTTGTCTTTACATCCTGTTCTTTCTCTTTAAGATAACGTGCATTCAAAGCTTGCTCATATTGATACACAAAGTCACTTATCGTTGTACTTGAACGAACATAATCTTTAAAAAATTTATTCATGCTTTCACTCCTTTGAGTTGTAGACATTCCAGCACAAAATTTCCTTCGTAAGTAAGCAGGAACCCATTTTTCACGCCGCATATAGAGATTTCCCAACCAATCATTATCCCCTAATCCATAATTCTCCATAATCTTACTCCATCCTAACTCAAACTCTTCAATGGTGAGTGTATCATGGATGCAATGGTGAAATTCTCCCTGAAAATATGGATATTTATTATATATATGAGACAACTGATCTGGAACTTTCTGTAAAATATGCCACATACACAATCTATGAGTTGCATTAGGCAATACATTTGCAATTGCCTTAGCCATAGCCTTGTCATCATCTGTGATAATTGTAGAAGGAGGATTTCCAAGCATTGCATTAAGCCAAGTCTTCAACAACCATGTATAAGATTCAGCTGTTTCATTCACAAGCAAAGCACATCCAAACATCACAGATTGATGATGGTGGTTAACCCCTGTGAAAGGAACAAAAGGCATCTTATAAGTATTTGTTTGGTATGTAGCATCAAAAGTAACGACATCTCCAAAATATTGATATGCAATTCTTGACCTAGCATCTGCCCAAAAGCAATTACCCATGCACCCATTTTCATTAACTTCAACTGCATAAACAAAACCTGGATTTTTACACTGCTGATCAATAAAATATTTATACATTCCTTGGGCATCTCCATCTTGAAGCAACTTTCTTCTTTTATTACCTAAATAATTTTGAATATCAACCGGAATACATCCAACATTATAATCACCACCGGATTCTTTACTTAACACAGACATTATTTTGCTTGGAGGTATACCTGTCTCATTGAGTGTATCTATAAGATTCCTTTGAGCATTTTTTATCACTCTATGCCCACGAAGCATGCTTGTACTCTTAGGAGTAAGAAGTTCATGATTATGATCTTCCACAAACTTACACACAACCCATGTATCTTCAATTTTCTTTAAACCTATCATTGCTTTGCATCCCACTCTTGTTTTTGCACGCTCTGGACCTATTCTTTCTATGTCTTCATCATGTCTACGACGAAACCCTTCCTTTGAACAAACATATTCAATACCAACCAATATTCTATCATTTTTAGTCTTTCGAGTATGATTTACTCGTATGCCAAACCCCTTTCGCCTTGCATATGCATTATAACATGCTTTAGCATCCTCAAGCTTATCAAATACCATATTGAGACATGGTTCCAAATGCCTATTGCATGCAAAAGGTTGATTTGAATCATTCAATGACAAGTCTACATCATTTTGATCTTCATTTATTTCTGACTCATCTTCCACCATATCATAAAGTGAGATTGTTTCAGGTTCTTCATTGCTCGCACTCATATTTTCAATTCAAGTAATTTTAAATTTCAAAATAACCTATAAAAAACAAAAGAGAAAAAAAATTCATAAGAAACGATTGAGAATAAATTCAAATATTGTGCTATTACAATACCAAACTTGCCCAATTTGGCAAACTTGTTTAATTACAGACTTGTTTTAGGATACAAGTAAAGAGTAAATCCAACCACTTAATACAAAACTGAACAACCAATTTGAATTTTTAGAAATTCAAATTAATTCCACATAAGCACAACAAAGGCAGGGTACATTGGAACACCCTGCTCAACAACTCAATAAACACTACATAAAACAGCTTCAACTACATCTTTAATTGCACTCTGATACCTATAGAGAGCAAGTTGACATTACAAGTAGGAGAAAATTGAAATTACAAAATTGAAATTACAAGTAATATAAAATTATATTTGAAGCTAAGAATATGATAATATCTATCAAATAAATGATACCAGCTATGTCCCAAAGGCCTAGGTTCACGGTGGAGAATTCAACAACCACAGTAAAAATGAAGGACCAAAGTAAAGGTTCTGGACTCAGATTTGAGGAAGTCAGCTGCTAATACCATTCAGAAGGCTAAGGACATCTGCAACAGTAAATCGGTAACAATCACATATATAGTACAATCGATTAGGATCACATCTTATAAAGTAGAACTCATTGATTCAAATCTTTCCCTTTTCTCAATTTGGGGACAATTTCGTGTGCATAATAAATAAATAAATAAGGAAATGCTAAACCTACTAAAAATATTTTTTAAAAAAACTAGTCACTGACAATTAATATGATTAGTATCACTTTAATAATATAATATAATAAATTATTTGAATTAATTTTTTTTGTGATTAATAATACATTAGTGTGTAAAATTTATGTAATTAGAATTATAGTACCCGCTTAACAAAAAGAAATAAAAATAAAAGATCGATGTTATTGAGCCGGCTGTGACTTACATGGTTGAGTGAGTGTCATGTTACTGCTAACCTTTGTAAATGGCACTAATTGTATGCAAGGCCTGCATAATTACACTCAAAATGATCTTTCTAGATACTAAATAATTGACATAGTATTACTGGAGAATTGGAACCTACAGGCCGGCCAGACCTTCTAGAATGAAGTTTTGCATTATGGTAAGAATTATTGTTATAGCTTATTGAATTAATGAATTAAAATTTCTGTGCAGATTGATGATGTGTCAACTAAAGTGAGTCAAGGAGATCCCCGGAATGTTTTGTGTGAGGCTATAGATAAACACCATGCATCTATTTCGGTAATGGGCAGTCATGGTTATGGAGCAATTAAAAGGTACAATTCTATAGCACCCAGTTACCAATTACATTATGACTATAATGTACATTTCTAGTTTTTGTGCTTATTTGGTGCAAAGCAATACTTTTCATAAGTTTTTAAATTGATTCCACAAGGAATTCAAAGTCCAAACCCTCTTTCTGCATCTAGAGCTCATTGGGTACAACTATTGACCATTTCATATTGGTATTTGAAGTATTGCTTTTAGTACAAGGAGTTAGCTTACAAAGTTTACATACATTCATTCAACTGGGAAATGAAATCATTATTGGCTACTAACAACATATATATTGAGAACAATATCGGTGGTATTGCTTAATCTAGCAATTTGGCACGGATTGCATCTTGTCAACATTTCATAGGTTATGTAAAGATGAAATCTCCATTGTATAGCAGACTTTGGTGTCACTTCCCTTAATAATAATAACCACGACTCCACTCCATTACCCAGAAAATAAAACGAAAAAGAAAATAATAAAACTAAAATATCCATTAAATTGAATTGGGAAAAAAACCTAAACCTGACTAAACAACGCTTCTCCCATCATGAAAATATGACATTTTCTACTACTTGTATAGTTGTATATATGCATGTGTGCGTGTGATTTAAGTTTGAACACTTCTACAAAAACAAAAACAAAAAAACAAAAGGGTTGGCACCAATGAAAGCTTGAGTGAACATAAGTTGATTGGGCTGGTTGGTATGGTTGTGATCAGTATAGGTTTTGATCAGAGTAAAAGAGTAAAATCTAGATGAGCCACATGTAAGCTTATAGTAATTTTGTTATTTTCCATGACTCACGGCCAGTGGAAGATGACACCATAGAGTTAGGCAAATGAATCATGAAAATCACTGAGTTTCGTACTTTTTTCTTGGTTGGCATTTTGGCTTGTTCAAAAAAATGACAATCACTGAAGACTTTGGGGAAATAACAAATCAAACAATAAAGGGTAAAAAAAATAAAAAAAAGAAGCAAAATCCATATAAATCAACAAAACCTATACCAGTATGAGCAGATTGATATCCAATAAATAACCCAAACCCATCAAAATTTCAAAACCTAAATATTGGGGAGATAACTAATCAAACAATAGAGGGGAAATCGGAACAAACCGCGCTATTTGGGTGCGTGGGCACAGGCTCAGAACGAAGCGGCAGCAGCTACAGCGGCGGGGAGGAGCTCCGTTGGTCAGAGGAGAGGAGGCGTTGGTGCTGGTGCTGGTGCTGGTTCTGTTTTCTCCAGGTAAGGGCTTCTGAACACGTTTGCTTGGTGATTTTGGTTTTATTTGAGCTACAATCCTGTGTGATAGAGTGTACTGAGGCCTCATTGAATATATGACGTGGCAGCTTCTGATTGGTGGCGTAAACAGCCTCTTTTCTGCCAGCTCCGGACTGAACGTTTTCTCCTCCTTAAAACCCTAACAATTACTATCTCAAAGCCCTAAACTCAACTTCACTTTAAAATTAAAAAAATAAGAAGGAGAGAGACTCACGTAAAAAAAAAAAAAAAAAAAAAAAAAAAAAAAAAAAACGTAGGTTTTGTCTTTTTTTATTTGCTTTCATATGTGCCTAAAATTTTCATTCTATCTTATTGTTTTATTATGTTTAGAATTGATTTTCTTATAAGTATTTGGGTTAATCTCTATATTTTGATACTGTTTTTATGGGTTTAGTTTTTGGGTTAAAATTCTAATAGTTATTTTATATTGTATATGGCAGATGAAGCATCTCTATTTTTTTGAGAAAAATCAAAATTGCAACCTATGTCTTCCAGCCCAAGGTGTGGTAAATTTTTATATGTTCTTGCTTTATTGAGAACTTTTATTTGGGTTCATGTGATTTTTTGTTTTTTTATTAAAGTTTTCATTTTTGGTTGATTAATTATTTGTTTGGATTAATTTCAATTAATTATTTGTTTGGATTCAATGTAAAAGATAATGGAATTAGGTGCTATAAATTTGATAATGTTCCATGTTTTGAATTGTTTATATTATTTAGACTTCTGGTTGGACTCTCTCTTCTCTCTTTAAAACCCTAGCAATTACCGACTCAAAACCCTAAACTTAACTTCACTTTAAAATTAAAAAATAAGAAGGAGAGAGACTCATCTAAAAAAAAAAAAACGTAGGTTTTGTCTTTTTTATTTACTTTCATATGTGCTTGAAATTTTCATTCTATCTTATTGTTTTGTTATGTTTAGAATTTATTTTCTTCTAAGTATTTGGGTTAATCTCTATATTTTGATAGTGTTTTTGTAGGTTTGGTTTTTGGGTTGAAATTTCTAATAATTATTTTATATTGTATACAGCAGATGAAGCATCTCTATTTTTTGGAGAAAAATCAAAGCTGCAACCTATGTCTTCCAACCCAAGGTGTGGTAAATTTTTATTTGGTATATTATATATGAATTTTTTGAATTTGAAGGGTTTTGTTTGGTTTTGAAGTAGAATTTGGGGATTCTATAAAATTTGGAAGGTTTAAGTTTTGGGGTTTTTGGTATTTGCGTCTTAGTAGGTTGATCTTAATTCTTTACCTTTTATGTTTTTTCTTTATTGAGAATTTTTATTTTGGGTTCATGTGATTTTTTGTTTTCTTAATTAAAGCTTTGATTTTTGGTTGATTAATTATTTGTTTGGATTAATTTCAATTAATTATTTGTTTGGATTCAACGTAAAAAATAATGGAATTATGTGTTATAAATTTGATAATGTTCCATGTTTTGAATTGTTTATATTGTTATTAATACAACTAAATAAGATTTGTTTTTATCTTTATTGTTTATATCAGTTTTGAGTGTGTGTATATATATAACTTTTGGGAATTTTGCTTTATTAATTTAAGAATTGTAAATTACTTTGTAGGTTTCAGTAGCTATGTACCTGCAGTGAGACATTGACAATATAAGCATATACATATGGTATTAACATTTTATAAAAATCTTTCTTACAACCCAATAACATTCTACGTTAGACAATACTTCTAAACTAATGAAAAGTATAGAAGTTAAATATTTATTCACATTGTATTTTATTTAATTAAGATAGATCCATTTTTTTTTAAACGCTAACTAGCAAAATGTCTATAATATGCATATTATTAACCCAATTTTTTATTTCTAAATTTTTTAGATTTTATTATATCAATCTTTTTTTCTTTTAAATTCTTGGTGGACAAATCAGTCTCTCACTAATTCTTTTACCTTAACGTGATATTGGTTAATTGTCCTTTTATTTAACTATCCCGTGCATCGCACGGGTTAGCGACTAGTATATTACTAAAAGCTGAAGCGTAGCGATTAATGCTGTTGCTCTCATGTTGCGCCACATTAGCTGCCATGTCATTCTTTTTTTTTTCTTTTTTTTTTTTTCAATAAAATTTATCATGCAATTTTAAAATAGTTTTTACAATTTTCAGCCCTATAAATGTAGCTCACTACTTATTTATTTACTTCCACTATCACCTTATAATAAATCTAGTCCACTACTTATTTATTTACTTCCACTATCACCCTATAATAAATCAGTATAATTAATCCACCCCACCTCTTATTTTTTTAGTTCCACTATCAAGCCCAACCCAAAACCTTTTCAGTTCAGTTTTAGGGTTTTGTGTGAGCCTTTTCAATTTAAAGGAAAAAAAAAAAAAAAAAAAAAAAAAAAAAAAAAAAAAAAAAAAAAAAAACAAACAAACAAACAAAACGTTGAAGCCTTTCAAGCTTTAGTGGTTTTTTTTTTTCTTTCCAATTTTTCTATAATTGTTTTAAATATTTATTTTTTTAATATTTTCACTCCTCCAACCTTTTTTCTCTCCCTTACCATTTCATCTCCCCACTACTTCTTCAATCTTTCTCCCTCCCTTATCTTTTCATCTCCCCACTATCCTCTACATTAATATCATTCTTCCTCTTTCCCTTCATCTTTCTTTATTTTTGTCTCTTCTTATTCACACCATCTTATTATAAATTTGTCACTATCTCTTATATTCTATGCATAGTTTTCCCTCACCAAAAAAAAAAAAAAAAAAAAAAAAAGGTTCCCTCTCTCTCCCTCTCTTTCTCTCTCTCTAAATTTTTTGGTGGATTTTTTTTTTTTCTTGCATCTCTACTTTAGGTTGATAATTTTTTATATTTTTTAAAACTCTATTTTAGGTTAATGCAATTTTGTTTTGTTTTTTAAATTGTTGTTGTTGTTGTTTTTTTTTTTTTTTTTTTTTTTTTTAATCTCTTTGATTGTTAAATGTTATCCTATTGCGTTCTAAAGAATTAAATATAACATATAAAAATATAATATTATTCTATTACATAGCATGATTTTTTATAGTACTCAATTTAGATTTTAAACTATGAGACTTTATTAATTTTTGTTTATTTTCTAATCCTTTGTGGTGGACTAAGTACTCTTAATAGTTGTATTAGAAGTACTCTACAATGCCATTTATTTAAAGAAAAGCAAAAGTTAGCCAAACGAAAATAATTGGATAGGTGACAAATTTTAACTTTTGCAATTTTATTTTAATTATTATTATTTTATAACAATGCATGTATAGAAATTTAATTCTTAAATTTTGCTAATAATTGTTTATTTGATAATATGTTTTGGGTGGCCGAAATTATAATTTCTACAAAGAAAATAACCTTAATAGATTATCTAAAACAAAATTTTATCCTAATATTGGTTCAATTAATCATTGTTAAGTTTTATTAATTTTTTTTACTTTACATTTTTTTGGTGTTTTGGATTGTTCCTATATTATATTTATGATTGTTCCAATAATAAATAAAAATATAATTACGAAATACATTAATCATTATTAGATTAGTTTAAATTGTAAAAAAAAAAAAATTAACAAAACTGCCATAAAAATAATTATCACGCGCAACGCGCGGGTTCGCAGCTAGTTAAATATAATTAATGGTAACTTTGGACTTGTCAAGAGTTAACAAAAAAGCCCAAGGCCCATTGGATCTAGTGTCTTATTTGTTCCTTTTTGGTCCCACTCCAAGCCACATATTAAAGCCCAATTGGAAAGGCCCAAAATACTAACCCAATTAGATAATCAGTTATATGGAGAGAAACATACATAATTTAATAACATGAATTGGTATGTATGTGAGTGTTGGACACTCTTTAATTCTCTCTAGAACATACACATATAACTGATTGAGAGACAACACTTCTTAGGCATCAAGTGGAATTAGAGTGAAGATTGAAAGTCTTCTCAAGAACTTCTGATCTTCGTTTTTGAATTTCACCGCTTTAAGGTACACTCTCTTGTTCTTATATTCTAAAACTTACATAGCATATTGTAAGGTTGAATTTAATCAACCATCTTTTTGGCTTTATTCCGTGCCAAATTTGCTTGTAATTCAGCATTTAGAAACCTTGTATTTAGGTGGGAATCATGTAAAGGTAGTGTGTAAGAGAGTGCGAAGAAATACTCAAGACTGTGCAGTGAAGCAGGGACTCACGATTGGATCTCGCGAGTGGCTCGCGACTGGCAAGCTGCCAGAAGTTGCCCACAAATGAAGCATGCAGAGAAGCTGAACCGTCATGCCAGCTATAGCACTACAGGACAAAAAGTCTAGATTGGCCATTCAATTAGCTTGCGGCTTGAACTCGCGACTCAGTCAAGTCGCGAGGCCAAGTCGCCAGCCAGCTTTGTTTTGGAAAAATGACTCTTCGCATTCCAAACACACACCAGTATATATAGACCCTTATACCCAAAAAATGTAGAGAGCTTCTAAAGAGAATTTTGAGAGAGAAACCCTAGAGAAAAACAAGATTAACTCATCCACAATATTTACATAGAGACTCTTCAAATTTCTCTACTCTCATCCTCTCCATTGTTACATCATTGAGAGGTTCATTAGCCAAATCATTTTCTCACCATACCTACATCTGTGAAAAGGCTTTTTGGTGCTTTGGGAAGCAGTTAGGAAGGGACCAATTGATATTGGTTGATGCTATAGGCTATAGTGGAATCCGGTAAGCTAGAAAAGACAAAGGTTCGGCACAACCTCGTTGGAGCAAGAAGATTGGAGGGCTTAGGTACACAGGGTATATTAGGCTTGAAGGGTCTATTATTGTTCATGTATCCCAACTACATTTTCTAGTGAATTATTGACCGCTTGGAGGGCGGCGGAGAGGTTTTACACCGAGGGCTTCGATTTCCTCTTCGATAACACATCGTTGTGCTGTCCTTGTGTTTGCATCTCTCTTCCCTTAATCTTTGCCATTTAATTTCTGCTGTGGATGTGATTTTAATTGGTTTAGATTGTTTATCAATTCTGTTATCAGCGTATGTTTATTTTCTACACATATATTGTTTGACATTAAGCTTGAATTGATAATTTTGTAATTGGGGGTCTAAACGTTCATAGTGTTTTATATGCTATTTGAACATTCACAAATGTTATCAATTGTGAATGAAGTAGATCTGTTCATTTTTTCCGTTGCGCACACTCATATTTCCATCAAGAATGACTTTTATTCAAAAGTAAAAAACCATATACAAAGGTAAAGACCTGGGCACACAGCCCAGGCTAGTTCGATAGCCATACAAATTAGGAAGAAAAAACATACAAGGCTTCCCTCTAAACCAACAAAACAACGAAGACCCTTTTACACCGTAATCATGTGTTTGCTTGAGTGGCCAAGAGCATCTGATATGTCACTAGCAATGCTAGAGCTACATCCAAAATGACTTTAGGTTGTGTCATATTGATAACCTTCTTCATGGAAATGCAAGGCCCCAGATCTTTGGGTTTTACATGTTGCCAAAAAAATAAACATTCTTAAGGAATATTACAAAGACAAATCATTATGATCTTTTGCAATTTAGAATCACTTGGAAGTGATTTTTTTTTTTTTTTACATTAAATTTAAAAATCATAAAATTATACATAGACAGATTGGATACTGTACTTCCATGCGGATATCTAACAATTTCACTAATACAAATCTGCAAAAAAAAAAAAAAAAAAAAAAAAAAAAAAAACAGCAAGACAAAGTGTTATCATACAACCACAATTGAATTGAAGGATAGTCAAATTAGCAAGTTGTGTCCCAAGAATCAAGATATCACATAATCATTTGGTATCAAAGAATTGTATAAATATTGGACTAATAGATGCATTCGTATCAACCTTTGTCAAAAAATATATAAACTATCTGGAATATGCAGTAGAAAAATGTAGTTATAATACATTTGAATTCAACAACAATTATCATTTGAATAATAGCACTGGCTTTATAGTTTTTATTTATTTATATCATGTACTATATGCATAGATGTCTAAAAATATGGTAGGAGAGTAAATCAAAAACTAAAATGGGATGATGAAGCTCATTTGACAATCCCAACCCTTTTTTACAAATCAAATAGAAGCAGCAAATTAAAAGGAAGCAAATTGCATGATGCTGATCTTGCCTTCTTTATCCATCTTTGGGTGTCTAGAAATTTTCTCTACACCTACACAACAATCATTATGATTAAACTTCACTAATTGTAATTGGTCAAAAATCTAACAACCCAAGAGGATTTAACCATATGCTAAACGAGTAACTTTAGTTCCACCCACGGGCAGCTTTACTTTTTTTAATCCAATTGTAGTGTTTTTTTTTAATATCCTAGAACTTTTTAAGAACACCGGCTAATCCAATAAGTTTTTCATATAACTTTAACCCAACATGGGGTCAAAACTCGAACGATGCTAGCAAATCAAGAGGCACAAAACCAGTCTTTTGAGTTTAATTTATAGAACCAAAAGCAGAAAAATTAAATCTCAGTACAAACCATGATAGAGCAAACAATAACAAAAGTAAATCTCAACACACAGTCCGTTACATAACCAAAAAACCTAAATTAAACACACATAATGACCCCTTTCAAAGTGCAGTTTACGGTTTCTCAAAAAAAAAAAAAAAAAAGTGCAGTTTACATTTCACAATTACAATTTAAAAATTTTAAGAAATTCTCACCCTAAAGTTAAGTACTAAGTAATCAGAGATGATAATTAAAAATAAAGCTTCATATGTCACAAAACTATAAGCTACTATAAACGTATGTGATTGCAACTAATGAATTTTGACAATTGCCTCAAGTAGAAGTGAAATCATAAAATATGCTAATACTAAATGCAATAAGAGAGCAATTAACTAACAACAAAAATATACATCAAAATTGGATCTCACATCAAATATTCATTTTTAAATTGCTACACTTTCCATTTGCACATTATTTATTAAAAAAATACTTAAACCTTGAATTAATACCCAATCCAAACCGGATAGAAAATTTCTTTCAGAATAACCTTTGATTGAATCCCTTTTTAATGCCTGCCTCTCATGAATTCCCTCCCAAAGACTGGAGTTGATCAATAGATACTGCTCCACCCTTAGCCACTAGACCTATTCCTATCTATTTTAGCCATTCAAATATTTTAGTTGACTGAAACAAAGAAATTGTATTTATAAAGAACCTGAGATTGGCTGCGAGTATCTTCGGAGGGAGATTTCTGTTGGAAAAGTAAATGTGCACAGCGGAAAAATCTTTTATAACGGATCTACTTCGTTCACAATTGATAACATGTGCCATATAAGTTTCAGAATTAGAGAACAAGAGAGTGTACCTTGAAGCAGTGAAATTCAAAACCGAATATCAGACGTTCTTAAGAAGACTTTCAATCTTCACTCCAATTCCACTAGATGCCCAAGATGTGTGGTCTCTCAATCAGTTATATGTGTATGTTTCTAGAGAGAATCAAAGAGTGTCCAACACTCACATACATACCAATTCATCTTGATACAAATTTTGAATGTTTCTCTCCTTATAATTGATTATCTAATTGGGCTAGCCTTTTGGGCTTTTCCAATTGGGCTTTAGTATGGAGTGAGACCAAAAGGGAACAAATAAGACACTAGCTCCAATGGGCCTTGGGCCTTTCTGTCAACTCTTGACAAGTCCAAAGTTACCATTAATTATATTTAATACCACTATATAAATATAATTGCACTCTAGGCTTTATTAATAAATTATATCCCAAGACTTTATTGTACATGCAACCCCTTCTTAAAATATTCGTAGTAATACAAAGTCATAAATGAAAACTGTCACTTTGTAGATTACTACGTCTTAATCATTGAGTACCCGGTTTAATCCTTTTAAGTTATTCATCATATATTTATGACATCCAATTTCATAAATATATACTTTAGTAATTTCTTACCAAAGTGATTAGGCCTAACTCTCTGAATAACAAACTCATTAAACTTATCTCAAGAGAATATTTTGTATCTCCGTTAAGAGACCATGAATTCTATCTTGAGAATATATGTTCCATCAACACTAAATGTGGCTGCCCAACATATTGAGGTTTTGACCGTTACTTTAGATCTCACTCTTGATATATCAAAGTAACCTACACTTCATGATCAGGTCCATTATTCTCTCAGGATTAACAGTTCATGCAAATATAAGTCATGAGATTTATTATTCTATTGACAGTCTTTAGGAGAATAATAAATCTCACAGCAGTTTAGTTCAATATGTCTTAACTCTTAAAACATATCAATATATCAACTAGAAGTCTCCACTTCCATGATCAAGACAAATCATCTTAGTTAATATGTTATAGTCTTTGCAGGTGAAACGCCCAATTTCATCACCGACTACGAATTAAAATTCTGAGTTTACAAAGAACTTGTAACTTATATCTTCTGTGACTAAATCACATAAATCACATACTATGCATCTCATGGACTATATGATAATGTCCAAATATTCATGTTACCATTATTTCAGATAATAATAAAACTACTTTATTAATTACAATATTAAGTCATACATCATGTCATACATAATGTCAAACATAATATAATACATAGCATCATACAATAGGATTCTAGGGCACAAATCCCTACAATTTCTACATAGTAGAATATGAACAGTTTACTGCAAGGCGATACCGTTTCAATCTCTTCTACCAAAAAACAATAATCCTAAACAAAATAAAATCTAACCCAAATACCCAAAACAAAATCAATTCTAATCCAAAGATCTTAGTTCAAACAAAATCTAACCCATATTCAGTTTTAATTACCAGATTTTTTATATAAAAAAATTACCAATAGTGGTTTAGGCAGTCTGATGTTGGTGAGCAACTGGCTTGCCGATGGATGATGGTCTGACACTCCTACAATTCCTCTCTCAATCTCTTTTTGTCTGTCTCTTTATAGTTACCTACACTCATTTGTCTATTTTGTGACTAAATGATTCGGTTTCTTTATATTTCTATACGGTGAAACAATGTCTTTCATTGAGTCATAAAGTTTAGTGTTGGGCAAACAAAACAAAAACAGAAAATCCTTGAGCAAATATTCAAAATCCCACTATTTCACTTCATCTCTACAAAGAAATTGAATGATTTAAATCTATTAATGAAATTATTTAATAAAAATAGATCATAAGTATTTGCATTAAGTGAATAAAAATTATATTATAACATAAAAAATAAAATTTACAAAATGGAAACATAAGAATAGAGTATTTTAGAAGACTACCTTTTGTGATCTACTCTCCACATCTTTGCAAAATTGAACCACCAAGTCAGAGTCCTGCAGCGGGACAAAAATAAAATATAAAACCATCAAGATTTGAAAATCTATGAATTGCTTATTCAGATATATGTAAGACATTTGGACTTTATAGATCATTAGCTTTATATAAGGACATTACCTTCCTTTCATATATACAATCAAAATACATGAACTCACCAAGCAATAAGTTTTAATAGGTCTAAACTTTAAACAATGAAAAAACATAAACAAACCTTTTTTTTTTTTCTCTCATTCATCTCCCAAAGCGTTGCTGCCAAAGGATGCAAACTTCCTCTTTTGTGGTTTGTAAGCCACTAAGAGCTCTGATTTAAATCCTGCTTTGCCAATTAAATTTAAGAATGCTGACTGTGGCATCTAAGAGTGTAGGAAATGGAATCCCTAGAGCCGAAGGATGAATTCTGTTGCCTTGTGAGTGATTTTTGAGAAACCTAAAAGCACAATAACTCATCAGAACTAAATAAATAAATAAATATCAAATATATAAAAAGAAAAAAAAAAAAAGGTTGAAGTCATACGGACTTACCCCTCCATGTGCAAGAGCAATGGCCATGGAGACATATGAGATATATAACTCTTCATTAAGCAGTACCTATCAAGGTTTGCAGCAAATTCAAGAAATTTCATTCAAAATGAAGCAAGAACTATCCAAAATTACAATGAAAGAAGTCCATAACTTAGAGATAAACAATAGTACAAAAATGAGAAACCCCTGTGAATGGGCAGAGATGAACAAAATAAAAACAAAAAGGTAGAGTAAAGTATCAAAGATTGAGGGAGCGGACGACAGCACACGATAGAGAAAAAATGAGCAGCGAGTAATCTGACAATTTGTATGAATTTCAAGTAATATAATTTATTTAGCAATCTAACAACTCTAATTAGCTAAGTTTGATTATACTTTTAGCAATATATAAAAGTATATCTTATCATTTGGCAATTTTGTAAGTTATCAAATAAATTTAAATTGATTGAGAATGGTTTAGAATAATATTATACCATGATGTTATAGTTCATAATATAATATATTAAAACTGATAAGATGTATATGGTTATTGTAAATTTAATAATATTATAAGCAAAAAAATTATAAAATTATGAACTATCAAAATTTTCATAATGTATTCACCAATGAAGAATAATTACCAATCAAAGTGAGATGCTTATCCACAAATTAGCTTTGCAATTCCTCAGCTCTCCTTTGCACTATTTTTCCTCATTCATTGGGCCAATAATTTCTTCTTTTATTTATTTTCCCTATATCAATATTCATGTGTCAAAAGAAAAATCAAAGTTCATATAGTATCCCAAAACAGTAATAGTGGAAATAAAAAAATTCCAAACATTTTATTAGACATAAAAAGGGGTTAAATTCAACACAGATCAAGCTAAACAAAGCACTGCAAGTACTTGCTTCATTCATAGCAAGTACTTGCAGTAGAAAGAACATAGAGGAAACATTTATTAGAGAAAAATTAACAGCAAAACTCACAATCCACAATTGACAAATTATCTACCAAAACCTATAAAGCAATCCTCAATTGAGAAATTAATTAACAAAGCAAAACTCACAATTCACCAATGTATCTAAAAAGACCCTTCACAACTGATTGAGCTTCCATTTCCTTGTGCTTCACTGTTTTTTTCTCCTCAACACCCAAATAGATGCTTAATTAAAATTTTAAGAATATAATCCAACATGCAAAAACCAAAAATGTCCCTAAAAAATCACAAACTTGGTCATCCATAAAAATATAAATAAATCTGGGTATCCATAAATAAACTTGGTCATCCATAAAAAAATATAAATATAAATAAACTCTAATCAACCACTAATCTATCCAAAACTACTGTATCTGAAATTTCAACTAAAAATTCTCTCAAATTTGAATCACATACACAAACCAAAATTCAATAATATCAATCAAAAAAATCAATTGGTACATACAATTCAAAAAACTATGGTTAAAAGATCAAACGCGCATGAATTTTGTGCTCTATTAGGATTTCAGAACGAGATGGTCATATAGTAGAACCATCATTTACATATTTATGATATTTAAACAAAGTCAACCCAAACCAAATATCATACACAATAGAAATGAGTTTTGCTAGGGCCTAAGACTGACCCGTGTTTTACAACATGCCCCTGCCGTACACAGGTGCACACGCATGCAAACACACATGCATCTGATTATACTCTCGTGGCAAAAGGGGTGATGCTCACCATAACGAATCAGTTCTCTGACAACCACACCAGTAGTTCAATTCTGGTCAGGCCAGTATATCACATAGCATTCCTAACTTGCAGCCAATGCAGCACTACTCTCATGATTGGTTCTCTATATTTTGAACTCCCTCTAAACAACAGTTTTCCATTTGGAGAACTTTGGGACTCTTCAAGTTATGGACTAAACAAATTGATGTATAAAAGGGACAACAAATCACCCATTCACTCTTGCTCAGGTGGTAAATTGAATGATATCATTAGAAAGTCTGAAGCTGATAACTCATAATTAGACTTTTCTTTACAATTTGGGCAATAGTAATCTACATTCTCCAGATCTTTTAAACCATACACAAGTCAATGAGTAAACACATATATGATAGGAACAGAAATTAACATCACAATTCATAAATCAGGTATATTAAAGACACCTTGAAAAGCCTGCTGGAAATATTTTCACACTCGACATGCACCCAAACATTACAACCATCACAACACACCTGATCAACATCTCTGAATTCATTGAATTTTTTTTTAAAGGAAAAAGAATTGGAAAAATTATAAACCTAATTCAGATTTACAGGTAATCTCAACCAATTACCGAAAAAGAACGATCTGATATTGAGGCTGGGAAGGAGAATCTAAAAATTAGAAGAAGAGAGATAGAGACTGAAATTCCAGCGTGTTCCAGAAATTTTCAATCAATGCAAACAAATAACGAGAGGAATAAAATACAAATATTTTGCTAATATATTGTTGTGGCAAAATTTCTGAGAAATAGTTTGGTACTAATCAGTTGATGAACAAAATGAAATCACTCACTATCTCTAAAAAATTAGAATTTTTCAACCGACACAAACAAACCCACATTGCTCCTTTTATAGAACTTGACATATGAAACAGAAAATTGGTTTACAGAAAATTATTTAAAAACAATGCAGAAAGTTATTCAAAATAGTGTGCAGTGCAAATTTTTGAGACATTTTATCAAACACACATCATGCATTATTGTTGCAACCATTCCTTGCATATAATGTGATCAAAGAACTACATTGTTGTCAAAAGAGCTGCCTAGAATTTCAACAATAATAGAATACCATAATACCTCCAAAACATAGTCAAACAACAATTTCAACAATAACCGACTCTAATCAAGAGTATAGTCGAAACAGACAACACAATAGTTACAGTTCCAAAGCCACACAAAAAAAAAAAAAAAGAAAAAAAGAAAAAAAAAAAGGCCGTTTCCAATTCTTTCAAAATCATCTATGTTTGTATATGCAATCAATAAGGATGTTTTGAAAATTACATTACTTACACATACCAAAACAATAAACTGATCTAAAACTCAAATCCATTTATGGGTTAGGTTGGACATGCCTATCCGCCCATCTGATTGAGAATCTCGAATCTGTTTAGCCTTGCTATCATCTGCTGGTCACCCCTTTCATTCAATCTAATGGTAACTAGAATCATAAATATGATGGGGCAATGAGGAAAGATTTTGAAGGAGATGGTCAAATTTGGGGAGGCATCGATGAAGGAGATGGTCAAATTTTATGTTTTTTTTTTTTTTTTTAATCGGGTTTTAGAAATTGAAAATCAAAATTTTTGTATATAAAATCAGAATTTTTGTTTTTGTTTTTGTTTTTTTTAGTTTTTTTTTTCTTGAGTTTTTCAACCAAATAGAGAGAAATTGTTTTAAAATTGTGCTTAGGAAATACATTTTAGAAGATAGTGAGAGAGAGAGAAGGGGAGAGAGAAGCATATAGGGAGAGAGATCTTTTTTCTTTTTCTGAGAAAGTACATTTTTTTTTTTCTATAGTTCATGTTGTTGGAGAGAGATGTACAACCAATTAGTAAGTAAACAAGAGAATTAAGGGAAATATTAACACAAAGTTTTAATCTATGGTTTCTGTTCTTGATGATAGTTCTTTATCATCAAACTAAGACATCAATCGATCTTAATTAAGCAACTTAGTAGCCTAATGTCGACATTCTTTCAACACTTTTTGACATTTAATCTTAAGAATTCCAATTTACCGACGAGATCATTAAATCTTATTTCCATAAATATATTTTGTTACTTTAAAGACGGATTCTTCGGAAATTACAAATCTGCTTCCTAATTCCCACATTGAATTGGATGACCTCATTATTTCTTCATCATTAGCAATGTTAATAGCAGAATCTAATACTATATTCTACCAACGCCATCAAAGGGATCCAAAGTCCAAACCATTAAAGTACGAACTGACCAATTTAACCCTGAAATTCTCATCAACACCCTCACCCGCATCGCGAAAAAAATGAAACAGGTGCACCCATTTTCGTAATTTAGCATCTAATCTAATTCCCCACATTCCTTGCTGAGTTTTCTTTTCCCAGTGGCAACAGAAGTCAACACAAACTAAAAAAAGTAGCATAGTCAAATTATGTGAACACAAATGCTAATTTTCTTTTCATGGTACTCTTTTTACACTTTCTTTTCGCTCACAAACTCTCTTTTACTCATTCACACGCACACAAACACTGCATATTAAATCCCCATACCCTTTTCATGTTCACTCTAATTCCTTCACACAATGGCCAAACTTCAACCACTTCTCCTCACACTCTTTTGCGTTCTCCTCCTACTCCCTTCCTTAGCTTTTGGAGATTGCACTTGTGACACCGAGGATGAAGGACGTGACAAAACCCAAGCTCTCAAATATAAACTAGCTGCTATTGCTTCCATTCTTGTAGCCGGTGCAATTGGGATTTGTATTCCAATCCTAGGAAAGACCATACCGGCTTTGCGTCCCGAGAAGGACATCTTTTTCTTAATCAAGGCCTTTGCTGCCGGCGTGATATTATCGACCGGGTTCATCCATGTTCTTCCCGATGCTTTCGAGAGCTTGACGTCGCCGTGTCTGAGTGAGAGTCCGTGGCAGGATTTTCCATTCACGGGGTTTGTGGCCATGGTGTCTGCCATCGGAACTTTGATGGTTGATTCTTTTGCCACTTCGTATTATAAAAAATCTCACTTCAACCAGGCTCAAAATGGGGTTGGAGATGTGGAGAAGGAAGGAGAACATGAGGGTCACTTACATGTTCATGCACATGCAACTCATGGTCATGCTCATGGTTCCGCTTCTTTGGTTGACAACAATTCGGCTTCATCTGACCTTATTCGTCATCGTGTTATATCACAGGTAATTTGAATATTTTAAGTTCTTAATCAATTCATTTAATCTCACATGGTATTTTCAGCCTTTTAAGTTGTTTGGATAAAATCAAAATTTAATCGAACAGTTTGCATATAAGAGAAAGCTTGGTATTTTCCAGATCTTTTTATAAGTTGATTTCTGTGTTTCTTTTGCATGTATGTGTTTGTGTGTTTCTGGTACGGTTCTTGGATGTGTTGTGATTTTTTTTTTTTTTTTTTTTTTTTTTTTCCACAAAAGTGTAAATCCTGTTTTCATCAATTTGCATCGGAAATTATATAGTGACTCATTTAGTCATGTTTATTATTTTACTATGGTAATTGTGAATTATTGATTTTGATTATGAACTAAATGAAGAGTTAGTACTGTTTAATTATGCTTTTGATTACATTTAGGTTTTGGAGTTGGGGATTGTGGTACATTCAGTCATAATTGGAATTTCACTGGGTGCTTCTGAGAGTCCCAAAACAATAAGACCTCTTGTTGTTGCACTCACCTTCCATCAGTTTTTCGAAGGCATGGGACTTGGTGGATGCATCTCTCAGGTAATATCACCGCACATGCCATTTATTCTTTTCGCAAATATAAAATCTGTACTAATTATTCGTTTTTAAGAGACACGTTTTAAGTTAGGTTTTTTATTTTTTGGTTGACTTTCATCCAACTTTTGAATAACATTGAATTAGTTTTTTTGTCAAATTTTTCTGCTCATATTTGGCAATAGTATTTTTCATGTGTTTTGCAAAATTCCTTACTTATTTCACCTCTGATAGATGTTGGACTTTTATTTAAAAACCAAAAATTACTGCACACTCTTGGCTACACAAGTGCAAAGTTTTTTTTGGATGGAGGGTAAAAGTTGGGGTTTAAATTTTCGAGAAAGAGTATCATACACATATATACTTACCTTAACTTAGAGTAGAATTTCAATCATGCATAGGGTAAGAGTCGGGGTTTAAATCTTCAAGAGGGAATTTTACATACATATAAACTTACCTTAGCTTAAAGTATAATTTCTATCATGTATAAAACAAAAAAACCAAAAAAAAAAAAAAAAAGTTTTCACCCTACTTTGGTACTTGTCTAATTCATTTTTATTAGTATTGAATTAAAAAATAATGATAAATTATAATGTGTTTTACTAATATTAGGATTGCATATATTAATTTGGATTATGATGAATTATAATTAGTTTTGATTGATAAATTATAGGAAGTTAATATTTAACTTTAATCAAATTAGAAGTCTATCTTTTATACATTCAATTTCTTTTTTCTTTTTCTTTTTTTAATTGAGAAACATTTAAATTCAAATGTTGATAATGAATAATAAAGACCAATCATGATTTCCTAACTTGCAATTATTAGTATCTACTTAACGAGAAATTATTAGGGAGAATCGCTGAAGTGGTCCTCCTTGACCTCCCAACTAATAAAATGCTCTTATTTATGCAAATGTGACATCACCTAGTAATTTTTATTTTTTATTATTTGTGCTGATTAGGAAGTTTATTCACACATTTGCATAAATGACATTATCTCATTGGTTGGGAGGACCACATCAGCAGTCCTCCTGACAGATCTAATAATTTCTTCTACTTAACCTACAATGAAAAAACTCTATCCATAATAAATTTTGCATGTGTCCAGTGAATATGTTCGAAGGATAGTATGTGACCACTAGAATATGCTCCAAGAATTGTATGTATATATACTAGAGTAGCTTCCTGTCCCAAACACATTAGTTTGATTGTTAATTTGTTTATCACTCTGTTTATGACTACAGTATTGGAATCCTTAGTGGAAAAAAAAGTAGAAACACTATTAGAAAAATTAATCCGTATAACATGTTCTTTTACTTGTGTGCATTTTATAGGCAAAATTCAAGAATAGAGCTGTTGCAATTATGGCGACATTCTTCTCTCTTACAACCCCAGTTGGAATTGCAATTGGAATAGGAATATCTAGTGTTTACAATGAGAACAGCCCCAATGCTCTAATCTTTGAAGGAATTTTTAATGCGGCGTCAGCTGGGGTCTTAATCTATATGGCGCTTGTGGATCTTCTTGCAGCTGATTTTATGAACCCAAGAGTGCAAAGCAATGGAAGGCTTCAAATAGGAACAAACATTTCACTTCTTCTTGGGGCTGGTCTTATGTCTCTCTTAGCCAAATGGGCTTGACCTTGTCGTAATGTTTTCTGGAATATTTCTCTATCTTTTCATGGCTTTTTTTTTTTTTTTTTTTTTGGGTACAGTAAAAATGGCACACAAATATGCAAGATTTCGAACCCAGAATTTTAATTCTTTGCTGAAAATTTGAATTTATCCAAACAAAATTAAAATGGATGAAAATACTGTGAAATATCTTTTTGAAATTTCAAGAATAAATTAAACTTTTTGAAATTTCAGGTACAAAAATTAAACTTATACCAAATTTCAGGGAAAAGAAAGTGCAATTTACCCGAAATAAAAAGATCAAGAACTCCAAAGATTAAAATTACTTGCAATATGACCCGATGTAGATGAAATGTTAACCAAAGAAGCAGAACCATGAGCATGACGATAAGTTGCATGTGTATGAATGACTTTCTATCCTTCTCCATATCTCCAATCCCATGTTGAGCCTTGTCGAGGTGAGATTTTTTGCAATACGAAGTTGCAAAGGCATCAATCAACGAGTTCTAATCATGGACACCATCAACAAAAACTCAGAAAAAATTTCCCCTCGGGTTCTCACTAATTAGAGTCCGTTTAGATACAACTTATTTTTACTGAAACTGAAAATACTGTAACAAAATAATTTTTAAATATGTGAATAGTACCGTGAGACCTGTGAATAGTGCATAAACAGTGTGTAAACAGTGCATTTTGTCTCTTGCACAGTAAATCCATGGATGTTACTGTTCATGTACTATGAAAAAAAAAAAAAAAAAAAGAATGAAAGAAAAAAAATAAGGCAAAAAATGCAAACGTGAAAATGTGCCATGGATCCAAACGAATACTAAGACACAACGATGTCAAGCTCTTTAAAGCGTGTGAAAGCACGTGGATGAATGAACCTGGTCGTTAAAATCAAACCCAACAACAAAGGCTTTCATTGTAATGAAGATGTCCTTCACGGTAGGGTGGTCTTTACAAGAATTGGAATACAAACATCAATTGCACCCGGTACGTGTAATAGAAGCCATAGCAAAAAGTTTATATTTGAGAGCTTGGTCCTCAAGTGCACTATGCAAAAATTTAGGGTGTATCTAAACTTTGTAATTTGCAATTTATCCTAAAAAAAAAAAGAGGTAAATAGGAAGTGTTATTATATTCATACATTTTTACAATACTTTCACAATAAATCTTAGATGAAAAGTTGTTACTGGCTTTAATCTAAACTCACCACTAAAATTACTTTCTTACTCACTAATAATAACAAGTAATAACCTTCCACCTAAGATTGTTGTGAAAATGTTGTAGATATTATTTCTCTAAGCCCTCATTTGGAAAGAAGAAAATAAATAAAAAATAATAATTTTAGAATATTCTTCCATTCGCTTGTTTGGAAATGAAATGGATGGAGAAAATACGCATTCTTCTCTATCAACTTAAAACCTTAATTTATCATTCCCCCAAAATTGGGAAGAACTAAAAGGAGTGAAATTCAGTGGTAGTGCCACTTTGACCTGAATATATATATATATATATATATATATATATATATATATATATATATATATATATATATATATATATATATATATATATATTTTATGATTTGTATACCTGAAAGAAAAAAGTGACCACCCTAAAAAAAAAAAAAAAAAAAAAAAAATTGAGAAAAACCTTTAGACGAATATTTGGTTGGCTTCTTCTTCAATCCTTTATCATCGTCTTCTTGCTCAGTTCATGTGTTTTGTATTCTTCAGTTCTTTCTTCCCTGTTTTATTTTTCTCTCTTGCTATTCCCCCCACGTGAATGAAGTTATTAGAGTTTGACATTTCATAGATGGTGGACAACTGTGAGAGTGCCTTTTTCTTCAGCACGCAGGTCCAAGGATCCTGGGCCTATTGATTGTTTTTTGGTGACTGGGCTTGGTTCACCGTAGCTAATAGGCTATTTAAGAACCAAGTGGTGCACATGACAAGCTTTCTACAATACAAATAAACTAACAAGCGAGAATATCTGTATTGAATGACAACGAAAACAGCAAAGGAAATGAAAAATAATTAAGAAATAAATGGAACAATGGTTAGGGATCCCAGGATTAATGAGAGGAACTTTATTAATTTTCCTTGACCATGTTTACAATGTGCTCACTAAGACGTGATACAAGGTTTAAACAAGCTCAAAAATTACAGACTTTGATGGCTATTCAAGCCTCTAAGACTTGCAAAGTTTGAATCTTTTTAAATCCGAGTATGTGCTATAGTGGCTATTTCTGGGATACCGGGAGACGTCCCTCTGTTTTTTCTTGAGTTTTACAGAGTTTTAATAGCTCTGTTATGATATTCTTCCTACTCCAAAAAATCCTCTTCTTCAACATGGGTTTTCTCTTCCTTTTATAGTGTGATTCTAGGGCTCCGGGATACTAGTGATTTCTCTCTTTTGCCCCTCAGAGCTCGTGCTATGTCAATTGCCTAGGGGCTGGTCCTTTCCTTCTTTCTCATAATTTCTTTCTTTTGGTGCGACCAAGCTGAAAGCCTCTAGCTGACTTTCCATTCCAAGCTCCCCTCAGGCTGCTGACCTTAGCTATTTGGCCCTCTTCACCTTTTTCAGCTTTTTTGGCTGCCTTCCATCCTTGTCATTTTTCCCAAATAGTTGGAATCTCTTACTGCTAGATTGAAAGCTCCCTTACAACCACTTCTACTTATGGTTTTTCTCGTTCTTGGTTCCTTGTGGTACAGCTCCTTTGTTCATGAATGCTTACTTTATGCGTTCTGATTCCTCACTGCACGACTAGATACTAGAGATACGTTTGTCCTTCGTAGCTGTTTCAATCTTATTTAGACTATGCTGTGCATCCCAGGGATCCCCGGGCTCTGGTAATCTCTGGGATCCCGGCCCAGTTCTCCCTATTGGGCTTCTTTTGGCTTATTGATTTTGGCCGGCTGGGCCTTCCCTTTGCTTCATGGATTTTAAAGCCTTTTTCCTTCATGGGTCTTTGGATCCCAATTCTTTGGACTTCATCCTTTTCTTCTTTTCTTTCCCTTTTCTCTTTATTAAAGGAGCCCAGCTCTTTTATTTCTTTAGCTTTATTTCCCATGAAGTTAGCCCAATGTGTTATGCCTTTTTGGGCCTTGGGCTATGATTAATTTTTGAACCTCAACAACTACTAGATAGTAGACTACTATTAGGGAATTAGGTGACGAAACAAGTTACTGACTTCACTCTCTCTATGGAACCTTGGGCCTCGTGTAAAAGGCTCTAAAGCCTAAAATTTAAATTATATGATATATTACTTACTAAATTATTGTGATATGTGATGAAGCCGGAAGTTAACCTCGTCAGTATGCTCCTTGTCAATGCCAATGAACGAGCTTAGGTACTTGTTGTATAGGAAAAGAAAGACAAGGAAAGTTCACCGGCATGGTGTCAGTTGAGAACACTCCAATACTTAAGTTAGCTTATGCCTCTCAAAGGATAGTATAATAGCTTTCTCCTATGTTTTTCATGAGCCCCATTACCTGAGTTTCATTGCCTTTTATAGTTTACTTTATGTTGGATCAGCTGTGCCTGTTAGTGCTCATATAGGTGTTTTTCTCCTAAAGAAAATGTGGCATTTAATGGCAATGAAGTCTCTGTTTAATGTGTAACGGATGACCGTTGGGCCATCGTTGGTTTTGTAACCATTCTGGCACACTTACTCCCTGTCAGCTGGCTTGATGGGATTTATTTATGGTTTTAATATACGTAGGCTCGTCTCGTTCATACGGACGACCTCTCGCCCTTTCTTTCTTCCCCGACTTAGATGTAGTTGTGGTCGTCTTTACATTAGACGACCTTTAACTAATACTCGTCAATTGCCCCCCCCCCCCCCCAAAATTCCGTTGTCGTCAAGAATTTGGACAATCTTAGGAATGTGACCAGACGTGACAATTTGTATCTTCTTGATTCCCGAAATTTCGCTTCTGTCTTAAATGTGAAATGACTGCTTCCCAAGAAACGACCGCGTGTCTGTCTCCTATTCGCGATGTGTGTGAAATTTCCTTGATCTTGGTGCGGTTTAATTCCAGTTTTCCCTTCTTTAGGAAAACCATTCCTCTTCCTCTGCCTTATTTGGTTTGAACTTCAGAGTACTGAGGAACTTCTATACTTCAAATTTACCTGGTAAAGCCTCTTTTCTCTATGCTTTGATGGTTGGTTTTGAGTTCTTTAGTCAAGAATCTTTGGTTTCCTATTTCTTCGCTAGATTAGGGTTTTTTTTTGGATTACTCTTCTGGTCAACGTCCCCAAGTTGGTTTGTTTGTGTCTCATTTTATAGCGCTTATACCCGTTTTGTTTTCCCTCTATCCTTTAATCTGCCATTCTTTGATAAAATACAATTTAGAGATGGTCACCATTGAATATAGGGAAGATGATGTTAGGTCGAGTGAGTTGGAGACAGGGTTGTCTACAAATGCAGAGTCTTTGTGTAAGGTAGTTAACACCGCTGCCTCAAAAATGCCCTCGTCTTCATCCTCATCCCCTCTGCATGCTCTTTTTAAAACCTATTCTTTGAAAGAGACACATTTAAATGGCTTTAGGAAAAGATTTCAATTTCCCAAAGGTACCTCTATTAGATTGCCTCGTCCAAGTGAAAAAGCTTGTAGCTTTGCCCATGGAGAGATGTGTTTTTACGAGGTTGACTTTCTATGTGGCCTTCGTTTCCCCATTCATCCATTTATCATGCAACTTCTGCACAATTTCTAGATCACCCCTGGTCAACTCATCCCTAATGCTTAGAGGACGATTATAAGTTGTATGTCTATCTGGATGTCTGCTTGCAATGGAGACATGATAACGTTGAATGAGTTTTTGTTTTTGTACTGTCTAAAAGCCTCTACTCACTATGGGTATTTTGAGTTTTTACCTTGAGATAGTAAATCTAGGGTTGTTAGAGGCTTTCCCTCATCTTTTCGTGATTGGAAATCACGATACTTTTTCATTTCTGGAACGGGTTGGGAAACCATGTCTGATGATTTTTGGGGGGAGGTCCCAAGATTACTACAAAAATGGGAAGTCCCTACACTTGGTGCGTACTTTCATCGTCTTCCTTATTTTCATTTATATAACCATTGCTTGTCTAATGATGTCTGCCTTCTAATTTATGTAGCTTTTGATCATCCTGAGTTGGAAGATCAACATTGGCATCGGGTATGTGTTGCCCTTGCCTTCGCTCATGAGATCGAGGACTTTGACAACCTTATTAATCCTCGTCGTCTGTTTTACTACTGTTTGGGTCCCAAACCCTCAAAGTACGTGTTGGAGAAAATTCATCGAGAAGAAAAAAGTAAGATCGCCTATTTATTAGTTCCCAAAATACTTCAGTCTTCATTAACCTCATCTATACTGTGTCCGATTGCTTGCTTAATTTTTGGTTGGTAGAAATGGCCACTATGTATAGCAAGGAGAAATATGCTTGCATCAAGGGTTTGAAGAATGAGCCCTTGTCTAACCTCACCGCAGACTCGAAGAAGAGGAAGTTGGGTGAAGCTGTTGCTCTTCCACCCATTAAGATTACTCCATTTTCCCTAACTCCGTCCTTGGAAGTGATGACCTTTACCCCCCTTACTACCCGCTTAAAAGGCAAAGGCAACGCTGGGAGGAGTACCTGGGACGACCCTGCCACCGCTATGGGTCGCGCTCACAATTTGATCACGGACAATGAACTTAAAGGTTTGTCGTCCATTCCTTCCCATGAGTTGGTCAGCCGCCATATCCATAACTAGTTTAGGTATGTGGCTTTTTCTCCCTTAGCATCCCTTTTATACTTATTTGTATATGCACATAATCTCCCTTCTTTTTTGCTTACCTTTACTAGGTCCTTAGGGAGTTTCTGCGTATCACGACTAATTACTTGAATACGGAAGAGAAGGTCATGGTGGCTAATTCAAAGGTAGACTCCAAAGGTAGACTCTATCGAGGCTTTCCTAACTGAGGAAGGACTTGATTGTTGCTATGAATGAGATGACCAACGCAAATGAGAAAATAAGAAAGCTTACTAAACCCTTACACGTAGAGAAAGCGCTAGTCGTTCAAAAGGATGAAGAAATTCAGGCTGCCCTCCTGAGGATTGATGTGGAGAAAGATAAGGTCATCCAGAAGTTCATGCAGTCAGAGCAATTTTTAGACCTTCAATTTATTCAATACTTCAAAGGTTTTGAGCTTTTGCAACGATGGACAATGAAGCATCACAACTTGGTCGTGGACTTCTCCAACTTGGACTTTGAAAAGATTGACATTGAGATTCTCGCAGACGAGGCCAAGGAACAAGAAGAAATTGAAGCTGATGCTATGGTAAAGAAGGATTCTGCTGGGAAGGACGTTGTTGGAGGAAAAGGCACTGACGAGTCTGCTATGCCCCCTTTGTAGTAGATACATATTTTTTCCTTTATCTTATTTGAAAAAAAAAATGGTTGCCCTCTTGTTTTGGGGTTTTAGCTTTTCTCTCTAAACATCTTTTTGCTTTATTGCCTCCTCGTTTTGAGGCTTCTGCTTAAACGAACTCGTAACTACTGACTTGTTGTTTTGCCAGTGCCATAACATAAGCTTTGTTTGTTCATAAGCAAGGTTTTGACTTAACCTCTCAATTTGTGATTTATTCTTATTGCCATGGTCCTTATAGCTTTTTCGTTGTGAATTAAACTTTGTAGTTTCTCATCACTTAGATTATGATTTTAACTCATCAAAACTTTTATCATCGTGGTTTAAACTTGGAGTTTTCATCACTTGATTTATGATTTGAACTCATCATTCATGTTGACAAAGTTTTTATCCTCATGATTGAAACTTGAAGTTTTTATCACTTGATTTATGATTAGAACTCATCATTCATATTGACGAGGTTTTTATCTTCGTGATTTAAACTTGAAGTTTTTATCACTTGATTTATGATTAGAACTTGTCATTCATGTTGACGGAGTTTTTATCTTTGTGATTTAAACTTGAAGTTTTTATCACTTGATTTATGATTTGAACTCGTCATTCATGTTGACGGAGTTTTTATCCTCGTGATTGAAACTTGGAGTTTTTATCCTCATGATTGAAACTTGGAGTTTTTATCACTTGATTTATGATTAGAACTCGTCATTCATGTTGACGGAGTTTTTATCTTCGTGATTTAAACTTGAAGTTTTTATCACTTGGTTATGATTTAAACTCGTCTTTTATGTTGATAAAGTTTTTATCATCAGCATTGTGATTTGAACTCGTCTTTTCGATATAAGGAGATTTTCACCATCAAGTATTTGACATCTAATCATTTTGAAAAGAAATGGCTCTGTAGCCGCCTTATTTGCTTTATTCATCCTTGCTTATAAATAGGGATTACAAGGATAATACTTAACGAGAAAATAGGAAGTAGTGAAAATAAAACTAATGCATGAAAAACAATAAAATCTCGCTTATCTGTTGATGAATAAACGAGGTGTTCCACACCCTGGAATTTATTGCTGCTGAGGATCCATTTCGTCACTAATGGTACTTTTTGAGGTGTTATGCATTCCAAGGACGAGGCAAAGGTTTCCTATTCACATCTTCCAAGTAATAGCTCCCTCTTCTTGAATAACGGATGACTTTGTTTGGACCTTCCCAATTGGAATCTAGCTTTCCTTTGTTTGGATCTTTGGTGACTTGTGAGACCTTCCGCAGAACCATATCTCTAGGATTGAAACGCTTCAACTTCACCCTCTAATTGTGGTACCTTGTCATCCTTGCTTGGTATAGGGCCATTCTTTGAGCTGCATCGTCCCTGGCCTCTAGTAAGCAGTCTAGAGCAAGCTTAAGTCCCTCGTCATTGCTGCGCTCGTCATAACATGTTCGTCTAAGGCTTGACATCTCGACCTCCACAGGAATCACTGCTTCAATTCCAAATACCAACTTAAAGGGTGTCTTGCCTGTTGGTGTCCTCACAGTTGTTCTATAGGCCCATAGAACTCCTAGAAGCTCCTTAGGCCATGCTCCTTTTGCCCCCTCAAGTCGGGTTTTGATTAGCTTAAGCAAGTTTAATTTGTAACTTCAGTTTGGCCATTTGCTTATAGGTGTCCAGGGAAGGAATAGTGATTTTTGATCCCCAGCTCCTTACAGAAATCCCTAAACTTATGACTGTCAAATTGTCATCCATTATCAGATATGATGACCCACGGAATTCCAAACTGGCAAACAAAGTTTTTCCAGACGAAGTGTTATATTCTTCCCTCTGTGATTACTGCCAAAGGTTCTGCTTCTACCCATTTTGTGAAATAGTCAATAGCAATGACTAAAAATTTTACTTGCTTTTTACCTAGTGGTAGGGGGCCCACAATGTCAATTCCCCACATTGAGAATAACCATGGTGACACAATGTTCGTCAGGTGTTCTACTGGGACACGCTACACGTTTCCAAACCGCTAGCACTTGTCGCACTTCTGGATGACCTGAGCTGCATCTTTTTGTATGGTCGACCAAAAATATCCTACACGAACAACTTTCCTCATGAGCAATTGTGGTCCAGAGTGATTTTCGCATACTCCTTTGTGGATCTCATTTAGTACATACGCAACATCTTCAAAATCGAGGCACTTCAAGTAAGGCTGAGAAAACCCCTTTTTGTAGAGTTCATCATTCAAGATCGTGAATCTGGACGACCTTACTCTGATCTTTCTGGCCTCCGAAGGATTTGCAGAGAGCATGCCATCTCTAATGTAAGTGACTATTGGATCCATCCAGCTTCCTTTGGATTGGATGTAACTTACATCCAACCCTTCAATGCTTGGAAGGTGTGCACTTCCATGTACAATCCAAGTCGTCCTTTGCTACTATCGGACGATGCAAGTCTAGCTACCTTGTTCGCTTCTAAATTTTCCTCCCTTGGTACTTGAGTAATTCTAACATCATCAAGGGTAGAAATTAACTGATTGGTCAGCTTTAAGTACCTTTTCATTCTATCTTTCTTTGCCTTATACTCCTTGTTTATCTGCCCTACCACCAGCTTCGAATCTGATTTCAACTTCAAGTTTCTAACTCCTAAGGCCTTCATAATCCTCAAGCTCGTCAACACTGCTCGTACTTTGCTTCATTGTTTGTTGTTGAGAACTGAAGCTAGACTCCATACCTTAAGATGTCTTTTTAGGAGATAGAAGAATCACTCGTACACTGCCGACACCTGTGGCTGACAACCCATCTGTATACGTTGTCCAGTAATCTGATTCTGGATCTTGATCTACCATAGTGAACTCAGGGACTAAGTCAGCCAATGCTTGGGCTTTGATCACCGTTCTAGGCCTATAGTCGACATGAAATTGACTAAACTTTACAACCCATTGGACCATTCTCCCTGCAGCATCTGGTCTACCCATGGTTTTTCATAGAGGTTGGTCTATCATGACTAGGATTATATGTGCCTAGAAGTATGGATGAAGCTTCCTTGACGCAACGATTAGAGCAAAAGCTAACTTTTCTATCTTCGAGTACCTCGCCTCTGCACCATGGAAAGCTTGACTTGTATAATAGACCAACCTCTGGACCTTGAACTCTTCACGGATCAGCGCCAAGCTCACAACTGTTTAGGACACAACTAAGTATAGGAATAGGTCTTCCCCTTCAACGGACGGACTTGGGAGCGGTGGTTTGGACAAATATTCTTTGATGGTCTGGAATGCTTCTTCACACTCCTCTGTCCACTGGAAGGCTTGCTTTAACGCTTTAAAAAACAAAAGGCATTTGTCCATGGCTCTAAAGACAAACCTATTCAAGGCTGCTACTCGTCTAGTTAGCCTTTGTACTTCCTTCACGCTCATTGGGGAGGTCATGTCTAGAATGGCTTTACCTTTTTCTGAGTTGGCCTCTATTCCTCGTTGGGAAACCATGAATCCCATAAATTTGCCTGACGAGACTCTAAATACGCATTTCACTGGGTTTAACTTCATCTAATACTACCTCAAAGTATCAAAGGTCTCTCTGAGGTCGTCCACATGTGACTCTGCCTTTCTCCTTTTCACGAGCATGTCATCCACATACATCTACATATTTCATCCAATCTGTTTGTTGAACATGTGATTCACTAGCCTTTGGTATGTCGCCCTCGAATTCTTTATGCCAAATGACATAACTCTGTAATAATACAACCCTTGGCTAGTGACGAAGGCTGTTTTCTCCTGAACTTCTTTGTTCATGCGAATTTGGTTATAGCCCGAAAATGCATCCATGAAGGTCAACAACTCAAGACCAGTTGTCGAATCCACTAGTTGGTCAATTCGAGGGAGTGGAAAGCTGTTTTTTGGGCAAGCATAGTTAAGGTCTATAAAGTCAACGCACATGCGCCATTTCCCGTTAGACTTCTTCACCATGACGACATTGGTGAACCATTCAGGATAGAAGACTTCTTTGATAAACCCAGCAATTAAAAGCTTCTCTACTTCTTCCATGACAGCTTTATTCCTTTCAGGAGCAAAAACTATTCGCTTCAATTGGACGGGCTTTTTGGTAGGGTTAACATTTAGTTGGTGCTTTATCACCTTGTTGTTTATACCTGGCATTTCTTCATAGGTCCAGGCAAAGATATCTAGATTCTGCTTCAGGAACTCTACAATCTTACCCTTCAGCATTGAGCCAAGTCCTCCTCCGACTTTAGTAACTTTGGTAGGCTCTCCTTCTACCAATTTCACATCTTCCAGATCTTGGGCAGGCTTATCAAGTTCTTCTTCCACCACCCAGATATGGTTTTCTTTGGAAGCTAGCATTACCTGGTAGCACTCTCGAGCTAGCAGTTAATCTCCACGTATCTCCCCAATTCCATGTGGGGTCGGGAATTTCACCTTGAGGCAGTAGGTTGAGGTTACAGCTTTAAGGCGATTTAGTATTGGTCGTCCCAGGATCACATTGTATGATGATGGACAATCAATGATCAAGAAATCAACCTGTTTTGTCACCTGGGCTGGATGTGTTCCTGTTGTGACTGATAATGAGATGATACCCTTTGGATAAATATGATCTCCACTGAAACTAACCAAGGTGACTTGAAAGGTCGAAGCCGCTTTAGGTCCATCCTTAATTGCTGGTAGGCCGTCATGTACATTATGTCTTCTGAGCTCCTGTTGTCAACCAACACTCTTCTCATGTTGAAACCTTCAATTTCTAGCGTGATGACAAGTGGGTCGTCATGGGGTTACTTAATTCCATTCACGTCTCATTCAGAGAATGTTATGTTGTCATTCTCTAAGCAACGATATTTTGTAGATGGATGCTTGACGTGAACACTGTTGATCTGCCTCTGATAAGTCTTGCTCAAGGACTTGTATGATCCTCCTGATACTGGTCCTCCTGTTATCATCCTTATTTCACCTATAGCCTGCTTTCGATGATCCTGTCCATCATCCTTGGTATCGTCATGAGGCTTATCGTCAGCCTTTGATCGGGACTGGTGATCTCTCTTAATAAACTTTTGTAGCTTCCCCCGTTGAATGAGTTCTTCAATCTGCTCTTTTAAATCACGACATTCATCGGTGTAGTGTCCATGATCTTTGTGAAAACGACAAGGGTCGCGCTTCCTGGAGGACGTGCTTAACGGCTTTGGCCATTTCAGGCCTGGTTCATCCTTAATCTGCATCAAGATTTTGTCTGCTGGCATCACTAACGGGGTGAAGTTCACCTTCTTCTTCGGGGTGTCTAAGCTGCTCTTGCTAGCCTTAGTTTCTGAAGAGGTCTTTACGATCCGTCTTCTTACCTTGGAATCACTGGGTTCCCCCTTTTTCCGTTTTCCCGTCAATCCTTTCGTGGTAAAGGCGTCCTCTCCATTCATGTACTTTTGAGCCTTGAACAGAAGGTCTGTCATAGAAGTTGGTGGCGTCTTTCCCAACGAAAAGACAAGATTAGGATTGTTGAGTCCAGCCTGGAAGGTCGTCATTATAACTCGGTCATCAACCTCGTCAATCTCAAGCACAGCCTTGTTAAAATGCTTCATGTAATCTCTTAGGCTTTCCCCTTCCTGCTTCCTTACTGTTAGCAAGTAAGTGGTTGGCCTTTTGTTACGCTCCCCCCCCCCCCCCCCAATGAGTCACTGAGCTATTCAAAATTCGCAATTGAAGACGTTGGTAGCTTACTGAACCACACCCTGGCAGCTCCTCTGAGGGTGGCAGGAAAAGATCTGCATATGACTTCGTTTGGAGTTTGTTGGAGGTTCAAGATGGTCTTGAAGGCCCCTATGTGATCAAGAGGATCCTTCGTGCCGTCATAGAACTCTAGTTATGGTAGACGAAACTTCGGAGGCAAGGGGCACTCCAAAACACTGGTGGTGAAAGGTAAATATGTTCGTTTAAGCATGCCGTCGAGATTCATCGCTGTCTTTCCCTTCATGGCATTCTTTACCTCATCCAACTCCCTTTGTAGGCTCTTCATCATGTGATCATTGTCATGTGTGGACTGTCCGGTGTACTCTGAAGCATCCTTTCCCTTGCTGTTTTTAGGGCTGCTAACTTCTTCATCATGTCTGCTACGGCTGCGTCGGTGATGCGATGTGTTGCTACCCTCAGGACGGGTTCGACGCTTCAACTCTTCGTTATGCTTCATTAACTCTTGCACATTGGTTGTCAAAGCCTGGATCTGTTGAGCCATCACTACAAGATTCGGGGGTGGTGTTGTTGCAGATTCCATTGGTCTGAAGGAGCTTTATCGGTAGGAACACAATGGCTTGAAAAGTCAGTTTCCCATAAACAACACCAAACTGATGAAGCAGAGAGTTAACCTCGTCAGTATGCTCCTTGTCAGTGCCAATGGACGAGCTTAGGTACTTGTTGTATAAGAAAAGAAAGACAAGGAAGGTTCACTGGCATGGTGCCAGTTGAGAACTCTCTGATGCTTAAGTTAGCTTCTGCCTCTCAAAGGATAGTATAATAGTTTTCTCCTACGTTTTTCATGAGCCCCATTACCTGAGTTCCATTGCCTTTTATAGTTTGCTTTTTGTCAAATCAGTTGTGCTTGTTAATGCTCCTCTAGGTGTTTTTCTCCTAAAGGAAACACGACATTTAATGGCAATGAAGTCTCTGTTTAATGTGTAACGGATGACTGTTGGGCCATCATTGGTTTTGTAACTGTTTCGGCGCACTTACTCCCTGTCAGTTGGCTTGATGGGATTTACTTTTGGTTTTAAAATACGTTGGCTCGTCTCGTTTATACGGACGACCTCTCGCCCTTTCTCTTGTCCCCGACTTAGATGCGATTGTGGTCGTCTTTACATTGGACGTCCTTTAACCGATACGTGTCAATATGCACCTAAACTTATGCAAAAGTTTTAGTCTATTTTAGCATAAGAATTTATCCTTTTTATTTTGAGAAGTGCTACATCCACAAAACTTTCACTACACTTTCACAACAAATCCTAGGTAGTAAGTTATTATTGGTTCTAATTCGAATTCACAACTTAAATTATTTTTTTTTTTCCACTAGTAACAACCAATAACAATCTATCATATAGGATTTGTTGTGAAAATGTTATGAACATATCATTTCTCTTTTATTTTACACAATCATTTTTCAAAATACGTCACATCAGATTACATTTCTTTAACAATATTTTATTATTTTCCCAATTCATATATCTTTTTTCTTCTCATTTTTTATTATTTCTTTATCAATTTACTTAGTCATAGTAACAATGTAACTCGTTTTTTTTTTCTTTTTTTTTTTTTTTGAACACAAGTTTGGCTAATCTGATGTAGATGAATTTTGGAATTAAATGTAAAAAATAACATTTTATACTATTTTGCACTAACCTATGTGAGTACTCTTAGTATGTTTAATTGTTTACCATTGATTTATTGTCTAATTGTCTCTTGAGTGGGGCATGTGGGGCATGTGTGGGAGTGGGCAGTAATTATTAAAGGAAAAAAAATTCGGAGTAATGCATTGAATTGTTAACTGAGTAACACTCGTTACACAAACAAAATTAAAGTATTAAGAAAAATTCGTAATGAGTAAGAATGATTTGAATTCCCATCTTAATTGAGTAATGCTACAAACACAATATTGGATGAATGATTGCTTAGTTATGTATATTTAGGAGATGTAACTTATAGCATTAGTAATGAAACTATCATGTAACGAATTTAAAATATGACAACTCGTATAATGAAATTATAAAACATTATGTATTTGCATGCATATTTTGTGATATCAATATATTCAAATTTTTTTAATTATTTTTTTTTTATATAATTTTAGTTTCTTAGTAACCATCCTAAAAACATTTCCTAGAACCGCCACTATGAAGTTAGATTTAATAAATTTTTACTAAAACTTTAAAAATACTCCTATAAATTTAGCTATTTATTTTAAAATAGAGATCTAATAGCAATATTGTCATAAAATAATTTCATTTATTTTCCTCTATGTTACTTCCAAACAATGATCCTTAAATATATACAATTCCATTACATTCTTTAATGATCATTCTATGTCATATATTTTTTTTAAGCCCTCTAACGAAGTCTAAAAAAAAAAAAAAACTCATCTTACAAGAAGTCTAGTTTAGTTCACTTCGGTGGACAAAAAAGTGCAAACTAATTAGCAGGTTGGCAAGAGAACTTAAGGAAATATTAACACATAATTTCTTTTTTTTTTTTTTTTTTTTTAATGGCGGAAAATATTAACAAATAAGAGAGTCACTTTTGGGTGAACGTAGCCAACTTAATTGACAACAATTGACAATAATTGATGTGAATGGACATTTATTTCCTATGGCAGTCGTTCTTATGTCGACGTTCTTTCAATTTTGACGTTTTGAAGGAATCTAGATTCATTTTTTCCAAAGAGATCCATTATTAGTACTATCTCCGTAATTTTAGTATTTGTCAATCGTCAGTACATCAAAATTCAAAATTCGATTTCTCCGTTACTTTTATTATTAAAATGAAAAAAAAAAAGACATTCGAAAATTACAAATATACTTCTTGAACAATAGAAATAAATCTGCTGTTTAATTTTTTAAAAAAATGTTATATTTACAATACTTTTATAATTAATTCTATATAATAGATTATTAGATCATCTCCAGCAGATTAGCCAAATTTTTATACTGTTTGGCTAATGAACAGTGACATTTAGCTTTTGCCTACTCACTTTTTCAAATACACTTCCAACAGATTATCTATTCCATTCTCTATCTCATTTAAATATTATTTCTTCATTCATTCTTTATTCATTCTTTATCATCATTTATTCTTCCTATATTTATTCCCAACAACTATATTTTTTAATAAAAAGTGTTATATTTACAACATTTTTCGCAATACTTTCACAACAAAATTTATGTGAAAATTTGTTACTAGTTTTAATTTGAACTCACCACTGAAATTATTTTTTTTTTCTCATCAATATTAACTAATAACAATTTGTTTCTTAAAATTTACTGTAAAAATATTGTGAAAATATTGTAGTAGAATTTGTTAATTGGAATTTTTTATTTTTTATATTATTTTTCTACCTTTCCGTTCATTTTCATCCACGTTTTTTTTTCTCTTTTTCCTTTTTTCTTTTTCTTGTTTTTCTCCTCCACACAAGACACAGACCCTATTTTTATTTTCTTTTTCACCTCACATTCCAGTGAAGCACATCAGAGAGAGAGAGAGAGAGAGAGAGAGAGAGAGAGAGCTTGGGCCTCCACTACCGCTCCACTTCACCGCCGCTCCAGCTGCCGTGACAGCATCTCCACCGCTGCTCCAGCCACCGCTCGTCGTCCTCCAGCCACTGCCACCCCAGCCACCGCGAGAGCTTGGGTTAGATCGGTTTTTTTTTTTTTTTTTTTTCTCATATTTGCTTGGTCTGATTCAATTTTATTTTAAGAATTGGATTTTGTTTTGTTTTTTGTGTTTGGATTAATTCTTTTGCTTATGAACAGGTCTCTCTGTTTCCTCTTTTTTTTTTTTTTTTTCTGATTTCATTTTGTTTATGAGAAAAAAAAAAGAAAGCAACGGCAACGGAGAGAATGAGAGAAAAAAAGAAGAAGAAAGCAACGGAGAGAATGAGAAAGAAAAAGAAATCTGGAGGAGAGAGAAAGAATAATATAAAAAGGTTTGGGTATAATATTTTATTCAAGATATTGAATGCCTAATGAACAGTAGCCCATCAGACCTGATAGGCTACTGTTCATAAGCCAAAAAAAAATCCGGGTATGCCTAATCTGTTGGAGCTTGTTTTTTTGCTCACATTCTCTATAATGGCTAATATTTGGGGGATGCCTCTGTTGTTGGAGATGCTCTTTAGGAATTGTTATTAATAAAGTAAAAAAATAGTTTTAATAATAAATTAAAATTAATAATAATTAATTATTTATAATTTATTATAAAAATATTATAAACATATTATCTAGTCAAATCAGAAAAATGAGCTAATAACAATAAACAACAATTGATATGAATGGACGTTTATTTCCTATGGCAGTCGTTCTTATGTCTACGTCCTTTCAATTTTGACGTTTTGAAGGACTCTAGATTCATTTTTTCCAAAGAGATCTATTATTAGTACTATCTCCATAATTTTAGTATTTGTCAATTTTCAGTACATCAAATTCAAAATTCGATTTCTCCATTACCTTCATTATTAAAAAAAAAAAGAAAAAAAGACATATTCGGAAATTACAAATCTGCTTCTTGAACAATAGAAACGAATCCGCTTCTTAATTCTAGGGAGAAATGCTATTTTTATAATTAATTTTATATAATAGGTTATTAAGAATTGTTATTAATGAGATAAAAAAATAATTTTAGTGATAAATTTAAATTAAAAATAATAATAACTAGTTACTTATACTTTATAATAAAAATATTATAAAAATATTGTTAACATATTACCAATCTCAAATTGTGAGAGGAATGAGCTCATTATTTCTTGACCATTAACAAGCTTATTAGCAGAAACTAATAACATTACTTTATGAATTTTCTTTTCCCAATGCTATGAGAAGTCAACAAACGAAACAGGACAAAAGACCCAGTAGCCTAGTCAAATTATGGGACCTAAAATCGTTCTTTTCTTTTCACGGAACTGTAATTTTTTACACATTCACTGATTCACACTCGCACACAAACCCCTCACACCCTTTTCATTATCTCTCTAATTCCTTCACACAATGGCCAAGCTTCAACTTCTTCTCCTCTCACTCGTTTGCGTTTTCTATTGAGATATTTGTATCTTTGTATCTGATATGTTTTGTATCTTTGTATCTGATATCTGTAGTTTTGTATATGTATAAACAAAACTACAATTGCATAGCTGTAGCTTAGAATGGAAACGACTGCCGTTTCTAGTCTACAAAGTTAGTTACAATTTATTACACGTGTACAGCAAGTATTGGATAGGAGAGTTAGTTATTTTCTGTTATTTCTGTTTCTCTTTTCCTTGCCTCTGTTCTCACTATATAAAGAACAGAGTATGTTAAGCTTAATATACTGAATTCATTTCATACAAGTTTCGTGTTGTTCAATTCCCTTTTCTCTCTCCCTCAATCTGTTTACACTCCTCCATTGATGAATCTTCGGAGCTTGTATAAAATCAACATGGTATCAGAGCTAGAACTAGTTCGGAGACCATTTCATTCTGGTATTCTCTGATTCTCACTAGTTCAATTGTGTTTTTCTTCTTGATTTTAGTGCTTTTCCAGATCAACTAGAATTTTTCATTACTTCTGTTGATTCTCGCATTAAAATCATCATCATCTAGGTCTTGATTTTCTTAATCTGTTGAAATCTTGATCTTCATTCTCCGGTTTATAGTTGAAATTCATCATCATCTAGGTCTTGATTTTCTTAATCTGTTGAAATCTTGATCTTCATTCTCCGGTTTATAGTTGAAATTGAAATCTTCAATTTTTTTTTAGGTTTTCAATTTCTTCTTCGAATCTAAAGTCTCTTCGTTCCTAATATGCAAATTTCTGTTGAAATTTCAACAAATTTGTGAATAGCATATAAAAGATTCTTGTATCATTCTTAGAATCCATTTCTTGTTTCTTGAAAGATTCTTTAGAATCAATTCTTGATTCTCTTTGATCAGAAACTTTGAGTCTCCATCCTTGTTTTTTGATAAACTACATTTAGTATGACTGAGAGTACAGCTAGTGCTAGTGCTCCCATTACACAGCCTTGGGAAAGCACATCTAGTCCTTATTTTCTGTCTAATGGAGATAATCCAGGAGTTTCTTTGGTGGTTCAACTTCTTACTGAAGAGAACTATAACACCTGGAGTAGAGCTATTCTCATCTCTTTAGATGCCAAAACAAAATTGGGATTTGTTGATGGTTCTATCCCTAAACCTCAATCTGATCACCCACATTACACAGCCTGGTGTAAATGCAACAGCACTGTGCTAGCTTGGTTGTTTAATTCCGTTTCTAAGGATTTGCAATCAAGCATTGTTTACTTCAAGACTGCCAGGGATGTATGGGTTGACTTACAATACAGGTTTGGGCAAGGGAATGGACCTACAATCTTTGACTTAAGGAAAGAAATTAGTTCATTGACACAGGAAGACTTAACCATCAATGCTTACTATACAAAATTCAAGGGACTTTGGGATGAATTTTCGGATTATAGAATATGTACATGTGGTCATCAAGTTGAAGAATGTACTATGTCTTTTCTAATGGGGCTAAATGAGACATATGCAGCTGTCAGAGGCCAAATTCTTCTTTTGGAACCTTTACCTCCTCTTAGCAAAGTGTTCTCTCTCTTGCTTCAAGATGAGAAGCAGAGAAAGGTGGGTGCTGGGAAGAAAATCTTGGTTGATGCCTCATCAGCTTTAGCAGCTTTTGGTTCGAAACCTGGGAACATCAAGAACTTTGTTAAATACAAGAGTGGCAGACCACAATGTACTCATTGTGGAGCTATGGGACATGTAGTTGATAAATGTTATAAGCTGCATGGATATCCCCCTGGGTATAAGTTCAAGAACAAAGGTACTCAACCTGTTCAGAGCTTTGCAAACAATGTAATCACTACTGAAGATCATACCAGTGAGCCTATCACTCTCACCAAGGTTCAATATCAGCAGCTAATTGGATTGTTGAACTCCCAATGTCATTTTGGCACTCAAGCACCACCAGAAATGTGTTTGGACAATGCTCACCAAGCTGCCACCATCATTACTCAGCCTTCTCAGACTTCATTGGATCACCAAGTCCATAACATTTCAGGTATCTGTTTCTCCCCTTCCCTTGAACACTCAGTTTTCTCTTCTAGTGTCAACACTTCTCACATCAGTCCATCTGACTGGATTCTTGACAGTGGTGCAACAGACCACATGGTACATTCTATCCATTTCTTTACTTCTATCACTTCCTCTGTTCAGATTTCAGTTAGACTTCCAAATGGTGATATGGTTAAAGTTACTCACATTGGAACTGTCAAAGTTTCTGATACTTTAACTTTAGAACATGTTCTTTGCATTCCAAACTTTACTTTCAATCTTATCTCCATCAGTAAGCTAACCCAGAATCCTTCTTGCTGCTGTATTTTTCTTTCTCATTATTGCTTTCTTCAGGACTTACTGCATTGGAAGATGATTGGGCTGGGTAAGAGACATGGAGGCTTATACATCTTGCAGTGCAATGATTCTTCCACATTACCTCCATCTGTTTCAGAGGTTCTATCCAAATTGTCTTCTTTCCTTTGTAATAAAAGAGTCAATCTATGTAATCTTGACTCTTCTCATGTTGTTGATGCTTCAAATAATGCTGTTAGATTATGGCATTATAGATTGGGTCACCCATCTTCACAAAGATTAGCTTTGTTAAAACAACTTGTACCTGATTTGATTCCTTGCAATAATAACAACTCTTTTGATTGTTTTTTTGCCCACTAGCTAAACAACACAAATTACCTTTTCATAAATCAACAAGTGTTTCTTCCTCTTGCTTTGACTTGGTTCATGCTGACATTTGGGGTCCTTATTCCACTTCCTCATTAAATGGCTCAAGATACTTCCTTACTTTGGTTGATGATCATAGTAGATGTACTTGGGTTTATTTAATGAAACTTAAATCTGATGCTTCTTCACTGATTCAAACCTTTTTCCAAATGGTTCTTAATCAATTTAAGGTGTCCATTAAGGTGCTTAGGAGTGACAATGGTCCTGAATTTGCCCTTTCTTCCTTTTATGCATCTAATGGCATTCTACATCAGCTTTCTTGTGTTGAAACCCCACAACAAAATGCTGTTGTTGAAAGAAAACATCAGCATTTGTTGAATGTTGCTAGGGCCTTAAGATTTCATGCCAACTTACCTTTGAAATTCTGGGGAGACTGTGTTCTTACAGCCACATACCTTATCAATAGGCTCCCTAGCCCTCTTCTAGGTAATCTTACTCCTTATCAAAAACTTTTAGGTCATTCTCCATCATATCAACACCTTAGATCCTTTGGTTGCCTTTGTTATGCATCTACCTTAACTCGGAATAGGTCCAAGTTTGATCCTAGGGCAAAGGCATGCATACTCCTTGGATATCCCTTTGGTACCAAGGGTTATAAGTTGTATGATTTGTCAACCAAAACTGTTTTCATTTCTAGAGATGTTATCTTCAAGGAGTCAATCTTTCCTTTTAAACACTGGCTGCCTAAACCTATTCCTCCTCTTTCCACTTCTCACAATATCTTTCCATCTCAACCTTCAATTCTAGAATCCAATTCTTCTGTTTCTGCTGAATTTTCTCTTCCTTTCAACCATATTGACACTGCTGTACCTCCTGATGAATTTCCTGATCTTGTCCATCCTGATTTAGCTCATTCTTCATCAGCTCTTTCTGCTCCACTTGACATTCCTGGTTTACCTGTTTCCTCAACTGATTTACCTATTGTTGGGAGGTCAAATAGGTCTCATAAACCTCCCTCATATCTCCATGATTATCACTGTCACTTAGCCTCCACTACTCCTATTAATCATCACTGCAATTTGGTCTCAGCTCCACTCATACCTTCTCATGATTCCACTGCCAGTTCAGGTATTCTCTACCCCATTTCCTCAACACTTTCTTACTCTAAGCTGTCTTTTGCCCACAAAGCTTTCTCTGTTGCATTGTCCATTACCAAAGAACCTACTTCTTATGCTGAAGCCTTCCCTGATCCGTTATGGCAAGCTGCCATGAAGGCTGAGATTGATGCTCTTCAGGCTAATAGAACTTGGGTCTTGACCAAGCTGCCTCCTAGTAAAGTGCCAATTGGGTGCAAGTGGGTCTATAAAATCAAACTTAAAGCTGATGGGTCTGTAGAAAGGTACAAGGCTAGACTAGTTGCAAAAGGTTTTACTCAAACTGAAGGGATTGATTATTATGAGACTTTCTCTCCTGTGGTGAAGTTTGTGACAGTTAGGACACTCTTGGCTATGGCTGCTGTGTTTGGCTGGCACTTGTCTCAATTAGATGTCAATAATGCTTTTTTGCATGGAGAGTGACATGAGGAAGTATACATGGTTCCTCCTCCTGGTTTTGGCAGCAAGGGGGAGGTGTGCAAACTCACTAAATCACTCTATGGTTTAAAGCAGGCAAGTAGACAGTGGTTTGCCAAGCTTTCATCCACTCTTCTTGATCATGGTTTTCTCCAATCTAAGTCAGATTATTCTGTCTTCACTAAGGTCAGCAAGTGTTCAATTCTCATCTTGCTAGTTTATGTGGATGACATTCTAATAGAAAGCAATGATGTGGAGGCAGTCAACACTTTCAAGGTTTTTCTAGATGCCAAGTTTAAACTCAAAGATCTTGGTACCCTGAAATATTTCTTGGGTCTAGAAGTTGCAAGAACTGAAAAAGGAATCAACCTATGTCAAAGAAAGTTCATTTTAGAATTACTTTCTGATGCTGGTATGCTTGCAAGCAAACCTGCTAATGTGCCCATGGATCAATCAGCTAAATATAGGAGCTCAATGGGGGAAGATGTTCCTGATCCATCCTTATACAGAAGACTTATTGGTAAGCTGCTATATTTGACTCTAACTAGGCCTGATATTTGCTACTCAGTGCACAAGTTGAGTCAGTTCTTGAATTCCCCTAAAACTCCACACCACCAAGCAGCTTATAAGGTCCTTAAGTATCTTAAGAAGACACCAGGACAAGGCTTATTCTTATCAGCTAGTTCTGAATTGAGATTAAAGGCCTACTGTGATGCTGACTGGGCAGCTTGTCCAGATACCAGAAGGTCAGTCTCAGGCTTCTGTGTCTTTCTTGGTGACTCTCTTATATCCTGGAAATGCAAGAAGCAGCAAGTGGTGTCCAGATCATCTGCAGAATCAGAGTATCGAGCAATGGCTACTGTCACTGGTGAAGTTGTTTGGTTATTAGCATTGCTTAAGACTTTTGGTTTTAATCACACTCAGCCTGCCTCATTGTACTGTGATAGCAAAGCAGCTCTTTATATTGCTACAAATCCAGTGTTTCATGAACGCACAAAACATATAGAGGTGGACTGCCATTTTATTCGAAGTAAGCTTCAAGATGGAGTGATCAAAACCTTTCATGTTCCTACTAGACACCAGATTGCTGATTGCTTCACAAAGGCACTCGGATACAAACAATTTTACTTTCTTTTGTCCAAGATGAATCTCATCAACATCTATGGTTCATCTTGAGGGGGAGTATTGAGATATTTGTATCTTTGTATCTGATATGTTTTGTATCTTTGTATCTGATATCTGTAGTTTTGTATATGTATAAACAAAACTACAATTGCATAGCTGTAGCTTAGAATGGAAACGACTGCCGTTTCTAGTCTACAAAGTTAGTTACAATTTATTACACGTGTACAGCAAGTATTGGATAGGAGAGTTAGTTATTTTCTGTTATTTCTGTTTCTCTTTTCCTTGCCTCTGTTCTCACTATATAAAGAACAGAGTATGTTAAGCTTAATATACTGAAATCATTTCATACAAGTTTCGTGTTGTTCAATTCCCTTTTCTCTCTCCCTCAATCTGTTTACACTCCTCCATTGATGAATCTTTGGAGCTTGTATAAAATCAACATTTTCCTCCTACTCCCTTTCCCTTCCTCAGCTTCTAGAAATTGCACATGTGACCCCGAGGATGAAGTACGTGACAAAACCCAAGCTCTCAAATATAAACTAGCTGCTATTGCTTCCATTCTTGTAGCGGGTGCAATTGGGGTTTGTATTCCAATACTTGGAATGACCATACCAGCTTTGCGTCCCGAGAAGGACATCTTCTTCTTCATCAAGGCCTTTGCTGCCGGCATGATATTATCGACCGGGTTCATCCATGTACTCCCGGATGCTTTCGAGAGATTGACATCGCCGTGTCTGAGTGAGAGCCCGTGGGATTTTCCATTCACGGGGTTCATGGCGATGGTATCCGCCATCGGGACTTTGATGGTTGATGCCTTTGCCACTTCGTATTATAGAAAGTCTCACTCCAACCAGGCTGCTCAAAACGGGGTTGGAGATGGGGAGATGGAAGGAGGGCATGAGGGCCACTCACATGTTCACACACATGCTACTCATGGTCATGCTCATGGTTCCACTTCCTTTGTTGATAACTCGGCTTCATCAGACCTTGTTCGGCATCGCGTTATATCACAGGTGATTCGATTCTTCCTGTTTTTGGTTGATTTGTTATAATTTTGGTGCTATTTGTTAGAATTATGGATAAAAGATTATATTCTCTGTTATGAATTAATCATTTAAATATAGTACCAACAGTATTTTAAGCCTATTTAGTTTGTTTGGATAAATAAAAAATTTCATCAAATAGTAAGAAGCTTCAAATTTTTTAATTGTGTTGTTATTTTATTCTGGGGTTTTTTTTATTATTTTTTTTATTTGTGTGTGTGTGTGTGTGTGTTTTGGGGGGGGGGGGGGGGGGGGCGGTTTTCTGGGGTACCGTAGTTGAGATATTTTTTGGCACAAAGCAGAAAGTAAAAATATATAATGCGTTCACCGATTGTCCTTGGAAATTATAGTATTATACTAATGGCCCACCGATTTTCTTCTCTCTTCATTTTTTCCATCCATACATTTTTTTTTTTTCTCCTCCACACTTCTCCTATTTATCTTCATCTTTGCTTTTCATTTTTTACCACTTGGTCTACCTCCATCTCCTGATGTCTCTCTCTCTCACTTGGACTAAAAACACTAAAACATGCCATCATCTTCTCAACACATAGAGGGGAAATCATCACTGTGCTCCACCAAGGGAAAGAAAAATAGTCTTTGTCTTCTGTCCTCTCCAGATATTGTGGGTCAGATTCTTTAAAAAAAAAAAAAAATTGTTCTAGTTTTATTAGTTTTATGAGAAAGACTGTGTTCTGTGATTAAATTGCACTTTGTATTTTTCTTATATTGTGTTTTGGTGTCTTTGTAACCGACTAGCGGTTGAGGTTGAGATAAGTGCTGAAATTTTAATTTATTGTAGTAATTTTTTTATTCAGATTTACTTAAGTGTCGATTATTTTAAGTGAAAAAAATAGTTTGGAATTGCTACAGCATTCTCTAGATAAAGAGAACTAGAGAACTTCAAACAAAATTTGGAAAAGTTTTGCTCTTAGAAAATATGTTGGAGCTGATTTTTTGGGTTTGCTCTCAAAAAGATGACTTTGGCTAATCTATTGGAGATGGTCTTATCATTTTATTCTATTAAGTATTGATTTTGATCATGGAAGAATTAGTGTTTAATTATGCCTCTGATTACATTAGGTTTTAGAGTTGGGGATTGTGGTACATTCAGTCATAATTGGAATTTCTCTGGGTGCTTCTGAGAGTCCCAAAACAATAAGGCCTCTCGTAGCTGCACTGACCTTTCATCAATTTTTTGAGGGCATGGGACTTGGTGGATGCATCTCTCAGGTAATATCACAGTGTATATATACCAATTATTCCTTTCCTAATTATAAAACTTAATCTAATTATTCGCTTTAAAGAAACAAAATTTTCAGTTTGGTTATTGGTTTTTGTCGACTTTCATCCAACTTTTGAATAACATTGAATAATTTCGTTTGCTAAAGTTTTCAGCTCATATTTGGCAAGATGCATTTTACATGTGTCTTGCAAAATGCCTTGCTTTGATTTCTCAGGACTCATAATAAAAAATAGAGAGAAAGAAAAAAATATTTCACGACTTTGGTACAAGTCTATTTTATTTTTATTAGTATTGAATAAGTAATGATAGGGATTTATTTTATTAATTATATGATCAGTTTCATTGATAATTTTTAAGTAGTTGATTTTATCTTTGATCAAATTAGACTTTAGGAGTCCATGTTATATAAATTCAAATGTTGATAATGAATGATGAAGACCGATCATGATTTCCTAAGTTGAAAATTATTAGCTATCCATCCTAAACAGAAATTATGTCCACAACAAACTATCAGATATTGCACGTAACCTGTGAACATTCTTAATGAATATTATTTTGCTTGTTAATCTGTTAATTGCACTATTAATGAGTGCATTAGTGGAATCTTTTGAAGAAAAAGAGTAATATGGTAGTTGGTGTATTAAATTAATCCCTATAACATGCATGTCCTTTTCCTCGTGTGCATTTATAGGCAAAATTTCAGAACAGAGCTGTTGTAGTTATGGCAACGTTCTTCTCTCTTACAACCCCAGTTGGGATTGCAATTGGAATAGGAATATCTAGAGTTTACAATGAGAACAGCCCCAGTGCTCTAATTTTAGAAGGGATTTTTAATGCGGCATCGGCTGGGATCTTAATCTATATGGCACTTGTAGATCTTCTTGCGGCTGATTTTATGAATCCAAGGGTGCAAAGCAATGCAAGGCTTCAGATAGGAGTAAACGTATCACTTCTTCTAGGGGCAGGTTTTATGTCTCTCTTGGCCAAATGGGCTTGACCCAGGGGCGGCGTCACCTTAATGCCAGGGTGGTCTCAGGACTACCCTGACCTGAAAAAAAAAATTATATATATATATATAATAATTTAAAATTTTTTATTTGTCTATCATTTAAAAAAAAATTTGGAAACACCCTCATTTTTTTGTCTATAAAATTAAATTTTGTTCCATAATTTATTCTACATTCAGTGGATAAATGATTGCTTGGTTGTGAACATTGAAAGAGATGTAATTTGTAGCATTGATAATGAGATTATTATGCAACGATTTCGAAATTTAAAAACTCATACAAAATAATTGTAAACTTTATGTATTTGTGTGTTTTTTTATAATTGTCGTTGTTAATATATAAATTTCTCTTTTTATTTTATTATATAATTTATGCTTCTTAATGAATATCCTGAGAAAAATTTCTGGACTTGCCACTAGCTTGACCTTGTAATATTTTGTCGAATATTTCTCTCTATTTTAGGTTTTTTGTTGTGATACAGTAAAAATGACATATATATGCAACAGTTCGATAGACCCCGAACATTCCCCTATGGGAAGTGCCAGAGTTACACCAAAAGTAGAATTTATATCTCATATGAAAAAAAAAAAAAAAAAAAAAAAAAAAAAAGGATTGATAGAAGTCCAAACAAAATTGAAAAGGCTGAAAATATTGAATAATATCTTTTTGAAATTTCAAGAACAAAATTAAACTCTTTGAAATTTCAAGAACAAAATTAAACTTTTTGAAATTTAAGGCACTAAAATTAAATTTGTACCAAATTTCAGGGACAAAACGTGCAGTTTACCCTAAGAAAAAGAAAAAGAACTCGAAAGATTCAAATCACTAGCAATGTGACTCGATGTAGCTGAATTAATGTCAACCAAAGAAGCCCGATCGAGCATGAGTTGCATGTGTATGAACGTGTAAATTACATTCCTTCCTTCTCCATATCTCAAATCCCATGTTGAGCGCCTTGTGGACACCATTGCTAAAAACCTCAGAAAATTTCCCCACGGGTTCTCACTAAGACAAAGGGACGTCAAGCACTTGAGGAATGAACCCGGTTGATGATATCACACTAACAACAAAAGGCATTGATTGTAATTAAGATGTCCTCCTTGGGATGGAAAGTTGGTATAGTCTGAGAGATTGGTCCCAATTCACCAGGTTACTGGTCCAGCTGACCGGACGGATTGATGGAGCATGCGGAGGGCATAATGTTTAATTGTTTTTTTCCCCCTCTAATTTTGTGGTGCTTCTGCTTGTTGACGTTCTGAACACTTATTTTATGAATCTAAAGATGAAAGATGCAAAGTATGTCAATAATGTTCAATTGCTCTGCTGTCTTTTTTGGTTAACAACAGAGCAATTGAACATGACTGACGTATAATTGCTCTGCTGTTAACCAAAAAAGACAGCAGAGCAATTGAACATGATTGACGTACAATTGCTTTGCTGTCAAACATTGCTTTCCAGGACCATCCTATATTGAGTTTCCCTATCTCTTTTTCTCGCAAGTTTTTTCTTTTTTTCATTTTTTCTTTTTTAACGCTCTTTCTACTCTTTGGCGTACGGAATGGAACTTTTTAACATAGCTAGTTCACGACACGAAATAATAATGGAGCGAACATGTAGACCCTAAAATACTCTTACGATGGTATTAGTCTGTTGTGTACTTTAGGTGCAAGTAGCTTAGCATCTTTTGTTGTCTTTTTGTATCCACCACCTGTGGTGGAAAGAATTTTAGCTTCTGATAAAGCTAACTTGCATTGTAAGAGACTGATTAATTCCTAGTTTTATGCTATTTCCATGGTTGACCACAAAAAAAAAAAAAAAAAAAAAAAAAAAAAGTCCCGTGTACTTAAAAATACTTTTAAGATTGGTAATTGCCCTTGGTCCTTTGTGAAATTTTGTGTTAACTAGATACTCTATTATAGGAACGGATTGAGATCCTGTTGATGCAATATCATTCAAAAAATTAAGATTAAAAGTCAGCCATTGAATTAGAAAAGGTCAAGGTGCATGGACAAGTAAACATCTACTTTATGCTGAATTCCAGTGAAGGGAAACTGTAAGAGTACATTAAACTAGGAGGGCACCTAAATGTTATTAACAACACTTTAAAACTTAAAAGTGGAAGTCTTGTCAAAATAAAATTTGACACTCAAAAGAAAAATATTTTGTCAAATATTTTGCGATAAATCTCACCATACCCAAATAGAATAAACAAAGGAGCTATCAATAAAATAGAATTTTTTATTGATACTTGATACATTACACACAACTTGATACATTACACGCACTTTGCTACACACATCACTCACTATTTTTCTCTTACTATTTCTCTTACACTTGTTGAATACTACTCTTTGTAGAAACAACACTTATTGGACAATCACACACTTCTTGAATAGCTTATATGCATAACCGTAGAAGTTATATATAGCAATGTTATGAATTCCATTTCAGTGATCATCTTAGTTTAACTATTAGAACGAAATATTTTGGTACCAAACATTTCCAATGTATTGTAGCGCAACGTTTCTCTCTCTCTCTCTCTCTCTATATATATATATATATATATATATATTGTACGACATAAGGTTTCGAGCCCACTAGGCATTGGGCCTTGGCTCAAGCGCATTACTAAGACATTCTCAAGCCCAAATCCAATAGTGGGCTCATTCAGCTAATCGCGACATAGATCGGCCTATACCGATCATGTATGGGTTGATCGAGTGCTGTATTTACCTGGAACAACCCATGACCTCGACAGCCCAGTATTGCCTTGGGGAATATCGCCGCCAAGCAACCTTTTGGAGGCAGGAACCAATTCCAAAGTCATCTCCACCATTTCTAAAGAAATATATTCCATGTCAAGAATAATCAAATTGGACCCCACCCACACGAGTAAGACTAGAACGTAATCATGAACACTCCACCAACCTTAAGCTATAAATAGGGGAAGTGAGTAAAGAGATGGGGTTGGTCATGCTAAGTGAAAAGAGAGAGCTAAAGAGAGATAATACTAACCACAGAGAGGAGCTTAAAGGAGTGGGGGGGAGTTTCGTGAGGGCAAAGGAGTGCTGTTAAGTAGTTGAGTGAGGAAAATTGGGCACACACAATTGGCACCGTCAGTGGGAATCTCCTACATAGCTGTATTTTTGCCAGGGTTCACGTAAGAAAGATGTCTGGAAGGAACTCAGAAAGTTACGCTAAAAGTGGCTCTAGAGGAAAGAAGGCACAAGAGAGATGAAGACCGGAGATATGAGCAAGAAGAAGAACATTTTGGCTCAGGGGAGGGGTCGTTTCAAATGTACCGATCAATGTCAGACGCCTCTGGACACGAACGTTTTAACATGAGGGATGAAGAACTCAAACGCTTGCGTAGACCCTAAAATACTTTTACAATGGTATTAGTCTCTTGTGTACATAAAATACTTTTAAGATTGGTAATTGCCTTTGGCTATTTGTGAAATTTTGTGTTAACTAGATACTATATTATAGGAATGGATTGAAATCCTGTTGATGCAATATCATTCAAAAAATTGAGATTAAAAGTCAGCCATTGAATTAGAAAAGATCATGGTGCATGGAAAAGTAAACATCTACTTCATGCTGAATTCTAGTGAAGGGAAACAGTAAGAGTACATTAAACTAGGAGGACACCTAAATGTTATCAACAACACTTTAAAGCTTAAAAGCGGAAGTTTTGTCAAAATAAATGTGACACTCAAAAGAAAAATATTTTGTCAAATATTTTGTGATAAATCTCACCATACCCAAATAGAATAAACAAAGGAGCTATCAATAAAATAAAAATTTTTATTGATACTTGATACATTACATGCACTTTGCTACACACATCACTCACTATTTCTCTTCCACTTGTTGAATACTACTCTTTGTAGAAACAACACTTATTGGACTATCACACACTTCTTGAATAGGTTATATGCATAACCGTAGAAGTTATATATAGCAATGTTATGTATTCCATTTCGGTGATCATTCTAGTTTATATATTGGAACGAAATATTTTGGTACCAGATATTTCCAGGGTATTGTAGCGTGACGTTTCTCTCTCTCTCTCTCTCTCTCTCTCTCTCTCTATATATATATATATATATATATATTGTATGGCATAAGGCTTCGAGCCCACTGGGCTTTGGGCCTTGGCCCAAGCGCATTACTGAGACATTCTCAAGCCCAAATCCAATAGTGGGCTCATTCAGCCGATCACAAGATAGATAGGCCCATACCAATCATGTATGGGTTGATCGGGGGCTATATTTACCTAGAACAACCTATTACCTCAGTAGCCTAGTATTGCCTTTGGGAATATCGCTGCCGAGCAACCTTTTGGGGGCAGGAACCACTTCCAAAATCATTTCCACCATTTCCAAAGAAGCATATTCCATGTCAAGAATAATTAAATCGGACCCCACCCACACGAGTGAGACCAGAACGTAATCATGAACACTCCACCAACCTTAAGCTATAAATAGGGAAAACGCGTAAAGAGATGGGGTTGGTCATGCTGAGCGAAAAGAGATAGCTAAAGAGAGATAATACTAACCACAGAGAGGAGCTTAAAGGAGAGGGGGGATTTTCGTGAGGGAAAAGGAGTGCAACTAAGTAGTTTGGTTGGGAGCTACCTGTAGTAGGAAACTCATAACCCACCATATAAATCAATTGTGAGCCCAACACTAGGCCCAGTCCAGTGAGGAAAATTTGGCACGCATAATTGGCACTGTCTATAGGAATCTCCTATATAGCTGTAGTTCTGCCTGGGTTCGAGTAAGAAAGATGTCCGTGAGGCACTCGGAAAGTTACGCCAAAAGTGGCTCTGGAGGATCTTCTCGGGGCTCTAGTTGGAGAGAAAGGAGGCACAAGAGAGATGAAGACCAGAGATATGAGTAAGAAGAAGAACATTTTGGCTCAGGGGAGGGGTCGTTTCAAATGTACCGATTAATGTCAGGTGCCTTTGGACACGAACGTTTTGACATGAGGGATGAAAAACTCAAACGCTTGCGTAGACCCTAAAATACTTTTACAATGGTATTACTCTCTTGTGTACATAAAATACTTTTAAGATTGGTAATTGCCCTTGGCTCTTTGTGAAATTTTTTGTTAACTAGATACTATATTATAAAAACGGATTGAGATCCTGTTGATGCAATATCATTCAAAAAATTGAGATTAAAAGTTAGCCACTGAATTAGAAAAGATCATGGTGCATGGAAAAGTAAACATCTACTTCATGCTGAATTCTAGTGAAGGGAAACAGTAAGAGTACATTAAACTAGGAGGACACCTAAATGTTATCAACAACACTTTAAAGCTTAAAAGCGGAAGTTTTGTCAAAATAAATGTGACACTCAAAAGAAAAATATTTTGTCAAATATTTTGTGATAAATCTCACCATACCCAAATAGAATAAACAAAGGAGCTATCAATAAAATAGAAATTTTTATTGATACTTGATACATTACACGCACTTTGCTACACACATCACTCACTATTTCTTTCTTACTATTTCTCTTCCACTTATTGAATACTACTATTTGTAGAAACAACACTTATTGGACTATCACACACTTCTTGAATAGGTTATATGCATAACCGTAGAAGTTATATATAGCAATGTTATGTATTCCATTTCGGTGATCATTCTAGTTTATTTATTGGAACGGAATATTTTGGTACCAGACATTTCTAGGGTATTGTAGCGTGACGTTTCTCTCTCTCTCTCTCTCTCTCTCTCTCTCTCTATATATATATATATATATTGTATGGCATAAGGCTTCGAGCCCACTGGGCTTTGGGCCTTGGCCCAAGCGCATTACTAAGACATTCTCAAGCCCAAATCCAATTGTGGGCTCATTCAGCCGATCACAAGATAGATAGGCCCATACCAATCATGTATGGGTTGATCGGGGGCTATATTTACCTAGAACAACCTATTACCTCAGCAACCTAGTATTGCCTTAGGGAATATCGCTGCCGAGAAACCTTTTGGGGGCAGAAACCACTTCCAAAGTCATCTCCACCATTTCCAAAGAAGCATATTCCATGTCAAGAATAATCAAATCGGACCCCACCCACACGAGTGAGACTAGAACGTAATCATGAACACTCCACCAACCTTAAGCTATAAATAGGGGAAGTGCGTAAAGAGATGGGGTTGGTCTTGCTAAGCGAAAAGAGATAGCTAAAGAGAGATAATACTAACCACAGAAAGGAGCTTAAAGGAGAGGGGGGAGTTTCGTGAGGGAAAAGGAGTGCAACTAAGTAGTTTGGTTGGGACCTACTCGTAGTAGGAAACTCATAACCCACCATATAAATAAATTGTGAGCCTAACACTAGGCCCAGTCCAGTGAGGAAAATTTGGCACACATAATTGGCATCGTCTATAGGAATCTCCTATATAGCTGTAGTTCTGCCTGGGTTCGAGTAAGAAAGATGTCTGGAAGGCACTCAGAAAGTTACGCCAAAAGTGGCTCTGAAGGATCTTCTTGGGGCTCTAGTTGGCGAGAAAGGAGGCATAAGAAAGATGAAGACTAGAGATATGAGCAAGAAGAAGAACATTCTAGCTATATGAGGGGTGGTTTCAAACGTGCCGATCAATGTCAGATGCCTCTAGACACAAATTTTTTACAGGAGGGATGAAGAACTCGAACGCTTGCGTAGATTGGTAAGGGATTTGGAGTTGGAGGCAAGAGGTAGGCGTCGGAGAAGAAACTGCGAAGAGCACTCAAAGGGGTCAGCAAGTGTGGGGAGTAGTCATGGAGAGGCGTCCCATCAATCCAGTTCCCATCAACATGGGGATCAGGCTTGAGGGTATACAGATAGAAACTCGATTTCTCTAGAGGGGCGACGACCCAGGAATGCTGCAATGGATGCTATAAGCTGAGCATTGCACATAGCTACTTGATCACCATTCTTGGGAGATATCGAACGGGCACCAATGCTGAGCAAATTTACTAGACCTCTATTTAACTTTTATGATGGGAAGACAGATCCGATAGAGCATGTAAGCCATTATGTCTAGATGATGTCTTTGCACAGTTATAACGACATGCTGATGTGTAAGGTGTTTCCTTCAAGTCTCGAGCCCACTGCTTTGAGGTGGTTCAGTAGGTTGAGGAAGGGCTCAATTCATAGTTTTGCTAAACTAATTCAAGAGTTCGGGGTTTGGTTTATGACCTGTAGCTAGGTACCATAACCAATGGACGTGTTGTTGTCTATGAAGATGGGAGCCAGGGAAACTCTTCGCAGTTACACTAGTAGGTATTGGGAACTGTACAACGAGATCGGTGGGGGTAATGAAAAAATCGTAGTAAGCACTTTTTAGTTGGGATTACCCGAGGATTCTGAATTACGAGATTCACTGACGAGGAGGCCTCTCGAGGATATGAGGCAATTAATGGGGCGTATTGAGGAGTACAAGAGGTTAGAGGATGATCGGCAGCAGAGCAAAGGGAAGGTGTCGGTCACCAAAGAGTTCCGGCAAGGGGGTTTTCAGCCAAGACCCAGAAGGGACTTAAGGATCCAAGAGCCCAGCACCCAGGCAGGAGAAGTAAATGTGATGTTCAAGGAGCCAGTGCACTGAATTTTGGATCAGATCAAGAACGAGCCATACTTTCGGTGGCTGAACAAGATGGGGGGTGACCCATCGAGAAGAAATCAAAATCTGTACTGTATTTATCATCAGGATAAAAGGCATACCACCGAACAATGCAGGGTGTTGAAAGACCATTTAAAGCAGTTACTAAGGATGGGGCATTTAAAGGAGTATGTTGTAGAGCCAAGGAATCAAGAAGCCACACAAGGTACCTGGCCCCGGGGGAATCCTCTCCCCCCCCCCCCCTTTTAGGTGTGATAGAAGTCATCCACGTTGCTTCAACGAGAACCATAGTGACCCAAAGAAAAGGGGTACTGACCGTAGTCCCGATGGAGAATGGTCGGGACAAGCAGCCCTCCGAAAAGAGACTGAAGTATACCTGTGAATCCATTACCTTCAATGATGACGATTTGGAAGGAACGACCCAGCCACACAATGATGCGTTGGTGGTCACAGCTCGGATAAATGGTTTTAAAGTGAAGAGAGTATTAGTGGACCAAGGGAGTGGCGCCGAGGTGATGTATTCTGACTTATTCAGGGGGCTTGGTTTGAAGAATGAAGATCTGTCTAAGTATGATACACCCTTAGTTGGATTTGATGGTTGGATGGTGGTTCTTGAGGGGTAGATTTCGCTCCTTGTGAACATGGAAGTAAAAGAGGTGATGGTGACTTTTATAGTGGTTAATTCGTTTTCCCTACATACGGTAATTCTCGGTAGACCATGGATTCATGCAATGGGAGCAATCTCGTCCACATTACATATCAAGGTCAAATTCCACACCAAACATGGTATTGCTAATATAAGGGGAAATCAACAAGTGGAAAGACAATGCTTGGTGGCTGCTATTAGCTGAGAGATTAAACAGGAGGAGTCTGCCGAGGAGGTCCCATTATAGCACTTACAGGAACCCCTAGAGGAAAATGGGGCTAGTTATGCCGAGGAGTTGATAAAGGTAAGTATATTGCCAGATGAGAATAAGAGTTTTCAGGTAGGAGCAGGAATGTCTGACAAAGATAGGGTGGAGATTTTGTTATTGCTTGTACAAAATGTAGACGTATTTGCTTGGAGCCCATACGAGGTGCCCGGGATAGATCCGGAGTTTATAGTTCATAGGCTTAACGTAGATCCACTATTTCCTCCCAAGAAGCAAAAGCTAAGGAGGTCGGCTAAAGAGCATGTTGAGGCTGTCAAGCAAGAGGTGAAGAGGTTGAACAAAGCAGGGACAATAAAGGAGGTTTTCTTCCCAGAGTGGTTAGCGAATACAATGGTGGTGAAAAAGAAGAACAGAAAATGGAAGGTATGTGTATACTTTACCAATCTGAACCGAGCATGCCTGAAAGACCCCTTCCATGTATCGAAGATTGATCAGCTGGTAGATGCAACTTACAAACACCCAAGGATGAGTTTCCTGGATACTTTTGAGGGTTACCATCAGATTGCCCTAGCTACCGAGGATCAAGAAAAGATAGCAGTCATTTCTCCTGATGCTAATTACCATTACACCGTGATGCTATTTGGTCTGAAGATTGTTGGGGCTACTTATCAACGAATGATGACGATGATGTTTAGAGATAAGATTGGGCGTACAGTGGAGGTGTATATTGATGATATGGTGGTGAAGAGTAAAAAGGAGCAGGGGCACATCGATGATCTTTAGGAAGTGTTTGAAATACTCCGACGACATAAGTTACGTCTCAACGCCAACAAGTGCACCTTTGGAGTGGGGGCTGGCAAGTTTCTCGGATATATGATCGAGGAATAGAAGTTAATCATGATCAAATCAGTGCTTTAGAACGCTTCAAATAGCCAAGCAATCCAAAGGAAGTCTAGGTGTTGACTGGCATACGTTAAACCGGTTCATTTCTAAGTTCATAGACTAGTGCCGTCCATTCTATCAGCTTTCGAAAAAATGGAAGGGATTCCAATAGACTGAGGAATGTGAAAAGGCCTTCCAGGATTTAAAGGAGTATTTGATGCAGGCACAATTGTTGTCGGCTCCAAAGCCCAGTGAGGATTTGTTCATATATCTTTTAGTGTCCGAGCTTGCTGTAAGTGCCGTGTTGTTAAGGGATCAAGGTGTACAACAACCAACATATTATGTTAGCAAAACCCTGGTCGACACCGAGACAAGATATTTTCCCCTAAAGAAGTTGGTGTTAGCCTTAGTGCATGCCACAAGGAAGTTGCCCCATTATTTTCAAACTCATACTGTCTACATGCTGACCGAGTATCCCCTGCAGTCCTTGTTGAAGAAATCTGATTTCACGAGCAGGATAGCCAAGTGGGGAACCTGGTTGGGCTCTTTTGACATTAGTTATAGACCCAAAAGTTTGGTGAAAGGTCAAGTTCTTGCAGACTTTGTTGCAAAATTTTCCCCGAGAAGGGAGGTGGAGATTGTTTGCCATATAAAAGTCCAGCCATTGAGAGTATTTGTGGACAGCATGTCTAGTACACTAGGGGCTGAGGTAGGAATCATTATTATCACGCTAGAGGGGACAAGGGTGGAACATTCCTTTAGGTTGGGCTTTAAAGCTTCCAACAATGAGGCTAAGTATGAAGCCTTGCTTGCAGAATTAAGAGCTGTTTTGAATTTGGGTGCACGAGAAGTGGAGGTTTACTCGAATTCTCGGTTGGTTGTTAATCATGTGTAGGGAAGCTTTGAAGCCAAAGATCCCCAAATGATTGATTATTTACGGTTGGTAAAGTAGACTATGAATCAGTTTTAGAAGGTAAAAGTCGTTTAAATTGCTAGGGGCAGAACCAACATGCCAATTCTCTGGCCACCTTGGCGTTATCACTGATCGAGGAAGTACCCAGGCTAATCAAAGTGGAGGTGGTGACAGAACCAAGTATTGATGCAAGAGTAAATGTTTCAATGGTAACACTGTCTGAACCCTACTAGATGGATCCAATCATTGACTTTTTTGGCTAAGGATTGAGTGCCAGTCAATGGAAAAGAAGCAGACACTGTACACTGGGTAGCTGCTCGGTATTGGTTGTCAGGAGACTGTAAACTATACCAAAGGTCATTCGAGGAACCGTATCTTCAATGCTTGCACCCCAGAAATGTTAATGAGCTTTTGACTAAGCTCTATGAGTGTGTCTACGGCAGTCATCCTAGGGGACGTTCATTGGCCCGCCGAGCAATGACCTAGGGATTTTGGTAGCCACAAATGCACAAGGATGTTGCTGAATACGTCCGAAAGTGTGAGCAGTGTCAAAAGCATGCCCCTTGATATATCAGCCGGTAGGGAGTTTAAACCTTATCGGTAGCCAATGGCCCTTTGCACAGTGGAGGTTAGATATTATTGGTCTATTCCCTTGGGCTACAGAAAATCAAGATTTGTTCTAGTAGCGTGGACTACTTTACAAAATGGGCTGAGGTTGAGGCGCTAGCCAATGTTCGGGATGTAGACGTTAAGAAGTTTGTGTGCAAAAACATAATAACAAGATTTGGGGTGCCAGATGTTGGAAAAATAGATGTACGCAGTGGAAAAAATTAACGGATCTACTTCATTTGCAATTGATAACATGCACTATGTAAGTTTCAGAATTTGAGAACAAGAAAGCGTACCTTGGTATGGTGAAATTCAAAATCGAAGATCAAACGTTCTTGGGAAGACTTTTAATCTTCACTCCAATTCCACTTGATGCCCAAGATGTGTGGTCTCTCAATCGGTAACAAAAGGGTGATTAGAGAGTGACAAAAACTCACATACACATTATTTCACAATGATGTTTCTTTCTTGAAAAATTCTGAACGTTTTTCCCTTTTTGTATCTAACCAATTATCTAATTGGGCTGGCTTTTTGGGCCTTTCCAATTGGGCTTAAGTGTGTGGCTTGGAGTGGGACCAAAAGGGACCAATAAGACACTAGCTCCAATGGGCCTTGGGCTTTTCTGTCAACTCTTGACAAGTCCAAAGTTACCATTAATTATATTTAATATCACTATATAAATATAGTTGCACTCTAGGCCTTATCAATAAATTATATCCCAAGACTTTATTGTACATGCAACCCCTTCATTAAAATATTCGTAGAATACAAAGTCATGAAATGTTGACTGCCACTTTGTAGATTACTACATCTTAATCCTTGAGTACCTAGTTTAATCCTTTATGTTATTCAATATATATTTATGAAATCCAATTTCACAAATATATATACTTTAGTAACTCATTACTAAAGTGGTCGGGCCCAACACTTTGAATAACCAAACCCATTAAACTTATTTCAAGGGAATATTTTATATCTCCGTTAAGAGATTATGAATTCCATCTTGAGAATATATGTTCCATCAACATTAAATGCGGCTGCCCAACATACTGAGGTTTTGACCGTAACTAATAGATCTCACTCCTGATATATCAAAGCAACCTACATCTCATGATCAGGTTCATTATTCTCTCAGGATTTAGAGTTGATGTAAATAGAAGTCGTGAGATTTATTATTCATTTGACAGTCATTAGGAGAATAATAAATCTCACAGCGGTCCAGTTCAATATGTCTTAACTCTTAAAACATATCAACATACCAACTAGAAGTCTCCACTTCCATGATCAAGACAAATCATCGTAGTTGATATGTTATAGTCTTCGCAGATGAATCGCCCAATTTCATCACCGACTACGAACTAAAATTCTGAGTTTACAAAGAACTTGTGATTTATATCTTTCTGTGACTTTTCACATAAATCACATACTATGTATCTCATGGACTAAGATAATGTCACATTGGTTCATATATAAATAGTCTCATATAACTAAACAATTTAATTATTTATGACATGCCTATAAATTGGATTTTAGGGCATAAATCCCAACAATCTCCCACTTGCCCTCAAAGACAATTTACTACATATCCGACACTTATCTCCCTTTAGAGTAATTCATAGTCACTCCAAGGCAAGGTTTGGAAACAAGTTTCAGCCAGATTTATTGCATAAATTATCTTTTCGACTACTACTTCTTAAGTACTCTTATCTCTCTAATGAGATAATACTTAAGCTTAATGTGTATCTTCACCACCTAGGATGAACACATATCTTGAAGTCCAACTTCATGAATTACAATCAAACTACAAGTCAGCATTTGTACATCCAGTAACTATCAAAACTTCACTTTTGTGGACAAACATATAATCCCTCATTGTCCTAAGATATATGAGTATATGCTTTACTCCCACTAAATTAAGTGATCTTTGATTCAATTGATATTTGCTTACCATGCCCACCACAAAATAGATATTTAGCCTAGTATTTAGCATAGTATAAATACTTCCTATCGATTTGATATGTGGAACCATCTTGATATACTCTTCCTTTTATATGTCTAAGGACCGTAGTCCTATATAAAGGAACTTCAAACTTAAAAGGAAAGAATCCTTTCTTGAAGTATTACATGCTATACTTGGCTAGAATCTAATCTATTTAAGCAGTTTGAGATAGACCCAACATCCTAATTTTTTTATTTTAACAAAGTTATAATTCTTAGGATGTGACTAGTCTTTCCCAAGTACTTTATATCAAACTGGATTAGACAACCAAAACTCTATTGATGACAATAACTCTATATCATCCTAAATGATTAGAATGTCATCAATATACATTATGAGATTTATTATTCTATATAGCTTTACACACATAAGGTCTTTTAATACTTGATCAAAATCAAACAATTTGATTTCTTGATCAAAGATGATATTTTATGATTCATATGCTTGCTTTAGTCCATAAATGGAATTTAAGCAACTTGCATACTAAACAATATTGGTTCTTTGCTATGTACAAGTCTAGGAACATCATATAGATGTCTTCCTCAAGATTGCTACTAAAAGAAGCTTTCTTGATATCCATTGCCATATTTTATCCAAATAAAATATAATGGATAAGAGAATCTAGATAGAGTCAAACTTGACTATAGGTGAAAAAATCTTTTCATAATCGAACCATTTCTTTCTAAATAAATCTTTTCGCCACTAGTCTTGACTTTGAAGGTTTGCACCTTCAATTCTATCAATCTCAATTTCTTGTAGACTTATTTGAGAACAATAGGCTCAATGCCAATAGGCGCCTCTACAAGTTCTAGACTTTAAATAGAATCTAATTCTATTCACATAACCTTGATCCAATAATTCATATTCATATCATCTATTACCTCTACGTAGGACCGAGGATCAAATTCATATCCTTGTGGAATGACTTCAAAAATTTATCCCAAAAGTATGAATTTACAATCCTCCCACTACGATATTGTACCCGTGTACTAGCTATATATTTAGAATAATGCCCTGTGGTGTATCTAATACAACCACCTCATTTCTAAATGTATTTTATAGTTTTCTTACAAAAGAAATCTGACTTTTCTTCTAGAACAATTCTTTAAGATTATTCACATAGTCATCATCAAGAACTTTGTATTTGTACATTACAAACATCTTATAAGAACTTTGTATTTGCACTTTACAAACATCTTGCCATCTTTATGACTACGAAAACAAACTTCTACAAATCCTTTTGGATACTTATTATAACCACACATTTTTCTACCTTTTGACTTCAATTTGTCAGACTTCCTTTCTGGCACAAGTGCCGGACATCTCTAAAAGTGGAAGTATCATATACTAGGTTCTCACCCAATCCACAATTTGACAAGTGTCCTAGGAACAAAATTTTGAAATCAAATTTAGAAAATGCATAGTAATAACCAGAGTATATCTCCAAAAGAAATAAGCAAATGGAAATACTTATCATGTACTTTATTATTTCTAAAAAAGTCTTATTCCTCATTCATGTATGCACTGACTTAAAAAAGTTATTAATACTATATTCCTTTACAATAAAGGAGTCTTAGATCATATTATCCTCTAAATAGAATTCATAGATTGGGAATATTACAAAATAATGGTTTTAAAAGCCCATCTTTCACCAATCTTGAATACAATTTAGATTAATAAGATCTAGACTTAAGTGCCAAAACATACAACACCAAAGGATGAAAACTTTCTCTTTAAAAAATAAAACATGTAAATTTCCATCTAGAAAACAATCATGGAAAAAGCTTAGTTTAACCAAACCAGAAACACTTTCTTTTGGTCATACTTTTAAGTCTAATTTCCTTTTTGGCAACTACTATGGCAACTTGCTTGCCAAACTGTTTGGTATTATAATTCTTCTTCTTATCACCCTTACCTTTCGGTTTAGGCTAAGAATTTGAATTAAATCATATTGATTCTAGCCTTAGCTTTTAGGATGTCTTCCGTTACGTAGAACTCACTCATCAATTTAGATAATATAAAAAGAATTTATTTTCAAAACAATCTGAATTGATCAAATGATTCTAACAAGGACTTATGGATCATATCCATATGAGATTAACATTTAATTTCTATATCCAAGAATTCCAATTCATTTTAAAAAATAAAATATTTTCATAAAATGACATAGAATTGGAACTCCTTAAGCTTTTCTTAGCACTCAATATGATTCATACCAAACATCTCATTTAGACTTGATATAAAGTCTAAGTCTGGTACTAACTCTTGCATCTCATGCTGTAGCACAAATGAGATAGAAGCCAATATAACATACTAGCATTTTAATGGAGACTATGATCATATCATAAGCTATCTTCCATAAATGCATCATGTATAGGAAATTATGACAATGCTGAATCGAAACATGAAAATGTACTTCAGCTCCTTTAAGCATTATGTCCAAAATTATTTCTTAGTTAATGTGATTCAACTAAAATAGTAGCTAGAGAACAAAATTTATGACAATTTTATATTGAGACCGTGAACTTAAATATCAGAACATTATCATTTTGCATCCATAACCATATAGTATGAAACCCGAAAAACATACTATACTAGGTGCAACGACAACCTAATCCCGCAATTAATATTCCTCGGAAGCGAGGTCATACCAATCACTATGATTAGGCGAGAATTATTCTCATTATTAATGCTATCATGGTAACTCTTACCAAACAAAAATAATTTGCCACTTTTCCTTTAGCCTCTAAGTAATAATGACATAGCTCCGAAGGGAGATTAACATTACACTTAGTCTAGTGTACACCATTGCCTAGAATCAATGTGAGTCACCAAGTAACTCCACGGAAGCATGGTCGTTCTCAATGTAAAAACACACTTCATCTATCATTAAGAAGTTTAATCTGTAGTACCATGAATTAAACACCCTCTGAAGGGAGCAAGGCATATACGCCAAGGCGAGGTGCCTAATCACACTACTATAAACCAGCAATGGAGGCCGTGAGAATCAACCCTTGAATCTCTCTCCCACTAGAAATTTTAAAACAAGTGGATTGTCATGAAATCATTGTGATCTAATCACAATTTTAACCCTACACATTAAATGTGTTTAATTGTTTAAATTCAATGTGATGTAACTAAGTCACGTCACAATAATGTAACGAACATTCGCGCAATCACAAATAAGTTTAACCTTGTAATCCGTGAAGTAAATACCATCCGCATGGAATGCAAGACTCGAAGTCAAGACGAGGTATCTACTCACATTACAATAAACTTAACAAAAGGGTTATTTCAAGAACTCCCACTTATTATTTGGGTTTTTCTTAAATAATTGTGATCCCATCACAACTAATAACCTTGCACTTGTTGAAGACTCTAATCTTATTAGAATCACTAACTAAAATGGAAGTCCTAAACTATTTAGGATTCCTTAAACACTAATGATTCAAAAATTAGTTATATAGAACTCTATTCTTAACTTATTTGATTAAGCATTCTAATCTCATTAGAAACTACATACCTTTTAATTAAGCTTTAATCTCATTAAAACTTCTAATTAAAATGAATTAAGTTAAAGACTTTTAATCATACAACAATTCTAATTTCATTAGAATGTTTCTTAAAAGACAAGTCCTAAACTATTTAGGACTAAAAGTTCTATTTAACTAATAGCTTTGATCTCATTAGGTCTTTTAGTTAGAACTATGTGTAATCTAATCACACATAACCTTGCTCTTAAAAAAAAAACTTGAAAACACTTAGAAAAAATTCTGATTTTTCTTCTTTCGATCGATCGAATGTGTCCCTCGATCGATCGAAAAAATTAAAAAATTCGAACTTGACCACCTGACTCCTTCGATTGATACTCGATCGCCTCTCGATCGATCGAAAAACTAATTCGATCGATCGACTATCAATCGAAAATCAATCTATTTAAAAGGTCTGATCACTGTTTCACTCGATCGATCGAAAGTGATTTTCGATCGATCGAAACTTGTGAAACCCGAATTTTCAGAAATTTTCCAATGCAGTTTTCTACGGTTTTTCATGAACAAACATGCATCATATGAACATTACAGACAGAGAATGATAGCAAAACTGAAATCTATTGATGCTATAGCCTTAAGATTCAAATTAACATACTTAAATTTAAATTTAAACAACATCATAACACCAATTTCAGTTTTCATCAAATCATAGTTTCAACAACATGCAGAAAATTAAAAACATAATCTTCTAACAATATGAAACTATCATCTCTAATTCTAAAACTCACAAAACGTGTTATACAACTCGAAATTGAAGACCGCTCTGATACCATTTGTTGGAAAAATGGATGTACGCAGCGGAAAAAATTAACGGATCTACTTCATTCGTAATTGATAACATGCACTATGTAAGTTTCAGAATTTGAGAACAAGAAAGTGTACCTTGGTATGATGAAATTCAAAATCGAAGATCAAACGTTCTTGGGAAGACTTTTAATCTTCACTCCAATTCCACTTGATGCCCAAGATGTGTGGTCTCTCAATCGGTAACAAAAGGGTGATTAGAGAGTGACAAAAACTCACATACACACCATTTCACAATGATGTTTCTCTCTTGAAAAATTCTGAACGTTTTTCCCTTTTTGTATCTAACCAATTATCTAATTGGGCTGGCCTTTTGGGCCTTTCCAATTGGGTTTAAGTGTGTGGCTTGGAGTGGGACCAAAAGGGACCAATAAGACACTAGCTCCAATGGGCCTTGGGCTTTTCTGTCAACTCTTGATAAGTCCAAAGTTACCATTAACTATATTTAATACCACTATATAAATATAGTTGCACTCTAGGCCTTATCAATAAATTATATCCCAAGACTTTATTGTACATGCAACCCCTTCATTAAAATATTCGTAGTAATACAAAGTCATGATATGTTGACTGCCACTTTGTAGATTACTACATCTTGATCCTTGAGTACCCGGTTTAATCCTTTATGTTATTCAATATATATTTATGAAATCCAATTTCACAAATATATATACTTTAGTAACTCATTACTAAAGTGGTCGGGCCCAACACTCTGAATAATCAAACTCATTAAACTTATCTCAATGAAATATTTTATATCTCCGTTAAGAGATTATGAATTCCATCTTGAGAATATATGTTTCATCAACATTAAATGCGGTTGCCCAACATACTGAGATTTTGACTGTAACTAATAAATCTCACTCCTGATATATCAAAGCAACCTACATCTCATGATCAGGTCCATTATTCTCTCAGTATTTAGAGTTGATGTAAATAGAAGTCGTGAGATTTATTATTCATTTGACAGTCATTAGGAGAATAATAAATCTCACAGCGGTCCAGTTCAATATGTCTTAACTTTTAAAACAAATCAACATACCAACTAGAAGTCTCCACTTCCATGATCAAGACAAATCATCGTAGTTGATATGTTATAGTCTTCGCAAATGAAACGCCCAATTTCATCACCGACTACGAACTAAAATTCTGAGTTTACAAAGAACTTGTGATTTATATCTTTCTGTGACTTTTCACATAAATCACATACTATGCATCTCATGGACTAAGATAATGTCACATTGGTTTATATATAAATAGTCTCATATAAGTAAATAATTTAATTATTTATGACATGCCAATAAATTGGATTTTAGAGCATAAATCTCAACACCAGAATCCCTGGTATCTGACAATGGGCTGCAGTTTGATAATAAAGCCTTCCAAAAGTTTTGTAATGACCTCAGTATTAAAAACATATATTCCACCCCGGCGTATCCACAAAGTAATGGCCAAGCCGTGGCTACTAACAAGGCAATTGTGAATGGGTTGAAGAAGAGATTGGAAGGCACAAAGGGAATATAGGCCGAGGAGTTACTGAATGTCTTGTGGACATACCAGACAACCCCTAGAAGATCCATGGGAGAAACTCCATTTTCACTGACATACGAAAGGGAGGCGATGATACCAACTGAAGTAAGCTTATGCAGTGCTCGGGTCTCAGGATTTGTCCCTGCCAAAAATGAAAAGCTAATGGTAAAGTAGTTAGACTCGTTAGAAGAATACCGGGAATCAACAACCATAAGGCTGGCCGAGTATCAACAGAAGCTTGCTCATCGATACGACAAGGATGTAAAGAGTAGAGAGTTCAATGCTGGAGATTTAGTGTTGTGGGAAGCAGTGGCGAATGCCCAGGATGCCAGTGCCGTAAAGTTAGCTCCAAATTGGGGGAGGGTCCGTACACGGTTACTGCCATTGCTGGAGCTGAGGCGTATTACCTGGAGGATATAGATGAGAGGCCACTCCCCCGTCCATGGAATGTTCAAAATTTTCGAAGATTTTACCACTATGTGTAGGAGAAATTACAAGTTGCATACAACTACTGTGTAAAGAACAATGTTTATGCATGTAATATACAGAAGTCGAATTACCGTTCTTATCTTTATTTTATCTAAGGACTGAAACCTGTGCTCGGTTCGATCCCGGTCACCCAACAGGTGGAAACCTTATCTTTATTTTTTCTTAAGGATAGGGGCTTGTTCAATTCGATCATGGTTGCCGACCGAGCAAGAGCATTACTTATTCAGGTTAGTAGAGAACGGAAGCTCAATTAGGTTATATCCCAGCCATTGACTAGATGCACACCTTAACTCGGTTACATGATATTTATATAAATGAATAGAGAAAAACTATAGCAGAAATAATTTAACTCCCACACAAAGCAATAATGATAAAAAAAATTTCGTAAAAAAAAAAAAAAAAGAATTTAATGTCTTGTCACCTTATCCTGGTGGCCATAAGTAAATTAAGAAAAAAGAACAGAAAACCAAGGTAAAAATAAATAAAAATAAAAAAATAAAAAAAGAATGTCTTGTCACCACATCCCGGTAACCATAGGTAAACATACTAGAGCAAATAAAATAGAGAAATAAAAAAGCAAAATTAAATATGAAGTAAAAAGATTTATTTGTCTTCTTAAGCCACCGGGTCCTCAAGTTGAGATGGAACAGTATCCACAGCAGGCTGAGCTGAAACATCCATTGTAGGCTGGGCAGCAGGGTCTGGATATGATGATGGGGTTACGTGCAGCACGTCATCTAGGTTGCTGGTGATTTCAAGTTCAACCAACTCCACATGAGAGTCAATTTCTTGCACCAGTTCCCTTATGCTGGGAGTATCTTCTTATTCTTCAGTGCCAGTGAGATTTTGAACTGGGGGAGGAAGCTCCGGGAAGGGTATTTGCTCGAAGTTCCTCAACGAGGAATCATCAGTCACCCCCATCACTTGCAGAGCAGTTATCCACCCTTTACCGAACCCATGTTGCCATGATTAGTGAACAATTGGTTCCACGGAGTCCTTGGCATCCGTGAAGCCCGTGTTGTACCAATTGTCCTCACAGGAATCTAGGGTTGCATTTAGCTCGGCAATTTCGTTGGCCTGTGCCAAATTCAAACTCTCCGCTTTAGCCAACTTAAGCTCTGTTCCCCTCAGCTTCACATCCATCTTCGTCAACTTTTGCTCTGCTAGTACCCGAGCCCTCTTAGCCTCCCATGCTCTCTTTTCGGCATCCTCTGCAGCCTTACCCTTATCCTTCGCCATGGCCTCAGCAACATCTTTTAAGTCCTTTTCTCGGTCAGCCTCCTCGGCAGCTTCCTTCAATCGATCTTCAATTATGTAAGCCAATTATGCTGCATGTTACCACAATAACAATAAACATGAAAAGGAAAAATACAAGTATATTTGTGCAACAAAAGAAGAATAAAATGTATTACCACGATTGTGTGCCACTGCAACCACCGCCCGAGAAAAAGTGCACGTCCTCGGGAAGTTGAAGGCCTTGCCCCAAACATTGGGCAACCCGACCACCCTCACCTTGAGCCCAACTTCTAACACTGCCATCACTAGGAGTGGCTCATTCCTAAGCCTAAATATTGTCTGCCACCCTACAGCTGAGCAAGAAGTGGAAGATGCCATGTTGGACTCGACTTGCACGGTTGGGCAGGCACCACCAGTGGGCTCCCGGATAACTATGCCACCCAATGCTGGAGTCAGGGGAGTTCTCAGGGGAGCATCCCCTAATACTCTTGGTGGTTGGTCGGCGGTGCGCCGCCTTTTCTAAGTGCAGGTGGCTAGAAGAGGCTAGTTCCTACCCTGAGTTTATTGCTATTGCGCAACTGGGCATCCGCCGTGCAAAAACTGGTCAATAGTCATTGTCCTTTTGACTACCATCTCGCCCTCACCTTGTTTGGTTTCCACTTTAGAAGAGTTTACTGGCTCAGCTACTGCTTGATCGGCTAGCTAAACTTCAACTCGGGGCTCATCAACAGGTCTGTGAATGGCATGACCTTGGAAGACAGAGTTTGCTGAGGTGTCCCTCACAAGTACCAGTGATTCTGCCCTAACTAACCGAGGGTCGAAATCCCGAGCTTCACCTACTGTTAGATTAGAAGGAAGGAAATTTGGATACCATACGTCAATGTATAACAAAAGGGGGCTGTCCACCGAAAGAGCTTGCTCGAAAGGTTGCCAGGTAGAGTAAACCGGAGTGCAACCGAGTATAAGATGGGATGCCCAGAGCTATCCATCAAAATTAACGAAGATCTCTGACCAGAGCATAAAATTTAGATCCTTCATATGCATAACTCTGATGTCTAGCTTAAACCTCTTGCCCTCTGCATCAAAGTAAAACGAAAATTGGTTAGTACATTTAAATAATAATAAAGATTAGTAGAGAACAATTACAAACAAAGTTAAATGTGCGTGGTACCAACCAACATCCTGAGGCAAAGTTGGGCAGGTGAGCTCATTGGCATGCCAGTTGCCGCTTACCAGGACATATTCTCCCGTAGAGTTTTTGATAGAATTGGGAAAGCATGATATCTGCCATACTCGTACATCCCTAACCTTTCGGTAGTAGTCTGACTTAATATTACCACATAAAATTTATATCATGATGGTCCAATTGTAGCCCATACAATTGGTTTAATCAGCTGACACAACTTACTACTCGGTAAAAATTGGAGGGGAGTTGGTCGGGACACAAGCTGTAAAATCTAAGAGTCCTAAGTATCAGAGGGTCCACGGGAAACCTAACCCCTCCTTCTAAGATAGCCATTAAAGGAAAAAAATACTACATGAGCGCCACTGAAGAGCAATATCACCCTCATGACAATAAGCAACTTCCACATCCCCAGGGATATCATAGACCGCCCTAAAGTTAGCCAAAGATGCCTTGGTGTTAAGAAGATGAGAGAAACCCATTCTTAACTCTAGAGCAAGAAAAAGAAATTGAAAAAAGAGAAGGAATGGACGAAGAAACTTACTGTGTGCTCTAGGAATTGGTGGTCTTGGTTGGGGTATGCACAGGAAGAATATGCTTAGTAGAGAAAGAGTTGGAGGAGTAGGGATGTAAAAAATGGTATGAAGAGTAAGAAGGTACTTTTTATAGGGGGAAGACATTTAATGAAAAATGAGCGGGAAAAATATTTTTAGATTCCTTTTTTGTAACTTCCACACGCGTGGCCTCGGTTCACGAACCGTTAGGTCATGATTACGGGTAGATTTAACAGGCTGTCATAACGCTTCTTTTAAGAAGGCATTAACAATTGTCTTATCCTTCATTTAATGACTCACGGTTAACCTTCCCGAGGAATACCTAAAGCATCCTTGATTAGTTCCTGGTGGCCAAACACGAATCAAGGGGGGGTTATTGTACGGCATAAGGCTTCGAGCCCACTGGGCATTGGCCCTGGGCCTAAGTGCATTACTAAGACATTCTCAAGCCCAAATCCAATAGTGGGTTCATTCAGCTAATCACAAGATAGATAGGCCCATACCGATCATGTATGGGTTGATCGGGGGCTATATTTACTTGGAACAACCCATGACCTCGGCAGCCCGGTATTGCCTTGGGGAATATCGCTGCCAAGCAACCTTTTAGAGGCAGGAACCAATTCCAAAGTCATCTCCACCATTCCTAAAGAAGCATATTCCATGTCAGGAATAATCAAATCGGACCCCACCTACACGAGTGAGACCAGAACGTAATCATAAACACTCCACTAGCCTTAAGCTATAAATAGGGGAAGTGAGTAGAGAGATGGGGTTGGTCATACTGAGTGAAAAGAGAGAGCTAAAGATAGATAATACTAACCACAGAGAGGAGCTTAAAGGAGAGGGGGGGAGTTTCGCAAGGGCAAAGGAGTGCAGCTAAGTAGTCTGGTTGGGAGCTACCCGTAGTAGGAAACTCATAACCTACCATATAAATAAATTGTGAGCCCAAAACTAGGCCCAGTCCAGTGAGGAAAATTGGGCACGCACACACACACACACACACACACACACACACACACACATATATATATATATATATATATATATTTGTGTGTTTTATATGTTATATCTCTAAAAGAACCCATAAAACTGATACACTCGTATAGCCCAAACTCACAAGATCAAACGTCACACAATAAAAGCCCACAAAAAGAGGCCAAGAAGATATTTTATTCTTCATTTGCTTTTTAATTTCTTTATACTTCTTCATTCTTTTTCTCTCTATCCGACCCCACTCCTTACTTCCCAAACTTTTTATTTCTCATTCTTTCATGAATAAAGTTTAGCTACAAAATTGATTGTAATATCATACTACAACCTTACTCAATAAAATAAACATTACTACATATTTTGAAAATCTAACTTTTGAATTACATGTTCTTTATGCTCTTAATACACAATTCAAATTTTGTGTTAATCGGATATTATTTACTATATGATCTATAAGTTTATATTTTATGCATAATTTTAAATTACAAAAACTTGCAATTTAAACAATTTATTAATAACATAGCTATTGATCTTCAATTTTCTAGAAATTTTACAAGCATAGAGAATATAAGAAGAATGACAAAGTTTAGCTACAAAATTGTTTGTAGCTTACGGTTACAAACTCACTCAATAAAATAATATTACAACATATTTTGAAAATCTAACCATTAAATTGCATGTTCTTTACACTCTTAATACACATGTTAAATTTTGCGTCAATCGGATATTATTTACTATATGATCTATAAGCTTATATTTTGTGCATAATTTTAAATTACAAAAACTTGCAATTTAAAAAATTTATTGATGACATAGCTATTGATTTTTAATTTTCTTGAAATTTTACAAGCATAGAGGATATAAGAAGAATATGTGAATTTGTCAAAATTCACCTCCAATAAAAAGATATTAAGTAAGTTTGGAACCTAAGACTATAACTAATTTTATAGCTAAGATTTGTTCTAAAAGAAGAATATATCATCCAATGGTGAATTTGTCAAAATTCACATCCAATAAAAAGATATTGAGTAAGGTTGTAGTTTAAGATTACACGTACACCTAATTTTGTAACTAAACTTTGTCTTTCTTTTATCACTCTTACGTCTTCACCTTTTTTTTTTCTCTCAAAACATATCAATTACCAAATCTCAATATTCCCATTTCCCACGTTTCCAAAATCGCATCCCAACCATTAATTCAAAATTATCTTTCTTTCTATCTTCTCTCTTTTTTTTTTCTTTTTTTTTTTATTTATTTATTTTTTTTTTTTTGAGGAACCTGTCTTCTCTCTTCCTAAATACTAAATAGTCAGACTCCACTCATTTCTTTCTATCTCTCTCGCTCTCTCTCTTCATTTGGGTCAGCTCCAAGAGTGCTTGCAAATTTTTATTCAAAAATGCATGATTTAATTTTTATTCCATAAACTCTCATGCCATTGTCGCCTCTAGCTCTTCGACAGTTTTTGATGTCATACCGGCCGGATTTTGGATTTTGGACGAAATTCACCGAAACACCCTGGAACGCCTAAAACATAATGGAATGGGCTGAAATTTTGTCTAAAGTGGAACATGGGATTTACCTTTCCGATTTACATACCATACCGATACAAAATTTTACGATTGTTCCAGCCAAAAAGGAACGAAATTAATAACATTGATATATAAAACTTACAAAGGAGACAAGAAAACAAAGCATTAAATGCCTCCACTTAAAAGCTATTCTACAAAGTTGCAATTGTTAAAATCACGGAGAAGAAAAGTCAAAGAAATAAGATCTTTCCTTATTAGAACTTAGCCTCCCACGTTATTGGCATTCTTCACTGTTTCTCCACACCTTGGTTGTAGTCACACATACAAAACATCTGAAAAATTTTACTGCCGACCTAACTGTCTAGAGTCGGTGATGACATAAGTATAGTTGAAGATTCTTTGGAAATGGCTACAGACTTGGACTCAGTGTAATTTTCATGGATAAATGGCAAAGAAATCTGGCAGTTCATTGTTCAATCAAGTGGGGTCTTAACAACGGGTGGCATGGGTTTGGTAATGTATCATCATTACATCATCAATTTGTGAGTGTGATAAAGAAGGATGCTTTGAATTTGAATTTGAATTTTGTAATGTTGTCTTTAACTTAATGAAGGTCGCCTCGCCTTTTCCAAAAAAAAAAAAAAAGTTGAAAATAATAAGGGCTCGTTTGGTACGTGTATTTAATTAAATAATAGTTTTCAGTTTTTTTGAAAATACGTGGAAGTGAAAAAATGTATAGAAATATGTGTAATGTTGTTTAAAAATTAAAAACATGTGTTTGAACTCGCGTATCAAACGGGGCCTAAAAGTTCAAAAATTCGAAACATTTTTGAATTATTTTAGATTTAATCTTTGAATGGTTAACTAATTTAAAATGCTGACTTTTTAGCTTTTAATCTTAACTTTTGAATGGTATTATAAGTTAAGAGTTGTTGAATGTATAGTATAAACTCTTTTTTTTATTTTTTTATTAGGAGATATATATATATATATATATATATATATATATATATATATATATATATATAGACACTAGTTGCTAATCTGTGCAATGCATGAGAAAATTTTGAATGTGTTGTTTTACTAATTCTTCCCAATGCAATTATTGAAATAAAGTTGCAACATTTTCACAGTGATCAAACATCTTCTTTTGTATTTCAACACTTTTGTTGTATCCGAATAGAGAATAACACTAAAAAATAATTAAACCCATCCCAAAGCCTATAATTCTCAAAGTTAAAAGAGTCCTAAATTTCGTTTAATTCCAGCACATTAGTATGAATAAAAAAATGAATGGCGTCCGTGTCTATTTAATTATCAACCATATATCTGTTATAGCAATTAAGGTGATTTATAAATTTCAACCCGTTTGTTTTGTAACACCTTTTTTTTTTTTTTTTTGAGATAACAGATAGAATGACTTTTATTTAGAAGTAAAAAAACCATATACAAAGGTAAAGACCTGGGCACACAGCCTAGGCTAGTTCGTTAGCCATATAAATTAGGAAGAAAAAACATACAAGGCATCCCTCTAAACCAACAAAACAACGAAGACCCTTCTGCACCATAATCATGTGTTTGCTTGAGTGACCGAGAGCATCTGATATGTCACCAGCAATGCTAGAGCTACATCCAAAATGACTTTAGGTTGTGTCATATTGATAACTTTCTTCATGAAAATACAAGGCTCCAGATTTTTGGGTTTTACATGTTGCCAAAAAAATAAACATTCTTAAGGAATATTACAGAGACAAATCATTATGATCTTTTGCAATTTAGAATCACTTGGAAGTGGTTTTTTTTTACATTAAATTTAAAAATCATAAAATTATAGATAGACAGATTGGATATTGTACTTCTATGCGGATATCTAACAATTTCACTAATACAAATCTGCAAAAAAAAAAAAAAAAAAAAAAAAAAAAAAAAGAATAAAAAGGACAAAGTGTTATCATACAACCACAATTGAATTGAAGGATAGTCAAATTAGCAAGTTGTGTCCCAAGAGCCAAGATATCACATAATAATTTGGTATCTAAGAATTGTATAAAAATTGGACTAATAGATGCATTTGTATCAATCTTTGTCAAAAAAATATAAAGTATCTGGAATATGTAGTAGAAAAATGTAGTTATAATACATTTGAATTCAACAACAATTATCATTTGAATAATAGCACTTACTTTATAGCTTTTATTTATTTATATCATGTACTATATGCATAGATGTCTAAAAATACGGTCGAAGAGTAAATCAAAAACTAAAATGGGAAGATGAAGCTGATTTGACAATCCTAACCCTTTTTTATAAATCAAATAGAAGCAGCAAATTAAAAGGAAGCAAATTGCATGATGCTAATCTTGCCTTCTTTATCCATCTTTGGGTGTTTAGAACTTTTCTCTACACCTACACAACAATCATTATGATTAAACTATCACTGATTGTAATTGGTCAAAAATCTAACAGCCCAAGAGGATTTAACCATATGCTAAAAGAGTAACTTCGGTTCCACCCACGGGCAGCTTTACTTTGTTTAACCCAATTGTAGTGTTTTTTTTTTTAATGTCTTAGAACTTTTTAACACCGGCTAATCCAATAAGTTTTTCATATAACTTTAACCCAACGTCGGATCAAAACTCTAACAATGCTTGCAAATCAAGAGGCACAAAACCAAAGTCTTTTGAGTTTAATTTATAGAACTAAAATCAGCAAAATTAAATCTCAGTACAAACCATGACAGAGCAAACAATAACAAAAGTAAATCTCAACACGTAGTCCATTACATAACCAAAAAACCTAAGTTAAACACACATAATGACCCCTTTCAAAGTGCAGTTTACATTTCACAATTACAATTTAAAAATTTTAAGAAATTCTCACCCTAAAGTTAGGTACTAAGTAATCAAAGATGATCATTAAAAAATAAAGCTTCATATGTCACACAATTATAAGCTATTACAAACATATGTGATTGCAACTAATGAATTTTGACAATCGCCTCAAATAGAAGTGAAATCATAAAAGATGCTAATACTTAATGCAATAAGAGAGCAATTAACTATTGTTAGGACATATGTGGTTCACATGTTAAGAACATATGTCATACTTTTATGTAATTGGCTAATCCTTTGACAAAACGCACTTTACTTGTATTTGGGTAGATTTAGGATGTGTTGAAATACTTCAAGAAACCATGTTTCAAGATCAAGTATTGAAGCCTTCAAGTTTGTTTAAGAAAACAAGTTGAAAGTGCAAATTCATTAAAGCTCGACAGCTGCATCTATCGAGCTTCAGTAAAGCTGTTCAAGCCCGTAAGCTTGACACCTGCTCGACAGCTTCTCGATAGCTTCTATCTGTCGAGGTTTATAAAATCAGAATTTCTGATCTAATTTCTTGGGATCCGTGAATGTGTCTTTGGGCCTTCTTGTCTCCTAACCCTAGACATATAAAAGGATTGTTTTAATGGCCGTCAAAGGGTTCACAAGTTGCACAAGAATTGAGCAAAATCTGTTCAAGAAAATTGCGACTGGAGACGAAGTTCTTAACCTAGTTCATCTCTTCTGAAGAAGTTGTTGTGTATGTGCACCAAGGGTTTTGTGACCAAGCATCTTCTTGATCTTCATCATGTGTATAAACTGAAGAACTTTGTAGCCAACCTTTCTTTCTAGTTGGTGATTGAAGTCACGTACTGGGATTCGTGCAAACTGGTTAGTCACGTACTTAGGAGCCGTGTATCAAAAGGGGAAACTGTCACTACAGAACAAGTCCAATTGGGTATTGGGGTAAGGGTTCAACTGTAGGTTGGTAAGGTACTTGAGATTCCTTTTCTTGTAACCGCTTGTTGTGATAATAGTGGAGTTTCGGGAGTGGTAATCTAAAAATCACCCGGTGAGGTTTTTGCCGCGAGGTTTTCCCCATTCGTAAACAAATCACCGTGTTATTTATTTTCCGCTGCATATTTAGTTTATTGGTGATTTGTTTGTGCTACCACGCAATTGCATGATAATTAACTTAATTAATCAACTTGGTTAAATTAATTGGTTAATTAATCACAAGGAGTCAATTCATTTGTGGCCTATCAAGTGGTATCAGAGCAGGCACACTCTGATTAGGTTTTAATTTTTGCTGTGTTTGATCCATTGACCCTTGTTTGTCATGGATAGAGGACATTCGTTAATTATACCTCCTTTATTTGATGGGACTAACTATGCATACTAGAAAGTACGCATGAGAACCTTTTTGCAGTTTTTAGATGAAAAGGTGTGGCAAGCTGTAGAGATTGGTTGGACTAAGCCAAAGGAAGTGACGGTCAATTGGGATGATGCAAAGATTAAGGCGGCAAACTTCAACAGCAGGGCATTGAATGCATTGTTCAGTGCGATCACCAATGAGGAGTTTAGGAATATATCATCAACTAAAACTGCTAAAGAGGCTTGGACCATCCTCCAGACAACCTATGAAGGAACCAAGGCTGTCAAAGATTCAAAGCTTTAGAGGCTCACTACAAGCTTTGAAGAAATAAAGATGGAGGAGGATGAGTCGTTCGATGAGTTCTATGCCAAGCTCAAGGACATAGTGAACTTAGCCTTCAATCTTGGGGAAACTATCCTTGAACCCAAGATTGTGAGGAAAGTGCTCAGATCTCTACCCGAGAGATTCCATGCAAAGATTACGGCAATAGAGGAATCAAAGGACATCGACAAGATTCCTTTGACTGAGCTGGTTGGAAACTTACAGACCTATGAGCTAGGGTTGACTAGAATTGGCAAGTCGGGTAAAGGAAAGAGCATGGCACTGAAGGCCAAGAGCAATGAGACATATGAGTCTTCAGATGATGAAGATTCCAAGTTGAAGTCCTACATCACCAGGCAATTCAAGAAATTTATGAAGAATGCCAATGGAAAGGGCTTTGACAAGGATCGCAGGCAATCCAGTTCTTCTCAGTTTAAAAGCCAAGACAAAGGGAAGAAGGATGCAAAGAAAGGTGGTCAGTACACTGTTCTCGCAGGATCTAAGTGTTTTGGGTGTCATGGTTTCGGTCATATGAAATAGGAGTGCCCCACATATCTCAAGAGCATTGGGAAGAGCAAGGCACTTGCTGCTACTTTAAGTGACACTGAGCCTGAAGATGATTCCGATAGTGAGGATGACAGAATCTTAAATGCCTTCACTGCCACAGTCAATCCTACTGAAGGGATTGTTGATAAAGTGGAAGAAGAAGAAGACTTGGTGGATTCTAAGTGTGAGAAGATGGATGATCAAGATGATATCCATTCAGCTTATGAGGAACTATACAAGCTGTCTGAGAAACACGAGAAACTCTATAGGCTGACCACCAAGAAACTCAGTGATGTGGAACTTGATCGTGAAGAGTTGTCCACAAAGTTTGATGAAGCAAATCAGATTATTGGAGCGCTGAGATTTGAGAACAATTTCTTGGTTGAGAAGACCAAGAAGCTTGAAGCTGAGTTGTTTCAAATCAGCTCAATTGGAGAGGATTTCAAGTGCTAAATTGATGAGATGCTGAACGTTCAAAAATCTGCTTCAGATCGAACAGGTTTGGGGTATGGTATTTCTTCCTCTAATATTGCTTCTACTAGTGCTACTGTTTTTGTTCCTCTGCTAATATTGTTAAAATTGAGAATAATGATGTTAAAACTGAATTAGCTAGTGAGAACTTAGACAAGGGTAAATCTATCCTAGGAGCACCCCCTAAGCTAGATAAGAAAGATGCTAAAAACCCTAGGGATAAGAAGGTTAACTCTCAAAAGCCTAAACAAAAGAAGCAGCATCTCTGTCATCATTGTGGTGTTGCCGGTCATACTCGACCAAATTGCTATAAGTGGTTGGCCACTTAACAGAGCAACGACATGATAGCATCTGGAAGCCAAAATCAGCTTTAATCCTCTCTTACTCCTCTTGGAGATCTTCTGAAAGCCTTCATGTTCCTTTCGAACTTGAACGGGTTCAATTCGAGAACTTAGACAAGGGTAAATCTATCCTAGGAGCACACCCCAAGCTAGATAAGAAAGATGCTAAAAACCCTAGGGATAAGAAGGTTAACTCTCAAAAGCCTAAACAGAAGAAGCAGTATCTCTGTCATCATTGTGGTGTTGCCGGTCATACTCGACCAAATTGCTATAAGTGGTTAGCCACTTAACAGAGCAACGACATGATAGCATCTGGAAGCCAAAATCAGCTTTAATCCTCTCTTACTCCTCTTGGAGACCTTCTGAAAGCCTTCATGTTCCTTTCGAACTTGAACGGGTTCAATTCTTCCCCTTTGTTGCCGGTTCAAGGATTCAATCAAAGGAAATGTTTTGCCAAGGTGTGGAAGAAAAAGGACTCTAAGTGATTAAATCACTTTCTTCTATCTTCTTGTTTTTTTGTTTGTTGCATTACTTTTGTGTTTTGCTTTTATTTTGAGTCAGTCTAGTTTTATGCTTTGCTTTGATAACATGTTTTTGTTTGTTTATTTTCAGTTTTTATTTATTTTATTTTTGATATAAAATTAAAAAAATTGAAAAATCAGAAAAATACAAAAACAGTGTGTGTTATGTGTACATTGGTACTTGTGTACCTTGGATGACCATTGAAACAAAGTTTTCTAAACTTTGTATCATTTGTAGCTTAGATGAGCATCTCTATGCACAACTAAGCAAGTGAGCTTTGTGGCTCTTGTTTGTTATAAGTAAGATTAAGTTATCTCTTAGACTTAACACTCATATCACTCCTTTTGATGGGTAAGACTAAAAAATCCTAAGAGAAAGGCATAAATAACCATCTCACCACTATTGCCCGCCAATCATGAATGACACTCGTATGCTTCGGCATAGCAAAAGTGCAGTGTCTATGACATTTGTGTGCTTCGGCATAGCAAAATTGGAACGTCAAATATCAATGGGTATTTCTTTTCTCTTTCATATATGCCCATGCATGATATGCTTAAAAAGAAAATATGCAAAGAAAATAAAAATCAAAAAGATTAAAAATGCTTTAAATATGATTGCAAGCGCGTATTCTAGGAGATGTGGGAGTTATAGGATGTACCTCGAAGGTGACAGTCCCTATCAAATAGTTATGATTGTGTGTGAGTTAAAGTGATTTTCTCATATCTCAAATCGTCATAACATGTGTACACTTATGCAATCTTGCAACGTTTTTCACACACGACACGCAATATTCTTTGCTACTCTTGATACATGTGCAGGTACAATGTGATTTGGCCATCACAAGGTTTTACATGTGTTAATGTATGCTCACTAAATTGTCTTGACTTGTTTTTGAAATATAAAATTGGTTAGACTTGTTTAGTATGTGTGTGTGTATTTGGAGATCCATGTGTTTAAAATTTTCATTGAGAAATGATTTTGAGAGCCTATTTTGTTGATTGGATCATTGTTGAGTTGCATGATTGATTGCATTCATGTCTATGTTTTTCACTTCTCGAAAAACTGTTTTTAAAAGCTGGCTCGACACCTCCTCGACACCTCCTCGATACCTGGCTATCTGTCGAGCTTCTCAACCTTTTTCTTATCGCAATCTCGACACATCCTCGACACCTGGTGGATCGATCGAGAAATCTCATGTCTCCTCGATAGCTTCTTGATACCTGGTCGATCGATCGAGCTTCTGTTCTTGGTTCTAGTGTTCCTTCCTCGACACCTGTATTTGTCGAAGACCATTTCCTCGACACCTACCTCGACGGATGTCTCGATACCTCTCGATACCTGTATTTGTCGAGATTTACTGAAGAGTTATTTAAGCCCCTCGTGCGATCCGGTTCTCATTTTCTCGATCTGTTTGCACCTGTTCACCTCCCAAACTCACTTTCTCACTCCAAACCTTCAACCCACATGATTTTCGACCTTTCTTTGCTTCAAATCACTTGGTATGATCTCTTTTCTTTTCATATTTCATGCATTTCATGATTTTTGAAACTTAGGTTTTGGGGTTTTTGAAAAATTTTGGGATTTTTCAAAATTGATGAGTTTTTGTTAAAATTTTTTGATGGGTTTTCATTTAAATTTGTTCAAAATCTCATGCATTGCATCACATTTGCATTATAATGATATTTTCATGCATTTAGATATGTGTAATCTATTTGTGTGCTGGTAGGATTGGATTGGGTTGAGCCTATGATGAAATTTCTTTTGCATGTCACATATTCATGCATTCCCCATGCATACGTGCTCTCTTTTCAATATATATGGACATATTTGAAATGCTTTGGGACTTTTCTGATTGTCTCTTTCTCCCTCTCTCTCATTCTATTTACGTTAGTAGTGTCTATGGCATCTAAACGTAAGTCTGCTTCGTCTCGGAACCCTCTTCGTTCCGGGGCATCATCTTCTTCTGATCCTACTCTATCACAGAGCCTCGTGCTCGATTTTTGCTTTCTTTATTGGAGCACCTCACTATAGATTTTCCTTCATATTTCATTCTTTCCATTATAGATGTGTTTAGGGATATGGCTACCTGTGATAAACTTATCTTTCCTTCTGCTATCACGAGGATCCTATGTCATTTTTTTGTTCCTTTTCCCTCCTCTGATCACTTCTATGTCCTGTGTGCCATAGATGCCGCTACCGTAAAATGTAGTGAGGCTCAATTTAGGTCACAACAAGAGTCAGCAGCTCCTCCCTCTGGTTCGACTCCATCTCGTTCGGCACCCTCTCGATCTGCTCCATCTACATCTGCTCCCTCCTCTTCTTTAGGCGATGTATCTCTTAGAGACATCATGGCGCAGCTGCAGCGCATGGATGCTCGCCTTGATACGCTCTCTACTGAGTTGTATCAGGTGAACATTCGTGTTGGTCATATTGCACGATGTCAGGCGACCATGGGTGGTTTTGCTCTTGAGGCTACTCCTTCACCACCTCCTCTAGTGGCTTCTAATTCTGATGCTGAGGATGATGGTGATGATGGTGATGATGATGATGATGGAGATGCTAGCTCTACTGATGAGATGTCTACTTGACATTCTACCCCTTGTCACTTGTGACAAAAAGGGGGAGTAATTTTGGGATATAAGAGTAGTCATCTTAGGGGGAGAGTTAGTATAGGACATTTTTTATAGGGGGAGTGTTGATACTTGAGGGATGTAGTGAGGATATGATGTATTTTTTATATGATGTATCTTTTCTTTTCCTTCTTATATAGATACATTGTTCTTGTATATTTGGTCTTGTGATTATTTTGACATACATTGTACTTCTCTTCTTTATATTTGGATGTATGTTTTTCTTTCACTTACCTCTTACATGTGTTGTTTCTTTTCTCCTCTTTATACACGTGTTTCTTTACTTGTATGCAATCTATTATTTTTGTTTTACACAAAGATGCCTTGATGAGTTTTGTTTAAAGTGTTTCAGAAATACAAGTTGACGAAGTCTACTTGCCATAAGCTCTCTTCTTGCAAAGTTTTTCAAGAGTTTGTGTTAGGATAGATTTTATTGTATTAAACAAGTGAATATGAGTTGAGTGATTTATGACTTCTCTCATATGATCATTTGTTAGTTGTAGTTTTGTCACGGATTGCCAAAGGGGGAGATTGTTAGGACATATGTGGTTCACATGTTAAGAACATATGTCATACTTTTATGTAATTGGCTAATCCTTTGACAAAACGCACTTTATTTGTATTTTGGTAGATTTAGGATGTGTTGAAATACTTCAAGAAACCATGTTTCAAGATCAAGTATTGAAGCCTTCAAGTCTGTTTAAGAAAACAAGCTGAAAGTGCAAATTCATTAAAGCTCGACAGCTGCATCTATCGAGCTTCAGTAAAGCTGTTAAAGCCCGTAAGCTCGACACCTGCTCGACAACTTCTCGATAGCTTCTATCTGTCGAGGTTTATAAAATCAAAATTTTTGATCTAATTTCTTGGGATCCATGAATGTGTCTTTGGGCATTCTTTTCTCCTAACCCTAGAAATATAAAAGGATTGTTTTAAGGGCCGTCTAAGGGTTCACAAGTTCCACAAGCATTGAGAAAATCTGTTCAAGCAAATTGTGACCGGAGACGAAGTTCTTAACCTAGTTCATCTCTTCTAAAGAAGTTTCTATGTATGTGCACCAAGGGTTTTGTGACCAAGCATCTTCTTGATCTTAATCATGTGTATGAACTGAAGAACTTTGCAGCCAACCTTTCTTTCTAGTTGGTGCTTGAAGTCGCATACTGGGATCCGCGCAAACTGGTTAGTCACGTACTTGGGAGCCGTGCATCAAAAGGGGAAACTGTCACTACAGAACAAGTCTAATTGGGTATTGGGGTAAGGGTTCAATTGTAGGTTGGTAAGGTACTTGGGATTCCTTTACTTGTAACCGCTTATTGTGATAATAGTGGAGTTTCGGTGGGGTTTTTACCACGAGGTTTTTCCCATTCATAAACAAATCACCGTGTTATTTATTTTCCACTGCATATTTAGTTTATTGGTGATTTGTTTGTGCTACCACGCAATTGCATGTTAATTAACTTAATTAATCAACTTGGTTAATTAATCACAAGGGGTCAATTTGTTTATGGCCTATCAACTACCAACACAAATATACATCAAAATTGGATTTCACATCAAATATTCATTTTTAAATTGCTACACTTTCCATTTACATAGTATTTATTAAAAAATACTTAAACCTGGAATTAATACCTAGTCCGAACCGAATAGAAAATTCCTTTCAGAATAACCTTCGATTGAATCCCTTTTTAATGCCTGCCTCTCATGAATTCCCTCCCAAAGACTGGAGTTGATCAACGAATATTGCTCCACTCGTAGCCACTGGACCTATTCCTATCTATTTTAGCCATTCAAATATTTTAGTTGACTAAAAACAAAGAAATTGTATTTGTAAAGAACCTGAGATTGGCTACGAGTATCTTTGGAGGGAGATTTCTTCATAGTAGAAGAAGAACAGTTTGCTGCAAGGCGATACCGTTTCAATCTCTTCTACCAAAAAACAATAATCCTAAACAAAATAAAATCTAACCCAAATACCAAAAACAAAATCAATTCTAATCCAAAGACCTTAGTTCAAACAAAATCTAACCCATATTTAGTTTTTATTACTGGATTATATATATATATATATATATATATATATATATAATTACCAATAGCGGTTTAGGCAGTCTGATGTTGGTGAGCAACTGGCTTGCCGGTGGATGATGGTCTGACACACCTACAATTCCTCTCTCAATCTCTTTTTGTTTGTCTCTTTATAGTTACCTACACTCATTTGTCTATTTTGTGACTAAATGATTCAGTTTCTTTTTATTTCTATATGATGAAACAATGTCTTTCATTGAGTCATAAAGTTTAGTGTTGGGCAAACAAAACAAAAACAGAAAATCCTTGAGCAAATATTCAAAATCCCATAATGTCACTTCATCTCTACAAAGAAATTGAATAATTTAAATCTATTAACGAAAATATTTAACAAAAATAGATCATAAGTATTTGCATTAAGTGAATAAAAATTATATTATAACACAAAAAATAAAATTTACAAAATGGAAACATAAGAATAGAGTATTTTAGAAGACTACCCTTTTTGATCTACTCTCCACATCTTTGCAAAATTGAACCACCAAGTCAGAGTCCTACAGTGGGACAAAAATAAAATATAAAACCATCCAGATTTGAAAATCTATGAACTGCTTATTCAAATATATGTAAGACATTTGTACTTTATAGATCATTAGCTTTATATAAGGACATTACCTTCCTTTCATATATACAATCAAAATACATGAACACACTAAGCAATAAGTTTTAATAGGTCTAAACTTTAAACAATGAAAAACCATAAACAAACCTTTTTTTTTTTCTCATTCATCTCCCAAAGCGTTGCTGCCAAACAATGCAAACTTCCTCTTTTGTGGTTTGTAAGCCACTAAGAGCTTATCTATTGATTTAAATCCTGCTTTGCCAATTGGATTTAAGAATGCTGACTGTGTCATCTAAGAGTGTAGGAAATGGAATCTCTAGAGCCGAAGGATGAATTCTGTTGCCTTGTGAGTGATTTCTAAGAAACCTGAAAGCACAATAACTCATCAGAACAAAATAAATAAATAAATGTCATAGATAAAAAAGAAATAAAAGGTTGAAGTCATATGGACTTACCCCTCCATGTGCAAGAGCAATGGCCGTGGAGACATATATGAGACACATAACTTTTCATTAAGCAATACCTATCAAGGTTTGCAGCAAATTCAAGAAATTTCATTCAAAATGAAGTAAGAACTATCCAAAATTACAATGAAAGAAGTCCATAACTTAGAGATAAACAGCAATACAAAAATGAGAAACCCTAGTGAATGGACAGAGATGACCAAAATAAAAATAAAAAGGTAGAGTAAAGTATCAAACCTTGGTGGTGGCGTTGATAAACATCAAAGATTGAGGGAGCAGATGACGGCACACAATAGAGAAAAATGAGCAGCGAGCAATTTGACAATTTGTATGAATTTCAAGTAATATAATTTATTTAGCAATCTAACAACTCTGATTAGCTAAGTTTGATTATACTTTTAGCAATATATAAAAGTATATCTTATCATTTAGCAATTTTGTAAATTATCAAATAAATTTAAATTGATTGAGAATGGTTTAGAATAATATTATACTGTGATGTTATAGTTCATAATATAATATATTAAAATTGATAAGATGTTTATGGTTATTGTAAATTTAATAATATTATAAGCAACAAATTCATAAAATTATGAACTATCAAATTTTTCATAATTTATTCACCAATGAAGAATAATTACCAATCAAAGTGAGATGCTTATCCACAAATTAGCTTTGCAATGCCTCAACTCTCCTTTGCACTATTCTCCCTCATTCATTGGGCCAATAATCTCTTCTTTTATTTATTTTCCCTATATCAATATTCATGTGTCAAAAGAAAAATCAAAGTTCATATAATATCCGAAAACAATAATAGTGGAACTAAAAAAATTCCAAACATTTTATTAGACAGTAAAAAGGGGTTAAACTCAACACTAATCAAGCCAAAGAAAGCATTGCAAGTTCTTGCCTTATTCATAGCAGGTACTTGCAGTAGAAAGAACATAAAGGAAACATTTATTAGAAAAAAATTAACAGCAAAACTCACAATCCACAATTGACAAATTATCTACAAAAACCTATAAAGTAATCCACAATTGAGAAATTAATTAACAAAGCAAAAATCACAATTCACCAATGTATCTAAAAAGACCCTTCCCAACTAATTGAGCTTCCATTTACTTGTGCTTCACTTTTTTTTTTTTTTTTTCTCCTCAACGCCCAAATAGATGCTTAATTTAAATTTTGAGAATATAATCCAACATGCAAAACCCAGAAATGTCCCTAAAAAATCACAAACTTGGTTATCCATATAAAATATAAATAAATCTGGGTATCCATAAACTTGGCCATCAAAAACACAAAATTTAAACTCTAATCAACCACTAATCTATCCAAACCTACTGTATCTGAAATTTCAACTAAAAATTTTCTCAAATTTGAATCACATACACAAATCAAAATTCAATAATATCAATCAAAAACAATCAACAGGTACATACAATTCAAAAAACTATGGTTAAAAGATCAAACATGCATGAATTTTGTGCTCTATTAGGATTTGAGCACGAGATGGTCATATAGTAGAACCATTAATTACATATTTATGATATCTAAACAAAGTCAACCCAAACCAAGTATCTTACACAATAGAAATGAGTTTTGCTAGGGACTAAGACTGACCTGTGTTTTACAACTTGCCCCTGCCATACACAAGTGCACGCACATGCAAACACTCACATGCATCTAATTATACTCTCGTGGCAAAAGGGGTGATGCTCACCATAACGAATTAGTTCTCTGATAACCACACCAGTAGTTAAATTCTGGTCAGTCCAGTATATCACATAGCATTCCTAACTTGCAGCCAATGCAGCACTACTCTCATGATTGGTTCTCTATATTTTGAACTCCCTCTAAACAACAGTTTTCCATTTGGAGAACTTTGGGACTCTTTAAGTTATGGACTAAACAAATTGATGTATAAAAGGGACAACAAATCACCCATTCACTCTTGCTCAAGTGGTAAATTGAATGATATCATTAGAAAGTCAGAATTGGTAGAGATTTATTGGAAATTTAGAATTTAATTTAGAAAAATCACCTGAGAAGGAACTTGAAAAAAAAAATCAAAAATTCAGAAAATAAAAAACATCATAAAGAAGTAAACATTGACAATCTTAGCTTTAAAATTTCCAAACTGAATCCATGCAAATTTGTACTAGCCAAAATTCAATTAACAACTTCAATTGAGTAATCAAAATTCTATGATGGAGTGAAGCAGAAGAATCAAAGTCAATGAAAAACTTCAATTGGTAAGTCAAAATTCTAAGGGGAGTAAAGCAGAAAATCTCAACCACAAATGAAAAGAAAAATAGCCTCAACTTAAAAATCAAAATTCCTATATCAAAACCAATAAATATGCAATCAGATTCCATTTTTAGATTCTTTCTAGAAACATTTTAACAATAAATGTGCAAGAAACAGTACAGAATAAAGGAGAAGACTGGTAAATACCTAGCTATTCTAGTTTTGCAGTTTCTGAATTGTTCAAGTAGTAGGATTTGTGTAACATATTAAGAGTTTTACACAGATACAGAGAATCCACAGTTTCAAATAACCCAGATAATAAAATGCCAAATCCCTATCGGCAAAACAATAAGAATCCAATTTTCAACCCACATTTAGGAAACATTAATAGAAGAGAACAGATTGAATAAACCTCAATGTAACTGCAACTGGAAAAGAACTACACGTGCAGTCATAAACTTCTTTCTAAAGAACAAAAATGCAAGCCTTATAGGAGCATTAAAATATTTTTGCAACCTCATCAAAGAAAACATTAGAATTATCCTTTCAAAACTAACAAATCCCAGGAAGAAAAAAAAAAAAAAAAACCAAGAAAAACACAAAGACTTAAAAGAAAAAAACTGGCTTCTTTACATAGAAATGGAGAGTGCCACCTAATTGAAAAATAAAAAAGTAACAAAACCCAGAAACTGAAAATTCCTAATAACAATTCGGGTAGAATGTGATCTTCTAGGTGTATACTTCTTTGACCCACATGAACCGTACTTGCACATAACTCTAAGATGGTGGAAAAATAAAATAATAAATAAGCATCTTAATGAATCCTTCAACAAAACAAACAAAAAGTGAATGTAAGGAGTGCATAAGAAGGAAATGAATGTGGTGGTGAGAAAGGAGTGCATAAAGGTCCTACAAGAATATTAAAGAAAAATATGTCAACATACATGTAATATTTAGAAATGAGTTCAAGGCTTACATATGAAGGTTTGGAATATATGTTCCTTCCATGCCATTGCACACCACAGCTACCTTCTCTGGTAGAACATTTTGTCCACTATTTTCTAAAGACCTGCTTCAAAAATTGTCACAAAATTAGGCTTAAAACTTGATGATAAACTCCTTAGTCTATAAAGTCAAATATACAATTGCCCTAAAAATCAACTAGAGGGAAAAGACTTGCACACACACACAAAAATAAGGCAGACATACTTCACGTTTGGCTAGCATTTTTTGAAGCTGATAACTCATAATTAGACTTTGCTTTACAATTTAGGCAATAGTAATCTACATTCTCCAGGTCCTTTAAACCATACACAAGTCAGTGAGTAAACACATATATGAAAGGAACAAAAATTAACATCATAATTCATGAATCAGGTATATTAAGGACACCTTGAAAAGCCTGCTAGAAATATTTTCACACTCGGCATGAACCCAAACATTACAACCATCACAACACACCTGATCAACGTCTCTAAATTCATTGAATTGTTTTTTTAAAGGAAAAAGAATAGGAAAAATGATAAACCTAATTCAGATTTGCAGGTAATCTTAACCAATTACCGAAAAAGAACGGTCTGATATTGAGGTCGGGAAGGAGAATCTAAAAATTAGAAGAAGAGAGACAGAGACTGAAATTCCAGTGTGTTCCATAAATTTTCAATCAATGCAAACAAATAAAGAGAGGAATAAACTACAAATTTTTTACTAATATATTGTTGTGGCAAAGTTTCTAAGAAATAATTTGGTACTAATTAGTTGATGAACAAAACGAAATCACTCACTATCTCTAAAAAATCAGAATTTTTGAACCAACACAAACAAACCCACATTGCTCCTTTTATAGAACTTGACATACAAAATAGAAAATTGGTTTACAGAAAGTTATTTAAAAACAATGCAGAAAGGTATTCAAAACAGTGTGCAGTGCAGAATTTTTGAGACATTTTATCAAACACACATCATGCATTATTGTTGCAACCATTCCCTGCATATAATGTGATCAAAGAACTACATTGCTGTCAAAAGAACTACCAAGAATTTAAACAATAATAGAATACCATAATACCTCCAAAACATAGTCAAATAACAATTTCAACAATAACCGACTCTAATCAAGAGTATAGTCGAAACGGACAACACAAAAGTTACAGTTCCAAAGCCACGAAAAAAAAAAAGAAAAAAAAAAGTCGTTTCCAATTCTTTCAAAATCATCTATGTTTGTATATGCAATCATAAGGATAAGTTTTGAAAATTACATTACTTACAAATACCAAAACAATAAACTGATCAAAAATTCAAATCCATCTGTGGGTTAGGTTGGACGTGCCTATCCACCCATTTGATCATGATTCTCGAATCTGTTTAGCCTTGCTATCATCTGCTGGTCATCCCTTTCACTCAATCTAATGGTAACTAGAATCATAAATATGATGGGGCAATGAGGAAAGATTTTGAAGGAGATGGTCAAATTTGGGGAGGCATCAATGAAGGAGATGGTCAGATTTTATGTTTTTTTTTTTTTTTTTTTTTTTTTTTTTCTTTTTGGGTTTTAGAAATTGAAAATCAAAATTTTTGTATATAAAATCGGAATTTTTTATTTATTTATTTTTGTTTTCTTGAGTTTTTCAACCAAATAGAGAGAAATTGTTTCAAATTGTGCTTGGGAAATACATTTTAGAAGAGAGTGAGAGGGAGAAGGAGAGAGAGGAGCGTATAGGGAGAGAGATCTTTTTTTTTTTTTTTTCTTTTTTTGAGAAAGCACAGTGTTTTATTATCATTTTTTTATAATTTTTTTATATCGTTCGTGTTGTTGGAGAGAGATGTACAACCAATTAGCAGGTCAACAAGAGAATTAAGGGAAATATTAACACAAGTTTTAATCTATGGTGTCTATTCCTAATGATAGTTCTTTATCATCAAACTAAGACACCAATCAATCTTAATTAGGCAACTCAGTAGCCTAATGTCGACATTCTTTCAACACTTTTTGACCTTTAATCTTAAGAATTCCAATTTCATTTTACCGATGAGATCATTAAATCTTATTTCTATAATTATATTTTGTTACTTCAAATATGGATTCTTTGAAAATTACAAATCAGCTTCCTAATTCCCACATTGAATTGGATGACCTCATTATTTCTTCATCACTAGTCGCTAACCTATGCGATGCACGGGAAAGCTACTATGTATAAAGATATAAACTATTCTTTTTCTCTTCCTCTTTGATTGTAGATTAGAATTCCAGTCTTATAGTTTCCTATCTTTGATATGAAACATTAAATTATGTAATGAAAAATAGAAATCAAACTTAAGTTTAAAATAAAATGAAGAATTAAATCTTTAACATCCTCAATTATCCATAAAATGTATGAAACACAATTTTAAAGAACTACTTAATCAATATTCAAATAAATTGGAAAAAAAAAACTTTAAAAGGTGGTTTTTGTATCTTCTTCCTTTGTTGCTTTGTAATAGTCACTGAATATGTCCTTTTGTTTTCCTTGAGTACAAATGTTGGTGTGAGTTGCAAATTGCTTTGAACATCAACTTTTTGAAACTTTGTAGAATCACCACCTTGTTCACTTGATAAGTTGCTACTACATTCATTTGAAGTATCACTGATGTAAGCTTGACAATAAAACAGGTTGATAAATGTATTACAACATAAACAAATTAAAAATCTAATTTGTAATTTTTCTATATTAAAAAATACGTACTTCTTACATTTTACCAAGCTGAATTACTTTGTCAGTATTTTCAAAAGATTCAAAAACTTTCTTGACAGTGTAGAATTCCCATCCATACTTAAGATTATAGTCATTTAGTTGTATTTGGAAAACAAATTCTATTCCATTCAAATTTTCTATTTGCACAGGAAGGACGACTTCTTCGGGCACCTAACAAAAGTAATATTTTTCAAATTGTACACTCAAGTAAAACTTAGACAAAGATGTTCTACTAAAACAAATTTTGTTCATAGCAATAAACAGGAGTTCTACTAATCCATGTTTCCTCTGAATGTCTTATAATGATGTATGTACGAACTTTTTTTGTTGATTGGAAGTAAACTTAATGATGAATGCTAACTATTTTGAAGGATAAACTGTTATACATAATGGTTAGAAGCAAAACTGATTTAGTGATTGTGAAAATTTTGCAGATATTTGATAGATTCACCAATAAATTATAAATCATTCCTTGGAAGTTGACTGTATCAGCAACATGTGTGCTCAGTCCTTTGCTGTAACAATATTTAAAGAGAACGCCAATAATATTTGATTGAAAAGTTCCATCTTTTTTTCAGTATAGAGTTTCATGTACATATACACTTACCTTAACTTAGAGTAAAATTTCTATTATGTATAAAACAAAAAACAAAATAAACAAAAAAATATTTTCAACCGACTCTGGTACTTGTCTAATTCTTTTTTTTTAGTATTGAATTAAAAAATAATGATAGGAATATTTTTTACTAATATTAGGATTGCATATATTAATTTGGATTATGATGAATTATAATTAGTTTGGATTGATAAATTATAGGAAGTTAATATTTAACTTTAATCAAATTAGAAGTCTATCTTTTATACGTTCAATTTCTTTTTTTTTTTTTAATTGAGAAATATTTAAATTCAAATGTTGATAATGAATAATAAAGACCAATCATGATTTACTAACTTGCAAAATATTAGTATCTACTTAACCTACAATGAAAAATCTTTATCCATAATAAATTTTGCATGTGTCCAGCGAATATGTTCGAAGAATAGTATGTGACTACTAGAATATGCTCCAAGAATTGTATGTATACTAGAGTAGCTTCCTGCCGCAAATATATTAGTTTGATTGTTAATTTGTTTATCACACTGTTTATGACTGCAGTAGTGGAATCCTTAGGGGCAAAAAGTAGAAACACTATAGGAAAAATTAATCCGTATATATAACATGTTCTTGTACTTGTGTGCATTTTATAGGCAAAATTCAAGAATAGAGCTGTTGCAATTATGGCGACATTCTTCTCTCTTACAACCCCAGTTGGAATTGCAATTGGAATAGGAATATCTAGTGTTTACAATGAGAACAGCCCCAAAGCTCTAATTTTTGAAGGGATTTTTAATGCGGCATCAGCTGGGATCTTAATCTATATGGCGCTTGTGGATCTTCTTGCAGTTGATTTTATGAACCCAAGAGTGCAAAGCAATGGAAGGCTGCAAATAGGAGCAAACATTTCACTTCTTCTTGGGGCTGGTCTTATGTCTCTCTTAGCAAAATGGGCTTGACCTTGTCGTAATGTTTTCTGGAATATTTCTCTTTCTTTTCAAGGTACTAAAATTAAACTTATACCAAGTTTCAGGGACAAAAATGCGCAGTTTACCCGAAATAAAAAGATCAAGAACTCCAAAGATTAAAATTAGTTGCAATATGACCCGATGTAGATGAATTGTTAACCAAAGAAGTAGAACCATGAGCATGACGATGAGTTGCCTGTGTATGAATGCGTAAATGACTTTCTATCCTTCTCCATATCTCCAATCCCATGTTGAGCCTTGTCAAGGTGAGATTTTTGCAATACGAAGTAGCAAAGGCATCAATCAACAAGTTCTAATCATGGACACCATCGACAAAAAACTCAGAAATAGTTCCCCATGGGGTCTCACTAAGACACAGTAATGTCAAACTCTTGAAAGCGTGTGAAAGTACATGGATGAATGAACGTGGTCGTTAAAATCACACCAACAACAAAGGCCTTGATTGTAATGAAGATGTGTTGGGTTACACGTGTGAGTGAAGTCCCACATTGAATAAAGATGAAAAGAATGAGTGGTTAATATAACATAATTGAGCACATACCCATTGGGGCTTAGGCCTTTTAGGTTAAAGTGTATCTCTATATGTTATATTAATTACTCAAGGAAGCTCCCCAAGGTGTTTATCTCCCCAATAAGTGGTATCAGAGCTCATGGTGGTATGCGGCGAAGGTGGTGAGGTGTTCATGGTCCCTATCCAGCGGGGACAGAGAAAGCCTAAACGGCCCACACACAAAAGATCCTAGAATATTGCTAATGGTGTTAAATAATGGTGTAATGCGAGGTTCCCATGGACATGGACGTGCGGAGTTCCCATGGATGGCGTATGAGAGACTCATGGATGACGCATTGATGAAGTGAAAAGCTCATTAGTCAAGGGGGAGTGAGTAGGACTTGTTCAAAAACTCACAGAGAGGCAGAGACTCATGTGGTGCTAAATAATGGTATGGTGCGAGGTTCCCATGGACATGAACGTGCGGGGTTTCCATGGATGTGCGTGCGGGCGTGGTTCCCATGGATGACGTACGAGAGACCCATGGATGACGCGCTGATGAAGAGAAAAAGTCCATTAGGCAAGGGGGAGCGAGTAGGACTTATTCATGGCCCACAGAAAAGTCTTGAAGCCCATAGAGTGGTAGAGACTCACACGTGAGGGGGAGGAGGAGATTGTTGGGTTACACGTGTAAGTAATGTCCCACATTGAATAAAGATGAAAAAAATGAGTGGTTAATATAACATAATTGAGCACATACCCATTGGGGCTTAGGCCTTTTGGGTTAAAGTGTGTCTCTATATGTTATATTAATTACTCAAAGAAGCTCCCCAAGGTGTTTATCTCCCCAATAAGATGTCCTTCACGGTATGGGGTCTTTCCAAGTATTGGAATACAAACATCAATTGCACCCGGTACGCATAATAGAAGCAATAGCAAGCAGTTTTTGAGAGCTTGGTTTTTTTAAGTGCAGAGCCAAATGAAGATAATAGAAACAAAAAAGAATAAATGGAACACTAAAAAAATCTCCAAGATAATTAAAATGAAAATGAATTAAAAAAATAAACCCATTAATCAATTAAATGAAACCGCCTGTAACAATGGAGAATAGCTTACTTTCTAAACCTTCATCTCCATACCATATTTCATTTCTTTCTTTTTTTATAAAGGAAGAATTGATTTGCAAATCGAGTTGATGCAGAAAAATGTTTATTAGCACGGGTAGCGGGGGTTGCCTTGTGTGATGCCTTTTGTGCGATTTGAATAAAGATGCCCCTTTTTGTCTAAGATTGGAGTTTGGAGGAAAGTGGAAATGAGATCACAGAAGGATGCGTTTTCCTCACCTAAATAGGCTTGAAGAACTGAGATTATGAGTCCATGATCTATGTTGTCGAAGCAATTTACTACGTCTGATTTTATTAGTCTATCATCCGAACCCCAGCTCTAGACTTCAAGAAAGAAAGTAATTGGGCCCCTGCCTAAACACGTGAGAGTTCGTTAGAAATATGTCTTCAAATACTATATTCAATAAATGAGAGAGCGCATCCATTACTAGAATATCTGCCTTGTCAAGCTTCGTAATACCTCATAGTTCCCCAAGTTTATTTGGTTTGGGAATTCATGAGCAATACATTGAGGAAAACTTAAAAGCAGAGTGCAACAGTGCCTTTTTCACTTCTTGCAATTCCTTTTCGGGCCTTTGTTCCCCATAAACGGACTTTGTTTCATAAAGCAAATCTACTTTTTTTTTACTAATTTATCCATCCAATTTTGTCTCTTAAGAGTACCACTTTTTTTCTTAGAGCATCTACATTGGTGGAGTTATTTTCTTAGCTATTTGGCACCACAAAAAATTACTTTATCTATTTTACTTACTCACTTTACAAAACATCCAACATCAGTGGATCTATTTTAGCTTTCAATATAATAAAATAATATAAATATCACAATAAAATAATATATCTACTATAATAGCAGTGTGAACACACAAATAAAAAATAATATATAAGAAAAGAAAAAAATATAAAAATAAAAGAACAATAGCAATGTGAACGCACCAACAATATATAGCAGTATGAACGCTATATAAAAAAAAAAGAAAAAATGAGTAAAAGAAGTGTGAATGCACAAACAATAGCAATGTGGACACAGAAGAAGAGAAATAAGAATAAAAGAAAGAATAAAAATGAGTAAAATAATAAAAAAGAACACACAAATAAAAATTAAAAATTAAAAAATTTATCTTTTGGCCATAGTGCACAGCCAAAAGTAGCTGTGGAGTCAAAAAAATACAGCCTTGGCTCCACCATTGTAGAGCACATTTTGGTATTTGGCTATTTAGCACCAACAATGTGGATGCTCCTCCTCTCCTCCTTCATCGTCATTGATCCTTCATTCGTAGTGGTCATTGTATAGTGAGAAAGCTCACCTATCTTTAGCTAGAAAGCCCTCTTTTACATTTCCTATAAATTTAGAGTATATCCAAACTTCAAGAGTGTACTTTGTAACCACCAAAAAAAAAAAAAAAAGTAAACGAGAAGTGTTATTATATTCACATTTTCATAACACTTTTACAACAAATCTTAGATTAAAAGTTGTTACTGACTTTAATCTGAACTCACCACAAAAATTACTTTCTTACTTACTAATAATAACAAGTAACAACTTTCTACCTAAAATTGTTGTAAAACTATTGTACAAATGTTGTGGATATAATTTCTCTAAGCTCTCATTGGGGAAGAAGGAAATGAATAGAATAGAAATTAATGAAAAAAAAAATATTTCTAGAATATTTTTTTTATTTCCTTATTTGAGAGTTTAAATGAAAAAGAATGAAATGGGTAGGAAAAAAAACTTATCCCTCTTTATTCTCTCAAAATCTCAATTTTTCATTCTCCTCAAAATTAGAAGAAATTAGAATGAATAAAATTAGATTTAATGAAGTTGTTACTAAAACTTTCAAAATACTACTATATATTTATCAATTTATTTTATTACATGCTCTCAAATGAAGCCTTAAAAAAAAAAAAACTCGTCCTGTGTGAGAAGTATAATTTCACGTCGGTGGACAAAAATGTACAAACCGTTTAGCAGGTTGGCAAGAGTATTTAAGGAAACATTAACACATAATGGAGTTACTTTTGGGTGAACGTAGCCAACTTAATTTTTTATTTAATTTTTTTTTTTTATGAACATTTATTCGACAACAATAAATGTGAATGGAAACATTAACACATAATGGAGTTACTTTTGGGTGAACGTAGCCAACTTAATTTTTTATTTTTTTTTATTTTTTTTATGAACATTTATTCGACAACAATAAATGTGAATGGACATTTATTTCCTATCTCAGTCATTTTAATGCCGACATGCTTTCAACACTTCTTTGACCTTTTGAAAAAATCTAGATTAATTTTTCCGACAAGATCAGTCATTAATAATATTTCCATAATTTTAGTACTTGTCAGTACATCAAAATTCAGATTCAATTTTATCTTCTCCTCTTTCCATCTTTTCTTTTCTTTTGTGTATGTATTAAAATAATTAGTATTCTAAAAATAAAAAAATAAAAAAATAAAAAAATAATTCAGATTCAATTTCTCTGTTACCTTCATTATCAAAAAAAGACATATTTGAAAATTACAAACCTACCTTCTTAATTCCATAAAAAATGCTATATTTATAAAAAAAATTTCAATGTAACAGGTTATTAGTATTACAAGTTGTTATTGATGAAGTAAAAAAATAATTTTAATAGTAGATCTAAATTAGAATAAATAACAACTAATCACTTATTATTTATTATGAAAATATTATAAAAATGTTATGAACTCATTACCTATCAACTTTGAGAGAGATGAGCTCATTATTTCTTTACCATTATCAATGTTATTAGTAGAAACTAAGAGCATCTCTAGCAGTTTCAGCAAATTTTTGTACTGTTTGGAGAATGAAGAGTGGTATTTAGCTTTTACCTACCAACTTTTTCAAATATACTTCCAACAGATTCTCTATCCCATTCTCTATCTCATTTAAATATTATTTCTTCATTCATTATTTATTCTTTTTTTAACAACTATATTTTTTAATGAGAAGTGTTATATTCACAACATTTTACGCAATACTTTCACAACATTTTACGCAATACTTTAACAAAAAAATTTATGTGGAAAGTTATTATTAGTTTTAATTTGAACTCACTACTGAAATTATTTTTTTACTCGCCAATATTAACTAATAACAATCTGTTACATAGAATTTATTGTAAAAATATTGCGGTAGGATTTCCATTCTTTCATTCCTATGTTTCCTTTTTTTTTTTTTTCTTTTTTTTTTCTGCACCACACACGTATACCCATATATCTCATCCTCTTTTTTTTTTTTTTTTTTTTTCCTCTACTTCCCACCACACACGTATACCCATATACTCATCCTCTACTTTTTTTTCCCCCTCTATTTTCCACTTTCAGAACCTCCTTCTCTATTTCTTTCTCCAGCTCTCTCCTTTTGTGCTCTTTTTCTTCTCTTTTTCTTTTCTTTTTCTACCATTATCTTCAAACACACACAGACACGCATGGAGAGAAAGGAGAAATCGTCCTTGCTCCACCACACCGCCGCCTCTGCTCCTCCTCCTCACAGTTGCTGCTGCACCACACCGCCACCGCTGCTCCTCCTCCTCACCGCTGTTGCTCCACCACACACATACATCTCTATCTTTTTTTCTTGATCTTTTATTGTTGTTCTAAAATTTTTTTTTTTTCTGTTCTTGATCTGTTGTTGTTGTTGTTTTGATTTTAGATTTGTTATTTAAATTAAATCAGTTTTTTATGACAGCAAGAATTATTTTGTGAGAGCAAGAATTGTTCTGTGAGAAGAAACAAATCAAAGAAGAAAGAGAAAGAAGTGATAAAATATTAAGTGGTGGAATTTTTTAATGAAAAAAAAATCAATTGCTAATCTACAGTAGCCCATTAGACTTGATGGGCTACTGTTCATGAGCCAAAAAAAAAAAAAAAAAAACCAAGTTTACCGAATCTGCTGGAGCATTGGAGCATGCTACACAAGTTCTCCAAATTTTGACTGATATATCCGGATACGGATGCTCTTGAAGGTGCTCTAATAACATTACTTTATGAATTTTCTTTTCCCCAATGCCATGAGAAGTCAACAAACTAAACTAGACAAAGACAAAGTAGCCTAGTCAAGGAACTGTTCTTTTGCACTTTCTTTGGCAACAAGCTCTTACACATTCACTGATTCACACTCGCACACAAACCCTCACACCCTTTTCATTTTCTCTCTAATTCCTTCACACAATGGCCAAGCTTCAACTTCTTCTCCTCACACTCTTTTGCGTTTTCCTCCTACGCCCTTGCTCAGCTTTTGGAGATTGCACATGTGACACCGAGGATGAAGGACGTGACAAAACCCAAGCTCTCAAATATAAACTAGCTGCTATTGATTCCATTCTTGTAGCGGGTGCAATTGGGGTTTGTATTCCAATACTTGGAAAGACCATACCAGCTTTGCGTCCCGAGAAGGACATCTTCTTCTTCATCAAGGCCTTTGCTGCTGGTGTGATATTATCGACCGGGTTCATCCATGTTCTCCCGGATGCTTTCGAGAGCTTGACATCGCCGTGTCTGAGTGAGAGCCCGTGGCTGGATTTTCCATTCACGGGGTTTGTGGCGATGGTATCCGCCATTGGGACTTTGATGGTTGATGCCTTTGCCAGTTCGTACTATAGAAAGTCTCACTCCAACCAGGCTGCTCAAAATGGGGCTGGAGATGTGGAGATGGAAGGAGAACATGAGGGCCACTTACACGTTCACACACATGCTACTCATGGTCATGCTCATGGCTCCGCTTCCTTTGTTGATAACTCGGCTTCATCAGACCTTATTCGGCATCGCGTTATATCACAGGTGATTCGATTCTTCCTGTTTTTGGTTGATTTGTTATAATTTTGGTGCTATTTGTTAGAATTACGGTTAAAAGATTATATTCTCTGTAATGAATTAATCATTTAAATATAGTACCAACTACCAACAGTATTTTCAGCCTATGGTGATGTTGGATGGTGCTGAGTTGGTGGTTCAATGTTTGTCATCTTCTTATTCTTTGCTGGGTTGCTTTGGTCGTTGGGAAAGAGAGGGCTGCTGGGTTGCTGTGGCTGTTGGGAAAGAGAGGGAGAACCTGAAAGGTGAGAGAAAAAAAATAATAAATTATTGATATACATAATTATAGTAATTGTATATATGCACAGCTATTATAGCAATTTTAAATATATACAAATTTATGCAAGTATTAATATGGGTGGTTTTATGGTTAAAATATGTAAAACTAATATCTTTTTCTATTTTGCAAATTTATGCATGCACTGATATTGTTGCTCTAACGGTCTAATTTTGTGGTGCTACTGCTTGTTGACATTCTAAACACTGAATTTTGTGAATCCAAAGATGAAAGATGCAAAGTATGTCAATATATTGGACCAGGGTCTCTTTTCATAGGCTAGTTGTTCAATCAAGTTTAATTGCTCCGCTGTCAACGTTGCTTTCCAGGACCGTACCATTCTATGTGTGTATTCTAAAATTACATAATAGATCGAGTTTGTGTGTATCTATTTTACGTACCGTCAAAAAAAATTAATGATATCTTTAAAAACACTTACGTAATATTGAGTATAACTGTAAATTCATACAAAGTATCTTTTTTATCTTTTTATTATTCTTCTCAACCAAACAAAGGTGAGTTGATTTTAGTTTTTTATCCTTCTATTTTTCCATCTCTAACCAAACACATAAGGTGATAATAAAATCTCTTCTATCCTCCCACAATTTTCTATTATCTCACTTTTTCATCGCTCTAACTAAACGAGCCCTAACATAATGATTATATGGTATTAGTCTCTTGTGTACTTAAAATACTTTTAAGATTGGTAATTGCCCTTGGCCTTTGTGAAATTTTGTGTTAACTAGATACTATATACAAACGGACTGAGATCCTGTTGATGCAATATCATTCAAACGGACTGAGATCCTGTTGATGCAATATCATTCAAAAGGATGAGATTAAAAGTCAGCCATTGAGTTAGAAAAGATCCAGGTGAATGGAAAAGTAAACATCTACTTTATGCTGAATTCCAGTGAAAGAAAACTCTAAGAGTACATTAAACTAAGAGGGCACCTAAATGGGTCTATTATAACTAGGCAGGTGCCTCAATGGCATGTTCCCATTTATGGGGTTTTCAAAATAAACTATTGCACAGACCAAGAATAACAAATTGGCCTTGAGTTGTGTCAGGTCTGCCTAGTAGGGCAACCTTGGCCCAATTCAAGCCCATATAGTCGAGCAGTTTGGAGTTAGCCAAGCATATAGGGAATATCCCAAATATATTGAGAACAAGAGAATGCCTTAGGGGAAGTCTCCCACTAAGCAATAAACCCGGTGGCTGGCACAAGTTGCTAAGGGGTCAATTCAATAGCAAGAGGTGGGTCCCTCTTGACAGGTGATACGATATGGGGGACCCACTAACATGCCAAATATTCCCTCATCATGACTACCCCACTCATAGAGGGGTATAAATAAGAAAGGAGGGGTAGGAAGAAGGCATTGAAAATTTTGGGGAGAGAGACATAGGAGAAGTAAGGAAAAACACATTCTGGGGAGAAGGGAATCTTGTTCGAATTTCAGAGAGAGGGCTCGGCTGCTTGGTAGGCTTCACAGCTAAGCTAAAATCAAGGTAGTTTAGTGCTGATGTGGATCCAATACCCCATCAGCGGCATTACTAATCACTTTTTTGGACCTCCCATTTTGAGATAAGCCCAACCTAGAGTACAAGTAAATTGAGGGTCCAGGCTCAACAACCCAAGATTATTGGAAACGAACCACCACAACTATGATGCTGCGGTTTCATATACATTCAAATGTATCGTTGTTTTGGTTAAGGATTGGAAGGGCATGATAGCTACAAACACAACAATGGAAGGTAATACCACTATGATTGCAGTTGAGGCCAAATGACTTTTTGGGTAGTTTTTTTTAGTCAAGTAAATTTGAGGAAAGTAGTAATTGATGGACACTCAAAAATTTATAGCAATGCTATTAACAAAACTTTAAAAGCGGAATGTAGAGATTTTCCATTGTGGAAATTTTGTCAAAATAAATTTGACACTTAAAAGAGAGGTATTTTATCAAATACTTTGTGATAAATCTCACCAAACTCAAATATAATACACAAAAGAGCTATCAATAAAATAGAAACTTTTATTGATACTTAATACATTACACAAACTTTGCTACATAGACGACTCACTATTTCTCGCTTGCTATTTCCCTTACACTAGTTGAATACTACTCTTTGTAGAAACAACACTTATTGGATTATCGCACGCTTCTTGAATAGCTTACATGCATAGCCATAGAAGCTATATATAGCAATGTTATGAACAGTTTCGGTGACCGTTCTAGTGTACCGTTGTGTGGCATTCATATAACTATATATATATATATATATATATATATATGTATGTATTTGTGTGTGTTTTATAGGGTATTTTAACCATTTACCCCTATTTTCTAAAATATTTGGCAATATGCCCTTGTTTCCAAGCTATTTAGGTTCGTACCCCTGTTTTGAAACTCGATTTTCTCAAAATCGAGTTTCAATGTAGAACTCAATTGGTTTAAAATCAAGTTGTGCTTGATCAAACTTAAAACAAAAAACAAAGAACAAAACAAAACATGCATGGAAATCGAGTTCGTGAAGCTTGAGTTCCCTTTAAAACGCCACTATAGCACGATCTGAACGCAGCTATAGGTTTGGGCTAATCAAACTTAAAAAAAAAAAAAAAAAAAAAAAAAAAAAAAAAAAAAAAAAAAAAATTGCATGGAACTCGAGTTCATGGAGCTCGAGTTCTGTTTAAAATGCCATTATAGGTCTTCCCAAACGCAGCTATAGGTATGAAACTTGAGCTCCATGAACTCGAGTTCCATGCAATTTTTTTTTTTTTCTTTAAAGTTTGATTGCCCCATACTCGATTTTCTATCAATTGAGTTTTTTTACTGAAACTTGATTTTAATAAAATCAAGTTTCGAAACAGGGGCACGGACCTAAATAGTTTGAAAACAAGGGCATATTGCCAAATATTTTAGAAAATAGGGGTAAAAGGCTAGAATCCTCGTGTTTTATATGTTATATCTCTAAAAGAGCCCATATATACTCACATAACCCAAACTCACAAGATCCAACATCATACAATAAAAACCCACAAGAAGAGCCCTAGGAGATATTTTATTCTTCATTTGTTTTTTAATTTCTTTATACTTGTCTTTGTCTTCATTCTTTTTCTCTCTATTTGGCCCCACTTCCCACATTCCAATGTTTTTTCTTTTTTCTTTTTTCTTTTTTTCACTTTTAGAGCATTAGCATCTGTATGTGTAAAATTTTCTGTCTATTTTAGGGTCTGTTTGGGATCTGTTTATTTTACTGAAACTGAAAACTTTTTGATGAAAGTATTGTAGATAAAGGTAAAAGTTAGCTGAAATAGTATAGTGGGACCAACAGTGGGACACATGAATAGTACTAAAAAGTGCAGTAGGGCACATGAGTAGTAACAAAAATAAGCTGAATAGTAAAATAAGCTGGGTTTTTAATTTTTGCCAAACACAAACTGAGTATAAAAACCTACTTTATTTATTTATTTTTTTATACGATTACTTTTACAAAACATCCACATCAGACTATCTATTATACACCTCTTTTTTATTTAAACAATATTTTTATTCTTTTTTTTATTATTTTATCTTTTTATTTTTTTTCCTTATCTCTCTATCTTTTTTATTTTCTCTCTATCTCTTTAATCACTCAACCTCAAATTTTCTCACGCTTTCTTTGTCCTTATCTATTTGTCTCTGATGCTTCCTCTATCTCTCACACCCTTTATCTCTCTCTCTCTCACGGATAGATCTCTTCCACAAGCACTGATCTCCTCCACATGCACTGATCCACCGAACCAATCGACCCAGAAACGTTGATCTCCACCACCAATCCACTTTCGTTAACCCACAAACGACATCTCCACCGCTGATCCATAAGCCATCAGCACTAATCAACTGATCCACAAGCCATCGGCGCCGATCTGTATGTGTTTGTGTGTCTCTATGTTGGTTTGTTCTTGTGGGTGTATTGCTGTGTAATAGAGGAAAAAGAAGATGAGGGAGAAGAGAAGAAGTCTGAGTTAGAGGGAGAAGAGAGAGAAAAAAAGGAGCTAAATTGGGAAATTAATAAAATAATAAGATGCAAAGCTATAGTAATCGTGCATATATGCACGGTTAGTGTAGCAAGTTTGGATATTTACAAAGTTTTACAAGGTCTGATGCGTGTGTTTTTTATGCTATATTGTGTAAAGTTTTGCACTTTTTGTATTTAAGACCTACTAATGCAATTGCTCTTACGTCTTCACCTTTCTTCCCTTTTTTTTTCTTCTCCCAAAACATATCAATTACCAAATCCCAATATTCCCATTTTCCACATATCCAAAATCGCATGCCAACTGTTAATTCAAAATTATCTTTCTCTTCTCTCTCTCTCTCTCTCAAAAAAAAAAAAAAATTCTTTCTCTCTATCTTCTCTCTTCCTAAGAGCACTAACATCTAGGGATACAAAAAAAATGTCTATTTTACATCCTCAAAACTTACTCTATCTATTTTACTATCTAATTTTACAACTCACCTAACATCCTTTTTCAATTTTTACATACAATTCATTAAAAAAATATTATCTATACCAACAAATAATATAAACAAATCAATTCTCTCTCTTCTCTCCCATCTCTATCTTTCCTCTTTATCTTTTTGTCTCTCTTTCCTCATTAAAATAATATATAGTTTTTACATCCTTGTGAATAGTTGGTTAAAAAAAAAATAGCAACCAACCATGGATGTGGCTAGATTTTGGTTTGTTAGTTGCTAAAATAGCAACTGGGGGTTTTTACACCCCCAATGCTAGTGTTCTAAGAGCATTAGCATTGGGGGGTGTAAAACCCCCTAAGTTGCTATTTCAGCGACCCACCGACTCAACGCACTAGCATTGGGGGGGTGTAAGAACCCCCCAAGTTGCTATTTTAGCAGCCCACCTGCTCAAATTGAGCTCCATCCGAGTGTAGGTTGCTTAAAATTTTTTGCAACCATGAATAGTATTATAGTAAGGTTGTATATATACAACCTACTATTCATGGTTGCTAAACATAAAAGCAAATAGTCAGACTCCACTCCTTTCTTTTCTCTCTCTTCTTCTCTCTCTCTCTCTCTCCATCAATTTGGGTCAGCTCCAATAGTGCCAACAATTCTCTCTTCAAAAATGCATGATTTAATTTTTATTCCATAAACTCTCATGCCATTGTCACCTCTCTTAGACAGCTTTTGATGTCGTACTGGCCGGATCTTGGATTTCGGCCGAAATTCACCAAAACACCTTGGAATGACCAAAACACACTAGAATGGGCCGAAATTTTGTCCAAGGTGGAACATAGGGGTTTACCTTTCTAGTTTACATACTAGTAGAGATCTTCTGATTGTTCCAGCTAGAACGAAACAAAATTAATAACATTGATACGTAGAACTTACAAAGGAGACAAGAAAACAGAGCATTAAATGCTTTCACCTAAAAGCTGTTCTACAAAGCTGCAATTGTTGAAATCTTGGAGAAGAAAAGTCAAGGAAAGAAGATCTTTCCTTGTTAGAACTTAGCCTCCCACATTATTAGCATTCTTTACAATTTCTCCACACCTTGCTTGTAGTTACATATGCAAAACATTTGAAAAATTTTATTGCCGGCCTAATGGTCTAGAGTTGGTGATTACATAAGTACAGTTGAAGATTCTTTGGAAATGACTATAGAATTGGAATCGCTGTAATTTTCATGGATAAATGGCAAAAGTTAAGGCAGTTCATTGTTTAATCAAATGGGGTCCTAACAACGGGTGGCATGGGTTTGGTAATGAATCATCATTACTTGATCAGTTTGTGAGTGTGATCAAGAAGGATGCTTTGAATTTGAATTTTGTAATGTTGTCTTATAACTTAATGAAGCTCGGCTCGCCTTTTCCAAAAAAAAAAAAAAAAAAAAATCCAGAAATTAAGGCCCGCTTGGCAGAAGAGTTTGAGTAATGTTGTTTGGGTGTTTTTAATATATGTGTGAGTGAAAAAATGTATTGAAATGTGTGTAAAATTGTTTAAATGTGAAAATGTGTGTTAGAACTTGCTTCATTCATTTTAATCTTAATCTTTGAATGGTTAACTAATTTAAAAGGCTGACTTTTTAATTTTTAATCTCAACTTTTGAATGATATTGTAAGTTTAGCTGTTGAATATTTATACTACTTGTAAGAGGATTCCCCTCCTTGAACCTGACTTTTATGTGTTTTAAAAATCTATACTCTCATTAAAGAATGGTAACCTATCTTAGAAATAGTCATAAATGTCAAATAAGTCCCCCAAAAAAAAAAAAAAAAAAAAGATTTTTGAAAACCCTTTGATCTATATCAACTATAGTTGACAAATCCAACCAGAACTTGACAATACTTCAACTACAGAAAAAAACAAATTATCTAGAACACAATGGCTAGAAGCCTGGAATAGAAAGACTTCAAAATTTTCATTCATGAAGCAAACTACTTGATATGCATTTAGTTACATTTATCACTATTTCATTTATATAATTCACCACACAAAGCTACCCAAAATCATATCTTTCAATATGGATGCTGATCATGAATTGCAGAACAGCATCCTCAATTATTTTATAATCAATCAATGATGTATTATTTCCTCACATGGGGCACGATTTATATCTGCAGGTTTTTATTATTACTTATAGCTATATAAAATTGTTAGCTTACTATGATTTTCGTTTTTTGTTACTTTGTGTATGGCTAATTGGTCACACTCTTTATTAAATCTCAATGATATTTAGTCGTTCTCTAATTTGAAAATGTATGCAATATTTGGTTGTGTTAGAATCTGAAAGAATATGGACAAACACCAAATGTGAGCATGTCCCTCTATTTGCCTTAGATTGTAACATCTAGGAGTTATGGAGTAATGGTATTAGACCGTTACACTACCCCACTAAGTCCACTATCCCACTCAATATTAATGGGGTGGTGTGTATATAAACACCAAGAATGGTACCTATTGAACCATGAACAAATTCTACATTTCTCATAGTGTTTATAGAGTGTTGGGAGGCTCTTAGGTTGTGGGTTATATTTGCATCACTCTAGTAGTGCGCAACACTGTTGGAGAAACGTTTTTGGTTCGTGGGTTACACAAACTGGAATTCAAAACATGTTTGCATAGCTGGTCTGCATGGAGGCTGTTTCTAGACAACGTAGAACAATCTCAAAGCTCCTATGTGATCATTGGTTGAGGCCAAGAGAGGTATGCCGAAAAACCGATTACTTATATTTCGCTACAAGTTTCTATTTCTTACATTGGTATCAAAGCGTTTATAGGTTGTTCTCAATGTCATAGGCATATATGATTAGCTCTTAATGCGTTTTATGCTTCTGTGATATGCTATGAATTTTTATGCACCTCACAAGGCCTTCAATGGCAAGTTTTGATTCTGAGTATTTCGTTCCGTGCCTTGAAATTAATATATGTTGTTCATATTACATGTATTAATATCTACCTTAAGTTTCGTAGCAAATCTCTAAGTGTGCCATGAGATATAGTTTCACAAAACTTAGAACACCAAAACTTTAAGGACAAAACTGCTCTTATATGTTTTTTATTTGCAAAATATGATATCATATTATGAATCTATATGTTATAAGCTTTAAATCGGTATATGGTACTTTAAAAATGGACTTCAAATGAAGAAGATATAAAATTTTGAATTTCTTGTCTGAAACTCATGTTTTAGGCTGAAAGAAATTGAAAGGACGAAGGTTGAAGACAATTTGCACTCCTGCACATCACGTGTTTCACTTGCCAAAAGGGTTTAAAAAAGAAAAAAAGAAAAAGGGCAACCTGCACATCACGTGGGCTAGAGAGATAGCAAATAATAATAATAATAATAAATAAATAAATAAAAGGAATGGTCCTACAATAGTTTCCTATATGTATTTACTCTATTATTATTACTGTAAAGATAAGCCCATCTACCACCTTTGGTTTTTTTCTTTTTTTCTTTTTTTTTTTTCTTTTTTTTGTGTGAAATTTTCCAATTATATGCATATTAAGCTTTTTGATAAATGAGTTTCTTTAGGTGAAACGTATTATTCAACTTAACATTTATTTTTGAAACATAAAAGGTATATGCTTTAATGATATGGAATTGATTTAATTTTGTAAATTATTTAATTTCATTATTATTTCTTAGTGAAATATGGTATTAAAAATATTTACACAATGTTAAATATTATATTTAACACGACAAAGAAATAATTATTTCTTAGTGAAATAATGAGATGCCTATATGAATTGTTCTCATGAGTTTAAATTATGATAACATGTTTGGCTTAATAGTTAATTCATAAAATTGGTGAATTATTTTTAATACATATTTTTGTAAATATGAAATATAGAATAGTGGGAGTATGGTTGAGTTGCATTATCTCCCATACATAATTTTGCAAGAATAGATTAAAATTAAGCTTAGTAATAAACACTAGTGGCGCAAGAGATGATTAAGAAGCTTAGCGAATTTTCAATCCTGCGACGTGTGTTGATTATCTAAGTTTATTTTAGATCGAATGTCAAAATTTTTGAAATGTGTGTGTAATGTCCCATTTGTGAAATTTTGTAGTGAAATGGCTTCCAAAGGTATAGTTGCTGATCTCAATAAAGGAGAGAAATTAGATAGTGAAAATTACAATATTTGGCACCGCAAAATCCAATATGTGCTGAATGAGCAAGAAGTCCTAGAGACTCTAACTCATTTGTTGAGTAAACCCGATGAGGGAAGCTCTGAGCAACACAAACGTGATCTTGCTGCCTATGAAAGTTGGCGCAAGAAGGATTTGTGTACGCGCTTTACAATGTTAAGCAGCATGCATAATGACTTGATTGGTGAGTTTGAGCAATATACAACTAGACAAGACATGTGGAAAGCTCTAAAACTAAGATATGGAGGGACATCAGCCACTAGACTGCGTGACTTTACAATGAAATTTGATTCATATAAGATGCGCTCTGAACATACAATGAAGCAGCATCTTAGGGCGATGTCCTCCATGATTTGAGAGCTCAAATCAGCTGGAAACAATCTTACTGATAAACAACAAGTCCAGGCAGCAATTCGTTCACTACCAAGTTCATGGGAGACGATGTGTCAAAATTTGACACACAATGAGAACATCAAAACATTTGATGATGTGGCTCGTCACTTGGAACTTGAAGCTAAGCGCCTTGAAGCAGCCAAGCTGATTAGTTCTGTGCACATGGTTGAGACTAGCTCGCGTAAGGCATCTAGGCCTAAACGCAAGCAACCTGATTACGCTCCTGGACAAGAGAGACCTAATGGGCCACCGCCTAAGAAGGCTAAGTTTGTCAAGCGCAATACTAGAGGAAAGCGCGCAAAGAAGGACAAGTCTAAGTTGACTTGTTATAATTGTGGAAAGAAATGACATTTTGCTCGTGAATGCGCTGAGCCAAAAAAGGTAACACCTAATCCTATATCTCACCATGTTTTTGTAACTAGTCATGTCCTTGTTGCTAATTCTGCTTCTATGTGGACTGTAGACTCAGCGGCAACAGAACATGTAGCGAGAGATAGAGTGGGATTTGTGGAGTACCGCCGGATTCCTGTTGGGTGTAGAGACATCAAGGTGGGAAACGGAGCTAGCATGGAGGTACTTGGAGTTGGTACTTACAAGCTAGAATTGCGAGGTGGTCGCACTCTGTTGCTTCATGACGTGTTGTATGCTCCAGAGATTCGGAGGAACTTATTTTCTGTAGTTACTTTGTTAAGACTTGGTTTCCGATTTATTTTTTAGAATAATTACGTTTTATTGCATTTGGGAACAATTTATTATGGCCGTGGTTTTATTTCAAATGGTTTTTTAATTTTGGATATTGAATATTATAATAATGATAGTTCAGTTTTTTTGACTTCATCTGATAATGCGTCTAATAATTCAAGTATATGGCATGCTAGGCTTGGCCATATAGGACAAGAGAGGATGACTAGGTTAGCCAGAGAAGGCCCTATAGGCAATTTCGCTAAGGTCACTTTGTCCACATGTGAATATTGTCTTGTAGGAAAGTAAAAAAGAAAACCGTTTGCAAAAGCCACAAGGGCATCTTTTCTATTGTAGCTAATCCACTATGATATATGTGGTCCAATGAATGTAAGGGCAAGGCATGGAGGTTTCTACTTCATCACTTTTATAGATGACTATACACGTTACGGTCATGTCTATTTGATTTCTCATAAGTCTGAGGCTTTAGATTGCTTTAGACGATACATGAGATAGGTTGAGAATCAATTAGATAAGAGCATTAAGGCTCTCAGAACTGATCGTGCATGTGAGTATATATCTGAGCAATTTAAGGGGCTCTATGATGAAAAGGGAATTGCAAGGCAGTTAACAATGACTTATACACCGCAACAAAATGGTGTGGCAAAAAGGAGAAATCGAACACTGCTAGAGATGGTTAGGTCAATGATGGCACAAGCTAACCTACTGATTTTGTATTGGGGGGATGCACTTTTGACTGCAGCCTATATACTTAACCTAGTGCCCTCTAAATCAGTATCTTCCACACCTTATGAACTATGGACCGGCAAGAAACCTGACTTGAATGACTTGCGGCCATGGGGTTCAATAGGTTATGCTCACAATACTTCTCATAAATATGGGAAGTTAGGGCCTAGAGGAAAGAAGTGTATCTTTATAAGATATTCTGAGCATTCCAAAGGCTATGTGTTGATAGGTGAACAACCAGATGGAAGTGTGACTGAATTGGAGTCATGTGATGTTGATTTCATTGAAAGTGAATTCCTTAACATAGGTGAGATTGAAAAGAACTTGACTCTTTATGAAATAATGGATCAAGAGGTAGGCGCCCCAAGTAGACTAGTAGAGGACAACGAAGAAATTCCTAAAACTCCTAGAGACAGTGGGAGCAACTCATAACCTAGTGGGAGCACACCACTAGAAGTTGATCCACAACAACCTCAGCCAGGTAGAAGCAACCGTGGAAATGTTCCTTGTCATCGTTTTGAGATTGAGGGGGAAGCTTTCATGATTGCTTCACAGGATGATGATGAGCCAAAAGTTGTGCAAGAGGCTCTCTCATCTTCTGTTAATGATGAGTGGATGAAAGCAATGAATGATGAAATGGAGTCTATGAGGACTAATCAGGTTTGGGATCTGGTAGACCTAACGTCAGGGTGTAAAGCAATTGGGAACAAATGAGTTCTTAAAATCAAATGCAAGGCGGATGGGTCAATAGAAAGGTATAAAGCTCGATTAGTGGCAAAAGGATACACTCAAAATGAGGGTATTGACTACGAGGAAACCTTTTCTCCAGTTGTGATGTTTGCCTCTATTCGACTCATTCTGGCCATTGTTGCAAACTTGAATTTGGAATTATACCAAATGGACATTAAGACAGCTATTCTCAATGGAGAACTAGATGAAGAAATCTATATGGATCAACCTATTTGCTTTGTGAGCAAAGGCCAAGGGCACAAAGTGTGCAAACTTAAGCGATCCATATATGGTTTAAAGCAATCATCTAGACAATGGTATCTGAGATTTCATCGAGCCGTTCTATCGAATGGGCTTACGTTGATCGAAGAAGATCACTGTGTCTACGTAAAACAATCCAAGGGAAGTTTCATTATTTTGTCATTGTATGTTGATGACATATTATTGGCCGATAATGACATAGAGATTATTATCGCCACAAAAGGGTGGTTGTCCTCTAACTTTGAGATGAAGGACATAGGTGAGGCAGATTATATTCTAGGGGTTAAAATCCTTAGGGATCGCTCAAAGAAACTTTTAGGTTTATCACAACAAACCTACATTAAGAAAGTTCTTGAGCGCTTCCAAATGCATAACTGCAAACCCATAGATACTCCAGTTGGAAAAATGAGAGCTTAAGCCTTGATATGTGTCCTAAGACTCAAGATGAAAAAGAAAAGATGGCTGGTGTTCCTTATGCCAATGTAGTTGGAAGCTTGATGTATGCAATGATGTGTACTCGGCCTGATATATGTTATGTTGTTGGATTAGTCAACAGATTTCAGTCTAATCCAGGACTTGCTCATTGGAAAGCTATCAAGAGGATATTAAGGTATCTTAAAGGGACAGCAGACTACATCCTTTGTTATTAGGGTTTAGATTTGCGTATGATTAGCTATAGTGATGCTGATTGGGGTAGTGACTTAGATGAACGCAAATCTACATCTAGATATGCTTTCTTGCTGAATAATGGCGCCATCACGTGGAGTAGCAAGAAACAACCCTGTGTATCATTATCAACTATGGAAGTAGAGTATGTAGCATGTTCAGCAGCTGTTCAGGAAGCAGTTTGGTTGAGCAGGTTCTTTCAAAATCTTGAGGTTGTCAAGGATGCCTCCGATCCCGTTACGATACATTGTGATAGCATGGCAGCACTTGCCTATACTAAAGACTCAAAGTATCATGGTAACCAAACATATTGATATACGATATCACTACATTCGAGATACGGGTACTTACAATGAAATGGTTCTAAAACACATTTCTACAAGCCTCATGATTGCTGGTCCACTAACAAAGCCTATTGGAAGGGATGTCTTTCAGGCTCATGTTAGGAGTTTAGGGCTACGTAGAATATGATGATATGTTGTTTTCTAGTTACCATTTATTGTACTCTTTTGGGATATTTTGTTTTAAATGCATATGATGTTATTCAATTAATAATATGTATGTTTACACACACATTTACCATATGATGAGTTCTGTGGTATGAAAGGTATGTCAGCAGGATTAGGTTGGCTCACTCACACGAGCGATTGCCTCTAGCGCTTGAGTAGTGAGCAAAGATGAGACATTGTGTCATTCAATGCTTATGTAGCATAGATGGTTGGCACAAACAGATGTCGCCTTAGTTAGAACTAAGATGAGGTCTGTAATATATTTATCTTAATTAGACCATACATGGATAACCCATGATCCATGTAGCCTGTGGTTAGCCAGATGCGAGACCTTATTTGATGCCTAAGGTGGCAAGCGAATAAAGAACTCAAGTTAGGCACTTGAGTAGTGACTAGACTAAGATTTGTACAGTGTATTGAGTTAAGACATACTTTCTTACTTAAGAGAACTCCACCGTAGCATGTATTTCATACTACATGTGCTTGCTCGACCAAAAGCGGAGGTGAGAGAATAAATCCCTGCTTCTTCACCGTGTGAGTCCCATGGATCTTTCATTAAGATCCGACTTATGCCCTTGTTACTTTTGACTATGTCATGAAGCTGAGGTTTTGATATCTGCTACTTTGGCATGTTACCTATGGCCATGTTGGATTCAGTCTAAAGGGACATTTCTGGGAAAGCGATTGGACCAAAGTTAAAGGACATAAGTGCAAAGGGAAGACTATTTTTGGAACACATCCTTATATTTGTGCTCACTATCGATAGGTTATAGCGCTTATGGTAGTGAAATAATCGTGAGTACATTTAGATAGTTATGATGGATCAAGCATAAGTCTGAGTATTAAACTCAAGAGGGGTTAGAGATGCTTGATTCGATGTGTTAATATATGTCTAGGGCATAACGAGACACTTTAGGGATGTTGCTATGCTGGTCTTGGTATAAGATTTAGTATAGTGCCCCCAAATATGTTTTTCAAGTGTGCTCAGCGGTCGCACAACCTATTTGCTAGTATGAATGCACTGAGAAACACATTGAGAGATGGATAATAGGGCCATGCCCACAGTGGATGAGTGGGAGATGTTAGAAATTGAAAGAATATGGACAAACACCCAATGTGAGCATGTCCCTCTATTTGCCTCAAATTATAACATCTAGGAGTTATGGAGTAATGATATTAGACTGTTACACTACCCCACTAAGTCCACTATCCCACTCAATATTAATGGGGTGGTGTGTATATAAACACTAAGAATGGTACCTATTGAACAGTGAATGAATTCTACATTTCTCATAGTGTTTATAGAGTGTTGGAGGCTCTTAGGTTGTAGGTTATGTTTGCATCACTCTAGTAGTGCGCAACACCGTTGGAGAAATGTTTTTGGTTCGTTGGTTACACAAACTGGAATTCAAAACGTGTTTGGATAACTGGTCTGCGTGGAGGCTGGCTCTAGACAACGTAGAACAATCTCAAAGCTCTTGTGTGATCATCGGTTTAGGCCAAGAGAGATATGCCGAAAAACCGATTACTTATATTTCGCTGCAAGTTTCTATTTCTTACAGGTTGGAGTCTAATTTTGTCCCATAGAATCTTCAATCTAGTCCCACACAGCCTACATAAGAACCAGATTAGTTATTAATATACTCTTACGCAAACAAAATTATTGCCGAGCTCTGTTGGATGGGATTATAACCCAATGTGGGGGCATTAAGTTGGTCTTGGAGAAAATTTGGAGAATTTGAGTCCCGTTGGACTTGCTTCACCTTTGTGGTGTGTAAGTGAAGTGTGTAAAGACCCTGGGATGTGTAGACCAGAGATAAAATTTGGTATCTGCGAACGGTCTTCCTTTTCTTGACTGGGAGGCGTCAATATTTCACTGGCTTATCAGAGCAGTGAGGATCTTTATTAACACTCCAAGTCACGAGCTCCGTTGGTCCTCAGCTTCACATCCCCACTACCATTTTTTGAGCAATACTAATTTGGTTATACTTTCTCTATATTATTTTATTTTTGCCCACATTTGAGTCTTGAAAATTTTGGATGATCAAGTGTTATTTTTGGGTTGTGGTTCTTTACCTCTTCTTTTCACTCAAAGATGGAAGCACTAATCCATTGCCCTTTCGAATAGATAATATGAGGTCTGATCCAATTTGGCTAACCTAACACTAGCCGATAGTCTTCAATGAAAGAAAGAGAACAAAGAAGAAAATAATCAATATTTGCGATGCACACATTGTTGTATTAGAACCAAAAAGGCCGTTCTTCATCAAATTATAGTTATAAAAGGGCAGGGGGCTTTCTAATTTAAGATAGGTAAAGAAAAAATCTATAAGTTTTGCACGATTAGATCATGTGAAACTGTTTTTCTTCTCATTAGAGATATTATGAGAATAAACTAACTACTTATCAAATTAATAAGCATTCACATCTAGGTTTGCATAGCAATTTTTATTTTACCATTTAAAAAATTACTTTACCTATAATATGAATCCACTTTATAATACATCCAACATCCCAATCTCTATTCTTTTACTATTTCATTTAAATATTCTTTTTTTTAATTCTTTATTTACTATTTCTTCATTCTTTTTTTATTATTTGATTTCAGTGGTCATGATTGAAGAGATAAGAAGAGGAGATATTTATTAATAAAACCAGCCTCATCACATGTGCGTGTGATGAGGCTTTTTTGTGTCATAATTTTTCATTCATTCTAAGTTAAAGTTTACACGTTTTCTCATCAAAATTACACATTTAGAATTTATAAGTGATTAAAGTAATTTGAAAATCAACAGAAAAATGACCCTATTTTTTAGGCAATGTTTTAGTAAGAGTTAGAGTTGTATTTTTACCGAATTGTCATTTATTTTTGTCTCTACTTAAACATGAGGGTGTATGGCGCATTTTTGAACCAAAAAATGAGGATCCTAAATAGGAAAAGCTCCTTAAATAGTAGTATAGATAATAACAAATTTCATTTTGAATTCAAAAAGATAACTCCTAAAATTTAGGATTTTTTCCCTTCACGTTCATCTTTTTATTCCGTAAAATTTAGCATTTTTTATTCCTTTCTCATCCGAAAAAAAGTAAAACACCTCCAATTTAAAAAAATTAAAAAATAAAAAACTAAGAAAATTGCTAAAATTTAGCATTCTTTCCCCTCACGTTCATCTAATTTTTCCTATCCAAACTTTTCTATATATCACTACACCACTTTCAAATACACGTTCAAAGAAGAAATTACAGTTACCGCTTATCTCTAAATTTATCCTCCTTTTTTGTTTGAAAAATAAATATATATATTTTCAAATTATTAACTTTTACCCAAAAAAAATATAAGAGCTTTTAAGCACACGCAATGCGTGTGCTTAAAGGCAGTATAGTATAACTTGTTTTATTTTCTTAAGAGAATCATGATATATATGTGTGTGTGTGTGTATATATATATATATATATATATATATATCAATAGCTTTCTTTTTCTCAGCAAAATAATATGTTGTTTCAAAATAAAAAGTCAGAAACATTATTGACGAAGAACTTGGTTTTGGTTCAATGTCTCTAGTGCATTAACTCATTAGGATGATGACATATTGATACATAAGCAAAAGTAGAAATGTATCACAATTGTGACAGGTCTAGTACATAGGACATTTGGACCAAGCTTTTGGCCATTAACCAATGTCTTTGCTTTCATTCTTTAGGCACGGTACATGATACTAACAACGAGATAACCCACAAGACACGTCCAGTGGGGCTTATTGAGTTAACTTAATTGTTCATATTAGATTGCCTTTCTCAAGCTTAGTAAAATGGGAATATATTATTTTTTGTAAAACATCCATGTCCAAAGTCCTAGCACGTGAAATGGGAATATCTATTCAAGAAATTGCTCTACTGTCAATATTGATTTCGGCAGAGTTTTCGTAAGGTAAAAGTTTTTGACCTTTTGATGGATGAAAATAAGGGTATTTATAGGGAAAATGGGAGTTTAGGGTTAGGTTAGAGGTTTGAACAGCCAGTTGATCAAGTTGGTTGCTCTAGAATTTCACAAAAATGAAATAGAGTGATTTGATGTTTTTTGTCTAGAGAGTAGGAGAGCATGAAATTCTGTTATATGACGCACTTTTTGAAAAGATAATTGAAATACTCTTAAGCTACATTAATGATAAGAACAAATTAAAAAATTATAACTTTTTGTTTCTTTGGTTTATTGTTTTAAGACTTTTGTAATTAAAGAATAATAATTATTTGCAAAACTTTTTGTTTCTTTTGGTTCGATGCTTCAAAAATTTTCTAATTATAAAATAAGGACTCTTACCTTTTCACCTCTTGCAATTCTACTCATTTATGATTGTTACAATTATTTGATTAAATGATTAAATTTATCAATTATCAAAAATAAAAAAAATATAAGTTCTTGTCTCCTCCACGCTATCTCCTATTAAAAATTCCACGTGTTGGGTCTCACTTATTAAAAGAAATTTTGAGCCCACACATGAGAGAAAAATATTAGAATTATGTAATTAAATGATTAAATTTATCATCTTCTAATAAATTACACTTTTATGAGAATCTGTAATTTAACAATAAAGTACTATGAAAGTTCCCAAATTTTCTTTTTATAACCTCCAAACCTTGAAAAAATACACCATATTTTAGGTGTATATTTCTTCCCACTTACAGCCGAGTGGGTCACACGACTAGTGGGTTCTACTAGCTGTGAAGGGGAGAAAGCGTACACCCAAAACAGGGCATACTTCCTCCCAAACCAGGGCTTCCTTATCTTTCCCATGAAAGTATAAATTAGCTTGCATTGTTTCATGCCAATGGATTTCGTCTATTTATTTTTTGTAATAAGTACTTTGATAGATGCATATTTGTGAAAAAGTGTCAACAACCCGTTGCATTGAAAATTTGCAAATTGCAATCCTTGTTGGTTTTCTAAAGCAAGGGGAAAATAATAAACAAAGAAACGAATACAAGATCTTATAACTTTGTCCATCTCCCGTATCAACTCCGGCGACGACTTGACTTTAGAAAATTGTTTCATGAGTTGTCTATCTTCTGTCATTTTCCTGAGTAAACAACACTGACACTAGTGCCTTCAGTAACCTCATATTTCTTGCTTTTTTAACTTGTTGGCTTCCTTCTTTTCCGTGTCTTTGTCTCCATTTTACGTATACGTTATATCCCACAAGCTAGCAAATCAAATTCCGACATTTGAGCGTTTTATTTTTATGCCTCATTACTGTGAAACTGTGTTGATTGTTACAGATCGATCTGGCGCCCCTTCTGTTACCGTGTTACGTAGTTGACGTCTAGTGCCTTAGTGCGACCCTTCAATTACGCGCTTAGATTCTCTAAAAGACAATTACGCGCTTAGATATGCTGTTGCGACATCATTGCCGGCCCCATCTGCCCATGTAGGCTTGATGTCGCATGCATGCACTGTGATACACAGAGGTCTAGAAATATAAAAAATTTCACAATGTTTTTCATTAATATTGAGAAAGACAAAATGTTCGTAGAAGTTGTATCAATATTATATCTAAACCAGAAGTGATATAATTGTATAAGAGAAATGTTACATTTACAACATTTTCTCAACACTTTCATAATAAATTTTATGTGACAATATTACCGTGCACTCTTGGTCTGGTGGTTATTCCACAAGTATAATTGTTTGTAGGTGTGAGAGACGAGGGCCAGGGTTTTAGTCTTTAGGAGAGAGTTTCACATACATATACACTTAGATTATGTGACAATAAATCCTATGTAGTAATTGTATGTGGTAAATTTGTAAAAATTTTGTATCTATAACATTACTATTAGTGTGATATTAATACATGAGACTTTGGATTTTGTATATTAATACTCTCTCTTAATTTGACTTTGAAATTTGGATGCTTTTTATTTTGTATAATACTAATTATTGAAAACAATCTATTGCCATAATTATGTGATTTTTTGAATGGAGTTTGTGGTGTGCTTTCGTATTAAAACTCATTTTCCTATTTATTGTGTATACGTGGGTGTGCGTTTGTTTCTCAAAAAAAAAAAAAAAAAAATTACAATCTTCTGTTATCAAATAAGAGTATTCTAAAAATAATTGGTGTCTTGGCCTAAAATAAAACGCAGTCATTATATGGCAAACCATATAATTTGAAATTCTATATTATGATTATTATCTATAAAAGGGAAGGTGAAAGAGAAATATTAAACAAAGATTAAAACCGAGATAGAGAAATAACACAACAGACTAACTTTGTTCAACGTTTTGGCTTACATCCTGTAGTATAAAATCCCAATTGTCTATTATATATCTTTATTATTTTAATTATGTATCATAAAATATAACCAAGTACATATAAAAATATAATATTAAAAGAAAAAAAAGGTACACCACAAACTCTTCTTAAAAAAGTCATAGTAACTTTTAAGTGATAATGAAATAGTTATACTACATATAACACATTCTCTTAATATAGATTATTATAACATGATTGGCCCAAATTCACATCATAAAGCTCAAAATAACTACATGGTTATATCACGAGATATACTTCAATACAATAGGACTTAGATGGTACTCCTAAATGTATTATGATGATGCCAAAATTGTCAGTTGAATGGGTTCGTCCAGATGGATCAACGCGGGTTCATCCTTGAGACCTGTTGGGTTAAGAACAAAATCCTCCATGTGGGATCACCTATGTGGTGCCGGCCATGGAGTCTCCGATAATAAAGTCAAGCAATGAATCTTTCAAGAACAGAGAGAACTTGTTGATGGGAGTAAGTATAAGTATATGCATGTACCTCTTTTGGGATTTAACAGGATTTTATATATAGGCTTTCTTGAGTAGCCATTGTCCTCAAATGGTGAATTCAAGTTTGCTTGGGTAACACCTTAGGTCTTTTCTAGGTCTTTATGAGGACTCCAATGGTCTCCTTGCTGATATGTAACCATCGGGGCATTGAATGGTGGCTTTTATGGTGTCCGGTCTTCGTCTAGGTTAGCTCTCCCTGGGCGAGGGTAATTATCCTATCCATCAGTTGCCCCCTTATTCCGAGGTTGTTCATATATGTCATGACGACCTTGGGAATATGAAAAAGTCTTTTTGCTTGGATGAGACTGTTGGTATTTTCGTTGTTTCCGCATTTAAGGCGGAGTGGTGGTGCTGTACCTGTCGTGGCCACATGGCACGTTCTGACTGGTGGATATCAATGCTTCACTCAAGGGTCCTTTGGGTTTCCCGTCTCTTTCAGTTTTTTGTGCCCAACTTTTTAAATTGTTTTGCTTTTCTCTTTCTCCTTTACTTTTCTCGCCATTGTTGCTTTGTGTTTTCCTTCTCTGTGCTTTCTGATTTTCGTCACATTTTTCCTTTCTAGGACTGCTCTTTTAAGGTACGGTTTCTTTTCCTTTGCTTTACTCTTTGTAGCGAAAAATTGCTTGTCTTTCCTTTTTCATTTTGGGATAGGAATTTCATCCCCTTTTTCCTTTTTGAGTTCCATGGTTGAAAGCTTTGAGGTTAGTCGACTCTGTCCTTCCATTTCATTTTTCTTTTCATGTTTATGGGCTTCTTTAGGTTCTTCCTATACCTTTTGCCCTTTAATTGAAGGTTTTATGTTTGGGGGCAGCAGCTTAGGTTTAGGGTCCGTTTGGATATAACTTATTGTTACTGAAAACTGATGATTGTTGCTGAAAACATTGTAGAAAAATAATTTTTAAATGTGTGAATAGTGCCGTGGGACCCATTTTTAATATATTTTTTTAATAAAGTGGCTGTGGGTCCCATGAACAGTGCATGAACAGTACCAAAACAGTGCATGAACAGTGTTTTTTGACCCCTGCACAGTAAATTTTTGTCCCTAAACGCAAAAAAAAAAAAAAAGAACCAAAAAAAAAGGAGAAAACGTGCCGCAGGATTCAGCGGAAAACGCTAAATCCAAACTTATACTTAGTGTTGGCCAATCTGCTTCCCTTGCTTCATTAGTTAGTGAATTGGTTCAAGGAACTAGTGGGTGACCGAGGGGCTATGTCTGATGTAAGATCTAGCAAGTTGGAAACTGGGTTGTCATCTAGCGACGACCCTGTTGAGGTAGAGGTTGATATTGCTACCTCTGGTTTAGGGCTTTTCATGCCCTTAGGTTTAGGGATAAGTTCCAGTTTCCCGAGGAGGTTAGGATTCGTCTCCCTCATGAAAGGGAGAGGGCTTGCCACTTCTCGCCTAGGGAAGTGTGCTTTTATGGAGCAGCTTTCTAGTATGGCCTTAGGTTTCCCGTCCACCCTTTTATCATGGAACTTTTGAACCATTTTAACATCGCTCCTGGGCAACTTATGCCAAACTTGTGGAGGATAGTGGTCAACTATATGAAGATTTGGATGATCGTCTCTGATGGGGATATGATCAAGCTGGACGAATTTGTTTACCGGTTTCGTTTGAGGGAGTCAAAGGAGTGGGGCAAATGGAAGACTCTTTTTGGTGTTGGAAGTCTCGGTTCTATTTTGTGTCTGGGGACGAATGGGAGACTCTTTCTGATGATTTTTGGGGCGAAGTCCCTAGGTTACTTCGTCATTGGAAAGCCCCGATTCTAGGTGCGTTGTCTTTCTACAAGTCCTTTCTTCTACTTCTTTTTCCTGGCTTGTTACTAACCTCATATTTGTTGCATTTATGCAGTTAAGAAGCGTCTAAAACTTAAGAGCAGGTACAAAGAGCGCGTCAAAGCTGCTACCCAATACGCTAAGATAATTGACGACTTTGACGATCTAGTCGATTTGAGAACATTGGCTCGTCACTGCCTTGGTCCAGAGCCTTCCCCATTTAATTTGCGTGCTATTGAAATTGAAGAAAAGAGTAAGTGTTCTTTTGGTTCGTCCTCAGAAAACCCCTTTTTTTTTTTGCCTCATACAACTTTTCTTTTTCCTTAGGTGTTGGGTGAGACGATTCATATTACCTCGGAGTACTTGGGCCATGAGGCGAAGGCAGTATCAGCGGGTTCCAAGGTGGACGCTCTGGAGGCCGAGAGTACAAAGCTGAGGAGGGATCTGATCTCTACGATGGACGAGGCTAATTCTGCCAAGGAAAGGGCTAAGGTTTTGATAGACGAGCTAAAGGTTGAAAGGCAACTAACTTTGGAGAAGGACGAGCAATCGCAAGCAGCGAACCAAAAAGTCAAGACTGTGGTTGCTAAAGTCGTAGAGGCCTTTCAATAGATTGAGGAGTACAACACCGTGCTCTTTAGCTGGTATTACAAAGGTTTCGAGCTTCTTCGACGATACCTCATCAAGCACCCCTCGGGAGTGGATTTATAAAATCTGGACTTTGAGGCAGTTGATAGAGAGATGGAGATTGATGAGGCGTCCTAATCTACTACAGTGGTTCCTGAGGACAACGCACTGAGTGGGGTTGGCTGCAGATCAGAGGGCGCTGCTCCCAATGTGGTCGGTGGGAATGAAGTTGCTACTTAGCTGTTTATAAAATTTATCCAGCATATTTATTTTTTTGTTCTTATTTCATTTTTGGGGCCCAGTGTGTTTTTTGGGCTTTATATTCTACTTTCGAGACAATGCCTTTTGCCTAGTGTTTTTGGGCTTTAATGACTGATCATGGGAAAACTTACAAATTTATGCTATTGTTTATTTTCATACCTTCGATGGTTTTTCTTCTATTCTTTTATGGTCATCATGTTGACCTTCTTGGTGATCTGCGTATGACTTGCACTTTTGCGAGAATTCCCATTTGCTTATGCTTTTCGTTAGTGATTTATATCTGTCAGTGACTTACCTCCGTTTAATGAATCTCGTCACTTGACCTCCTTCAGGTCATTTACATCCATTTAAGGAATTTTATCACTTGGCTTCGTCAGTGGTTTCCATCCATCCAAGGAACGTTACCACTTAGCCTTTTTTGGGTGACTTACATTCATTTGAGGGATTTTATCACTTGGCTTCATCAGTGATTTACATCCGTCTAAGAGATTCCATCACTTAGCCATTTTTTAGGTGATTTACATCCACTTAAGGAATTTTATCACTTGGCTTCGTCAGTGATTTACATCCGTCTAAGGGAATTTTATCACTTAGCCTTTGTTGAGGTTCAAAAAAAAAAAAAGAATTAAACAGTCCACAAATGGGCCCAAAGAAATAGAAAAAAACATTGGGCCCGTTTCACACAAAAAAAAAAGGGAGAAAATAAATAAAGGGTAGGCTAAGAAAAGAAATAAAGAAAAGGGCCAGAGGGCTGGGATCCAGAGGAAAGGCCCAACCAGCGAACCAGACCAAACCCAGAAGGAAAAAACTGGGCCGAAATCCTAGAAGCCTCCCAGAGGTAGAGGATCCTTGGACGCGCGAAGGAGGATCATAACAGAAAAATTAAAGAAAGACAAGAGACAAAGGGCATGCGGACCTTGTGACCCAGACACGCAGTGGAGGTGTAGAGCAAAACGCAGGAACCTGGTTTCAACCATTTGGAGATAAAGACAAGGAGGAGTACAACTGGAAAAGGCTGGGGCGCTGAGAAGAAAAGCCAAAAGGGCCTCAGGCCAGCCAATGGGAAAATCTGGAAATAGAAAGAAGCTGAGGGACTTTCATCTAGTCAGAACAAAAAAGCAAGGAACTATGAAGAAAAGGGAAACGACATGATCCTGAAGCAACCAGACACGGTACAGGCTTCAAAGGGAAAAACAGGGAAATCGTTAGTTCACCAGGGGGGCCGAAGTTGTGCTATAAAAGGAGGAAGGGATCCATGCTACGGAGAACATTTTTTTAAGCATTCACTCATTTCAGAACGATGAGAACATTTTAAGCATTCACCATTGCTTTTCAAAAGTCTTAGAAAGTTGTAAAAAAGACTGTAAATTGAAGAGGAAAACAGAGGAACCATCCCCGGTATCCCAGGACAGCCACTATTGAACATGCTCGGATTCAAGAAGTTCAAATTTTGCAAGTCTTTGAAGCTTGAATAAGCTATCAAAGTCTATAATTTATGAGCTCAATTGAACCTTGCACCACGTCTTAGTGAGCATTGTAATCATAACTTAATGAAATCAATAAAATATACCTCACATAATTAGAGGATCCCTAACCTGTTCTTACGTAATATTTCCATTTTTGCTGTGCATTATTTTCCTTTACTGTTAAAATGTCATTCAATGCAAATGTCATGGTTTTGTTAGCTACTTGTATTGTAGGAAGTGTGTTTTATGCACCAATCGATTCTTAAAACGGCCCTTTAGCTGCTGAGAATCGATCCCATTCCACCAAGAATATCTCAGACGGCCCAGGATTTCTTGGGTCATAGTGCCGAAGAAAAAGGCACTCTCACATTTTGGCGACTTCACTGGGGACTGGGTAAAGAAAAGGGAAGAAGCAATCCCTTCGCAGAACATGCCTCCAAGACAAAGGAACAGTAAAGGTGCAAACCTGCCACCCACAGCTTCTGAGCCCGTGGGAGAAAATGAAGTGGCCTCCAGACAAAGAGGCGAGGTGCTCCTAGCAGAGCACGAAGCCGTATCAGAACAGAGGAATGCAAGGCAAGAGCTAGACCCTATGGCTCAAATGACCGCGATGTTGAAGGAGTTGCAACAAGAAGTTCACCTTCTCAAAGAAGGCAAGACGCAAGAAGTCAGAGACAATGCCCCCCATGTGGGTAACCAAGACAGAACCCAGCTAGAGGGAGGGCCAGCAGTGGGAGGAGGAACTAACCCCCAATACCTAACACTGGCAGACGTCAGTGCCCTCCTGGACCAAGAAAGGGAAAAACTTTCCAGGACCCCCAAACAATTTTCTCGGGATCCCCCATTCCCACCAGAATTCCTTGGCAAGCCATACCCCAAGGGATATGAGCCACCAAAGTTCCATCCTTTTGATGGAAGGAATGGAAGTGCAGTAGAACACGTGAGTAGGTTTGTCCACACTATGGGCCCCTACACAGGAGACCGGGAGCTATGCCTAAGAGAGTTTGCTAAGTCCCTAGTGGACAGAGCGTACACTTGGTACACTACACTGAGACCTGGGTCCATTAAGACCTGGGACGAAATGATGGAAAGATTTTGTGCAAAATATTACCCTGGTGAGGACAAGGTCACTTTCCAAAGCCTTCAGATGGTGAGGCAGAGGCCTGGAGATGATCCTGTCTAGTTCATCAAAAGATTTGAAGATGTGTCCCTAGACTGTTATGGAGACCATGAAGAAAAGGAGCTTGTGGAGACTTGCATCTCTAACATGCTCTTCGATTACAGACTCAACCTCGAAAATTTATGTATCACACAGTTCGCTGACCTGTTATAGAGAACAAGAAGGACAGTACAAACTATGAGGGCGAAGAGGGCGCCAGCATCCCAAGCCATGACAGCATCGGTGGGAGAAAAAAGGAAGAGGCCTGATGGAAAAATGTTCGAGGAACCACCGGTGATCCCATGTACTGTAGAAGAATTAAACCACGTCCTGGACAAATGGATCGGGGATGGAGTGGTTAGGCCATTCACTGTGTCCAGGCCACCAACCGAAGAAGAAAGGAAGAATCCTTTGTTTTGCAGGATTCATAATTATGTTAAGCATTCCACCAAGGACTGTTGGATCCTCTGCAGGCTCTTTCACAGGAAGCTAAGAGAAGGAACCCTAGAACTCACCCAGAAAGAACCAGAAGTACAAAGAAACCACTTGCCCAACCACAAAGGCAAGGGGTGGTAGCTGTGGTAATCCATGGGAACCCGGTGGAAACAGAAGAGCTAGGAGGATCCTTCCACCCAAACACAGTCAGGACCCTCCAGAAGAATCCCAAGTTCAGATCACTATTCAATTAGCTGGGATTTGGACCAGAAGCAAGAAGGGTGGCCACGGAATCCCTCATGACTATAGCAGCAGATTCAGGAATGGAATGTTTCACGGCAGAATCACATGCCAGTCGAGCTTTCCTGGAGACAACCAATGCCATAACCTTCATTGATGAAGACATGGAGGTTGAGCATCCAGACCACCGTAGACCTCTTTACCTAATGGCCACCATAAATGGTGTCCAAATCAGAAGAGCACTGGTAGACACAGGGGCATCACTCAACCTCATAGCCCTGAGTACCTTGGAAGCCGTGGGCCTAGCTGGAAGGAGGATCCTAGGGGCTCCCATAGAGATAACTGGATTTGGAGGATCAGCAGAATTAACCGAAGGATATATACAGCTAGCCCTAAGGGTGGGGCCAATAGTAGCCTTGACCAAATTTCACGTAATCAATTCAGAGGTATCCTACCATGTACTCCTGGGACGGCCGTGGCTCCATAAGCATCGCCTTATACCATCCACGTACCATCAGTGCGTTAAGGAGAGGTTGAATGGGAGGCCTGTAAGGATCCCTGCCAACCATAACCCTTTCAACCAAGGGGAAGTAAACTTTGTAGAAACAATGTTTTATGATGAATTAGAACCTGATGATGAAAGTCCCATGCCAGGGACCCCAGGAACACCTATCTTGGAGAAAGAAGAAGGAGGAGGTACCTACGACTTGAGAAACCTCCTGAAGAGAAAAAGGCAAAAGAAGGAGCCCAGCACCTCAGGATCCCGGGAATGTGTAGTAGTGCGAGAACCCGGGGGAAGATTAATATATCGTTTGTAAAGGTGCGCGGGACCTAAGTGCATCATGTAGGAAGGTCCCGGACCACTAGAATGTATGATAGCCCAGGAGGAAATCCAAGAGGAACCAGTCAAAGAGACTCAAATCTAGCCTGAGGAAGAATTACAGGAAGTAAACTTGGGGACTGAACTGGGATCCCAGAAGCCTATTTTCATTAGTAGTCAGTTGACAACACAAGAAAGAGGGCCACTGGTGGCTTTGCTCAAAGAATACGCAGATGTGTTTGCGTGGACCTATGATGCGATGCCTGGCCTGGATCCTGGAATGGTGGTCCATGCCCTCAATGTGGACCCAGGAGTTAAACTAGTTATCCAACCAGCCAGGGTCTTTCACACTGATATAGAAGCTCAGATAACCCAAGAGATCAAGAAGCTGTTAGCAGCTGGCTTTATCAGACCCATTCAGCACCCCAGATGGCTTTCTAACATAGTACCTGTGAAGAAAAAGAATGGCCAGATCCGTTGCTGTGTGGACTTTCGCAACCTGAATAAAGCATGTCCCAAAGATGAGTTCCCTCTGCCTAATATTGACCTCCTTGTGGATTCAGCTGCGGGAAGTTCCATGTTCTCATTCATGGATGGGTATAGTGGGTACAACCAGATTCGCATGGCTGCCAAGGATGCCGAGAAAATAGCATTCAGGACACCAATCGGGAATTTTTATTACACTGTGATGCCCTTTGGCCTAAAAAATGCAGGAGCCACATACCAGCGAACCAAGACGGCCATCTTCCATGATATGATGCATGAGGAGATGGAGGACTATATGGATGATATTGTGGTCAAGTCAAAAACTAGGACAGGGCACCTTCAGGTACTTGAACAAGTTTTCAAAAGATGCAGAGAATACAAGCTACGCATGAACCCCATGAAATGTGCCTTTGGAGTATCTGCAGGAAAGTTTCTCGGGTTCCTGGTACACCATAGAGGCATAAGTGTAGATCCAGCCAAAGCTGCAGCCATTGCTACCATGAGAAGACCAACAACAGTGAGGGAGCTCAAAAGCTTCTTGAGAAGGGTTTCCTACATCAGGAGATTCATGCCAGGACTGGCTTCAGTCACAGGGGGCTTATCCAAGCTATTAAAGAAAGGAACTGAGTTCACCTGGGGAGCAGAACAGCAGGAAGCCTTCCAAAGGGTCCAACAGATCATGAATCATCTGCCCACTCTCTAGGCACCAGTACGTGGGCGACCCTTGCTATTATACTTGGTATCAAATGCCCAAGCAATAGGAGCCCTACTGGCGCAAAAGGATGATGGTGGGAACGAGCAACATGTTTACTATGTAAGCAGAACACTCAAGGATGCCGAAACCAGATATTCCAGGTTAGAAAAGGCTTGCCCAGTGGTTATTTACGCATCCCAGAGGCTGAAGAGATATTTCTCAGCCCACCAGATCCTTTTAGTAACTAAGTCACATCCCATAAAAGCACTCCTGCATCAGCCCCTCCTAACAGGGAGAATAGCACAGTGGCTGGTCCTGCTTTCTCAATATGACATAGGCCTCAGGACCCCCAAGGCCGTCAAAAGTCAAGCCATAGCTGACCTCCTAGCACAATTCCCAAGGAAGGAGGAAGGCTCACTGAGCGAAGAGATCCCAGGTGAGGTAGCAATAGCAGAAATCCCGGAAAAGAATTGGACAATGAGATTCGATGGGTCAGCTACAGCAACTTCAAATGGGGTAGGAATTGTACTAAGCTATGAAAATGGGGACACCATACCTCTATCCTTCAAGCTTGGTTTCTCCTGCTCCAATAATGCAGCCGAGTACGAGGCGTACTTAACCGGGCTAACTATAGCACTCAGTATTGGGGTAAAACACATGAGAGTACTGGGAGATTCCAATCTTGTGGTCTCCCAGGTGAAAGGTGACTTTGCACTAAGGGAACAAAGTTTGGTAGCCTACAGGACATGGGCACAAAGGCTGGAGCAGGAATTCCTGACCTTTAGCATAGAGTACACGCAGAGAAGTGAAAACAGATTTGCAGATGCGCTTGCCACCCTGAGATCCCAAGTACCATTCAAGGGAAAAGACACTCTAGTCAGAATAGGAAGGCAGGAGCATTCCATCTTAAAAATCCTCCAACCGATATCCCTCGGAAAGTCCAAGCAATGGGATTGGAGGAGTAAAGTGAAAGAAAAAATGAAAGAAACAGGATCCGAAGGGAGTGTCAAGGAGCTGAAAGACTACACTCTGATAGAAGGAGAACTATACAGAAGACTGCCCGGAGGGATCTTATCTAGATGTATTGATGAGAAAGAAGGGAAGCTAAGGTTGGAAGAACTACACACCCAAGTCCGCAGGACCTTAGAAAAGATCAGCCTATACAGAAGGATGCAGCGCATGGGGTACTACTGGCCAAATATGAGCAAAGAGGCATCAACTATACAGGAAAAATGTTAAGAATGCCAACCTTTGGTGGATAAGGGAGAAAGCTACGCTGTATTTGTTACAGAAGACTGGAGGACCCCTTTTATGGAATACTTGGCTCAAGGGATCCTACCAACTGACAGGACGCTGGCCCATAGCTCAAGAAGCTCGCAGTCAGGTATTTCTTGCAGAACGGGATCCTATTCAAAAAGGGATACAGTGGAGATCCCCTAAGATGCCTGGGGCCAAGGGAAGCCAGGGAAGTGGTCAGGGAAGTCCATTCTGGTGATTGTGGAAGTCACACAGGAAAGAGGAGGCTCTATAAACAGTTACTACTATTGGGGTATTACTGGCCAACAATGAAAAAGGACTCCGAAGAGGTAATCAAAACCTGCCACGCATGTCAAGTCCTTGGAGATGCAATCCATACTCACCCAAATACGTTACAAGACATGACAACCCTATGGCCTTTCCACACTTGGGGGCTTGATCTCATAGGACCCATAAATCCTCCATCCAGTGGTTACATATGGATCTTGGCAGCCACTGAATACTTTACAAAATGGGTAGAAGCCATCCCCTTGAAGAAGGCCACTGGAGCAGCTGTAGCAAACTTCATTCGAGACCATATCATTACAAGGTTTGGGACCCCCAAGAGGTTGATCAGTGACAATGGGACCGCATTCATAAATAAAGACATGAAGGGGTTAACAGAGGCTTACTACATCAAGCATGGAAGGTCTACACCGTACTACCCACAAGGAAATGGCCAGGCAGAGGCCACTAATAGGGTGATATTAAAGATCCTTAAAAAAATGAAGCAAGAATATGGAGGAAAATGGAGTGACCACCTGGCAGATGCACAAGAAGCCAGGAAGGACTAATGCAAGCCAAGTAGGCTAAGCTACCTTCATCACCACGACGTAAATCAAAAGTATTCCCTTTAGAAGTCAGAAAGGGAGATAACACAGAATCGCAGACAAAACCAGGGCCAAACTCCCAAGGGGAGCGCCAATTCAAATGGCCTGCTTGATCAAACAACTCAACCAAGTTAAGATTGCCACCTTTTAGACTCAGCCAACGGAAAATAATAGGGTGGCTGTCAGTAGAGCTGCCACAAAGCCCTTTTATCACATCAGGGGAACCCTGAAACTTATCTTTCACAAATTTTAAATTCCTACATTTTACCAATGTAACTGAAGAACGATCTCACATACCTGGAGAATGGCGCAATGAAGCGAAGAAGTGATGACATAACAAGAATCACCCTCAGCCTCATCTTCATGAAGTTGGTCCAATTGAGAGTAAACATGGCCCAAAAACATGGGGGCTAGAGGATATTGAGCACCCTGAGCTAACTTAATCGCCAAAGGAAAAAGAGTGGACTTGATTCTATACCCGGGGAACTTGCTGAACAAGAACTTACTAAGCCAGAATGCAAGGAACCCAGCACGCCTGACTTCCTTATCCTTCTCACGCGAAAGAGTCATAACCCACCTGCCCATCCTGGCCGGTTTCCCATCAGAAGAAGCAGTACGTCCACCAAAGTGAGCAAATAATTTCTCTTCCACTTCGAGATCCTCGTTAGAAAGCTTAATATCAAAGGGGTTTTCATCCCCAAGCACAGGAAGGAGAAAATTGTTGACCACATCCTCCAAAGTAACAGTCAGCTCACCAACAGAAAAGGAAAAAGTGTGCAGAGCAGGACACCAACGGCACACCAAATGCCTAAGGCCTTTAGCATCTCTGAAACCCTCAAGATTCCTGGAAATAGCCACTGCCCTCAGGACGCTGGCACGCTCCAAACGGCCCACAAACTCTCTATCAGAAAGCTCATTATCCACCCAAATGGGCCAGCCTTGAATCTTTCCAGCAACAAAATCAAAGAAGATGGGAACCGCTTCTCGAAGTCCTCGCCTGATTTGGAGATCAAAAATCTCCCTAGGGTCTGGAACTTGTGCAGAACCAATAAAACCCACTTGACCAGAGAAAACCCAAGTGTGAGGGGATGGAGGGGTTTCGCCATGAGACACCCGAGGAAAGAATAAGCTAGGAGTGTACCAGGGGTCTCGCAAAGGAAAAGCAAGGCGCACAGGGACGGACTCATCCTGCGCAAAACTAGAAGAGCCCTCACCTTCAAAAGGGCTGGGAGTACGCTCATTTCTTTTTCGAGAAGAAGAAGAAGCCATTGAAGTAATGGGTATCTGAAGAAAGAAAAAGAAAGAAGATGGCAACGATACTGATCGAAAAGGGCTTGGCAACAGAGGACTCAAGTAGACAAGGAAAAAGAGTAATGAGAAAATGCTAGAAGAAAAGGAATAAGAACAGTTAGAGAAGACAACGTGTGGAAAGACGCGCCAGTTGCCAGGAATTAAATTTAAAAAGAAAGAGGTTATCAGCAGTTATTAATGAGTGTATGGGAAACGTAAAAGTAGGTGGTGGGAGTTTTATTTCAACTCAACTGCCACGTACCACGAAAATGGGAAGAGTTACAAAAAAAAAAAAAAAAAAAAAAGAGAAACAAAGGAGCCAGGATACCGAAAAAGTGGAAGATCAGGATCCCCATGGAAAGATCAAAACAAGAGATAATCCTGCAAAAAGAAAAAACTCACGCATGGGCTGCAGGCAACCCATGAGCTCGGGGGGCTAAATGTTGAGGTTCAAAAAAAAAAGAATTAAACAGCCCACAAATGAGCCTAAAGAAATAGAAAAAAACATTGGGCCCGTTTCACACAAAAAAAAGGGAGAAAATAAATAAAGGGTAAGAAAAGAAAGAAAGAAAAGGGCCAGAGGGCTGGGATCCAGAGGAAAGGCCCGACCAGTGAACCAGACCAAACCCAAAAGGAAAAAATTGGGCCGGAATCCCAGAAGCCTCCCAGAGGTAGAGGATCCTTGGATGCGCGAAGGAGGATCATAACAGAAAAATTAAAGAAAGACAAGAGACAAAGGGCACGCGGACCTTATGACCCAAACACGTAGTGGAGGTGCAGAGCAAAACGCAGGAACCTGGTTTCAACCATTTGGAGATAAAGACAAGGAGGAGTACAACTGGAAAAGGCTGGGGCGCTGAGAAGAAAAGCCAAAAGGGCCTCAGGCCAGCCAACGGGAAAATCTGGAAATAGAAAGGAGCTGAGGGACTTTCATCTGGTCGGAACAAAAAAGCAAGAAACTATGAAGAAAAGGGAAACGACATGATCCTGAAGCAACCAGACATGGTACAGGCTTCAAAGGGAAAAACAGGAAAATCGTTAGTTCACCAGGGGGGTCGAAGTTGTGCTATAAAAGAAGGAAGGGATCCATGCTACGGAGAACATTTTTTTAAGCATTCACTCATTTCAGAACGATGAGAACATTTTTTTAAGCATTCACTCATTTCAGAACGATGAGAACATTTTAAGCATTCACCATTGCTTTTCAAAAGTCTTAGAAAGTTGAAGAAAAGACTTTGTAAATTGAAGGGGAAAACAGAGGAACCATCCCCGGTATCCCAGGACAGCCACTATTGAACATGCTCGGATTCAACAAGTTCAAATTTTGCAAGTCTTTGAAGCTTGAATAAGCTATCAAAGTCTGTAATTTATGAGCTCAGTTGAACCTTGCACCACGTCTTAGTGAGCATTGTAATCATAACTTAATGAAATCAATAAAATATACCTCACATAATTAGAGGATCCTTAACCTGTTCTTACGTAATATTTCCATTTTTGCTGTGCATTATTTTCCTTTACTGTTAAAATGTCATTCAATGCAAATGTTCTCGTTTTGTTAGCTACTTGTATTGTAGGAAGTGTGTTTTGGGCACCAATCGATTCTTAAAACGGCCCTTTAGCTGCGGAGAATCGATCCCAGTCCACCAAGAATATCTCAGACAGCCCAGGATTTCTTGGGCCATAGTGCCGAAGAAAAAGGCACTCTCACAGCCTTTTTAGGTGATTTACATCCACTTGCGGAATTTTATCACTTGGCTTCGTCAGTGATGTACATACGTCTAAGGAATTATATCACTTAGCCTTTTTTAGGTGATTTACATCCACTTACGGAATTTTATCACTTGGCTTCATCAGTGATTTACATCCGTCTAAGGAATTTTATCACTTAGCATTTTTTAGGTGATTTACATCCACTTAAGGAATTTTATCACTTGACTTCATCAGTGATTTACATCCCTCTAAGGAATTTTATCACTTGCCCTTTTTTTATTTATACACAATTTGTTGAAATATTTGCTAAATAGTACTTTTATTTCTTTATTTCAAGTAAAGGTGCCACTGTCGTGAATACAATGGTGTTTCTAGTTCTACTGATAATACTTTTTCAGATGCTCGATGTTCCATGGTCGTGGTAACTTCTTTTCGTCCATGGACTCTAGGTGATAGTTGCCTTGTCTTGAGTAGTGGATGACTTTGTAGGGTCCCTCCCGGGTTGGTCCAAGCTTTCCTTGGCTTGGATTCTTTGTTGCCGGTGTGACTTCACAGAGGACAAGATTTCCTATGTCAAGTCTCCTAAGCTTCACTCTCTTGTTGTAATACTCGGTCATCTTCTGCTGATATTTTGTCATCTTCTAAGACGTTTCCTCTCTCACTTCATCCAGGCAATCCAAGTTGACTTTTAATTGGTCGTCGTTACCATCTTCGTGGAATGCATCTCTTCTCATGCTGGTGACTCCTACATCAACTGGTATTACTACTTCTATGCCGTAGGTAAGTGTGAACAGCGTCTCTCTTGTAGGGGTCCTCACAATGGTTATGTACGCCTACAAGACATTGGGCAGTTCTTTCAACCACGCGCCCTTTGCCTCCTTTAGCCGAACTTTGATGATCTTCAGCAATGTTCTGTTCGTCACTTCCGTCTATCCATTGGCTTGCGAGTGTCCCGGAAAGGAAAACTAGTTCTTGATTCCTAGTCCCAAGCAAAAGTTCCTGAAGTCTTAACTGTCGAACTGGCATCCGTTGTGTGATATTATTGTCTAAGGTATCCCAAACCTACAAACTATATTTCTCCACACAAAGTTCTAGACCTTTACCTCTGTGATATCTGGTAGTGCTTCTGCTTCAACCCATTTAGTAAAATAGTCAACGCGTCCAGTTGGAATTTTACCTGTCTCTTACCTTGGGGTAATGGTCCCATAATGTCAATCCCCCACTGGATGAACGGCCACGAGGAGGTTATGGGTGTCAACTTCTCACCTAGGATGTTGAATATTCCCAAACCTCTGACAATTGTTACATCGTTCGACAAATTTCCTTGCGTCTTTCTGCACAGTAGGTCAGAAATAACCTGTTATGATGATCTTACTTACTAGGGACCTTGGGCCTGTGTGGTCTCCGCATATTTCTTCATGGACTTCTTCCAGGATGTACTTAGCTTCACTTTCTTCGACACACTTTAAGTAAGGCATAAAGAACCCCCTTTTGTACAGGGCATCGTTTATGGTGGTGAGCCTGATTGCTCTCTTCCTGACTTTTCTGACCTCCTTGACGTTTGCTGGAAGTCCTCTGTCTCGGAGGAAGGATAGGATTAGGGCCATCCAACTGTTTTCGCTTTGAATTGCGAAAGTGTGAAATTCTTCAATGCTGGGATGTTTTTGGACTTCCATTTTCAAGTTTGGGGGCGTTGACCCTTCTTCCATCGACGCCTGCTTTGCTATTCCGTCTACTTCTGAGTTCTAACTCCTGGGGAACTATGTGAACTCTACCTGATCAAACTCTTGGGCCCAATGCTTTGTCAGCCTAAGGTATTTCTACATCCTGTCCTCCTTTGCCTCGTATTCTTCCTTTATCTACCCTACAACTAACTTAGAATCACTCTAGAGGAGCAGGTTTCTAGCACCTAATGCCTTTCCGACCCTTAACCCCGTCAGTATTGCTTCATATTCTGCTTCATTATTGGTGGCAAGGAATTGAAGCTGAACTCCATATCTGAGGGTATCTCCTTCGGGAGTAATGATGATAACCCTTACTCTTCCTCTCTTTCGAGCTAACGACTCATCAGTCTGGATCGTCCATCTCTCCACCTCGTCCTGGGCCCTTTCCTCGTTAGGTGTCGTGAATTCGGCGACGAATTCGGTTAGTGCTTATGCCTTGATCGCTATTCTGGGGTGGTATTTGATGTCGAGCTAACTAAGTTCGATTACCCATTGCACCATTCTCCCTCCAGCTTCAGATTTGTTCATTGACTTCCTTATAGGCTAATTCGTCATTACCAGAATAGGGTTGCTTGGAAGTAGAGGCGCAGCTTATGAAACTACGATCAAAATCAATGCAATCTTTTTGATCCGCAGGTATTTTCCCTTAGCTCATTGGAAAGCTTGACTGACATAGTAGATCGGGAGTTGTGTTCTATTCTTTTCTTGAATCAAGGATGCACTCACGGCTGTGGCCGATACCGCTAAATATAAATACAGGTTTTCTCCTTCTTTTGGAAGGCTTTCTCGCATTCCTCCATCCAGGTAAAGGCCTACTTCAGAGTCTTGAAGAAAGGAAGGCACTTGTCCGTTGCTTTAGAGACGAACTAGTTGAGGGCTGCTATCCTTCCAGTTAACTTCAGAACTTCCTTCACTATCTTTGGTGATGCCATCTCTAGTATGACCCGTACGTTTTCTAGGTTTGCTTCTATCCACTTCTAGGACACCATGAACCCTAGGAACTTTTCGGATGCGACCCCGAAGGCGCACTTGCTAGGGTTCAACTTCATCTGGTACCGTCTGAGGTCTCGAAGGTTTTCTTGAGGTCGTCCAGATGTGTGGCTTCCTCCTTGCTCTTAACGAGCATATTGTCTATGTACACCTCCATGTTCCTCTCGATCTGTTCGTTGAACATCTTGTTGACTAACCTCTATTAGGTCGCTCCTACGTATTTCAGTTCGAAGGGCATCACCTTATAACAGTAGAGCCCTTGGTTGGTGATGAAGGCGATCTTCTCTTGATCTTCCTCCAACATCTTAATTTTGTTGTACCTAGAGAACTCCATAAATGTTAAGAGCCTGTGCCCAACCGTGGAGTCCATGAGTTGGTCTATTCTAGGCAAGGGGAAGTTGTCTTTTGGGCAGGCCTTATTCAGGTCTATGAAGTCCACGCACATTCTCCATTTTCAGTTTGCTTTCTTCACTGGGACGATGTTAGCCAGCCAATCTGGATAATAGACTTCTCTGATGAAACTTGCAAAAAAACAATTTACTCACCTCATCCATGATGGCCTTGTTTCGTTTAGGGGCAAACACCTGTCATTTTTGCTAGACGGGTTTTCTCTCAGGATCCACGTTCAAGTGGTGCTGGATCACTTCGGCTGATATGCCTTCCATATCTTCATGACTCCAATCGAAGATGTCTAGGTTGCTTTTTAGAAATTGGACCAACTTCTTCTTTTTCTGGACGCTCAAGCCCGTCCTTATCTTTGTATTTTTTTTTTTATGGTTCTCCGTCTACTAGCTCCACGGTTTCCAAGGCTTCCACTTTTTCCTTGACCACCCATGTATGGTTTTCTTTAGCTACCAAAACTGCTTGGTAGCACTCTCTGGCCAATACCTGATCTCCTTTTACCTTCATGTGTGGTTTAGACGGTACATGAGATTGGTTAAGAATCAATTAGATAAGAGCATTAAGGCTTTCAGAACTGATCGTGCACGCGAGTATATATTTGAGCAATTTAAGGGGCTCTATGATGAAAAGGGAATTGCAAGGCAATTAACAATGACTTATACACTGCAACAAAATGGTGTGGCAGAAAGGAGAAATCGAACACTGCTAGAGATGGTTAGTCAATGATGGCACAAGCTAACCTACCGATTTTGTATTGGGGGGATGCACTTTTGACTGCAGCCTATATACTTAACCTAGTGCCCTCCAAAATCAGTATCTTCCACACCTTATGAACTATGGACCGGCAAGAAACCTGACTTGAATGACTTGCGGCCATGGGGTTCAACAGGTTATGCTCACAATACTTCTCATAGATATGGGAAGTTAGGGCCTAGAGGAAAGAAGTGTATCTTTATAAGATATTCTGAGCATTCCAAAGGCTATGTGTTGATAGGTGAACAACCAGATGGAAGTGTGACTGAATTGGAGTCACGTGATGTTGATTTCATTGAAAGTGAATTCCCTAACATAGGTGAGATTGAAAAGAACTTGACTCTTTATGAAATGATGGATCAAGAGGTAGGCGCCCCAAGTAGACTAGTAGAGGACAAGGAAGAAAATTCCTACAACTCCTTGAGACAGTGGGAGCAACTCATAACCTAGTGGGAGCACACCGCTAGAAGTTGATCCACAACAACCTCAGCCAGGTAGAAGCAACCGGGGAAATGTTCCTCGTCGTCGTTTTAAGATTGAGGGGGAAGCTTTCATGATTGCTTCACAAGATGATGATGAGCCAAAAGCTGTGCAAGAGGCTCTCTCATCTTCTGTTAGTGATGAGTGGATGAAAGCAATGAATGATGAAATGGAGTCTATGAGGACTAATCAGGTCTGGGATCTGGTAGACCTACCGGGCGTAAAGCAATTGGGAACAAATGGGTTCTTAAAATAAATGCAAGGTGGATGGGTCAATAGAAAGGTATAAAGCTCGATTAGTGGCAAAATGATACACTCAAAATGAGGGTGTTGACTACGAGGAAACCTTTTCTCCAGTTGTGATGTTTGCCTCTATTCGACTAATTCTGGCCATTGTTGCAAACTTGAATTTGGAATTATACCAAATGGACGTTAAGACAGCTATTCTCAATGGAGAACTAGATGAAGAAATCTATATGGATCAACCTATTTTCTTTGTGAGCAAAGGCCAAGAGCACAAAATGTGCAAACTTAAGCGATCCATATATGGTTTAAAGCAATCATCTAGACAATGGTATCTGAGATTTCATCGAGCCGCTCTATCGAATGGGTTTACGATGATCGAAGAAGATCACTGTGTCTACGTAAAATGATCCAAGGGAAGTTTCATTATTTTGTCATTGTATGTTGATGACATATTATTGGCCGATAATGACATAGAGATGATTATCGCCACAAAAGAGTGGTTGTCCTCTAACTTTGAGATGAAGGACATAGGTGAGGCAGATTATATTCTAGGGGTTAAAATCCTTAGGGATCGCTCAAAGAAACTTTTAGGTTTATCACAACAAACCTACATTAAGAAAGTTCTTGAGCGCTTCCAAATGCATAACTGCAAACCCATAGATACTCCAGTTGCAAAAAATGAGAGCTTAAGCCTTGATATGTGCCCTAAGACTCAAGATGAAAAAGAAAAGATGGCTCGTGTTCCTTATGCTAATGTAGTTGGAAGCTTGATGTATGCAATGATGTATACTCGGCCTGATATATGTTATGTTGTTGGATTAGTCAACAGATTTCAGTCTAATCTAGGACTTGCTCATTGTAAAGCTATCAAGAGGATATTAAGGTATCTTAAAGGGACAACAGACTACATTCTTTGTTATTAGGGTTCAGATTTGCATATGATTAGCTATAGTGATGCTGATTGGGGTAGTGACCTAGATGAACGCAAATCTACATCTGGATATGCTTTCTTGCTGAATAATGGCGCCATCACTTGGAGTAGCAAGAAACAACCCTGTGTAGCATTATCAACTATGGAAGTAGAGTATGTAGCATGTTCAGTAGCTGTTCAGGAAGCAGTTTGGTTAAGGAGGTTCTTTCAAAATCTTGAGGTTGTCAAGGATGCCTTAGATCCCGTTACGATACATTGTGATAGCATGGCAGCACTTGCCTATACTAAAGACTCAAAGTATCATGGTAGAACCAAACATATTGGTATACGATATCACTACATTCGAGACATGGTTACTTACAATGAAGTGGTTCTAAAACACATTTCTACAAGCCTCATGATTGTTGATCCACTAACAAAGCCTATAGGAAGGGATGTCTTTCAAGCTCATGTTAGAAGTTTAGGGCTACGTAGAATATGATGATATGTTGTTTTTTAGTTACCATTTATTGTACTCTTTTGGGATATTTTGTTTTAAATGCATATGATGTTATTCAGTTAATAATATGTATGTTTACACACACATTTACCATATGATGAGTTCTGTGGTATGAAAGGTATGTCAGCAGGATTAGGTTGGCTCACTCACACGAGCGATTGCCTCTAGCGCTTGAGTAGTGAGCAGAGATGAGACATTGTGTCATTCAATGCTTATGTAGCATAGATGGTTGGCACAAACAAATGTCGCCTTAGTTAGAACTAAGATGAGGTCTATAATATATTTATCTTAATTAGACCATACATGGATAACCTATTATCCATGTAGCCTGTGGTTAGCCAGATGGGAGACCTTATTTGATGCCTAAGGTGGCAAGCGAATAAAGGACTCAAGTTAGGCACTTGAGTAGTGACTAGACTAAGATTTATACGGTGTATTGAGTTAAGACATACTTTCTTACTTAAGAGAACTCTACCGTAGCATGTATTTCATACTACATGTGCTTGCTCGACTAAAAGCGGTGGTGAGAGAATAAATCCCTGCTTCTTCACCGTGTGAGTCCCATGGATCTTTCATTAAGATCCCACTTATGCCCTTGTTACTTTTGACTATGTCATGAAGTTGAGGTTTTGATATTTGCTACTTTGGCATGTTACCTATGGCCATGTTGGATTCAGTCTAAAGGGACATTTCTGGGAAAGCGATTGGACCAAAGTTAAAGGACATAAGTGCAAAGGGAAGACTATTTTTGTAACACATCCTTATATTTGTGCTCACTGTCGACAGGTTATAGCGCTTATGGTAGGGAAATAATCATGAGTACATTTAGATAGTTATGATGGATCAAGCATAAGTCTGAGTATTAAACTCTAGAGGGGTTAGAGATGCTTGATTCGATGTGTTAATATATGTCTAGGGCATAACGAGACACTTTAGGGATGTTGCTATGCTGGTCTTGGTATAAGATTTAGTATAGTGCCCCCAAATATGTTTTTCAAGTGTGCTCGGCGGTCGCACAACCTATTTGCTAGTATGAATGCACTGAGAAACACATTGAGAGATGGATAATAGGGCCATGCCCACAGTGGATGAGTGGGAAATGTTAGAAATTGAAAGAATATGGACAAACACCCAATGTGAGCATGTCCCTCTATTTGCCTCAGATTATAACATCTAGGAGTTATGGAGTAATGATATTAGACTGTTACACTACCCCACTAAGTCCACTATCCCATTCAATATTAATGGGGTGGTGTGTATATAAACACCAAGAATGGTACCTATTGAACAGTGAACGAATTCTACATTTCTCATAGTGTTTATAAAGCGTTGGAGGCTCTTAGGTTGTAGGTTATGTTTGCATCACTCTAGTAGTGCACAACACCATTGGAGAAACGTTTTTGGTTCGTGGGTTACACAAACTGGAATTCAAAACGTGTTTGGATAACTGGTCTGCGTGGAGGCTGGCTCTAGACAACGTAGAACAATCTCAAAGCTCCTGTGTGATCATCGGTTTAGGCCAAGAGAGGTATGCCGAAAAACCGATTACTTATATTTCGCTGCAAGTTTCTATTTCTTACAGGTTGGAGTCTAATTTTGTCCCATAGAATCTTCAATCTAGTCCCACACAGCCTACATAAGAACCAGATTAGTTATTAATATACTCTTACGCAAACAAAATTATTGCCGAGCTCTGTTGGATGGGATTATAACCCAATGTGGGGGCATTAAGTTGGTCTTGGAGAAAATTTGGAGAATTTGAGTCCCGTTGGACTTGCTTCACCTTTGTGGTGTGTAAGTGAAGTGTGTAAAGACCCTGGGATGTGTAAACCAGAGATAAAATTTGGTATCTGCGAACAGTCTTCCTTTTCTTGACTGGGAGGCGTCAATATTTCACTGGCTTATCAGAGCAGTGAGGATCTTTATTAACACTCCAAGTCACGAGCTCCGTTGGTCCTCAGCTTCACATCCCCACTACCATTTTTTGAGCAATACTAATTTGGTTATACTTTCTCTATATTATTTTATTTTTGCCCACATTTGAGTCTTGAAAATTTTGGATGATCAAGTGTTATTTTTGGGTTGTGGTTCTTTACCTCTTCTTTTCACTCAAAGATGGAAGCACTAATCCATTGCCCTTTCGAATAGATAATATGAGGTCTGATCCAAATTGGCTAACCCAACACTATACTTGAAGAATTGGTTAGTTGTTCAGTAAGAAGTAAGATTAGCCGATAGTCTTCAATGAAAGAAAGAGAACAAAGAAGAAAATAATCAATATTTGCGATGCACGCATCGTTGTATTAGAACCAAAAAGGCCGTTCTTCATCAAATTATAGTTATAAAAGGGCAGGGGGCTTTCTAATTTCAGATAGGTAAAGAAAAAATCTAGAAGTTTTGCACGATTAGATCATGTGAAACTGTTTTTCTTCTCATTAGAGATATTATGAGAATAAACTAACTACTTATCAAATTAATAAGCATTCACATCTAGGTTTGCATAGCAATTTTTATTTTACCATTTAAAAAATTACTTTACCTATAATATGAATCCACTTTATAATACATCCAACATCCCAATCTCTATTCTTTTACTATTTCATTTAAATATTCTTTTTTTTAATTCTTTATTTACTATTTCTTCATTCTTTTTTTATTATTTGATTTCAGTGGTCATGATTGAAGAGATAAGAAGAGGAGATATTTATTAATAAAACCAGCCTCATCACATGCGCGCGTGATGAGGCTTTTTTGTGTCATAATTTTTCATTCATTCTAAGTTAAAGTTTACACGTTTTCTCATTAAAATTACACATTTAGAATTTATAAGTGATTAAAGTAATTTGAAAATCAACAGAAAAATGACCCTATTTTTTAGGCAATGTTTTAGTAAGAGTTAAAGTTGTATTTTTACCGAAATGTCCTTTAGTTTTGTCTCTACTTAAACATGAGGGTGTATGGCGCATTTTTGAACCAAAAAATGAGGATCCTGGATAGGGAAAGCTCCTTAAATAGTAGTATAAATAATAACAAATTTCAATTTGAATTCAGAAAGATAACTCCTAAATTTAGGATTTTTTCCCTTCACGTTCATCTTTTTATTCCGTAAAATTTATAATTTTTTATTCCTTTCTCATCCGAAAAAAAGTAAAGCACCTCCAATTTAAAAAAATTAAAAAATAAAAAACTAAGAAAATTCCTAAAATTTAGCATACTTTCCCCTCACATTCATCTAATTTTTCCTATCCAAACTTTTCTATATATCACTACACCACATTCAAATACACGTTCAAAAATGAAATTACAGTTACCGCTTATCTCTAAATTTATCCTCCTTTTTTGTTTGAAAAATAAAAAAATATATTTTCAAATTATTAACTTTTACCTAAAAAAAATATAAGAGCTTTTAAGCACACGCAAGGCGTGTGCTTAAAGGCAGTATAGTATAACTTGTTTTATTTTCTTAAGAGAATCATGATATATATGTGTGTGTGTATATCAATAGCTTTCTTTTTCTCAGCAAAATAATATGTTGTTTCAAAATAAAAAGTCAGAAACATTATTGACGAAGAACTTGGTTTTGGTTCAATGTCTCTAGTGCATTAACTCATTAGGATGATGCCATATTGATACATAAGCAAAAGTAGAAATGTATCACAATTGTGACAGGTCTAGTACATTGGGCATTTGGACCAAGCTTTTGGCCATTAACCAATGTCTTTGCTTTCATTCTTTAGGCACGGTACATGATACTAACAACGAGATAACCCACATGACACGTCCAGTGGGGCTTATTGAGTTAACTTAATTGTTCATATTAGATTGCCTTTCTCAAGCTTGGTAAAATAGGCATATATTATTTTTTGTAAAACATCCATGTCCAAAGTCCTAGCACGTGAAATGGGAATATCTATTCAAGAAATTGCTCTACTGTCAATATTGATTTCGGCAGAGTTTTCGTAAGGTAAAAGTTTTTGACCTTTTGATGGATGAAAATAAGGGTATTTATAGGGAAAATGGGAGTTTAGGGTTAGGTTAGAGGTTTGAACAGCCAGTTGATCAAGTTGGTTGCTCTAGAATTTCACAAAAATGAAATAGAGTGATTTGATGTTTTTTGTCTAGAGAGTAGGAGAGCATGAAATTCTGTTATATGACGCACTTTTTGAAAAGATAATTGAAATACTCTTAAGCTACATTAAAGATAAGAACAAATTAAAAAATTATAACTTTTTGTTTCTTTGGTTTATTGTTTTAAGACTTTTGTATTTAAAGAATAATAATTATTTGCAAAACTTTTTGTTTCTTTTGGTTCGATGCTTCAAAAATTTTCTAATTATAAAATAAGGACTCTTACCTTTTCACCTCTTGCAATTCTACTCATTTATGATTGTTACAATTATTTGATTAAATTTATCATTATCAAAAATAAAAAAAATATAAGTTCTTGTCTCCTCCACGCTATCTCCTATTAAAAATTCCACGTGTTGGGTCTCACTTATTAAAAGAAATTTTGAGCCCACACATGAGAGAAAAATATTAGAATTATGTAATTAAATGATTAAATTTATCATCTTCTAATAAATTACACTTTTATGAGAATCTGTAATTTAACAATAAAGTACTATGAAAGTTCCCAAATTTTCTTTTTATAACCTCCAAACCTTGAAAAAATACACCATATTTTAGGTGTATATTTCTTCCCACTTACAGCTGAGTGGGTCACACGACTAGTGGGTTCTACTAGCTGTGAAGGGGAGAAAGCGTACACCCAAAACAGGGCATACTTCCTCCCAAACCAGGGCTTCCTTATCTTTCCCATGAAAGTATAAATTAGCTTGCATTGTTTCATGCCAATGGATTTCGTCTATTTATTTTTTGTAATAAGTACTTTGATAGATGCATATTTGTGAAAAAGTGTCAACAACCCGTTGCATTGAAAATTTGCAAATTGCAATCCTTGTTGGTTTTCTAAAGCAAGGGGAAAATAATAAACAAAGAAACGAATACAAGATCTTATAACTTTGTCCATCTCCCGTATCAACTCCGGCGACGACTTGACTTTAGAAAATTGTTTCATGAGTTGTCTATCTTCTGTCATTTTCCTGAGTAAACAACACTGACACTAGTGCCTTCAGTAACCTCATATTTCTTGCTTTTTTAACTTGTTGGCTTCCTTCTTTTCCGTGTCTTTGTCTCCATTTTACGTATACGTTATATCCCACAAGCTAGCAAATCAAATTCCGACATTTGAGCGTTTTATTTTTATGCCTCATTACTGTGAAACTGTGTTGATTGTTACAGATCGATCTGGCGCCCCTTCTGTTACCGTGTTACGTAGTTGACGTCTAGTGCCTTAGTGCGACCCTTCAATTACGCGCTTAGATTCTCTAAAAGACAATTACGCGCTTAGATATGCTGTTGCGACATCATTGCCGGCCCCATTTGCCCATGTAGGCTTGATGTCGCATGCATGCACTGTGATACACAGAGGTCTAGAAATATAAAAAATTTCACAATGTTTTTCATTAATATTGAGAAAGACAAAATGTTCGTAGAAGTTGTATCAATATTCTATCTAAACCAGAAGTGATGTAATTGTATAAGAGAAATGTTACATTTACAATATTTTCTCAACATTTTTATAATAAATTTTATGTGACAATATTACTGTGCACTCTTGGTCTGGTGGTTACTCCACAAGTATAATTGTTTGTAGGTGTGGGAGACAAGGGCCAGGGTTTTAGTCTTTAGGAGAGAGTTTCACATACATGTACACTTAGATTATGTGACAATAAATCCTATGTAGTAATTGTATGTGGTAAATTTGTAAAAATTTTGTATCTATAACATTACTATTAGTGTGATATTAATACATGAGACTTTGGATTTTGTATATTAATACTCTCTCTTAATTTGACTTTGAAATTTGGATGCTTTTTATTTTGTATAATACTAATTATTGAAAACAATCTCATAATTATGTGATATTTTGAATGGAGTTTGTGGTGTGCTTTCATATTAAAACTCATTTTCCTATTTATTGTGTATACGTGGGTGTGCATTTGTTTCTCAAAAAAAAAAAAAAAAAAAAAACTTACAATCTTCTGTTACCAAATAAGAGTATTCTAAAAATAATTGGTGTCTTGGCCTAAAATAAAACGCAGTCATTATATGGCAAACCATATAATTTGAAATTCTATATTATGATTATTATCTATAAAAGGGAAGGTGAAAGAGAAATATTAAACAAAGATTAAAACCGAGATAGAGAAATAACACAACAGACTAACTTTGTTCAACGTTTTGGCTTACATCCTGTAGTATAAAATCCCAATTGTCTATTATATATCTTTATTATTTTAATTCTGTATCATAAAATATAACCAAGTACATATAAAAATATAATATTAAAAGAAAAAAAAGGTACACCACAAACTCTTCTTAAAAAAGTCATAGTAACTTTTAAGTGATAATGAAATAGTTATACTACATATAACACATTTTCTTAATATAGATTATTATAACAAGATTGGCCCATTCAAAATAACTACATGGTTATATCACGAGATATACTTCAATACAATAGGACTTAGATGGTACTCCTAAATGTATTGTGATGATGCCAAAATTGTCAGTTGAATGGGTTCGTCCAGATGGATCAACACGGGTTCATCCTTGAGACCTGTTGAGTTTAGAACAAAATCCTCCATGTGGGATCACCTATGTGGTGCCAGCCACGGAGTCTCCGATAATAAAGTCAAGCAATGAATCTTTCAAGAACAGAGAGAACTTGTTGATGGGAGTAAGTATAAGTATATGCATGTACCTCTTTTGGGATTTAATAGGTTTGTATATATAGGCTTTCTTGAGTAGCCATTGTCCTCAAATGGTGATTTCAAGTTTGCTTGGGTAACACCTTAGGTCTTTTCTAGGTCTTTATGAGGACTCCAATGGTCTCCTTGCTGATATGTAACCATCGGGGCATTGAATGGTGGCTTTTATGTTGTCTGGTCTTCGTCTAGGTTAGCTCTCCCTGGGCGAGGGTAATTATCCTATCCATCAGTTGCCCCCTTATTCCGAGGTTGTTCATATGTGTCATGACGACCTTGGGAATATGAAAAAGTCTTTTTGCTGGGATGAGACTGTTGGTATTTTCGTTGTTTCCGCATTTAAGGCGGAGTGGTGGTGCTGTACCTGTCGTGGCCACATGGCACGTTCTGACTGGTGGATATCAATGCTTCACTCAAGGGTCCTTTGGGTTTCCCGTCGCTTTCAGTTTTTTATGCCCAACTTTTTAAATTGTTTTGCTTTTCTCTTTCTCCTTTACTTTTCTCGCCATTGTTGCTTTGTGTTTTCCTTCTCTGAGCTTTCTGATTTTCTTCACATTTTTCCTTTCTAGGACTGTTCTTTTAAGGTACAGTTTCTTTTCCTTTGCTTTACTCTTTGTAGCGAAAAATTGCTTGTCTTTCCTTTTTCATTTTGGGATAGGAATTTCATCCCCTTTTTCCTTTTTGACTTCCATGGTTGAAAGCTCTCAGGTTAGTCGACTATGTCCTTCCATTTCATTTTTCTTTGCGTGTTTATGGGCTTCTTTAGGTTCTTCCTATACCTTTTTCCCTTTAATTGAAGGTTTTATATTTGGGGGCAGCGGCTTAGGTTTAGGGTCCATTTGGATATAACTTATTGTTGCTGAAAACTGATGATTGTTGCTGAAAACATTGTAGCAAAATAATTTTTAAATGTGTGAATAGTGCCACGGGACCCATTTTTAATATTTTTTTTAATAAAGTGGCTGTAGGTCCCATGAACAGTGCGTGAACAATACCGAAACAGTGCATGAACAGTGTTTTTTGACCCCTGCACAGTAAATTTTTGTCCCTAAACCCAAAAAAAAAGAAAAAAAAGAAAAAAAAAAAGGAGAAAACGTGCCGCAGGATTCAGCAGAAAACGCTAAATCCAAACTAATACTTAGTGTTGGCCAATCTGCTTCCCTTGCTTCATTAGTTAGTGAATTGGTTCAAGGAACTAGTGGCTGACCGAGGGGCTATGTCTGATGTAAGATCTAGCAAGTTGGAAACTGGGTTGTCATCTAGCGACGACCCTGTTGAGGTGGAGGTCGATACTGCTGCCTCTGGTTTAGGGCTTTTCATGCCCTTAGGTTTAGGGATAAGTTCCAGTTTCCCAAGGAGGTTAGGATTTGTCTCCCTCATGAAAAGGAGAGGGCTTGCCATTTCTCGCCTAGGGAAGTGTGCTTTTATGGGGCAGCTTTCCAGTGTGGCCTTAGGTTTCCCGTCCACCCTTTTATCATGGAACTTTTGAACCATTTTAACATCGCTCCTGGGCAACTTATGCCAAACTCATGGAGGATAGTGGTCAGCTATATGAAGATTTGGATGATCGTCTCTAATGGGGATATGATCAAGCTGGACGAATTTGTTCACTTGTATCGTTTGAGGGAGTCAAAGGAGTGGGGCGAATGGGAGACTCTTTCTGGAGTTGGAAGTCTCGGTTCTATTTTGTGTCTGGGGACGAATGGGAGACTCTTTCTGATGATTTTTGTTGTGAAGTCCCTAGGTTACTTCGTAATTGGAGAGCCCCGATTCTAGGTGCGTTGTCTTTCTACAAGTCCTTTCTTCTACTTCTTTTTCCTTGGCTTGTTACTAACCTCATATTTGTTGCATTTATGCAGTTAAGAAGCGTCTAAAACTTAAGAGCAGGTACAAAGAATGCGTCAAAGCTGCTACCCAATACGCTAAGACGATTGACGACTTTGACGATCTAGTCGATTTGAGAACATTGGCTCGTCACTGCCTTGGTCCAGAGCCTTCTCCTTTTAATTTGCGTGCTATTGAAATTGAAGAAAAGAGTAAGTGTTCTTTTGGTTCGTCCTCAGAAAACCCTTTTTTTTTTTTTTTGCCTCATACGACTTTTCTTTTTCCTTAGGTGTTGGGTGAGATGATTCATATTACCTCAGAGTACTTGGGCCATGAGGCGAAGGCAGTATCAGCGGGTTCTAAGGTGGACGCTCTAGAGGCCAAGAGTACAAAGCTGAGGAGGGATCTGATCTCTACGATGGACGAGGCTAATTCTGCCAAGGAAAGGGCTAAGGTTTTGATAGACGAGCTAAAGGTTGAAAAGCAACTAACTTTGGAGAAGGATGAGCAATCGCAAGCAACGAACCAGAAAGTCAAGACTGTGGCTGCTAAAGCCGTCGAGGCCTTTCAATAGATTGAGGAGTACAACACCGTCCTCTTTAGCTGGTATTACAAAGGTTTCGAGCTTCTTCGACGATACCTCATCAAGCACCCCTCAGGAGTGGATTTAGAAAATCTGGACTTTGAGGCAATTGATAGAGAGATGGAGATTGATGAGGCGTCCTAATCTGCTACAGTGGTTCCTGAGGACAGTGCACTGATTGGGGTTGGCCGCAGATCAGAGGGCGCTGCTCCCGATGTGGTCGATGGGAATGAAGTTGCTGCTTAGCTGTTCATAAAATTTATCCAGTATATTTATTTTTTTGTTCTTATTTCATTTTTGGTGCCCAGTGTGTTTTTTGGGCTTTATATTTTGCTTTCAAGACAATGCCTTTTGCCTTGTGTTTTTGGGCTTTAATTACTGATCATGGGAAAACTTACATATTTATGTTATTGTTTATTTTCATACCTTCGATGGTTTTTCTTCTATTCTTTTATGGTTATCATGTTGACCTTCTTGGTGATCTGCGTGTGACTTGCACTTTTGCGAGAATTCCCATTTGCTTATGCTTTTTGTTCGTGATTTATATCCGTCAGTGACTTACCTCCGTTTAATGAATCTTGCCACTTGACCTCTTTCAGGTGATTTACATCCATTTAAGGAATTTTATCACTTGGCTTCGTCAGTGGTTTCCATCCATCCAAGGAACGTTACCACTTAGCCTTTTTTGGGTGACTTACATTCATTTGAGGGATTTTATCACTTGGTTTCATCAGTGATTTACATCCGTCTAAGAGATTCCATCACTTAGCCATTTTTTAGGTGATTTACATCCACTTAAAGAATTTTATCACTTGGCTTCGTCAGTGATTTACATCCGTCTAAGGGAATTTTATCACTTAGCCTTTTTAGGTGATTTACATCCACTTACGGAATTTTATCACTTGGCTTCGTCAGTGATTTACATACATCTAAGGAATTATATCACTTAGCCTTTTTTAGGTGATTTACATCCACTTACGGAATTTTATCACTTGGCTTCATCAGTGATTTACATCCGTCTAAGGAATTTTATCACTTAGCATTTTTAGGTGATTTACATCCACTTAAGGAATTTTATCACTTGGCTTCATCAGTGATTTACATCCGTCTAAGGAATTTTATCACTTGCCCTTTTTTTATTTATACACAATTTGTTGAAATATTTGCTAAATAGTACTTTTATTTCTTTATTTCAAGTAAAGGTGCCACTGTCGTGAATACAATGGTGTTTCTAGTTCTACTGATAATACTTTTTCAGATGCTCAATGTTCCATGGTCGCGGTAACTTCTTTTCGTCCATGGACTCTAGGTGATAGTTGCCTTGTCTTGAGTAGTAGATGACTTTGTAGGGTCCCTCCCAAGTTGGTCCAAGCTTTCCTTGGCTTGGATTCTTTGTTGCCGGTGTGACTTCACGGAGGACAAGATTTCCTATGTCAAGTCTCCTAAGCCTCACTCTCTTGTTGTAATACTCAGTCATCTTCTACTGATATTTTGTCATCTTCTAAGATGTTTCCTCTCTCACTTCATCCAGGCAATCCAAGTTGACTTTTAATTGGTCGTCATTACCATCTTTATGGAATGCATCTCTTCTCATGTTGGTGACTCCTACTTCAACTGGTATTACTACTTCTATGCCGTAGGTAAGTGTGAACAGCGTCTCTCTTGTAGGGGTCCTCACAATGGTTATGTACGCCCACAAGACATTGGGCAGTTCTTTCAACCACGTGCCCTTTGCCTCCTTTAGCCGAACTTTGATGATCTTCAGCAATGTTCTGTTCGTCACTTCCGTCTATCCATTGGCTTGCGAGTGTCCCGGAAAGGAAAACTAGTTCTTGAGTCCTAGTCCCAAGCAAAAGTTCCTGAAGTCTTGACTGTCGAACTGGCGTCCGTTGTGTGATATTATTGTCTAAGGTATCCCAAACCTACAAACTATATTTCTCCATACAAAGTTTTGGACCTTTACCTCCGTGATATCTGGTAGTGCTTCTGCTTCAACCCATTTAGTAAAATAATCAATTGCGTCCAGTAGGAATTTTACCTGTCTCTTACCTTAGGGTAATGGCCCCACAATGTCAATCCCCCACTGGGCGAACGGCCACGGGGAGGTTATGGGTGTCAACTTCTCTCCTAGGATGCTGAATATTCCCAAACCTCTGACACTTGTTACATTGTTTGACAAATTTCCTTGCGTCTTTCTGCACAGTAGGCCAGAAATAACCTGTTATGATGATCTTACTTACCAGGGACCTTAGGCCTGTGTGGTCTCCGCATATTTTTTCATGGACTTCTTCCAAGATGTACTTAGCTTCACTTTCTTCGACACACTTTAAGTAAGGCATAAAGAACCCCCTTTTGTACAGGGCATCGTTTAGGGTGGTGAGCCTGATTGCTCTCTTCCTGACTTTTCTGACCTCCTTGACGTCTGCTGGAAGTCCTCTTTCTCGGCGGAAGGATAGGATTGGAGCCATCCAGCTGTTTTCGCTTTAAACTGCGAAAGTGTGAAATTCTTCAATGCTGGGATATTTTTGGACTTCCATCTTCGTTGACCTTTCTTCTGTCGATGCCTGCTTTACTATTCCGTCTACTTCTGAGTTCTAGCTCCTGGGGACCTGTGTGAACTCTACCTGATCAAACTCTTGGGCCCGATGCTTTGTCAGCCTAAGGTATTTCTAAATCTTGTCCTCCTTTGCCTCGTATTCTTCCTTTAGCTACCCTACAACAAACTTAGAATCACGCTGGAGGAGCAGGTTTCCAGCACCCAATGCTTTTCCGACCCTTAACCCCATCAGTATTGCTTCATATTCTACTTCATTATTGGTGGCAAGGAATTGAAGCTGAACTCCATATCTGAGGGTATCTCCTTCGGGAGTAATGATGATAACCCTTACTCTTCCTCTCTTTCAAGCTGACGACTCGTCAGTCTGGATCGTCCATCTCTCCGCCTCGTCCTAGGCTCCTTCCTCGTTAGGAGTCGTGAATTCGGCGATGAAGTCGGTTAGCGCTTATGCCTTGATCGCTATTCTGGGGTGGTATTTGATGTCGAGGTAACTAAGTTCGATTACCCATTACACCATTCTTCCTCTAGCTTCAGATTTGTTCATTGACTTCCTTATAGGCTAATTCGTCATTACCAGAATAGGGTTGCTTGGAAGTAGAGGCGCAGCTTATGAAAGGCTACGATCAGAACGAATGCAATCTTTTCGATCCACAGGTATTTTCCCTCAGCTCATTGGAAAGCTTGATTGACATAGTAGATTGGGAGTTGTGTTCTATTCTTTTCTTGAATCAAGGATGCACTCACGGCTGTGGCCGATACCGCTAAATATAAATACAGGTTTTCTCCTTCTTTTGGAAGGCTTTCTCGCATTCCTCCGTCCAGGTAAAGGCCTACTTCAGAGTCTTGAAGAAAGGAAGGCACTTGTCCATTGCTTTAGAGATGAACTAGTTGAGGGCTGCTATCCTTCCAGTTAACTTCTGAACTTCCTTCACTATCTTTGGTGATGCCATCTCTAGTATGACCCGTACTTTTTCTAGGTTTACTTCTATCCTCTTCTAGGACACCATGAACCCTAGGAACTTTTCGGATGCGACCCCGAAGGCGCACTTGCTAGGGTTCAACTTCATCTGGTACCGTCTGAGGTCTTGAAGGTTTTCTTGAGGTCATCCAAATGTGTGGCTTCTTCCTTGCTCTTAACGAGCATATTGTCTATGGACACCTCCATGTTCCTCTCGATCTATTCGTTGAACATCTTGTTGTCTAACCTCTATGAGGTCGCTCCTACGTTTTTCAGTTCGAAGGGCATCACCTTATAACAGTAGAGCCCTTGGCTGGTGATGAAGGCGGTCTTCTCTTGATCTTCCTCCAACATCTTAATTTTGTTGTACCTAGAGAACTCCATAAATGTTAGGAGCCTGTGCCCAACCGTGGAGTCCATGAGTTGGTCTATTTTCTGTTTGCTTTCTTCACTAGGACGATGTTAGCCAACCAATCTGGATAATAGACTTCTCTGATGAAACTTGCAAAAAAACAATTTACTCACCTTATCCATGATGGCCTTGTTTCATTTAGGGCAAACACCTATCATTTTTGCTGGACGGGTTTTCTCTTAGGATCCACGTTTAAGTGGTGCTGGATCACTTCGGCTGATATGCCTTCCATATCTTCGTGACTCCAATCGAAGATGTCTAGGCTGCTTTTTAGAAATTGGACCAACTTCTTATTTTTCTGGACGCTCAAGCCCGTCCTTATCTTAGTATTTTTTTTTTTTTTATGGTTCTTCGTCTACTAGCTCCACAGTTTCCAAGGCTTCCACTTTTTCCTTGACCACCCATGTGTGGTTTTCTTTAGCTACCAAAACTGCTTGGTAGCACTCTCTGGCCAATACCTGATCTCCTTTTACCTTCACGCAGTATGTGGAGGTTGTTGTCTTCTAGTGGTTGAGTGTGGGCCTCCTAATAATTACATTATACAAGGATGGGCAATCTACTACCAAGAAGTCTAGCTGACAAGTTACCTGTTGGGGGTGAGTCCCTACTATGACCGTTAGTGCTACTATCCCTTTGGGGTACACACGGTCTCTGCTGAAGCTGACGAGGGGGGATTCAAAAGGTCGTAGTCTCTTAGGATCTACTATAAGGATCCGTTTGGTGTTGAACCCTTCTATCATAAGCGTGATGATTAAAGGGTCTTCATGCTACTGCTTCACACCCCGACATCTTCTTCTGAAAACCAGATGTCATTTTCTGTCTTTCTCATTTGCTTTAGGGGCAGTAACCTATGGACACTATTCACCTGCCTTTGCTGTGACTTCTTAAGGGACTTGAAAGATCCTCCTGCGGACGGTCCTCTAGCGATCACTTTTATTTCTCTTATCGCACTCTGTGGACGATTAAGTGGCTTTACCTTGTCTCTAGGAGTAGCCTTATGTCTTTCACTGTCGTTATCTCTTGGTCGGCTAGATTCCCCTTTCTTCACGAATTTCTAAGGCTTTCCTTTCTTGATAAGCTCTTCAGTATACTTCTTTAGGTCTCTGTTGGCCATGGTCCTTGTGGAAGCGGTAATACTTCCTCTTGCCTCACATGCTCTGTGATGAGTGTAGTGGCTTCGGCCATTTAAGGTGATGGTCGCCCTTGATTTACATTAAAATTTTGTCAACGGGCATAACCAAAGGGGCGAATTTTACCGTCCTGGGCATTTTGTCATCCCTTCATTTGCTCCCGTTAGTCACCTAACGGTCCCCTCTATCCTTTTTTGTCCCCTTCAATCTTCTCTCTTTCCCTCCCTTTCGGTGGGCTGATCCTCATCACCTATTGCTGCTAAGGCATCTTCGGCGTTCATGTATTTCTAAGCTTTCAACAACATTTCTGCCATTGTCTTCGAAGGGCCTTTTGTGAGTGCAACCATGAACTCTCTGGATTTCAGCCCAGTTTTGAAGGTGCTTAACTGCACTTTATTGTTCACTTCGTCAATTTCTAGGATTTCTCTAGTGAAACGTTTCACATACGACCGCAGGGTCACCTTTTCTCCTTGCCTTATGGTGAGCAGGTGATTTGTAGACCTTTTTGGGCGCTGTTAGCCGACGAAGTGGCGTACAAACGAGTTGCCCAGTTGTTCAAATTTGTCGATGGATGATGTTGCTAGCTTACTAAACCATAGTCGCGCTGCCCCCTTGAGAGTGGTAGGGAATGAACGACACAATATCTCGTCCGAGGGTTGTTGCAGACTCAAAGTCGTTTTGAAGGGGGTGATGTGATCCAGTGGATCTTTAAAACCATCAAACAGCTCGAGCTGTGGAAGGCAAAACTTCGGGGGCTTGGTGCACTCTAGGACCTTTGTTGTGAAAGGCAAGTCTATCCTTCTGACCATTCTGTCCAACTTTCGATCTGGCTTCTCCCTTATCGCACTTCTCAGCTCGTCCATCTCTTTCTTCATTTCCCTGAGGAGGTCTGAGTTCACTTCCTCAGGGGTATTTGGCCGTCAATGACCGTTCCTTCTATGGCTGTCTTTTCATGCATCATTTATGATAGGATTCACGTGCATTGCATTGTATTCTTTATCCATCTTGAATTTCTGCTGTCATAAGTTTTCACACACAACACACATACACTTTACTAAATTGGGTACTTAACTTGATTTAAAAATTGATTAATTAATTTTTTAGTTCTGTATATTTTAGTATATGGAATTTTTTATATGTGAACTGCAATTTTTTTTTTTTTTTTTTTTGAGATATGGTGGATAATACATGTGCAAATATTTTCTCTAAAACACTTTGTATGCTGAATTTTTATATCATTGAGATCTATATTGTATAGTCTTAACTAATTGTACTTGGAGTGTTTGCTTGCATCTGTTTATGGATCAGATAGTGTCAAGTTTGCATATATTGAAAGAGAGAATATTTTTCTTCATGTGTATCCTCAACTTATGTGTGTCTTTCTTTTTTCCCACCTCCTAAAATTCCCCAATATTTTTTTTCCCAAAACTTGTTTTCTTTTTCCTATTTTTATAGGGAGAGAAAGTTGTTTTGAAAACCTTTGTTGTTTATAGGGGGAGTTATTGCTCTTTATAGGGGCAGTAGCCTCTATTTTCTATAGTGAATAATTTTTTTGTGGTTCCTTGATTCTCTATTTTCTTTTATTCTTCTGTTGTGTATGTTTACTATTTACCTTTTGATTGGCTTGTCTTTGTCAATACATGACAAAAATGAGAAGAAATAGATGAAATTTTGAAAATGAAATTGTTTTTGAAAAGAGGAGAAAATAAAAAGTTATTTTATGTATCTAACTTAGGGGAAGAGTTAGTTTGCATATTTTTTTACTATTGCATATTTCTTATATTGTTTATCTATCTTTATTTCCACACATGCGTTGATGTGCTCTTGTGAGTGTTTCAGGAAAGATAGGTACATTCCGATCAAAACCTTCTGCCTCTTCTTGCAACTTTTGGGTTAGAAGTATTAGATTAGGATTTGCGATGTAATTTAGCATTTTATTGTAATTGGGTTTTTCTTATATTTGAGCATTTAATTGTGTATGTAAGTTTTGTAACAAATTGCCAAAGGGAGAGATTGTTAAGTTCTAAAAGTTTAGAACAATTGGCAAACTATGAATACAAACTTGTTTAGATATAGATTCCTAAGTCCATAGGTATGATTAGACAATACTCAAAGTGCTACAAGTCAGGATACAAAAAAAAGGAAGATGCAGGTTCAGGAATTTGAAACATGCCAGGTTCGATCAATCAAGAAGAAGGCTCGACTGATTGAGATGTGTTTTTGCAGAATTTTAATTTAGCTCATTAAGTGATTTGGGTTTCAGATATAATTCTCCTATTATATAAAGGAAACCCTAAGGCACATTTTGTTATGACTTTGGAGATGCTCTTTTGAGATCTAAAAGGTACTATGCCTTCTCATTTCAAAGTCAGTACCAAAATTCCATCTACACATTATTAGAATCGGTAGATCTGAAATTTCTACAAACAAGATCATACATAGCTGATTATTTAAAGTTTTGAGTGGGATCTTAGAGTCATAAACATGGGTGTTTGTGTGAGCCAAATTCAGAGAGAAGATTCCGTAGATTCGGAGTTGCAAATGGTCGTGTGAGTAAGTACTACAAGATATAGCTTTAGATTTAGGAAAAAATCTATTGTAAAACTTCCACTCTATCATAGTGAATTTATTGCCTTGAGGATATATTAGGTTATTCCTCCCCAAGTTTTTTACCTTGAAACTGTTGGTTTCATTAGTTTTCCTGAGTAATCATATTACTATCTACTTTACTTTTTGCATTGAGTAATATGATTGTATGTGTTTAATCTAGATCTCATGATAAACCTAAGTATCAACTTGGTTAATTAATTAGGGGTCCAAATGAATTAACAGTTAATTAATAAATAAAAAAAATAGTAATGGAGGTCAATATCCTGAATTGGCAAAAGTCTTCTGCGATGTTCATTTCAATCCAAAAACAAAAATGTGGATACACTATGAGGATGAAGCGACATATGTATGTATATCAGTCCATCCCTATCATGTTTGTAAACTAATAACATATGTAGTATCTATATTGTGATTGTTTGTTTCTTTCTCTCTTTCAAATGGTAGAAAACAATTTTGAAAGTGCAAGAGGAGCATTGTCAAGATCCTAATGCAATTCCCCTAACCCAAGAGGGGATATCAAACAAAGTGAATGTTCAATATGGGTATGAAACACCCTTGAACGTTTAGACTCCAAATTACAAAAAACCAATTCAAGCTTATTATCAAACAATTAATGTGCGGAACATGAACATAAGCCAAACACAGAATTGATAAACAATCTAAGCCAAATATAAACACATCCACAACAGTAAATATAAGGCGAAGATAAAAGGAAGGAAGATGCAAACACACGGACAACACACAATGTGTTATCGAAGAGGAAACCGAAGCCCTCGGCGTAAAACCTCTCCGCCGCCCTCCAAGCGGTCAATAATCCACTAGAAAATGTAGTTGGGATATATGAACAGCAATAGACCCTCCAAGCCTAATCTACTCGATGTACCTAAGCCTTCCAAGCTTCTTGCTCCAACGAGGTTGCGCTGAACCTTTTTCTTCTTTAACTTACCGGATTCCGCTATAGCCCATAGCATCAACCAATGTGAATTGGTTCCTTCCTAACTGCTTCCCAAAAGTACCAAATGAACCTTCTCACTAATATAGGAATGGTGAGAAAAGGATTTGGTAAAGAACCTCTCAAGAATGTAACAATGGAGAGGAAGAGAGTAGAGGAATTTGAAGAGTCTCTAAGGTAAAGATTGTGGATGAATCAATCTTATTTTTCTCTAGGGTTTCTCTCACAAAATTCTCTCTGAAAGCTCTCTATATTTAGTGGGTATAATGGTCTATATATAGTGGGGTGAGAAAGGAATGCGAAGAGTCAGTTTTTTCCAAACAGGGTGGTTTGGCGGCTTGGACTCGTGACTGGTCTGAGTCGCGAGTTCCAGCCGCAAGTTAATGGCTTGGCCAGCCTGGGACTTTTGTCCTGTAGTGCGACAGCTGGCGCGACCCTTCACCTTCCTGGTGTGCTTCTCACGTGCCTGCAGTTGGCGGCTTCCAATTGCAATTCACCCACGAGTCCTAGCCGCGAAACTCTGCATCTTTGCACAATCTTGAGCATTTCTTCACATCTCCTCACACACTACCCTTACAAGAATCCCACCTAAATACAGGGTTACTAATTGCTAAAATACAAGCAAATTTAGCACGGAATAAAGCCAACAAGATGGTTGATTAAATTCAACCTTACACAAAGTTTTTAAGAAGAAGTTCGGCATTGTAAAAGGACTTGGCATGAGACCTTCATCTTCTCTTATGACCATTGCCTCATCTAGTTCCTCGGTAGAATATATCCATCGTCTAGAAAGTGACATAGTTGACTCAAAGAGGCAAGAGCTAAGTAAGAAGAGACACAAGCTAAGTAAGAAGAGGTGCAAAAGAATATCCTTAACTTTTTGAAGAGTAAGGGTTATGATGACACTCTTACCTACGTGGGTAGCTCGTCTTCAAGCTAAAAGACTTATTGGTTAGTATTTTATCTTAGCAATTGAGCATTACATAATGTGACTACTTTTAATGCATTATTATAAACTAATTGTATTACATTACCCTTGAAAATGTGTATTTGCTTTCTACAACTTATATTTAGTAGTTGTGATTTTAATTCATTGGTGTGACTAGTCTTAATGCATTGTTAGAAATGTTTCTTATAACATAGTTAATATTTTTACTTTAGGATTTTAATGTACTATTGTTTTTATATTTGTGCAGATTTCTTATTGGTGGCTTTTAGGACATTTTCTTTTGGCACCACTTAAAGACATATGAGGACTTTTTTTTTTTTTGCTCTAATTATATTACACTAATATTTTTGTATTGTCATAAAACATTTTATTGCAACCAATTTGTATGGATGGATTGAATCGAATACTTGTTTTATTTTTACTTTAAGGTGTGTTTGTTTGGAGGTGAAATAGGGTGGATGGAAAACTTTGGAGAGAAAATGGGAAGGAAAACTTTTTTTGAGTGTATTTGGTTGGGTAGGAAGGAAGGAAAATAAATGGTAAGGCCCAGGTGTTCTCTCCCCTAGCCCACTAAAATGTTTTCTCCCAAAATGGAGAGAAAACTAAATGGAGATGATTTTTTTTTTTGATTGACAAAAATGTCCATGTGCATGTGTACATGAACTTCTTCAAGTTCCCTTTAATTTTTTTTTCTTCTCCACTGGGCAGTGAGTAACGTTGCTTTTTTTTTTTTTTTTTGGGTGGGGGGCAGGCCTCTTCTTTTTCTTTTTTCTACTCTTTTTTTTTTCTTTTTCTTTTAATTCTCTAGGGCCTGGGCATTTTTCTTCTTCTTCTTCTTCTTCTTCTTCATCTTCTTCTTCTTCTGGGCAGTAATGTTGCTTCTTCTTTTCTTTTTTCTTTTTTTTCCTTTTTTTTTTCTTTTGATTTTCTAGGGCCTGGGCGTGATAATTTTTTTTTTTTTTTTAACTAGGCGTGATTTATTTTTTGGGACATGATTTTTTATTTTTTTTAATAAATTTGGGTGATTGCTCTTTTTTTATGGTTATTTGTCACTTTTTTTTTTTTTAATTGGACATCATTCTTTAACAAGGGCACATAAGTAAATTTATTCAAACTCATTTTTTTCATCTCTCCACTTTTTCACTCCCAATCAAACAAAAATGAGAGAAAATAAAATCTTTTCTATTATCCCACTTTTCCATCCTCTCACCATTTTCTATCCTCCCACTTTTCTACTTCTCCAACCACGCGGACCCTTAGTATTGTATGGATAGTTTTCTTGTAAATGTGTTGTTGAAATAAATGTGTTGTCCAAATATGAGGTTCTAATAATGTAATGACAGGTTCCAGGTTAATATCAAAGAAAGGAAATAAATGAAAATAGAAAATTAGTTTTGGCGACATTTTTTAGTCACCAAATATATATAAAAAAAAAAAAAAAAAAACTGTTTTGTGATGAAATATTTAGTTGCCAAATATGGAAGAAATAAAAAAAAAAATTAAAAATTTTGGTTTTGGCAACCAAAAATTTCGCCGCCAAATATAGCTGAAATTTTTAAACTTGGTTTTGGTGACGAAATTTTTTGTTGCCAAATATGATTTAATAAAATAAAATACATTTGGCGATGAAACTATTTCGTCAATGGTTAGCAAACCGGAATGAGATACCTCCTTGTTCCACCACCTCAGGCAAAATTTGGGGTAATTCCAAGTAGTTCCGATCATTTAGGTTGACTTCGACCAATACCGGTCGGTATTCAAATTTCGGTCGATATAAAATTAGTTTTTCTTCTTCATCTTCTTTAGTTTTTTTTGGGTTGCTCAGTAGTGACCCAACACTTTCCTCTATTTTTTCTTGCATTGTTGACAACTACGATTAACTTCGAATCTGTTTGGAATCCGCTTATTTTGCTGAAACTAAAATTTTTTGTTGAAATTTCTATAGATAAAAATAAAAATTAATTAAAACAATACAAATTTATAAATAATACCAAAAAATACAATAAGACCTATAAATAATAATAAAAATAAACTAAATAATAAAATAAATCAACAAAAATAAAGTTTGCCTAACGCTTTTTCTTCTTTTCTCACTCTCTCCGCGTTTCTTTGTAATTTGGCCTGTCCATCCCTGTGTTGCTAGGTGGTTATGGTTTATTTTCAATAAATGTTATCGAACCACCCTTGACTTTACAGCTGGCACCCAATAGCAAAAGGTTGTTTCAAGAAGCTTTTCTTGAAATCCCCAAACCACACGTGTACTGTAAACTTTAATGTCTATTACTTTTCAACTTTTAAATATTTTATCTACAACAATGAATATACAATAATGAATATAGATAGTCATCAATTAATATAGGTTTGAGTTAAGATCATTGGGACTTGGAGTAGGAATTTTTTTTTTGAAAAATACTATAACTTTTATTACAAAGAGGATAAGTACATAGCATCATGAAACACAAAAGATTCAATAAATTGTAGACACTCCTCTATCTAAGTTACAAAGTCATGAATACTCTTGGCATGCTGTGCTAAATGATAGGCCACAAACGAATTGACCCATTATGATTAATTAACCAATTAATTAGTCAAGTGAATTAATTAGGTTCAATTAACATGCAATTGTGTGGCAGCACAAACAAATCACCAATAAACTAAATAAGCAGCGGAAAGATAAATAACACGGTGATTTGTTCACGAATGAGGAAAACCCTAATGGCAAAAACCCCACCGGGTGATTTTCAGTTCACCTCTCCCGAAACTCTACTATTATCACAACAAGCGGTTACAAGTAAAGGAATCCCAAGTACCTTACCAACCTACAGTTGAACCCTTACCCCAATACTCAATTGAACTTGTTTTGTAGTGACAGTTTCCCCTTTTGATGCACGGCTCCCAAGTACGTGACTAACCAATTTGATGCGTGAATCCCAGTACGCAGCTTACTCCTTTGCACGAATCCCAGTACGTGACTAACTTCACAACAACCCTTTGATTGTTGTAGTTAATTTGCAACAGCTTCACATAGAAACACCAATAAGATCTTCAATGTTGGTGCAAGAGAATTTGCTAGGTTACAGAACCCAAAGGCGTACAAGAAACGCAGCAAGAACTTTTTCTTCTGTAGAAGGAGACTAGGGTTTCAAAAAGAAAACCTTATGAAGCTCTCTAGGGTTAGGTTTTTCTTTTTCCACATCCTTTAAATAGGAGCTTAATGGGCTCTCCTATTCCAAATAGGTTTACACAAACCTTGGACTTTCCTAGTCCAATAAGGATTATACAAACCCATAAACAAATAGCCTTCTTAGAATAAAACGTTGCTGGCTATAGACAAAATCTCGAAAGCTCGATCGATCGAGGCATCTATCGAGCTTTAATGAATCTCGACAGATCGAGCTTCTATCGAACAGGTATCGAGACCTATAGATTTGCACTCTTCTTGAACAGTTCTTGAGTAGTCTTCATGTTTTCAATTTAACCACTTGTAATGATCATCTTGAACCTACTTAGATTTACTCAAATACAAGTGAAATGTGTTTTGTCAAAGGGTAAGCCAATTACATAAAAATATGTCCTCAACAATCTCCCCCTTTGGCAATCCGTGACAAAATCACAAGAGTACATTGAATGTCATAGAATACATTCTACTCAAGATTACAGAATAAATAAGCCTAGTCTAAAAGATTTGAACCTTGGAAGTTGCTGCAAGAAGAAGGTTCGGAATCTTGACTTGGCTTTAACTTGTCTTTCCTGAAAGGCACTAAACAAAACACATCAAGGTACCATGTGGAAAATAATGACAAGTTAACTAAACAAAAAACATGTGTATAAAGAGAGAAAAGAAACAACACATGTGAGATAAATAGTGAAACACATACATCATCATTAAATATAGAAATAACACATGATGTATGTAAGTGGTTACAAAACCAAAAGACACACAACACATAAAAATATATCAATATCAATGTGTATCAAACTAACTCTCCCCTTAAGTTAGTTACATCAAAAACATTCTTCCCTTTAACATAAAGTTCTCCCCCTAAATCTATTACTCCCCCTGAGGAAAGACATTCAATTCTCAAATTTCTCCCCCTTTTTGACACGATTGTCAAAGGGCATAAAAGGCCAAAAGACATGACAGGAGACAGACAAAAAACTGACATAGAGGGAACGAGGAGAACAAGGAACCATAGACCTACAAGAAAAGAAAAACAAGATGCTATGGACACAAAGGAAAAAAATGCAAAACAAAAAAATGAAATGCATACAAGGGGATCTCGATGGATCGAGAGGTGTCGAGCAAAATATACGTCGACAGATGAAGCTGTCGAGGAACAAACCAAAGACACAAGAACAGAAGCTCAATCGATCGACATAGCTATCGAGAAGCTATCGAGGTGGCAGGAGAAATCTCGATCGATCCACCAGGTGTCAAGAAGCTGTCGAGATTGCGATAGGAAAAAGCTTAGGAAGCTCGACAAATAGACAGGTATCGAGGAGGTGTCGAGGAGGTGTCCAGCTTGCTTTTAAAAACAGTTTTTCGAGAAGTGAAAAATACAAACATGAATGCAATTCAACATGCAACTCAACAGTGATCCAATCAACATGATAAGTTCTCAAAAACATCTCTTAAAAGAAATTTTAAGCACATGGATTCCCAAAAACACACACACACTAAACAAATCTAACCAATTTTATATTTCAAAAACAAGTCAAGACAGTTTAGTGAGCATATATAAGCACATGTAAACCTAGTGATGGCCAAATCACATTGTACCTGCACATGTATCATGAGTAGCAAAGAATATTGTGTGTTGTGTATGAAAAACATTGCAATATTGCATAAGTGTATACATGTTGTGACGATTTGAGATATGAGAAAATCACTTTAACTCACACACAATCATAACTGTTTGATGGGGACTATCACCTTCGAGGTACATCCTATAACTCCCACATCTCCTAGAATATACGCTTGCAACCATATTTAAAGCATTTTTAATCTTTTTGTTTTTTGTTTTCTTTGCAAATTTTCTTTTTAAGCATATCATGCATGGGCATAAAAGAGAGAGAAAAGAAATACCCATTGATATTTGACATTCCAATTTTGCTATGCCGAAGCACATAAATGTTATTGACATCACACTTTTGCTATGCCAAAGCATACAGATGTCATTAATGATTGGCAGGCAATAGTGGTGAGATGGTTATTTATGCATTTCTCTTAGGATTTTCTAGTCCTACCCATCAAAAAGAGTGATACGAGTGTTAAGTACAAGAGATCACTTAATTTTACTCATCACAAACAAGAGCCACAAAGCTCACTTGCTTAGTTGTGCATAAAGATGCTCATCTAAGCTACAAATGATACAAAGTTTAGAAAATTTTGTTTCAATGGCCATCAAGGGTACAAAAGTACCAATGTACACAAAACACACACCGTTTTTGTATTTTTCTGATTTTTCAATTTTTTATTTTTATATCAAAAACAAAAATAAGCAAAACTGAAGATAAACACACAAAAACATGTTAAGCAAAGCAAAAACAAGGCATAAAACTAGATGCAAATGCATGAAAGCATGATTCCAAAAAGATAAGAAATCAAGAAAGAAAGTCCCACTTTAGATAGAAAGAATTAAAGCAAATGACAAACAGAAAGATAATTAAGTCTTAGGATGCTTTATCACCCACAAAGCACGAGTCCTTGGCCGTGAAGATAAAAAGGTACGTGTCCTAGCATGTCTACTAAAGGACATAGAGGAATTAGAATTCCCCTGAAATTGAGTTAAAAAACTCAAAACTTTTAATAACTCACCAAGAATAGGTACAAAGCCTTTAGACAAAAGATGAGACCTATTAGACACTCGTTTATGAGGAAACAATTTGAAACAATTAGGACGAGTGTGACCTGAAGCACCACAATGGTGACAAACATGAGTAGTTTTAGAATTACTCAGTTTCCTAGAAGGAGGTCTAACCTTGGAGGTTGACAGAGACCTTAACTTAGGAAAATTTGGCCTAATATGACCAACAATATGACAATGATGACAAGTGGGGACAAATTCAGAATTTTTATTCTTCCTAGGAGGAGTTTTAGACATAGGTTTAGAAATTTCAGCGTTAACATCAGAATTTTTACCTTTGTCTATCCTAGCAATATTAGCCTTCAACTCTTCATTATTCCTTTTAAATGGGGGAATATAAAAATCTTTTTCTTTTGAGTTAGGCTCAACAACAAGTTTGGCACTAGTTAATTTTTCAACTTCAGTTTTAAATTCAACTAGTTGCTCTTCCAAACTATTAATTTTGTCCACCTGAGATGAAATTTGATTTTTAAAATTCTCATTCAAATTATTGGCTTCATCCAATTTTGCAATCAAATCATCTTTTTCAAGTTTGACCTTTTTAAATTTAGCTTTTAATTTTGTAGAACATTCAAGATATTTCATACAAAAATTATAAAGTTTGCAATAGGCATCTTGAATATCATCATCATCATTCAACACAAGATCATGCAAATCAAAACAATCAAGAGTTTCCATGACAACAGGGGTCAATGGATCACACAGTAAAGATTAAAACCTAATCAGAGTGTGCCTGCTCTGATACCACTTGGTAGGCCACAAACGAATTGACCTATTGTGAATTAACCAATTAGTTAGCCAAGTGAATTAATTAGGTTCAATTAACATGCAATTGCGTGGCAGCACAAACAAATCACCAATAAACTAAATAAGCAGTGGAAAGATAAATAACACGGTGATTTACTCATGAATGGGGAAAACCCTAATGGCAAAAACCCCACCGGGTGATTTTCAGGTCACCACTCCCGAAACTCTACTATTATCACAACAAGCGATTACAAGTAAAGGAATCCCAAGTACCTTACCAACCTACAGTTGAACCCTTACCCCAACACCCAATTGGACTTGTTCTGTAGTGACAGTTTCCCCTTTTGATGCACGGCTCCCAAGTATGTGACTAACCAATTTGATGCGCGGATCCCAGTACGCGGCTTACTCCTTTGCATGAATCCTTGTATGTTACTAACTTCACAGCAACTCTTTGATTGTTGTAGTTGATTTGTAGCAGCTTCACATAGAAACACCAATAAGATCTTCAATGTTGGTGCAAGAGACTTTACTTGGTTACAGAACTCAAAGGCGTACAAGAAACGCAGCAAGAACTCTTTCTTCTGTATAAGGAGGCTAGGGTTTCAAAAAGAAACCTTTATGAAGCTCTCTAGGGTTAGGTTTTTCTTTTTCCACCTCCTTTAAATAGGAGCTTAATGGGCTCTCCTATTCCAAATAGGTTTACACAAACCTTGGGCTTTCCTAGTCCAATAAGGATTATACAAACTCATAAACAAATAGCCTTCTTAGAATAAAACGTTGCTAGCTATAGACAAAATATCATAAGCTCGATCGATCAAGGCATCTATCGAGCTTTAATGAATCTCGACAGATCGAGCTTCTATCGAGCAGGTATCGAGACCTATAGATTTGCACTCTTCTTGAACAGTTCTTGAGTAGTCTTCATGTCTTCAATTTAACCACTTGTAATGATCATCTTGAACCTACTTAGATTTACTCAAATACAAGTAAAGTGTATTTTGTCAAAGGATATGCCAATTACATAAAAATATGTCCCCAACACTAAAGCATGTGCCGGTTTGTTGCCTTGCCTTCGCACGTGTTGAACTTGAGAGTGCCTAAAGTCAAGCAACTGTTGTTTAATGCTTTCCATGATGTCAACAATTGCAACAGGTGGTGTGGTGGAGCTCGATAGAATAGTAAAAACTATGTTGGAATCAATCTCAAAAATTACATCATGTATGCCTATATCCCATGCAAACGAGACAACCACGTCCAAGGCTTTTGCTTCTGCTTCCAAGGGACCCAAAGGTAGGTGCATGTGCTGACTCAAGGCGGCGATGACTGCTCCCTCATGGTCACGGATGATAGCACCGATGCCCACTGTTCCGAGATCATTGAAGAGAGCTGCATCAGTGTTGACCAATATTTTTTAGTGTATATATATATGTTTCAATATATTTCAGTACCGAAATGTTCCAATTTAGTGACTAAACTGAAATAGCTTCTGAAACGGAATTCATAACATTGTTTTAAATGGATATATATGATTTAAATCTCTTGCCTCTAACTATGGGCGAGTTTGGTTTGAATTTTTGATACAATACTTTTTGAAAGAGTGGCAATTTTAAAAAGTGTGGTATGAAATTGGGTTTTTTTAAAAAAAAGCAGAGTATCTGCTAAAAGCTGTTAAAAACGTGTTTTTTCAAAAAGTTGAGTGTTTGGCTAACACTTACAAAAGTGGCGGTTTGAGTTATAAATTACCAAAAAGGACAAAATGTATATATAAGGGAATTTATTTTATACTTAGTATCAACTTCTTAATAATAATAATAATAATAATAATAATAAATAACTCTCTTAATAAAAGATTTTGTAAAAAAGTATTTGGCTTTAGTATTTCTCTTTTCATGAAGTGTTATATCCATAACATTTTTACAATGAATCTTATATGGTAAACTGTTGTTAGTTCTTATTTGAACCTATCATTTAAATTACTTTTTTGCTCATTAATAACAACTAATAACAACCTACCACTTAGAATTTGTTGTGAAAGTATTGTGAAAATGTTGTGAAAATAACATTTATCTTTTTCATGAAGAGTAGAAAATTATTATCTTAAAAGTTGAAACCCAATAATTTTGGTAGAATTAATTTTGTAAAATAAAATTTTATTAACACTTATCTTTTAAATGAGTTGTTTTAAGATTACAAACTATTTCACAACTTTTTTGTCATGTCTTTGATGTGGTAGACTATGGGTGGTTGGTTGTTTTGCACTTATACATGTACCCACAAATTTTTCTCCACTACATACTCTATAATACCACAATTATGAAAAAGAAGCTGTGAAACAATCTTGTTCCTACTTCCTATATTTTTTTCCACGTTGCTTTAGCCAAACCCAAAAACTCTTTTTTTTTTTTTTTTTTTCTCTTTTTTCTCATCCACTTGTTCACTTCCTCCTCATCTTCTTATTTTCCTTTTCTTTAGTTTTCCTCCACATATAGCCACACACAGGTTTTATCTTCTTATTTATTTTCCTTGTCTGTTACTTTCCTCCACACAAAGCCCCACACACACTAGGGGTGTGCAAAAAATCGAGGAACCGAAAGAACCGGCCGAAACTGATCGAACCGTGTCCAAAATTTCGGTTCGATTTCAGTGAGGTGTGGTTCGGTTTTGGTTTCATTTTTTAAAAACCGAAAGTTTAGGTTTCGATGCTGGATTTTTTCAACCCGAAACTGACCAATATATATATATATATATATATATATATATATATATATGTAACTTAAATACGTAACTAATTAGTGGCTGAGTGGCATGCTTCTTGTGGTTTAGCTAGTTGATCCGAGGTTCGAGCCTTCGCGTGGGACGTGGGTATTTTTTGCTATTTAATTTTTTAAAACCCTAGTAGTAGCATAAATACGGAAATACCCCTCTTCATTCTTGCCTTTTCTTTTCTTCAGCTTCCTTTTTCTTTTTTTCAGCAGCCCCCTTCCCCATTTTTTTCTCTCAATTTTTTCTCTGTCTCTTTCTACCCTTCTCGCTTCAATTTTTTCTCTCTACCCTTCGGTCCTTCCCCAATTTTCTCTTTGGTCTCTGCCTTTCTCAGTTCAGCCGCCTCATTCTTTTCTTTTCTTTTCATTCTCTGAGTCCCATGTGCCATGGCCATGCCTTCCTCTTCTCTCAAGCATGGTGGTAGGCTCCTCTATGGTGCAGCAAACGTAAAGTTCAAAATATTTTCAATTTTTTGTTGGAATCTGTGTGTAATACTGTAAATTGTTGAACAAATATTGTTGGAAGTTTTTCTTTCTTTGTCATTCTGATTTGTTAAACAGCTCTCACTCTGTTGATCTATTACTTTGTTTTTTTATATGTGATTAAATTTTGGGTTTTGAAAATCTCAATAACCCTTTCTTTGGAAAACCGAAAACCGACCGAAACCGACTGAAACCGATATACACTGAAATCGATTGAATTCTAGCCATTTCGATCGGTTTTGGTTGAGAATTTCACAAACCGAAATATTCAGTTTCGGTTGGCCATGCCCATACAAACCGACTGAAACTGAACCGAGCACACCCCTAACACACACACAGGTCTCTCTCTCGCTCCCTCTCTCTGCTTTATATTTTCCATTTATCAAAACCTCAACTGAATTCAAAAAGTTTTTTTGAAATATGTAAGAGCATTTCCATCAGGAAATTCTATCATATTCTATTTTATCATCTCAAAAAACTACTTTATCAATTATGCCATATCATTTTACAGTACTCCCAACATCCTAATTTTTATTTTACAATACAACACATTAAAATAATATATCTACACAATAAAATAATATATTTTAAAACATAAATAAAAGCAAAAAATGAGACATGGAGAGAGAGACAGAGATTGAGACATGAGACAGAGAGTAGGAGGAGAGAGGAGTGAATAAAAAAAATATTATTTCCTTTTACAATTGTGCTACAGTACCATCACAAATTTGTGATGGTACTGTAGCACAATTTAAAAATTTTTTAGGATACAAGACAGATACAAGACTGGATGTTGGCTTGTTTTTTTGCTTTGATGCTAAAATTCCTCAAGATATACCATTTACCTTGCCCAATGCGAATGCTCCAAGACATAAATAAAAAAATAAATAGAGAAGAGAAGAAGAAGAGGAAGACGAGATGCCATAGCACAGTAGCATAGAGGAGCAGAAAAAACTATGGGCAATTTAGGAAAAATACCCACCAACGGTAATAATTTTATTTTGAGAAAACGCATTAGCTCAAAGCTGCCGGCATCAAAACGCAAGAATCCTTTTTTGTTGAAAAACATACTTTTGCATATTGCACTTTCGAAAAAAATTACCAAACACGCGTTTTGAGTTTTAGGCTGAAAAAACACACATTCTGTCCCCTTCAAGTTGAAACAAACAGGCACTATATATCCATAAAGAGAAAGTAGTAGGACATTTTTGTCATTGACCCACGGTTGCTGCATCCTAGGGGTTGGATGCTTCCTAGAATGTTTGGTCCCGTTGCGAGGGCGTGGTTTCTGTCCAGTGTTTTTAGTACACTGGACTCGCTGTATTTATGATATATGTTTAAAAATAGACATATATATCATGATCGCAATGAGTTCAGTATTATATGACATTGAATAGAAGCCACACCCCATTGCAAAATGATTAATAATCAAAGCCATTCAGATTCTAGGGACCTGCATGGCCACATTAATGTAATGCCTTGACTCACATGTACTTTTCGATAGCCATTACAGGTCAAATATAATAATGCAATAACGCGTCTGTCTGTATCGTTTTCCTCTATTATTTATGATGACTAGACGTCATTAGAATCTTCTATGGGCCCAGTTGAAAATATGATCAATAATTCAATGACTAAGCCTTTTGCCAAACCATTTATATTACATGCCATTTAGCACATATTACATGCCATTTAGTACGGAGTAATATTTTAAGATTTTTAAAAATGTTTAATAATTTTCATGTTTGGTTATAAATCACACTAGGAAATCAGATATTAGAGGTATTTGAATTTTTCTTTTAACCCCCTTTTAGTAAGAATGTAAATTCTCTTTAAAATAGGTGGGTATTTAGATTCTTAAGTTTAAAGAAAATTATATTTTTTATAAATTAACCATTTTAATCATTTTTCCTTATTATTTAAGCAATAAAGATAAAATATAAAATAAATCATCAATATCTTTTTCTTTATTTTTATCTCTTCCCGCCAAAACAGCAAAAACAAGATAAACATCTCTGTTGATATATTCATCTTTTCTTCTTTTAGACTAAAGTTTTAATGAATTTGTCATAATTTATACAAAGTGGTTTATATTTTGTTTTTCATTATTTATTTAGATGAATATTATTATATATATTTTTTTAAAACACCTATATTGGATTTACAAATCTAAGGATAAAATGGAAAAATAAATAATTCAGTTAAGATTTATAGGAATAAACCAAACATTATAATCTTACATTTCTAAAAATCTTATTAGATTTTCAATTAAATCAAACATAGGAATAGTTACATCCCTAGACATTCAAATTATAAAATATTACATTCTTAAGAATCTAGATGCCAAGAATAATATAGATTTCCCGTACCAAATGCGGCCTTAGAGTAATGTTGTACGCTATATTCTTTCACGTGGTTCTACATTTTTTTTATCCAAATTAAATATGGCTTGCAGTAGAACACGATTTCCGTCTGCGGAAGTTTACAGGAAAGTTCCTTGAGATTACGTGCTTTCTACGCAACTGAACTCAGAAGGTTGTGAGAGATACAATTTGTCTATAAAAGGTTATGTATGTAGTTCACTTTGTTCATCTGTTGAGTAGTGATATACCCACAAATGGCTTTGCAATTGGTAATCACGATTAATTTCTTACTTCTGCTGAGCTCTAGATTAGCAGAGGCAGCACCTCTTGCAAAACCGAATTGTACTTCTGTGTGTAAAAGTGTTAGTATTCCATACCCCTTTGGAATCCAATCAGGTTGTTACATGGACCCTTGGTTCGAAATTGTTTGCAATGGAACTGGAGCATTCTTAAAAAAAATTAACGTGGAAGTGCTGGAAATCGTTCTTGATGATAGAAGCAGCCCGAACAGAAAGATGGTTCGCGTCAAAGGTGGTTCAATAATCTCTTGGAATCCCAATTGCACGAGTATGAGAAGTGGAGTTATGAACCTTAAAGGAAGTCCTTTTACCTTCTCTTATTTCGATAACTATTTCGTTTCGTTTGGTTGCAACGTAATGGCAACATTGGCCGATACTGATCAACAGGTTGTTGGGTGCAAATCTCTCTGTAAACCAAGCTTGATAAACGGAGCACGTAATTCAAGCTCAGGCTTCAACCACTGCAGAATCTCAATCCCTGGTGGTCTTCAAGTGTTTAATGTAGATTTCGCAAGCACAGATAACAATGCCCTAGAGGGATGCTACTATGCTTTCTTATTAGACAGAAATCGGCTGAAGATGCTAGAGTCCATTAAAACTGTGGAAAAAATGGATTTCACTCCTGTGGTGCTGGATTGGCAGATATATAACTGGACCAATGGTTGGCGTGAGACGCTCGATTCCTTCAACAATAGACGAGATTTACAGTGTGTAAGTACTGAGTTTATCAATTCAGGTTTCATTTCTTATAACCCGGTTGACGCGAAAAGTTTTCACGACGACGAGATTTCGTCGTTGGCATGTTACTGCGCTTGGGGATACGTAGGAAATCCTTATCTTTCCGCCGGATGTGAAGGTAAATTTCCCGCACCAGTTAGCTTCTATCTTGCCAATACAGTAGCTATCTGTTGAAAAAGTTTCTTTCATGCATTTATAAAATTATTTGTGTATTAAATAATAATAAGTTATATAATCATAATCATAAATATTATAAGATTATTTATATGTATTAAATAATAAAAAGTCATTGTAACAAGAAATATTATGTTCATAATATTTTTACAATAAATTTTAGGTGACAAATTATTATTAGTTCTAAATTAGATCAACTATTAAAACTTATTTGCCCACAAATGATAGCCAATAATAATATGCTACCTTGGATTTTTTGTCTAGAATTTTAGTGAAAGTGTTGTGCAATATGTTCTGGATATATATAACATTTTTCAAAACTATTAATTAAATAAGTCATATAACTAAAAGTATAGGTGAATTACCTTTTTGAGTTACAATATATTGAGTTTGAGGAACTTTCCTTTTAAAAAAAAAATTCAATCCTTTCTATACCAATGTTGTTCTCATATATATATATATATACATATATATATATATATATATATATATATATATATATATATATATATATATAATTGTTTATAAATAAGTTAAGCTTGAAACTTAATTTTAGATTTATTTAGTAAATTAGTTAAGCCCAAGTCAAAAAAAAAAAAAAAAAAAAAAAAATCATGAGCATACTCTTGAAGAGTAGGACTGGAGCCAAAATAAATTCAGCCTAGACTTTATGAGCTTAGTAATAAAAGCTTGATATAATATTGACAATTAAATTCATATTTTAATAAGACTTTAAGTAATTAAGATTTTTTTTTTCTTTAAGAGTTGAAATTACTTGTCCAAACCAAATTCGCTTGATATGGGCTTGATAATATATTTGTGTTAGACCTCAAGCTCAAAAGCTTGATATTGAGTTCAAGTCTAAGCTCAAGTTTAGTTTGACTAATGAATCAAGCCTAGTTAAGTTGAACTCAAGATTTTAAACTTTTTAATTAGCTTGAAGTTTAATACTATTTACAGGTTTAGTTCGAGCTCAAGTTAAGCTTGAACACTCATTACTCGATAAAATCTTACTCATTTACGTATTTTATAACTTTGTACATTAGTCCAACATATTTAAAAATATAAACATTTAAAAAAAGGATTGAAATAAAAATAACCCAAAATATAATAATAATAATAATAATAATAATAATAATAATAATAGCTATTTTAATTGACATATAAAAAAAAATTAGTAGTATGAACGTGTCAAAGTAAGCTTTTGATAGGTGTGTGCAAAGTATACAACTACTTAATACTCTTTTAGTAATTAATTTACAGGACCAATTAGCAAAAATTGATTAAGGACAAAATTTAGCTATAAAATTGGTTGTAACCTAAGGCTACAACCTTAATAAACTAAAAATTATTACATATTTTAAAAATCTAACGATTGAATTGCCTACACTCTTAATACACATGTCAAATTTTGTGTCAATCAGATATTATTTACTATATGATTTATAAGTTTATATTTTATGCATAATTTTAAACTACAAAAATTTGTAATTTAAATAATTTATTGATGACATAGTTATTGATTTTTAATTTTCTAGAAATTTTGCAAGTATAAAGGATATAAGAAGAATATATAATCTAATAGTGGATTTGTCAAAATTCATCTCCAATAAAAAGATATTAAGTAAGGTTGTAACCTAAGATATAACTAATTTTGTAGCTAAACTTTTTCTATTAATTAATATGACCAATCAACAAATATATTTGTTTTCTTTTTTCCTCTCTATTTCTTTGACCCCTCCTCCGTTCATTCATCTTTATCTTCGTCGTATTCTTTTTTTTCCTCTCTTCAACGTTTTTTCTACCCTTTTCTTATTAGTTATTACTCTCCTTCCTCCTCCATATAATTCCTTTCTTCTTTCTCTCTCATCTTTATCTTCTTATTATTCTTCTTTCCTTTTCCTCTTCCTCGTTTTATCCATTTCCTCTCTCTCTCTTATGACACCTTACTGCTCAATGTCCGCCTCTCCTGTCCACAACACCATTGACACTTTGATTTATCTTATGCCGCGTGGCTAAACTTATAATGTTTTATCTTTTGGGCAATACCATATAATTTCCAACCAGTTATAACATTGGTGTTATATGTCACACATATGTTTCACTATGTTATGCTTGAAATTACTTCTAAAGGTCAGACATATAAGCTTAGAGATATATCTCACTTCATATAAGCAAGGAAAAGGAATTGAAAAGAATGTAATGAAATTGAATTAAGTAACCTTGATTGGGTGTTTTAAAATAAAAGAATGGAAATGAATAAAAATAAATAAAATATAAGTAATTTTGTTTGAAAGTAATATAGAGGAAATAGAATGAAATTATTTTATGACAATATTATTATTAGACCCCTATTTTAAAATAAATGGTTGAATATATAGGGGTATTTTAAGAGTTTTAGTAAAAGTTCATTAAATCTAATTTCATTCCCTCCCATTCCTCCCAATTTCGGAAGAATTAAAATTTGAGATTTTAAGGGAATAGAGAGGAATAAATGTTCTCTCCTACCCATTCTATTCTCTCCCACTTAAACTCCCAAACAAAAGAATGAAAAAATATTCTAAAATTATTCTTTCATACCTTTCCATTCTCTCCTCCCAAATGAGAGTTTAAAGTTCATATGAAATTAAAGTATTAAACAATCTCCAAAACAGTTAACACCCCTTCCCCTCCCACCCACTCACACAAATATATATATATATATAGAGAGAGAGAGAGAGAGAGAGATTTATTTATTTATTTATTTATTTATTTATTTTGGATGATTTGAGATCCATATTGCTTTAAGATGAAATATATTTATTGGTTTTTTTCTTATACTGGATCAGATATAAATGAATGTGAGGATCCGAAACTCAATCATTGCCCAAACAAGTGGGATTGTCAAAATGCAAATGGGGGTTACAGTTGCAACAAAAAGAAGATGATAATTATAGGTATGTCTTATACTCATTAATTTTGAGAAAAAAGAGAGTTTAAAATAAAAATGGAAAACATAATCCTTTTATTGAGCAAAATGACATTAACCACTACGTCAGGAGCTTTGTAATTTAACTAATTAACACATTTTCAAGTTTTTAATAGAAATACTATATATATATATATATATAGAGAGAGAGAGAGAGAGAGAGAGAGAGAGAGAGAGAGATGGTTGGATTTAAATTACACCTGGTGTAACTCTAAGTAATGTTACACCACTCATTATTTTTTAATAGGATGCCAATTTTAACAAATTCACCGTCGGAATATATTATCTTTGTATGTTTTTCATACTTGCAAAATTTCAAGGTGATCGAATATCAATAGTCATATCATCAATTAATTGTTTAAATTCAAGTTTTTGTAATTTAAAATAATACATAAAAAATGTGTTTATGAATGAGATGGTAAATAACACCCAATTAGCATGAAAATTGACATGCATGTTAAAAACATATAGAACATGTAATCCAACAATAAGATTTCTAAAATATGAATTTAATAACAAGTTATTGGGTGGTGTAACACTCTATAGAAGTTACACCATTTTTACACTATATATTTCTAAGAGATCTAATAGCTAAAAAAACATAGTTGACTATTTATTACTTTCCAACTCATTTACCTAATTAATAGCAATTTTTTTCACTCTCCATAATTATTCCTTCCCTCCCAGCTTCCATTTCTTCTTCTTTTGATAGAACTACTCTAATGAATTAGAAGCAAGTTCACACTTTACATTGTAAAAAATAGACTTAGCCCAGTAATATTTTGAACAAACAAATAGCTAAAACTATCCAGGAAAAAAAGAAAAGAAAAGGAAAGATCAATTTATATATAGTTGATGCCACTACAAATAATCAAGTTCATGAATAAAATATCACCAAATATTGTTGCTAAAGGGTTAAAAAAAAAATTGGTCCATAATGCAATTGTAAGGTGAGTGAACAACCATTGGTATATCTCCATACTAGGAAAATGCCATTGGTACCCTATTAAAAAAAAAGCTACAATATAGTTAAATGCCATATCAACCATGGATTACTGAAGATGACATCACTATAATGTTTTTTTTTTTGGTTAAGAAATAGTGTCAATAAGAAAACCTTTTGGTCAGGGTTAGTACTTTTAAAGTTCAGGATAGGCTTCAAAGTTTCTTTTTTGATGAAGTAGGCTTCAAAAGTTTCTTCTTCCTTTTTTTTTTTTTTTTTTAAGATAGAATTTCTACTCTAACCTAATTTAAGTGTATATGTGTGTCAAGCACTCTCCTGAAAACTTAAATCCCGGCCCTTACCCCTCACACTCCATAAGCATTTATACTTGTAGAGTGACCAACGCATCAAGAGTGCATAGTGGTAGCTTCAAAAGTTTCTTGAAAAAATGGTAGAATATGACATTTAAGGAGTTGGAAAACAATAGTTTCTCAAAAATTAAAAAGAAGAAGATGGAAAGTAATAAATAAGGAGAGAGAAAAATGCTATTAATTAGGTAAATGAGTTGGTAAGGAATAAATATTTAATGGTGTTTTTTAAAATGTTAGATGTCTAAGAGATCTATAGTGTGTGTGTGTGTGGAGTCCAAATCTTCTGTCTCATCAATTGTGCTCAACTTTATCCTCCACCAATAAAATTTGGACAGCTAGTCTCTCTCATTAAATGAGATATCTCATTAAATGAGACAATTAGCCTCTCTCATTAAAGTCAGAGTTATCTCATTTAACGAGAGAGACTAGCTGTCCAAATTTTATTGGTGGAGCATGAAGTGGAGCACAATTGATGAAACAGAAGATTTGGACTCGTGTGTGTGTCTCTATATACACACACTATAGATCTCTTAGACCTCTAATATTTTAAAAAACACCATTAAATATTTAATGACATTAATGCCATTTGATGTGAAAGGAGCCACTAGTATATTAAACATAGAAAATATTTAAATGGAAAACCCAGAAGTTGTAACTATTCAACCAAAAAAAAATGTTTTAGTTTAATTACCAAAAAGATCGGCTGAAACAAGACTGCAATTAAAATATGGAAAAAAAAAGATGTTAACGACAGAAAGATCTAGCATCATAGGACAATAGCTAAGAGAATTGATCTTTTATATATATATATATATATATATATATATATATATAGATAGATAATTCTACAAGCAGGTTAAAAGTGTACATGTGTACACGCACATATACACTCTTTACCTGCTTATACAATTTTTACGAACAAGCGTGAATTTCAATTTTCAAACCACAACAGCAAGGCCATGCCTTGTTGATAATTAAGAATGACATCTTAAAAGGGATTTGAATTTGGAACAATTGCACCTATTACACTATGTAATTACCCTTTAATGTAAGAGATATAGATGGTTTAAAAGGTATAGGATTTTTTGTACTTGTAACCTCTATTTCTTGCTATTTTGCTAGTGGATTTTTCAGGAGTGGTGACTTGAAATTCACTTTGTGGGGCTTTCCTTTTAAGATTTTCCCATCGTGATCAAATTGCCGTGTCAAATTTTTTTTTTTTTTTTTTTTTTTTCTGTTGCACTTTATTTAGTTTGGTAATTTGATTATACCTTAATCTGATTTGAATGTAATTTGATCTAATTAATTAATCAACTTAAATAATTGATTAATTAACTGGAGTCAATTTATAGCCCAATAATATAGCACAACATACACCCAACAACAAACTATCAAAAACAAAAAAAAACCAAAAAAAAAAAAAAAAAAAAAAAAAAAACCAAAAAATTGTTACAATGATATTGCGGAAGAGTAAGCTTTATCGTAGTCGTCATTAAAAGCATCAACAAGACTACTGAACAAATAATTTCCACAATAGTCACAATCCTCTTCCCATTTTTCTAACAATTTTACTAGGACATATTTTTTGTTCTCTAGTTATGCTTCTGTGCTTTTCTTTTTGTATTTGAACTTCTTCCACCAAAAATGTAGGAAACATTTAAAAGAGTGAGATAAAAGGTCTTTTGCCTCAACCTCTTGTAATTTTTATTTAATGAGGCGGAAAGGATGATTGAGGTCACTGGTTTTAGTGGTGGCATTAGGTGTGAAGGTCTCAACCTCTTGTAGTTCGTCTCAAAATTTTAGAGAATAGTGATGGTTAAAATATTGAACCCAGTTAATTAACTAATTACTCAAGTTGATTAATTAAATCAAATGACATGCAAATGAAATAAGGGCGCAAACAAATCACCAATCTTAGAGTGTCATGGAAATTAAATTTGACATGGTAATTTGTTTTCGAATGGAAAAAACTTTTCCAGGCAAAAATCCCACTAAGTAAATTTTAAGTCACTACTCCCAAAAAATGCACTAATCAAGAAACAAGCAGTTATAAGTATAAGGAATCATATCTTCTAACCTATCTCAAAATACTAACCTACAATTGAACCTACTGACCTATACCAGTATCAACTTCAATACCCAATTGGACTTGTTCTTGTAGAGACTTCCTTTTTGCACGGATCCTACTATGTGACTAATTCTTTTGCACGAACCCTAGTTCGTGACTAACTCCGCAACAATTTTTTTAATTGTTATAGTTGATTTGCAGTAACTTTAGATAATACTCCAATAAAAGCTTCAATTGTTGGTGCTAAAGACTTTGCTTGGTATAAAACCCAAAGGTGCATAGCAGTCGCAACAAGGTCTCTTTCTTTTGTTCTCTGAACTCACTAGTTCAAAAAGTGGAGACTAGGGTTACAATATGAAAAACCTTATGAAGCATTAGGAAACTCTTTAGGGTTTTCTGTCTCTACTACCTTATTAATGGGCCCTTAAATAGGCTCTCCTATTAGGTTACACAAACTCATAAAAATAGCCTCTTAGAATAAAATGTTGCAGACTATATTTTGAAATCTTGTAGCAAGATAGATTGAGAGGTATTGAGTTTCGTTCAATGATTGACATGTGTCGAGGAGGTATTGGGACCTATAGATTTAGATTTTCTTAAGCAGTTTATTGAGTATTCTTAATATTATCAATAATAACACTTGTAAAAGTATTTCATGTTGTTTTTGAAATCACTTAGAAACTACCCAATTACAAGTAAAGTGTATTTTGTTATAGGATATGACAATTATATAAAAATATGACCCTAACAACTATAAAAAAATTATTACACAAAAAATTATTTAAAATAACTACAAATTTTCTCTTAAATAGTTACTAGTAGATGGGTGATCAAAAAGACAAACCAAATCCTTCTCTTAAGATGATAGAATCACTTAACATAGTACTTTCATTTTATAAGTTTCATTAAATTTTTCAATAAACTGAGAGGTAATAAGGCTCGTATTCCCCCATTATATGACAAACCCAGCCTCTTGTCAATGTTGTCATACACCTAAGAAATTAAAGAAACTTATAAGATGAAAGTACTCAGTTAAGTAATTCTATTTATATCACGTGTAGAAAAATGTGACAAAAGCAGGGGCTATATATAGAAGAAAGTTTGAGAAAAAGATTGTATCTGAGTGATAAAAAAAAGTTTTTATAGGTGTGATATTTGTTAGCTATAAGCCTTAAGCCGCATATTAAGTAAACCATAACAATTTAATAATTCTAGTTGAAAAACACACTAAGTAAGAAATGATTATAAACTCAATATTCTTATTGAAATAACATATACTAGTTTGGAAATGTTTTTGCAATTTTCTGTTTTAAAAAATAGCTTTGTAAAAAATATATTTTACACTTATTCAGATTTTGTTTAGCATAAATTTACATTATATATGACATTGTGCTTCTCTTTTCTTAACTTGAGCAGGTTTTGGTGCAAGCCTTGGAGGGTTATCTCTAGTTGTTAGCATATGGTGGTTATACAAAGTGATAAAGAGAAGAAGTGAAATCAAGCTCAAGAAAAAGTTCTTCAAGAGGAATGGTGGCTTATTATTACAACAACAATTATCTTCAAGTGAGCACAACGTTCAAAATACAAAATTGTTCAGTTCGAAGGAATTGGATACAGCAACTGACCAATTTAATGAAAGTAGAATACTTGGCAAAGGTGGGCAGGGTACAGTCTACAAAGGAATGTTAATTGATGGAAGAATTGTTGCAATTAAAAAGTGCAACATAGTGGATGAGGGGAATCTTGAACAATTCATCAATGAAATCATCATTCTTTCCCAAATCAACCATAGAAATGTGGTTAAGCTACTTGGATGTTGTTTAGAGACAGAAGTTCCTTTGTTAATTTATGAATTCATCCCAAATGGAACACTTTCCCAGTATCTCCATGAAGAAATCGGAGAGTTTCCATTGACATGGGATATGCGCTTAAGGATTGCCATAGAAGTTGCCGGAGCTCTTTCTTACCTACACTCAGCAGCTTCATTACCTATTTACCATCGAGATATAAAATCTACAAACATACTCCTTGATAATAAGTACAGGGCAAAAGTAGCAGATTTTGGAACTTCAAGAACAGTGGCCATTGACCAAACTCATCTAACAACATTAGTATATGGAACTTTTGGATATTTAGATCCAGAATATTTCCAAACAAGTCAATTTACAGAAAAAAGTGATGTTTATAGTTTTGGTGTGGTTCTTACTGAACTCTTAACTGGAGAAAAACCAGTTTCTTTAGTGAGAACACAAGAACGTAGGAGCCTTGCAACATATTTCATCCTTTCAATGGAAGAGGGCTTTCTATTTGATATTCTCGATGCTGGAGTAAAGAATGAAGGTGATATACAAGAGATAATGGTTGTTGCTGACCTTGCAAAAAGATGTCTAGAATTGAATGGGAAGAGACGTCCTACAATGAGGGAGGTCACAAAAGAGTTAGAGGGAGTTCGAAAAACTTTTAATGGTCAAGAAAATTGTGAAACAATTTGATACTTTTTGAGTGGAAGAAACAAATTAATCCTTGTGATGATGTTTCTACATCAACACAATCAATTTTAGAAAGTGCAACTGTTACATTTGGCGCCCTACCACTTTTATCTTTGACATCAGCGTGATTAATAAAATTGTTTTAGGTAATAATTTGCTTTCAATTTCATATTTTGAACTTCTTTAAGGCCATATTAATGTACTACACTTAGACCCTATGTTATTGAAAACATGGCATACTTCTTTGCTGCCTATAATATAAACATTTTAATCTATTTTAATGGTTTACAGATACTTTTTTTTTTTTTTTTAAATTTAAAATTCATGACCGCACATGCTCTTAAGTCTTAGCCTTAGTTAGTACGGTAATAATATTAATTTATGATTGGTTTTAAACTTAGAATCTCGCAACCACGGAATATACTTTTTGGCGGTTGCTAATTTCTCTACTGGGAATTTCAATCCATGTTCCAAGTCAATTGAATCCATTTATCTTAATATCAAGCTAAATATTATCCAGTCTATTTTTTGGTAATTTAATGTAGTGTTTTATTGGGTATCGCGGGCTTAACATGATATAGTTTCGTAGCTATTCATATGAAGCCAAGTCTCTCACACAACATTTTACAAGGTAGTTCACTCAATGACCTCGACCCAATTTTTCAATCCCTTATTTAAGTGAGGATCCAAGGAAGACAAATTGAGTTTCTTGAGAATTTCCATTCATGGCATGTGTGATGTATCATGATAATGTGGCACGTGCATGTGCCTATAGCGTGAAAGTTACATACACATGTGACCTAAACTGTGTATTTAGAGAGCATTTCTATCAGTATTTCTAAATTTTTACACTAAATGGAGAGTAAACAATGACTTTTACCTATTGTCTATCTACTTTTTCAAATACACATTTTAACAGACTCTCTATTATTTATTTATCCTCATTTAAATGTTATTTCTTCACTTATTTTTATTACTATTATCTTTCTCAAAATCCAATACATTTTAATATTTTATCAACTAACGAACACCAACCAAAACTCTATTACATTTTAAATTCAAGCAAGTAGCACGCCAATTTATATTAAAGCAATGAACATGTAATATGTTGATTAATTGGATGATGTGACATGAATGTTGGCTATTATAGTCTAGAAGATAGTTTTCATCGCGCAAAGTGGGTGCCTAACACCTTCTTATCTTGTAACATAGCTACCAAGCTTAGATCAAGGGTTAGTAGATTAATTACTTATTTATGTAATTTTCAATCTCTAGATCATAGGTAGAAAATAAAGCCATGTACTTTATCTTAGATTGTATCTAGGACCAAAGCCATGTAATTTCCTATGATTAATGTACATTCATTCTCAAATCAATAGAATGATGAAATTTTCAAGTATGGTTTTTTTTTTTTCCTAAAAATTAAATAAGTGGCGATTCCGTTATAAACCCTTAATCTAATGGGAAAATATAATTAGTCAAATCACCATTTTGAGAGACACCAACATGAACCCACCCATTCACATGAGTTTGTCCTAAACCAATCAATTCCAAATGGACTAGGGGCGCAATCTATCACAAGGAGCTACAATACTCCCACACTAAAAGAGTCACTGTAGCTTCTCAAAAAATTGTAGGCAAGAGAGGCTATTGGAGCTTGATTTTGGGTCTTTGATCTCTAAAATAAAAAGAAGAAGGTGTTTTGAGAGATTATTGGAGGTGCTTCACTAGTGTGATTGTTCCTGTCCATATTAGCCAGGGATCATGGTCTCATTGTGCATATGGCATGCACCATGTGGGAAGCTATAACACTCCCATGCACTATATGTAGAACACTGTTGGTGCATGTATAGACACCTCATTTTGTACCCCTTACTACTTAAGCCCTTGTTTCCCAATGACAATAACACTAGAAGGTCTAGGACTAGTTTAGGGCATGGCTATGTAAATTGTTTAGTTGAAGGCTATTTTGGAAGAAAGAAAACCTTAATCAAAACATGGAAATTAAATAAACATTAACAATTAACCTAAACAGAGTCAAACATAATCAAATAATATGTGAAAAATAATTAATTAAATAAAAACAAGATTTTGCCCTAATTTGGGTTCAGGGTGCGTACGTATACTTAGCCATGCATACGCATGTTCGAAAACATGCATGTACATACTCGAGTATGTAAATGCATCATTAGCATAGAAACTATAAAAATCACATTTTTATTGAATTAATTGCATACTTGAGTTTAAATCAAAGAGAAAAATAATACCATACATGACAAAAATACTAAAATAAACATGGAAAATGAATAAACATTAACAACTAACCTAAACATAGTCAAACATAATCAAATAACATGAGAAAAATAATTAATTAAATAAAAATAAAATTTTTCTCTAATCTAGGTTTGGGGTGCGTACGCATGTTCAAAAACATGCATGCGCATACTTGAGTATGTATGCATCCTTAGCACGGAAACTATAAAAATCACATTTTTGTTGAATCAATTGCATACTTGAGTTTAAATCAAAGAGAAAAATAAGATAACACTAAAATAAACAAATAACTACATCATGGTCATATTAATATCACAAAACAAATATCATAAACTTCAAGCAAAGCATATGTGAATACTTCTATTTGTTAGAACATATTAAATTGAAATCTAAAGACATGAATAAAAGAAAATACTAAACACAAAGCAAATTAAATCACAAGGTCATATTCAACAACATCAATAAAATATCATAATCATTAAACTAAACAAGAACAAACTCACAAATAAATTAAAACAAGATATTCTTGTGTTTCTTAGTTAGCAAATTGAGAAATTATGGAAAGAAGACTCACCTTACTTTTAAGATCACAGATTTAGAGTTTGTTTAACTAACCCCTTAATGCCTACAACACAAAGATTACGTTGAGAGGACAAGAATAATCAAAGAACACAATAGAACTTAGTAATCATAACTCGAGAACAAAATGGTTTTGAAAAAAGTCTTGAGAACAATGTTAAAAACCAGTTTTTTCCTTAGTTTCAATGCTAGAAAGAGATGAAAAGAGAGAATAGGGTTCAGAAAGCACAAAGATGCACTCTTTCTAGCTCACCTTTTGATTGGAGATAAAAGGTGAGTATTTATATGTTAAAATTAGGGTTTTCAAAGATTTTTAGCGGTCTTTGAATGTTCCAAAGGGTCTAGGGGTTGGCCCACATCAAATAATAATATTTTGAGCCCCTAAAATTGAAGTTCTAAAGGCCCAAAAACAAGGCTGCATATGCACCCTTGCCCCATGTGTACGCATTTATCCTAAACCCTAATTCTTAACAGCTCTGGTGGCTCGGCTTCAAATGATCATAACTCACTCAATATAAATCCAAATTAGAAAACATTTATGTTCAAATTGAAGCCTAGAATGTCTATTTTCCAATGAAATAAACCTCACTCAAAACTTCTTTGTGCGTAAAACATTATGGTCAAAACATTGAGAAAGTGTCATATTTTATCATCGTTTTCAAAGAGATTTGAGCACTTTTGAGTTGTGATTACTTTCAAAGTATTGTGATTTCTTTAATTACCCTTGGTTGATATATGTTAAGCTCATCATTGGAGCCGGACACCAAAATTTATTAACGGGTACAAAATAAAGCGTCTACACTAAGTTTAATTCCTTTGAACTTAAAGTAGATAAAATTGTGTTTCTAACCAAAATATAGTTCCAAGTTTTAATTATGTGTAGAGAAGGTGATAGGTGTCAATAACAATTTTTTTTTTTTTTTTATGGCTTGATTTATGTGCAAAAATTCCCGTTCAAGTCTTAAAATTTTATTTGGTTTAAATGAAATGGAATTTGGTGATTGGGTGAATTTTTGGCTAATTTGACTGTTGAGCAACTCAGTGAAAGCGGCAACTTTGAGATTTTGGGTTTCTAATCCATCAGATTAATTCATTCAATATTCAATTGGGAAAAATTAATTTATTTATTGTAATCCTTAAAATACAATTTTGTTGGAATTTTAAAAACGAAAAATGAAAATTTTGCACCTAAATCGACAACGGAAAAAATTAAAATTGCAAATTAGATTTCATTTTTTCTTTAATTTGAATCACACTTGGCCCAAGGTAAAGCAAAAAACATTTCTTAAAAAATGATAAATTTTCATACCTTTTTGTGAAATTTTGGGTTTCTATATAAATTAATACTAGTTGCTAACCCGTGCGATGCATGAGAAAGTTATTGGGTATGAAGGTTTAACATTCTCAATGTATGAAAGACAAATTTAAAGAACGAATTATTCAATATTTCTAATTAATCAAGATGAACCACAACAATAGTAAATATGTTAACCCATCCAACAACAAAAAATACAACTCATAAGCTTAAATTATATCCAAACACAAAAAAAAAAAAAAAAAAAAAAGGGGGTCTCAAAGAGAGAAACAAAACAAAAGGCTAAATGTAAATTAAAATTATAAAGCATTAATAGTGGTCGTGGTAAACCACAAAACATATACACAGCTATTTAAAATCACTACTATCAAAAGAACTGCCAAAAGAGATTCTTAATATAAAATAATATAAATAATAAAATATACAATCAATACTAAATATAAAATAATATAAATAATAAAATAAAAGGTCCGGTTAATGTGTGCCCTTAGGGCACACATTAACAAATCCATTTTTGAAAAAGTTTTATTAAGAAATGAAAAAGTTGTCAAAACTTTTTCAATTTTAGATAAATTTTTTCCAAAATTGGTTTATTATTATGTGCCCTAAGGGCACACATTAGTAAAATCCTAAAATAATGCAAGCGCATAAAGTTAACACTTGATGGACATGGCAGAGGCATATAAACTTGAATTTGCAAAGGCACACAAAACAAAATAAGGTTGAGAAGACAAAAGAACGAAAGGAAAAAGAAACAAAGCAAAAAGAAAGGAGCTTGAGCAAAAAAGAAAGGAGCTTGAGCCAAAAAGAAAGAAAGGAGTCCTGGCGAAGAAGACGGAGGTGACAGCAGCTATCTAGTATCGACTTCCGTTTTTCTCTATGGGTTTTTCTGTGTGGATAATATTTAAATGATTTGAATTTTAGGTTTTGGGCGAAGGAGATTGTAGCATGAGAATGTCAAAAGAATAATTCAGATGTTAAAATAATGAGGTTTGTATTACTTTTATAGTGTTTATGATTAACTTTACAAATTTGAAAGATAAATTATCAACGTTTGAGTTTGAGTTTGAGTTTAAGTTGGGCTTGTTAGAGAGATAAAGTTTCACTCTTTATTAATAAATATTATTAATTATAATATTTATTTAAATAATGCTGATGTGAAAAATTGTGGAGAGGTTAGAGGCTTTGGTTATATATATATATATATATATATATAGATTAGTTTGGACCATTTAGTTAAAATTAATTCATCGAGTTATGTATCAAATACATCTTCTTCAGTGCAGGTTATGGCTATTATGTTAAGTGATTCTATCGTTAAGTAATGTTGTAATAGTGTATTTAATAAGTTATATTCTATTGATTATATTGTAAAAAAAATTATTTTATTTTTGTTATTTTATAGTTTCATATTATCACTAGTGTTTATTATATTCGTAAATATTTTTATTATGATTGCGTAGTCTCTAGTGTCTACTAAAAAAAAATCAGTTTGGGTTTTAAAAAAAAGTAATATAAAAAAAGTTATAAAATCTCAAAATAGGATTTCTTGATATGTTTGTTATTAGAAAAAAAATATATCATTCACAAATGAATAAAACAATTGTCAAAAACAGTTAAAACTTAGAAGATAATGAAATAACTAGAACAAAATGTTAAAAATGAAAATAATTGTAATGATATTCAAATATATAATATAACAATCATTGATAATATAGAAAGGATAAGTTTTTGTTTAATGCATATGGTGATCACAAATTTTTTATATGAACAATTGTTATAGCCTTTTACAATTTAAAAAAGAATTATTTTTTTTTCAAAATTAAAATTGTTAAAATTTTGCTATAGATTACTTTGATAAGACATATTATCAAATGAAGATGAGGTGTCAATAAAATCTAAATACAAAAATTTCATTAGTAATTTTGTATTTTAAAAAACCGAAAGTTATTCAAATAAAATATGATCAATTACATATATGAAAAAAAAAAAAAAAATTCAATTTTTTTGCTGTCATCTAACTTATTGAGCCACCCTAATTAGAGTTTTTTTTTTTTTTTTTTTTTTTTTTGAGCCGCCTAAAACGTAAAATTGTTTTTTTTTTTTTTTTAAAAAGCAGGTTGACAAGAGAATTAAGGGAAATATTAACACATAATAGCGTCTTTTTTGGGTGAACTTAATTAGCCAACTTAGTAGCCAACCATAAATGTGAATAGACATTGATGATTTTCGTTTTAATGTCGACATTCTTTGAACACTTTTTGACGTTTACTCTTGAGAATTCCAATTTCATCTTACCGACGAGATCATTAAATCTTATTTCCATAATTATAGTATTTTGTTACTTCAAATATGGATTCTTCGGAAATTACAAATCTGCTGCCTAATTGATGAATTGGATGACCTCATAATTTCTTCATCATTAGCAATGTTAATAGCAGAATCTAACACTATATTCTACCAACGCCATCAACACCCTCACCCGCATCGCCAAAAAAATGAAACAGGTGCACCCATTTTCGTAATTTAGCATCTAATCTAATTTCCCCACATTCCTTGCTGAGTTTTCTTTTCCCAGTGGCAACAGAAGTCAACACAAACTAAACAAAGTAGCATAGTCAAATTATGTGAACACAAATGCTAATTTTCTTTTCACGGTACTCTTTTTACACTTTCTTTTCGCTCACAAACTCTCTTTTACTCATTCACACGCACACAAACACTACATATTAAATCCCCCTACCCTTTTCGTGTTCTCTCTAATTCCTTCACACAATGGCCAAACTTCAACCACTTCTTCTCACACTCTTTTGCGTTCTTCTCCTACTCCCTTCCTTAGCTTTTGGAGATTGCACTTGTGACACCGAGGATGAAGGACGTGACAAAACCCAAGCTCTCAAATATAAACTAGCTGCTATTGCTTCCATTCTTGTAGCGGGTGCAATTGGGGTTTGTATTCCAATCCTAGGAAAGACCATCAGGCTTTGCGTCCCGAGAAGGACATCTTCTTCTTCTTCAAGGCCTTTGCTGCCGGCGTGATATTATCGACCGGGTTCATTCATGTTCTTCCCGATGCTTTCGAGAGCTTGACGTCGCCGTGTCTGAGTGAGAGTCCATGGCAGGATTTTCCATTCACGGGGTTTGTGGCCATGGTGTCTGCCATCGGAACTTTGATGGTTGATTCCTTTGCCACTTCGTATTATAAAAAATCTCACTTCAACCAGGCTCAAAATGGGGTTGGAGATGTGGAGAAGGAAGGAGAACATGAGGGTCACTTACATGTTCATACACATGCAACTCATGGTCATGCTCATGGTTCCGCTTCTTTGGTTGACAACAATTCGGATTCATCTGACCTTATTCGTCATCGTGTTATATCACAGGTAATTTGAATATTTTAAGTTCTTAATCAATTGATTTAATCTCACATGGTATTTTCAGCCTTTTAAGTTGTTTGGATAAAATCAAAATTTAATCGAAAAGTTTGCATATAAGAGAAAGCTTGGTATTTTCCAGTTCTTTTTATAAGTTGATTTCTGTGTTTCTTTTGTATGTATGTGTTTGTGTGTTTCTGGTACGGTTCTTGGATGTGTTGTGATTTTTTTTTTTTTTTCCACAAAAGGGTAAATCCTGTTTTCATCAATTTGCATCGGAAATTATATTATCGGAAATTATCTTAGTGACTCATTTAGTCATGTTTATTATTTCACTATGGTAATTGTGAATTATTGATTTTGATTATGAACTATATGAAGAGTTAGTACTATTTAATTATGCTTCTGATTACATTTAGGTTTTGGAGTTGGGGATTGTGGTACATTCAGTCATAATTGGAATTTCACTGGGTGCTTCTGAGAGTCCCAAAACAATAAGGCCTCTTGTTGCTGCACTCACATTCCATCAGTTTTTCGAAGGCATGGGACTTGGTGGATGCATCTCTCAGGTAATATCACCGCACATGCCATTTATTCTTTTCGCAAATATAAAATCTGTACTAATTAGTCGTTTTTAAGAGACACGTTTTAAGTTAGGTTTTTCATTTTTTGGTTGACTTTCATCCAACTTTTGAATAACATTGAATTAATTTTTTTATCAAATTTTTCTGCTCATATTTGGCAAGAGTATTTTTCATTTGTTTTGCAAAATTCCTTACTTTAATTTCACACTACTCTTATTTCTGATAGATGTTGGACTTTTATTTAAAAACAAAAAATTACTATGCACCTTGGCTCCACAAGTACAAAGTATTTTTGGAGGAGGATAAGAGTCGGGATTTAAATTTTCAGGAGAGGGTTTCACACACATATACACTTACTTTAACTTAGAGTAGAATTTCTATCATGTATAGGGTAAGAGTCGGGGTTTAAATCTCCGGAAGAGAGTTTTACACACATATACACTTACCTCAGCTTAGAGTAAAATTTCTGTCATATATAAAACAAAAAATAAAAAACTTTTTCACCCGACTCTAGTACTTGTCTAATTCATTTTTGTTAGTATTGAATTAAAAAATAATGATAGGAATGTGTTTTACTAATATTAGGATTGCATATATTAATTTGGATTATGATGAATTATAATTAGTTTTGATTGATAAATTATAGGAAGTTAATATTTAACTTTAATCAAATTAGTAGTCTATCTTTTATACATTCAATTTCTTTTTTCTTTTTCTCTTTTTAATTGAGAAACATTTAAATTCAAATGTTTTTTTTTTTTTTTTTTGAGAAGGAATTCAAATGTTGATAATGAATATTAAAGACCAATCATGATTTTCTAACTTGAAAAATGTTAGTATCTACTTAACGAGAAATTATTAGGTCCATTGGGAGGACCACTGACGTGGTCCTCCTTGACCTCCTAACTAATAAAATGCTCTTATTTATATAAATGTGACATCATCTAATATTTTTTATTTTTTATTCTTTGTGCTGATTAGGAAGTTCACTCACATATTTACATAAATGACATTATCTCATCGATTGGGAGGACCACATCAGCAGTCCTCCTGACGGACTTAATAATTTCTCCTACTTATCCTACAATGAAAGAACTCCATCCATAATAAATTTTGCATGTGTCCAGTGAATATGTTCGAAGAATAGTATGTGACAACTAGAATATGCTTCAAGAATTGTTTGAATACTAGAGTAGCTTCCTACCCCAAATACATTAATTTGGTTGTTAATTTGTTTATCACTCTGTTTATGACTACAGTAGTGGAATCCTTAGGAAAAAAAAAAGTAGAAACACTATAGGAAAAATTAATCCGTATAACATGTTCTTGTACTTGTGTGCATTTTATAGGCAAAATTCAAGAATAGAGCTGTTGCAATTATGGCGACATTCTTCTCTCTTACAACCCCAGTTGGAATTGCAATTGGAATAGGAATATCTAGTGTTTACAATGAGAACAGCCCCAATGCTCTAATTTTTGAAGGGATTTTTAATGCGGCATCAGCTGGGATCTTAATCTATATGGCGCTTGTGGATCTTCTTGCAGCTGATTTTATGAACCCAAGAGTGCAAAGCAATGGAAGGCTTCAAATAGGAACAAACATTTCACTTCTTCTTGGGGCTGGTCTTATGTCTTTCTTAGCCAAATGGGCTTGACCTTGTTGTAATGTTTTCTGGAATATTTCTCTTTCTTTTCAAGTCTTTTCTTTTTTTTTTTTTTTTTTTTTTGGTGGTACAGTAAAAATGGCACACACATATGCAAGATTTCCAACCCGGAATTTTAATTCTTAGCTGAAAATTTGAATTTATCCAAACAAAATTAAAATGGATGAAAATACTGTGAAATATCTTTTTGAAATTTCAAGAATAAAATTAAACTTTTTGAAATTTCAGGTACTAAAATTAAACTTATACCAAATTTCAGGGAAAAAAAATGTGCAGTACAGTTTACCCGAAATAAAAAGATCAAGAACTCCAAAGATTAAAATTACTTGGTTCCTCAAAAAAAAAAAAAGATTAAAATTACTTGCAATATGACCCGATGTAGATGAATTGTTAACCAAAGAAGCAGAACCATGAGCATGACGATAAGTTGCACGTGTATGAATGACTTTCTATCCTTATCCATATCTCCAATCCCATGTTGAGCCTTGTCGAGGTGAGATTTTTTGCAATACGAAGTTGCAAAGGCATCAATCAACGAGTTCTAAATTCTAATCATGGACACCATCGACAAAACCTCAGAAAAATTTTTCCCTCGGGTTCTCACTAAGACACAGTGATGTCAAGCTCTTGAAAGCGTGTGAAACAGTGAAATTACATGAATGAATGAACCTGGTGGTTAAAATCAAACCAACAACAAAGGCTTTGATTGTAATGAAGATGTCCTTCACGGTAGGGTGGTCTTTCCAAGTATTGGAATACAAACATCAATTGCACCCGGTACGCGCAATAGAAGCCATAGCAAAAAGTTTATATTTGAGAGCTTGGTCCTCAAGTGCCACTATGCAAAAATTTAGGGTCTATCTAAACTTTGTAATTTGCAATTTACTCAAAAAGAGAGAAGTAAATGAGAAGTGTTATTATATTTATACATTTTTACAATACTTTCATAATAAATTTTAATTTGAACTCACTACTAAAATTACTATCTTGCTCACTAATAATAACAAGTAATAACCTTCCACCTAAGATTGTTGTGAAAATGTTGTACAAATGTTGTAGATATTATTTCTCTAAGCCCTCATTTGAGAAGAAAAAAATAAATTAAAAATAATAATTTTAGAATATTCTTCTATTCCCTTGTTTGGAAATAATATGGATAGGAGAAAATACTCACTCTTTTCTATTAACTCATAACCTCAACTTATCATTCTCCCAAAATTGGGAAGAACAAAAGAGTGAAATTCAGTGGTAACGCCACCCTGACCTGAATATATATATACTACTATTTAATGGGCTGCACATGTTTGGACCGAATTTTTGTATGTTCCAAAATATCCTTACAGCCTACGTTTAAGTAGGGGCAAAACTTGAGGATAACAAAGTAAAAATATATTTTTAACTCTCATCTAAAACATTTCTTACAAAATAGGATCACTTTCCCACTAACCCACTCTTTCAATTTCAAAGCAACTATATGTTTGTTATTTTTTTTTTTTCCTTTTAAAAAAAGTTATCTTCAAATCTTTTTTTTTTTAAACATCCCCAAGTTTATCCAAAAAAAAAAAAAAACTAAATAGATATATATTACAATTTATTTAAACTATTTTTTTTTTTTTTGAGAAACAACTATTTTCTTAACTTCTTTTTAAAAATTAAAAACAGAAAACCTAATGAAAAAAAAAAAAAAAACCCACGTTTCTATCAAAAAAAGTTATCTACCCTGTTATTAAGGTTTATCCTTTAATTTTCTTTTTCTTTTTTTCGTTGTCTATTTCATTTCTTTTAAACCCATGTCTAACTTTCCCTAAGTTGGTTATATTATTATTTTTTTCACTCTTTTATTCTTTTTTTTTTCTCTCTCTCTCTCTCTCTCTCTCTTTTGAATTCACGTTTCCCTTACTGATCACTCCCTTCACGTTTTTTTTTTTCAAATCAATTCTTCTTTATTTATTATTTTTTATAACAATTATTATTATTTTTTAATTATAAAAGTTCTTCTTTATTTTTTATACAATAAAACTATCATTATAACTTTTCATCCATATCCCTTAAATTTAGACATTACTACTCTCCGGTTGGTTTTCAAATTGCTAACCGTATCACCACAATTTGGTTGGATCATTTTTCTAAATGAAAACTCTCACGTAAAACACTATCTAAAAAATAGGACCACACTCCTGATACACTCATTTTGATTTTCAAACTCAAAATGCTTCTTCTTCAGTTATTCAATTCTCTCAATTCTATTAATCTTCTTTTCACCGTTATCTTCATTTTTTCTATTTTGATTTTCTAATTCATGAACAATTTCTTATTTTCTAGAAACAAATCAAATATTTGTGTAAAATAGCCCTTATATTTCAACCTCATCATTAATTTCTTTCACATATTTCTTCAAGGAACGAGCACTAAGGTGCCTATCTTTAAGATTTTGGTATTTAAACTTCAAGGAACATGCACTGAGGTGTTTATCTTCAAGGAACATGCACTAGGGTGTTGATCTTCAAGATTTTCATGTGTTCTGTCCTCCATCTCCAACGAACTATTTGGACTTTGGACTTGAAGTGTAGTCAGCAACAAAAATGTGAGTATCTTTTATGACCTCTATTTAGAACGCCCCATGCCTATTGAATTCTCTCTATTACGTTTATTTTTATGAGTTGTCATTTAGTATTTTCTTTCCTGTATTTGATTTCCTTACTTTGTTATTATTATCCTTTCCATATCATTTTCTTATCTTAAAAAAAAAAAAAAAAAAAAAAAAACACTTTCACATCACGGTTTCTTATATTCCTATTGTTTTGTTCAAATATAACAACTTATATTCACCTTTTGAAGTCATATAACTCATATTAGCATGAAAATGTTTTGAACTTATATTAGAACTCATATTGAAAGCGTGAATATAAAAATATGAGTTCTATTTGATATCTATTTGGACTAAAATTTTTAAATATGAGTTCATATTTTTAAACGTGAATTTTCTTATATTTCTAAAAGTGAATTTTCTATTTGAACTCATATTTCTAAATGTGAATATTTCAAAGAAAAAATATTAATTCTATTTGAACTCAAATTACTTTTTGATTTTTTTTTCAACAAAATATTTAGGTGAACGCTAACTTAGAGTTTAGAAAGAAAAAAAAAATCAAAAAAACAAAAAACAAAAAACCTTACTCTTTTATGTAATTTAGAGTTTGAAAGAAAAAAAAAATCTTTTAACTCCCACGAAAATACTGAGTACAAAATAAGACCACACTTTTCTTTTTTAATCTTTTCTTTTATTTGATCAGTTTGATAATTGTTTAATATTTTCTCTAATTAATGACTCTTTTTTAAAGAGTGGGAATGATATATATTTTTTTCTATGTTTTTTTTTTTTTTTTTGTGGTTACTGGGTTTGATTAATTATTTTAGTTTATGTGTTTTAAGTGGTTCTTTGTCTTCCTCCTATTATCATTATTATTTTTTTTTTCTTACATTTAAGCCTTACTCTCTATTTTTTGTATTTTTTTTAGGGTGATATATCAACAATTTTGTTAGATTGCATGGCATGCACATTTGATGAATTCAGGGGAGTGAAGTGGTAGTCAATCTATCAAATAGTTGTTAATGAACATTTTTTTGTAAATATCCTATTATATGAAATTTAATATTGTCCTTTTTTTTCATGTGAAAAGTTTGTCTCTTAGCATAATGATAAAAAATAACTAGCTTCTGAGCACGCGCGTGATCTTCAATTTTTTGGTAAAAGTTAATAATTTGCATTCATTATAATTTAGAGCATTTATTATAATTAGATATTACTACATTTTTCACCTTTTTTTTTTTGTGATTAGAAAATATATTAATTCTAAATTATAATTTATGCATATTATTAACTTTTACAACAAAAAAAAAAAAAAAATAGAAAAGCTTCTGAGCACGCGACTTTTACCCCAAAAAAAAAAAAAAATAGAAAAGCTTCTGAGCACGCGACTTTTACCCAAAAAAAAAAAAAAATAGAAGAGTCTCTGAACATGCGCGTGAGCGTGTGCTCAAAGGCTAGTATATATATTAAAAATTTATGATTTATACACCTGAAAGAGAATAGTGACCACCTTGAAAAAAAAAAAAAAAAAAATGACCATCCTAATTGAGAAAAACCTTTAGACGAATATTTGGTTGGCTTCTTCTTCAATCCCTTATCATCGTCTTCTTGCTCAGTTCATGCGTTTTGTATTCTTCTATTCTTTCTTCCTTGTTTAATTTTAGGGATGGCAACGGGTCGGGTTCGGGCCGGGTTTTTCCATACCCGGACCCGACCCACGGGGCAAGACCCGTGGCCCGAACCCGGCCCGTTTAGGGTACCGGGTTTTTTTCCGGGGCCCAAACCCGCCTCAACCGGGTCCCGCGGGCCCCATTTAGGAATTGGGCCCAATTCATGGCCCAACCCAAAAAAAAAAAAAAAAAAAAAAATTTATGCCCAAATTTAACTATCCAATAGTATATGCAAGCAAATTAAAAATATAGTATGATATTTGGTTGGATAATTGTATGATATTGGTTACTCTCAATAATCATATGATATTTTGGCATAACTAATTTAAAATGTGTCTTTTAAAAAATCACCCATTTCAATAATGTTTGAAAAAAAAAAAAGAAAGATAAAGAAAGCAGATTGGAAAAAAAATCTTTAATCATTCATTTATGATCCTCTATGATACAAGCCCTTCTCTCTATCCAAATATTTAATTTGATCTCACTACATGGATAAAAAAGTCCAGAAGACTTTACTACTACTACAATCTGTAATAACAGTATGGGATCTAAAATTTAGCACAATAACAAATTTGTATTCAAATTCAAAAAAAAAAAAAAAACTTTCTCAAGAAATAAAACAATTACCCAAGTGCTAAAAAAAGAAAAAAGAGAAGAAGAACTCTTTAAAGTTCAATTCATGCCACGTATAGTAGATCTGGATCTGATCCAAAACATTAATGCAGATCTGGGCGTTCAAACGCGCGACATCATATTAGGTCCTCCAACTCCAGCAGCAGCGGCGGCAGAGGAGGCAGCGCCACCAATGAACGAGAAGAGGCCAGGACCACCCGATGTTTCTTGTTCGTCGAGAAACAGATCCTCTGGAATCCTAAACGAGCCGTGAGCACACACGATCAACCATACTCAACCTTCCAAATCAAGTACCATAATCAACCAATATCCAAAAAGTACAGATGATTAATGAAAAAGAAACATTGAAGTAAAACAGTCCCAAGTTCTTACAGTGACAAGCTCTTTTATCAACAAGGGAGACAACCCAACATCAATCAATTCCTCTTGTAGAGTCGAGGGAGGAAGGAGGCGAGGGAGGAAGGAGGATCGAACTGAGGCGAGGGAGGCGAGTGAGGGAGGAAGGAGGATCGGTCTGAGGCGAGAGAGGCGAGTGAGGGAGGAAGGAGGATCGGACTGAGGGAGGCTGAAGAAAAACAGAAAATAGAAATGAGGGATTACAGATTAGGGTTAGGTTATAGGTTTATATATATAGTGAGGGTATTTTTGTAATTAAGGGTACCGGGTTTTTAAAAGGGGCGGGTCTCGGGTCGGGTCCGGGTTTTTTGATAAAACCCGGACCCGACCCGGACCCGCTTCGGGTTTTTTTTTTAAAACCCATACCCGACCCTATTTCTAATCGGATCGGGTAAAACCCGGCCCATTAGGGTCGGGCCGGGCCGGGTACCCGCGGGTCGGGCAAAAATTGCCATCCCTATTTAATTTTTCTCTCTTGTTATTGACCGGCTCTCCCCCCACATGAATGAAGTTATTAGAGTTTGACATTTCATAGATGGTAGACTACTATTAGGGAATAAGGTGACGAAACAAGTTACTGACTTCAATCTATCTATGAAACCTTGGGCCTCGTGTAGAAGGCTTTAAAGCCTAAATTTTAAATTATATGATATATTACTTACTGAATTAAGAACAACCACATCTGTGATATTCACCTGAACTTATGCAAAAGTTTTAGTCTATTTTAGTACGAGAATATATCCTTTTTATTTTAAAAAGTGCTATATTCACAAAATTTTTATAATATTTTCACAATAAATCTTAGGTAGTAAGTTGTTATTGGTTCTAATTTGAATTCACAACTTAAATTATTTTTTTCCCACTAGTAACAATCACTGACAATCTACCATATAGGATTTGTTGTGAAAATGTTATGAACATATCATTTCTCTTTTATTTTACACAATTATTTTTCAAAACACATCACATTAGATTATTTATTTTATACTATATTTCTTAAAAATGTTATTTCTTTAACAATTTTTTATTATTCTCCCAATTCATATATCTTTTTTCTTCTCATTTTTTATTATTTCTTTATCAATTTATGTAGTCATAGTAGCAATGTAGCTCCTTTTTTTTTTTTTTTCCTTTTTTTTTTTTTAACACAAGTTTGGCTAATCTAATGTAGGTGAATTTTGGAATTAAATGTAAAAAATAACATTTTATACTATTTTGCATTAACCTATGTGAGTACTCTTAGTATGTTTAATTGTTTACTGTTGATTTATTGTCTAATTGTCTCTTGAGTGGGGCATGTGTGGGAGTGGGCAGTAATTATTAAAGGAAAAAAAAAATTTAGAGTAATACATTGAATTGTTAATAGAGTAACACTAGTTACACAAACAAAATTAAAGTATTAAGAAAAATTCGTAATGATATGCATATAACAAAAATAATGCAACAACTAATATTAAGGTTTGATGATGCCAAAATCGTCAGTTGGGTCACTCGTCCAATTCGGAGCATTAGATGATCTTGTAGGGCCTGCAAGATAAAAGAGAGATAGATCGAAGAGACCACCTTGTGCTCAGTGGGAGAGCCTTTGATGCTTAAATTAGTATCAGGTCATATATTTCGTATATAGATAGTGTTTTGTAGTATTTTGTAGTAGTTTTTGACATACCTTAAAAAATGGACAGATTGTCCCTTTTATAAGTGACTTAGGTAGTTGTTGGACAAAAATGAGGATGATTATTATCCTAATTGTAACGTTCTTTGTCTTGATGAGAGAGTTTAAGACATTGGATGGTCGTTATTGAATGTATTAGGCGGTTACTCATCTATCTTTGATGGCCTACTAATGACGCAATGATTGTCCATTAAGATGGACAACCTTAATGGTTTTTATGGACTCATCAGTTGCCCCCCATTCCCAAGTCTGATTTTGCTTTATGCTGGTCAGGCTTAGGGAATATTCTTGACTTGTTTAGATTCGAACTTCTTTATCTTCAACTACTTTCTTCTTCAAGAATGGTAGTATTTTTGTGATGACTTCTTAGTATCTGCCTTTTGAAGGTTTTTTTGGACGTTCGAGAGGTCATAGCTTGATCTTGAAAGTGAGCTAATTTCTTTGGACAATCATTTTTTATCACTGTTGAAGAGGAAGCTACTTTCTTTGGACAACCATTTTTTATCACTGCTAAAGAGCAAGCTAATTTCTTTGGACGACCATTTTTATCACTGCTGAAGAGTAAGGTGATTTCTTTGGACGACCATTTTTTATCACTTCGATGCTTCTTCTTTCATTCATTCTTTGGTTGTCACATTTGATATTCTTGATATGTGTGTGACTTGCGTTTGTGTGGGAATCCTTGTAAGCTTACACTCGTCTAAGGTAGGGATGGCAACGGGTCGGGTTCGGGCCGGGTTTTTCCATACCCGGACCCGACCCGCGGGGCAAGACCCGTGGCCCGAACCCGGCCCGTTTAGGGTACCGGGTTTTTTTCCGGGGCCCAGACCCGCCTCAACCGGGTCCCGTGGGCCCCATTTAGGAATTGGGCCTAATTCATGGCCCAACCCAAAAAAAAAAAAAATTTATGCCCAAATTTAACTATCTAACAATATATGCAGGCAAATTAAAAATATAGTATGATATTTGGTTGGATAATTGTATGATATTGGTTACTCTCAATAATCATATGATATTTTGGCATAACTAATTTAAAATGCGTCTTTTAAAAAATCACCCATTTCAATAATGTTTGAAAAAAAAAAAAAGAAAGATAAAAAAAGCAAATTGGAAAAAAAATCTTTAATCATTCATTTATGATCCTCTATGATACAAGCCCTTCTCTCTATCCAAATATTTAATTTGATCTCACTACATAGATAAAAAAGTCCAGAAGACTTTACTACTACTACAACCTGTAATAATAGTATGGGATCTAAAATTTAGCACAATAACAAATTTGTATTCAAATTCAAAAAAAAAAAAAAAACTTTCTCAAGAAATAAAACAATTACCCAAGTGCTAAAAAAAGAAAAAAAAGAAGAAGAACTCTTTAAAGTTCAATTCATGCCACGTATAGTAGATCTGGATCTGATCCAAAACATTAACGCAGATCTGGGCGTTCAAACGCGCGACATCATATTAGGTCCTCCAACTGCAGCAGCAGCGGCGGCGGAGGAGGCAGCGCCACCAATGAACGAGAAGAGGCCAGGACCACCCGACGTTTCTTGTTCGTCGAGAAACAGATCCTCAGGAATCCTAAACGAGCCGTGAGCACACATGATCAACCATACTCAACCTTCCAAATCAAGTACCATAATCAACCAATATGAAAAAAGTACAGATGATTAATGAAAGAAACATTGAAGTAAAACAGTCCCAAGTTCTTACAGTGACAAGCTCTTTTATCAACAAGGGAGACAACCCAACATCAATCAATTCCTCTTGTAGAGTCGAGGGAGGAAGGAGGCGAGGGAGGAAGGAGGATTGGACTGAGGCGAGGGAGGCGAGTGAGGGAGGAAGAAGGATCGGTCTGAGGCGAGAGAGGCGAGTGAGGGAGGAAGGAGGATCGGACTGACTGACTGAGGAGGATCGGACTGAGGGAGGCTGAAGAAAAACAGAAAATAGAAATGAGGGATTATAGATTAGGGTTAGGTTATAGGTTTATATATATAGTGAGGGTATTTTTGTAATTAAGGGTACCGGGTTTTTAAACGGGGCGGGTCTCGGGTCGGGTCCTGGTTTTTTTGATAAAACCCGGACCCGACCCGGACCCGCTTCGGGTTTTTTTTTTAAAACCCATACCCAACCCTATTTCTAATCGGATCGGGTAAAACCCGGCCCATTAGGGTCGGCCGGGCCGGGTACCCGCGGGTCGGGCAAAAATTGCCATCTCTAGTCTAAGGGTATTTAGTCTCTTAGCCACTTTTAGGTGACTTACATCCAATTACGGAGTTTTGTCATTTAGACTTCGTCAGTGATTTACATCGGTCTAGCGGAATATTGTCCATTTTTTTTTTTTTGGTGGCTTACATCTATTCAAGAAATCTTGTCACTTAGGCTTCGTCTGTGATTTACATCTGTCTTGGTAGAATCTTATCACTTAGCCATTTTTTGGTGACTTACATCAATTTAAGGAATCTTGTCAATTAGGCTTCGTCAGTGATTTATATCTGTCTTAGCGGAATCTTATCACTTAGCCATTTTTTGATGACTTACATCCATTTAAGGAATCTTGTCACTTGTTGCCAGAAAGATTCCTTGACGCTATGTCATTTTGGACCTTCTTGAGGCCATTTTGATATCTGCATTAAGTAACATATACACTTGTCAAGACTTGGTTAAAGAAGAATTTTAGAGCAATTCATATATGAATAATAAGTTACCAATAGTCTAGATGGACCTTTTTCTTATTTCCTTGCAATCCTAGAGTTTTACATCTTTTGTGACCTGTTTAGTAATGCATACATTTTTGCATGAAACCTTACTAGGTGTAAAATTTTATAGACGAATATAAAAGAGACAGAGATAAATGTGTTACCTTAAATGATGACACTATTTTGTCACTGAAGGAAATATGAGTGTGCGGAGCGGAAAATTAACGGATCTATTTCATTCGAAATTGATAACATGCACTATGTAAATTTCAGAATACAAGAACAAGAAAGTGTACCTTGGTGTGTTGAATTTCAAAACAAAGATTGTAAGCACTTGGGAATACTTTTAATCTTCACTCCAATTCCACTAACACCCAAGATGTGTGGTCTCTCAATCAGTTATATGAAATGTTCAAGAGAGAATTCGAGAGTGTCCAACACTCACATACACCATTTCATGTAAGTTGTTCATTTTTTTAAAATCTATATGTTTCTCTCCTTATAACTGATTATCTAATTGGGCTAGCCTTTTGGGCCTTTCCAATTAGGCTCTAGTATGTAGCTTAGAGTGAGACCAAAAATGACCAATAAGACACAAGCTCCAATGGGGCTTGAGCTTTTCTGTCAACTCTTAACAAGTTGAAAGTTACCATTAACTATATTTAATACCACTATATAAATATAGTTGCACTCTGAGCCTTATCTATAAATTATATCCCAAGACTTTATTGTACATGCAACCCCTTCATAAAATATTCGTAGTAACACAAAGTCATGAATGTAGACTGCGACTTTGTAGATTACTACATCTTAATCCTTGAGTACCCGGTTTAATCTTTTTAAGTTATTCATCATATATTTATGAAATCCAATTTCATAAATATATACTTCAGTAACTGCTTACTAAAGTGGTTAGGCCTAACACTCTGAATAACCGTACCCATTAAACTTATCTCAATGAAATATTTTATATCTCCGTTAAGAGACTATGAATTCCATCTTGAGAATATATGTTTCATCAACACTAAATGTGGTTGCCCAACATACTGAGATTTTGACCGTTACTTTAGATCTCACTCTTGATATATCAAAGCAACCTACACCTCATGATCATGTCCATTATTCTCTTAGGATTAAGAATTCATGCAAATATAAGTCGTGAGGTTTATTATTCAATTGATAGTCTTTAGGAGAATAATAAATCACATACAGAGATCCAGTTCAATATGTCTTAACTCTTAAAACATATCAATATATCAACTAGAAGTCTCCACTTCCATGATCAAGACAAATCATCGTAATTGATATGTTATAATCTTCGCAGATAAAATGCCCAATTTCATCACCGACTATGAACTATAATTATAAGTTTACAAAGAACTTGTGATTTATATCTTCTGTGACTTTTCACATAAATCACATACTATGTATCTCATGGACTATATGATAATGTCCAAATATTCATGTTACCATTATTTCAGATAATAATAAAACAACTTTATTAAACACAATATTAAGTCAGACATAATGTCATACTTAATATCATACATAGCATCATACAATAGGATTTAAGGGCACTAATCATAACAATCTCCCACTTACCCTAAAGACTGTTGTGCACTAATCTAACTCCCATTCCTTTCAAATGCAACTCGAAAGTCCTTTGAGGCAAGGCTTTAGTAAATGGATCTGTTAGATTATTTGCACTTTCAATCTTTGCTACAGCCACATCTCCACGAGCTACAATATCTTGAATGATATGATACTTCCTCTCAATGTGCTTTCCTTTTTTGTAATTCCTTGGATCTTTAGATTATGCAACTGCTTCACTATTGTCACAAAAAAATGTGATTGGAACTTGCTTCATTCTCATTACACCAAGGTCAAAAAAGAAATTTCTTGAGCCATACAGCTTCCTTTGCTGCCTCACAAGCAGCAACATATTCTGCCTCCATGGTGGAGTCTGCAATACAAGATTGCTTAATACTTCACCAACTTATGACTCCACCTCCCAAGGTGAAAACACATCCTGATGTGAATTTTCTGAAATCTAGATCCGATTGAAAGTGTGAATTTGTATAGCCAATAGGTATCAAATCTTCACTTCGGTAAACAAGTATATAATCTCTCGTTCTCCATAGATACTTGAGAATATGCTTTACAGCTTGCCAATGTTTTGGTCCTAGATTTGATTGATATCGATTAATCATGCCAACTGAATAACAGATATCTGGTCTAGTACAAAGCATGACATACATGAGACTTCCTATTGCAGAAGTATAAGGAACTTGTCTCATCATATCTTCTTCCTCTTGAGTCTTAGGCCTTTGGTCATCAGACAGAGGAACTCCATGTCTGAAAGGAAGTAATCATTTCTTGGAGTTTTGCATGCTAAATCGTTCTAGAACCTTATTTATATATCCAGCTTGTGATTAGTCTAACATCTTATTCTTGCAATCTCACCAAAACTTGATCCATAGAATAAAGTTAGCCTCATCCAAGTCCTTCATATCAAATTGGCTTGACAACCAAACTTTTACTAACGACATTACCCCTACATCATTTTCAATGAGTAGAATATCATCAACATAAAGTACTAGGAACATTACTACTTTATCTCGATATCTTTTGTACACACATGGTTCATCAAAATTTTGTTCAAAACCAAATGACTTGATTGCTTGATCAAATCTGATCTTCCATGACCTAGATGCTTGCTTAAGTCCATAAATGGACCTTTTCAACTTGCATACCATATGCCGTTGGTTCTTTGCTATGAAACCTTCTGGTTGCATCATATAGATTTCCTCTTCAAGATTGCCATTAAGAAATGCAGTCTTGACATCCATTTGCCAAATCTCATAATCAAAATAAGTAGCAATGGATAAGAGAATTCTGATAGATTTAAGCATTGCTACTGGAGAAAAGGTTTCATCATAATGAATACCTTCTTTTTGTGTATACCATTTCGCCACTAGCCTTGCTTTAAAGGTTTCAATCTTTCCATCTATCCCTCTCTTTCTCTTGTAAACCCATTTGCAACCAACAAGTTTAATACCATTAGGCGCTTTTACAAGAACCCAAACTTGATTGGAATACATGGAATCTAATTCAGATTTCACAGCTTGGAGCCAATGATGTGCATCTATATCATTCATTACCTCTTGATAAGTGTAAGGATCCAATTCAGCCTCTTCTGAGATAGCTTCATAAGTTTCTCATAAACCTATGAATCTTATAGGAAGCCGAACAATTCTCCCACTACGACGAGGCACCTGTGTACTAGACATCTCATGAGTAATATCTTGTGGTGTATCTAATACAACCACATCATCCCTAGATTCATCCATTGGTTGTTCATTTACAAGTTCATTCATTTTAGCCAACACAACTCTACTTCTAAGAGTATAATCATTCATATAGTCATTTTCCAAGAATTTGGCATTTGTACTAACAAATACTTTATTATCTTTATGACTATAGAATAAACCTCCAATAGTTCCTTTTGGATACCCAACAAAGAAAACAACTTCTATTTTAGACTGTAACTTGTCAGACTTTTCTTTTAACACATGTGCTGGACAACCCTAAATATGGAGATGTCTCATACTAGGCTTACGCCCATTCCACAACTCCATAGGTATTTTAGGAACAGACTTCGAAGGTACTAAATTCAGAAGATACATTACAGTGTTTAAGGCATATCCCCAAAAAGAAATAGGTAGAGTTGAATAACTAATCATGGACCTAACTATTTCTAAAAGAGTCCTATTCCTTCTTTCCGCTATACCATTTTGTTGTGGAGTTCCAGGTGCAGTCAATTGGGATACAATCTCATTCTTAATTAAGTAATCCTTAAAATCCTCAAGAAGGTATTCGCCACCACGATCAGATCGAATGGCCTTTATGTGTTTGCCTAATTGATTCTCAACTTCAGCCCTAAACTCTTTGAACTTTTCAAAAGCTTCAGACTTCCATTTCATTAGATACACATAACCAAATCTAGAGTAATCATTAGTGAAAGTAATAAAATACTCATAGCCACCTCTTGCCTGGATTGACATAGGACCACATACATCAGAATGCACTAGCTCTAACAAATCTTGGGCTCTTCTACCTTTTGCATTAAAAGGTCGTTTGGTCATTTTCCTTTCCAAACAAGATACACAAACTGGAAATTCATCAAAGTCCATGGGCTCTAAGAGTCCATCTTTGATCAGTCTTTGAATCCTATTTGAATTAATATGACCCAAACGCAAGCCAAAGATATGCATCACTAGTAGAAGGAAACTTTCTCTTTAATGATTTCACATGAAAGTTATTATCTAATTCGGAATTATATAATTCATACTTATCAGGAATTAAAATATAAAAACCATCCACACTATTGCTAGAACAGATAAACACTTTATCCTTCTTTATTACAACATTGTTTTTTAGGATACCACAATATCCATGTTTACCTAAGTAAGTAGCAGAAATTAAATTCCTACGAACATTAGGTACATACAAACAGTCTTCCAATACTAAAACTCTTGACTTAAAACATAAATTAAACACTCCAACAGCTACAACCAGAATCTTGCTCCCATCAGCCAAAATAAGAAACAACTCCCCTTCTTTAAGCTTTCTGGTCTTCTGGAACCCCTACAAGGAATTGCAGATATGATTAGTACAACCTGAATCCACACACCAGGAATCTATGGGATTCTGTACCAATCATATTTCAAGAAGGAATGTATTATTCATACCTTTATTCTTGGCAGCCTTAAATATTGGACAATTCCTCTTCCAATGTCCTTTCTCACCACAATGGAAACACTTTCTTTTGAATTTCTTTCCTTTATCAGCAATCCCTAAGGCAATTTGTTTACCCTCTTACTTGGTGAAGTCTTTCATTCTTCTTTTTCTTACCCTTGCCTTTCAACTTAGGTTGAGAAGTAGAAACTTCACCAATATTGGCTTCAACATTGGAAGTACCAAGAATGCCTTCTGCCTCTACCAATTCATTCATTAATTCAGACAAAGTATAAATCTTTTTGTTCGTATTATAGTTAAGTTTGAATTCCTTGAATGATTCTGGTAGTGACTGAAGTTTCATATCCACTTGGGATTTTCCATCAATATCAGCAACTAAAACTTCCAATGTATTCAGATTAGAGATTATTGTAAGACAATGTTCTCTCACTGAATTACCTTCAGCCATTTTGGTATTATAAATTTGCCTCATGGTCTCTTGCCTTGCAGAACTGCCTTGCTCACCAAACATCTTCTTCAGACTTAGCATGATGTCTGAAGCTAGTTCTACATCCTGCATTTGATGCTATAGAACATTTGAAATAGATGCTAGGTTGTAGCACTTGGCCATCTCATTAGATTTCTGCCAACAATCATATCGTTATTTTTTCTCAGGAGGAGCATCTAATGAAAGAAAGCTTGGACATGGTTTAGTAAGCACATATCTGTGCTTTTCTGCAGAAAGAATAGTGTCCAAATTTCTTTTCCAGTCAACATAGTTAGATCCAGTCAGTTTGTTTTGATTAAGAATAGTAACAAGTGGACTAAATGATGCCATGTTCAAATCTGAAAATAATAAATATGAATATTATAAGTAAACTGAAAATTATCAATTTAGCATATAAACATATAGTATGGAACCTTAATAAAATCATAATATAATTTATGCAATGACAACCCAATCTCATATTCAATATCCCTTAGCATAGAGTGAATATAAAATACTATGATTGATTGAGAACAATTCTCATTATTAGTGCTATCATGATAACTCTTATCAAACACTAATAATATGCCGTTATACATTTGGCCTCTAAATAATGATAGTAAGAACTCAGCATAGAGGATACTATAATATTTATTCTAGTGTATACCATTGTCTAGAATAATGTGTAGCCATATTTCATCTCCTTAACAGGCTTATTTTGTAGTACCATGATACAAAACACCCTTGGCATGGAATGCAAAGCTCAAGGCTAAGACAAGGTGTTTGATCAAACCACTATAAACCAAGAAATTCAATCTTGTAGGACCATGAAATAAATACTCTCTGCATGGAATGCTAAGCTCGAGGTAAAGACAAAGTATATATTCCACACTACTATGAACCGACAATGGAAGTCGTGAGATACAACCTTTGTATCTCTCTCCCAATAGATATTTTAAAAGAAATGTTTTTATAATTTTTAAAACATGCATAATCTAATTAAACATTGTCTTACTCCTTTTACATGTGAAAACACTTGGGAAAAATTCTGATTTTCCTTCTTTCGATCGATCGAATGTGCCCCTCGATCGATCGAAAAAATTAAAAAATTCAAACTTGACCACCTGACTTGTTTAATCGATACTCGACTGCCTCTCGATCGATCAAAAAACAAATTCGATCGATCGACTAGCAATCGAAAATCAATCTATTTAAAAAGTCTGATCACTATTTCACTCGATCGATCAAAAGTGATTTTTGATCGATTAAAACTCGTGAAACTCGAATTTCCAGAAATTTTCCAAGGTAGTTTTCTACAGTTTTTCTTGAACAAACAATTAACATACGAATATGATAGTCAGAGAATGATATCAAAACTGAATTTCATTCATGCTATTGCCTTAAAGATCAATTTAACATACTTAAATTCAAATTTAAACAACATCATAACACCAATATCAGTTTTTATCAAGTCATAGTTTCAACAATCACGCAGAAAATTAAATGTGTAATCTTCTAACAACATGAAACTATAACCTTTAATTCCAAAATTCACAAAATATGTTATACAATTTGAAATTGAAGACCGCTTTGATACCATTTAAAGGAAATATAAGTGTGCGCAGCGGAATATTAACGAATCTATTTCATTCGAAATTGATAACATGCACTATGTAAATTTCAGAATACAAGAACAAGAGAGTGTACCTTGGTGTGTTGAATTTCAAAACAAAGATTGTAAGCACTTGAGAATACTTTTAATCTTCACTCCAATTCCACTAATGCCCAAGATGTGTGGTCTCTCAATCAGTTATATGAAATGTTTAAGAGAGAATTCGAGAGTGTCCAACACTCACATACACCATTTCATGTAAGTTGTTCATTTTTTAAAAATTTGTATGTTTAGCTCCTTATAACTGATTATCTAATTGGGCTAGCCTTTTGGGCCTTTTCAATTGGGCTCTAACATGTGACTTGGAGTGGGACCAAAAGGGACCAATAAGACACTAGCTCCAATGGGCCTTAGGTTTTTCTGTCAACTCTTGACAAGTCCAAAGTTACCATTAACTATATTTAATACCACTATATAAATATAGTTGCATTCTAGGCCTTATCTATAAATTATATCCCAAGACTTTATTGTACATGCAACCCCTTCATAAAATATTCGTAATAACACAAAGTCATGAATGTAGACTGCCACTTTGTAGATTACTACATCTTAATCCTTGAGTATCCGATTTAATCATTTTAAGTTATTCATCATATATTTATGAAATCTAATTTCATAAATATATACTTCAGTAACTACTTACTAAAGTGGTTAGGTCTAACACTCTGAATAACCGTACCCATTAAACTTATCTTAAAGAAATATTTTATATCTCCGTTAAGAGACTATGAATTCCATCTTGAGAATATATGTTCCAGCAACACTAAATATGGCTGCCCAACATACTGAGGTTTTGACCGTTACTTTAGATCTTACTTCTGATATATCAAAGCAACTTACACCTCATGATCAGGTCCATTATTCTCTCAGAATTAAGAGTTCATGCAAATATAAGTCGTGAGATTTATTATTCAATTGACAGTCTTTAGGAGAATAATAAATCTCACAGCGGTCTAGTTCAATATGTCTTAACCCTTAAAACATATCAACATATCAACTAGAAGTCTCCACTTCCATGATCAAGACAAATCATCGTAATTGATATGTTATAGTCTTCGCAAATGAAATGCCCAATTTCATCACCGAATACGAACTATAATTCTGAGTTTACAAAGAACTTGTGATTTATATCTTTTGTGACTTTTCACATAAATCACATACTATGCATCTCATGGACAATATGATAATGTCCAAATATTCATGTTACCATTATTTCAGATTATAATAAAACAACTTTATTAAACACAATATTAAGTCATACATAATGTCATACACAATGTCACACTTAATATCATATATAGCATCATACAATAGGATTTAAGAGCACTAATCCTAACAGTCACATACCTCGATCTTTTTATTGCTAGGATCTTCTTGACCAGCTCTTCTCTTTTTAAGATGATAAGCTCCTCTTTTCAAGATTCTTTAAGCTCAACATGATACTTCGTGTCTAAGGCCTAGATTTCTTTTGCTTCAATTTTTTGAAGGCGTAAGAACTAGGCCACGTTTTTGCCTCCGTTTAAACATGAAAAGTGCAATTCTCTTTTGTTGACAACTAGAGGAATGGTCTATCATGATTGTAACTTTTTTGTTTTTGGAATGCTTTAACGACTATGGCCATTGCTATTTGTAATAGCAATTTCCTCTTCCTTCTTCTTTTATTGTATGCTTAAGTCACTTCAATAGTGCTAGCTGCATTTTGTTAGGAATGACAATGTACAAATATGCAATTGCATGCTATACAACTATGGATGTCATTTAACGAAATACATTCTATATGACTCATAAAGAAGTATTCTATGATATTAAAAAAAATTGAAGCTATTTGACTATATGCTTCTTTAAAACGGTATTTGTTAGTTGCTTGCACCATATATAATTTTTAAAGCAATTTAAAAAGATCTTGGTGAGTTGACAGAGATAGCAAAAATTTGTTGAGATTTAGACTCGTGACCATTTTGTGAACACGATCATCTAGCATTTCAAGTTTAAGAGACTTAATAGAACTTCTCTGATTCATGATGATGAAACATATGCTACTAATAATATATATATACCCATATTAATTGTGATAATTGTGATAATTTTATAGCAATATTTTCAGCATGTTTTATATATACATATTTGTAGATAATCATGCAAGCTTGATTTGCACTTAGTTGTAATAAGCTAATATATGGCATGGCTAATTAAAAAGAAAGAAATAAATGAGTTACCTCGACAAGAGACCTTAAATCACGATACTATTGTGTACATACCTCGATCTTTTCATTGTTTTAGTCTTCTTGACAAGCTCTCCCTCTTTTAAGATCTCTTTTGTTAAGCTTAACATGCTATTTCATGTTTGAGGCTTAGATCTCTTTTGCTTCATTCTTTTGAAGGTACAATTACTAGGACACTTTGTTCGTTCAAGGTTATATTTCCTTCCTTTAGGGACGAAGGTTATGCCATGTGCTTCTATTATTACATGCCTAATTGGTTACGCATATACTACAATTTAAAGAGAGTACTTATGCTTGACATGTGATCTATCATCATACTTTCACATTCAATAAATATTCAAGCTAATGTTTTAACATCACGTCTCATACATACCATTGTGTGAGGCATTATGTAATAGACATATAGCAGTATCAACAATTATAGACATATAGCAGTGCCATTATGAAAGAAATATTTGTGATGCTATGGACAGAGTCTAGGCCTTTCCATGATTTTTGGCCTTGGTACAAAATTACCTTATAACATTGTCAACAATTATATATAGATAGAGATGTGATGGTATGATGTTATCATGTCACATACCTCTGACCTTCTTTTTAGCAAGCTCTTCTTGATGAGTTCTCATCCTTAATCCTGTGGACTTGACAGTATATGTACAATCGAGATAGTCTAGTTGCTCTAGTCTAGTTGTTGTACTACATATACTCTTTTTGTGCAAAGTGTTAGACTAGGAGCAATGATATCAATAAAGAAATTCACAATTAATTAAAAAAATTTCTAACTTAAGGGCGATATATGTTGATGCATCTATGACATAGCATAATATCCCTTAGAGTGTTTACATAACACAAATATATTTTGGAATTCCATCTCAAAATTAAAGCAGCTGATATCATTTAGAAAGGTTTGGAATAGTAAGTCATGATTATTATTTGTGAATTCATAATCAATCATATGCTCATGGGATTTCTCCTAAAAAGGGATCTATTTTTTGACGAACTATAACATATGAGATATATATATATATATATTGACAAATTATAACATATGAAATACTGATCAAAAGAAAACGATGTTTTGTACATGTAATTAATTAGTTGCACATAGGCATATGCAAAATTCAGAGAAATAATTTGGCATGCCATGTTTCAATTTTAAAGGGAGAAAGAAGGATCTCAAGCCCAATAATTATATCTGGCTCCATGCTTTTAGATACCCAAAGTTGGGATCTTGAAACTTGGGATGTCAATGAGCAACATTTCTTATTTTGATGGTGCCGTTTTTGAAGACTTGGGAGCAGCGGGCATTGGTGTTGTGGTCCGAAATTCCTCTGGCACAGTCATGGCAGCCTTATCTGAGATAATTCCTCGTCCATCATCAGTATTGGCATTGGAAACTATTGCAGCTCGCAGGGCAGTCCACTTTCTACAGGAACTCGATCTTCATGGTTCTATTTTGGAAGGTGATTCAGAATCCTCGATCTCGGCAATCAACAACAAATGTTTTCGCCATCCTGATGTGGGTCATATAATAAAGGACATATTGTCCTTAGCTGGTTCTTTTCAGTATTTCTCTTTCTCTCATACACGACGGCAAGGCAATGCTCTGGCACATGCTCTAGCCCGGAGAGCGAGACTTTCTTTTCCTATTTCAGTCTGGAAGGAGTCTGTTCCTCCTGACATTTATAAGGTCTTTGTTTCTGATTATCTAGCAATAAATTAACGGTCCTACTTCTTGGCCGGTTTCTCAAAAAAAAAAAAAATTTTTAAGCCTATAAGGCAAATATAAAATTTGCAATTTTGCTTGAAACTTTCTTTTTAAGTATTTTTTGGGCTTTTGATGGAATAATAAAAGAGACTATCTTAAACTTATTTAAGATTGACAGTCAAAAATAGTTGTCACATTATTTAGAGTAAATGTCACATGCGTATGTATGCTTATAATTCAATATGTTGCCCTATTTATAAAAAGAAAACCGAATAATCTCCAGTTTTAATGCTTGAATTTGGGGTTCTTAAACTTGGAAACGAAATAAGAATTGCCCCTTCTCTTTAATATCTGAAGCTATAATTTTGTACGGTAATAAATTTTTGCTTCATTTTCTCTAAAGACTAAAAATTGAGATTTATTATTTTGGGCAAAGCAATAATACTAGATTTCATCTTTCCTATTTTAGCAAGACATATTGAGAAAGAAGAGCGGTGATGAAGCATCTCTTTATTTTTCTTTACTAATCAATATGAGGTTTCAACTTTTTTTTTTTTTTTAGGAGGGAGTTTTCAACTTTGTCTAATATCTAGTGTAGTATTCTTGAAAATATCTATCATATTTGACTGACTACTCTAAGGAGCATTTATAAAATTAATTCCCATTAGGAAAGTAACAGTTGAAAGTAGAAATATATAATTACTCTCTTTATCTAGAAATTCTTTAAATTCTCAAATTTAATTTCAAAATTCTAAAAAGGCAACCAAATAACTTTTGGTTTTAACGCCTTTTAAATTTTGAAAGGCATTAATGTTTGACTTTACCTATTTAACGTCCAAAACTACAATATATAATTTTGGTAAGATAATATATTTTTGGCTTCATTTTTCTTTAATACTCAAAATTAGTATCTTTAAATTGGTAGAATAACGAAAGTTGAGAGCCTTTTATCTTAAATGGTCCTTATACTTAAATACTATAGCACTACAAATTCATAACCACAAACGACAATCTTAACATAAGCATTATTATAAAATAAGGTGCATGAGAGGTAGGTGTTGCGTGTATTAACTAATGGGCTACAAGGTCGATATAAGCATCACAGAAACTCATTTACCAGGTAAAGAAGATATCATAGTTTGTAACCGAAGTAATATCTCCTATTTTTTAATATTTGCTTTCAATCTATATTAGTCAAAGGCTTGTTAATGATTCATTTCAAATGACATAAGAAACAATAACATGAAATTGGTGAATATGATAAGCATGAAAGGCACATGGCGACACGTGCTGTTAGTGGATAACAGAAGGCTTGGCCGCATGGGTTAACCACCATCTTATTATCACTTTAGCCTCATGAGTATGACATATGGGCTTCAGGATTGCCCCATCTTTTGATGGATGGCCTAGAGTAGCTAAACATAAGCAATTGAGTTAGGTTTATTAGATAACATAATAGGGGTGGCAAATGGGCGAGTTGGGTCATAAATGAGTTGGGTCATAAATGGGTTGGGTGTATAATTACCCATTTATCCATTTATGACCTATTTATATATAAATTAATTATCCATTACCTACCCAACTCATTTAATTAGTAACCCACCCATTTAACCCATTATAAAATTCATATTCAGCAATTCAACAAGAAATTCTCTTACTCATGAAAAATTTTCACACCCATACTATGCAAATCATTTGTTTTTTTTTTTTTTTTTTTTTTCAGCAAAACTAATTCACCTTTCCCTCAAAACATAAGAACACTGAAATTAACCTGCAGATTTTCTTTTCTCCCAACTTTTCTTGGCAACCAAATAGAAGATAAGTAAAAAAAAAATATTAATTAAATCATGAGAATTGAGGTATCATTCTCAAGTCTTCATCCACCTTGACCTAAAATGTGCAAAATTGCAAATCACATAGATTTTTCAATCCAAAGCAAATTCAAATTTTCTCCAGAAAATATTTTCCCTCAAAACAAACTATGCCTTAAAACAGACCAAAATAGCAAATACACAAACATCAAACTGAACCTAAGATAGCTATTTTTCCCTTTCTCATAACTTTTCTTGGCAACCAAAGATAGGACTAGTAAAAATTTAAGGAAAATATAAAGTAATTACAGATTGGTAAGACGTATTCGAGTGGATGAGATCCATGGTTTTGATGCCTTGGAGTTTGAATCATAGCACATCGTCTTGGATCCCTCCAATGTTGCTTTTGACGCCATGAATCCAAATCATAGCCCAACGATTTTCCCCCAATTTTCGTTCTGTGATCTTCTTCTTTCTGCGTGAGTGAGTGAGGTTTTGTTGGTGTTTTACTAGGCAAAGTCAAAGAGGGAAAGGTGTTTAGATTTTGTCTAGTTTGGTAGTTGAGAAAATGTCTTGAAAATGGAGGAGAAAATTTTTACATTGGATAGAGGAAGAGACGGCTATGTAGAAGGGGAAACTACATATACGACTGTTGTGATGTTTTATTGTTTGTTAGGGTTTTTAGCTTTTTGCTTTTTTATGTATTAAATTTTAAATGGGTAATTGGGTACCCAGTGGTTTAACCATCAAAACCCATTTAATTGAATTATCTATTTGGGTCTTATTCATTTAACCCAAATATTTAATTGGGTTGGGTTAAGACTTACCCAAATTAAGTGGGTTTTGGGTGGGTTCATGGGTTTGGATAAAAATTGCCACCCCTAATAACATACCAGGCACCAAGCGAGTCTGAAGAAAACCACAAAGATTTATCCATTTTGCGTCCTCTCTTGGCTAGCCCCCTCCTTTACCATTTTGACACTTCTAGTGACGTGAAATGTCTAAGAGTTATGATTGAAGAAAATTTTCAACTCAAATTGGGGGCAGCACTAAGATGTAGGGCTTAAGGAGCTCGTTGTTGATGTTATGGATGATGAGTGAGATTTTTTTTTTTTTTTTTTTTTTGGAGTGTCTGCGGTAGTGAGGCTTGTCTCGATCCGGCCAAATATTTTTGAGGATAGCTGGTGGTGTTGTTGTGATGGCCATGGACATATCTATGGATCAGTTAATTGAGATCGTTCATTAGAGTGGTTGTGGTCACTTTTTTGTCTATTGATGTGTGGATATGCATTTTTTGTCGATGGTTTTGGGACGAGCTTAGCATTTTCAATATCTGTGGTTCTAGATTGAGCAGAGTAACCCTTTTTGTCTTAGGAAGAGTTGAATGGCTAGTCTCTCCTTACAGATGGCGCCAAACTAACGATGTCAAAATTGTCAGTTGGGTCACTCGTCCAATCTGAAGCATTAGACGATCTTGTAGGACCTACAAGATAAAAGAGAGATAGATCGAAGAGACCACCGGGTTGTGCCTGGTGGGGGAGCCTCTGATGCTTAAGTTAGTATCAGTCTATATATTTCGTATATAGATAGTGTTTTGTAGAATTTTGTAGTAGTTTTTGACATACCTTAAAAAATGGACAGATTGTCCCTTTTATAGGTGACTTAGGTAGCTGTTGGACATAAATAAAGATGATTATTACCCTAATTGTAACGATCTTTACCTTGATGAGAGAGTTTAAGACCTTTAATGGTTGTTATTGAATGTGTTAGGCGGTTACTCATCTGTCTTTGATGGCCTACTAATGATGCAATGATCGTCCATTAAGATGGATGACCTTAATGGTTTTTATGGGCTCATCAAGGTTGATTTGAATTCCCATCTTAATTGAGTAATGCTACAAACACAATATTGGATGAATGATTGCTTAGTTATTTATATTTAGGAGATTTAACTTATAGCATTGGTAATGAAACTATTATATAACGAATTCAAAATATGAAAACTCGTAGAATGAAATTATAAAAATTTATGTATTTGCTTGCATATTTTGTGATATCGATATATTCAAGTTTTTTTAATTAATTAAATTTTTTTTTTTTAATTTAAGTTTCTTAGTGATCATTCTAAAAAAATTTCCTATTAGTGGCTATCCAAAAAAATTTTCCTAGAACCGCCACTATGAAGTTAGATTTAATAAATTTTTACTAAAACTTCAAAAATGCTCCTATAAATTTAGCTATTCATTTTAAAATAAAAGTCTAATAGTAATATTACCATAAAATAATTTCATTAATTCTCTTCTATGTTAATTACTTCCAAACAATGATATTTAAATATATATCATTTCATTACATTCCTTTATGACCATTCTATTTCATTCTATTCTATTTTTTTTTATAAGCACTCGAATGAAGTCTAAAAAAAACACTCACCTTCTAAGAAGTCAGTTTAGTTCACGTCGGTGGACAAAAAAGTACAAACCAATTAGCAGGGTGGCAAGAGAACTTAAGGAAATATTAACACATAATTTCTTTTTCTTTTTTTTTTTTATGGTGGAAAATATTAACACATAATAGAGTCATTTTTGGGTGAACGTAGCCTACTTAATTGACAACAATAGATGTGAATGGACATTTATTTCCAATGGCAGTCGTTCTTATGTCGACATTCTTTCAACACTTTTTTGACGTTTTGAAGGAATATAGATTCATTTTTTTCCAAAGAGATCTATCATTAGTACTACTACTACTATATCCATATCCCATCAAAAAAAAAAAAAATAGTACTATCTCCATAATTTTAGTATTTATCAGTACATCAAAATTCAAAATTCGATTTCTCCGTTACTTTCATTATTAAAAAAAAAAAAAAAAAAGACATTCGGAAAATTACAAATTTACTTTTGAACGACGAATCTGCTTTTGAGGTGAAATGTTATATTTACAATATTTTTAAAATATTTTTATAATTAATTTTATATAATATGTTGTTATGAGTTGATAAATTAAAAAAATAATTTTAATGATAAATTTAAATTAAAATCAATAATAATTAGTTAATTATAATTTATTATAAAAATATTATAAACATATTACGTGTAACTAGAGGAATGAGCTCATTATTTCTGGACCATTAACAATCTTATTAGCAGAAACTAATAACATTACTTTATGAATTTTATTTTCCCAATGCTATGAGAAGTCAACAAACTAAACGGGACAAAGACCAAGTAGCCTAGTCAAATTAGGGACCTCAAATCGTTCTTTTCTTTTCAAGGAACTGTTTTTTTTACACATTCTCTGATTCACACTGGCACTCAAACCCCCATACCCTTTTCATTCTCTCTAATTCCTTCACACAATGGCCAAGCTTCAACTTCTTCTCCTCACACTCTTTTGCGTTTTCCTCCTGCTCCCTTCCTCAGCTTTTGGAGATTGCACATGTGACGCCGAGGACGAAGGACGTGACAAAACCCAAGCTCTCAAATATAAACTAGCTGCTATTGCTTCGATTCTTGTAGCGGGTGCAATTGGGGTCTGTATTCCAATACTTGGAAAGACCATACCAGCTTTGGCTCCCGAGAAGGACATCTTCTTCTTCATCAAGGCCTTTGCTGCCGGCGTGATATTATCGACCGGGTTCATCCATGTTCTCCCGGATGCTTTCGAGAGCTTGACATCGCCGTGTCTGAGTGAGAGTCCGTGGCAGGATTTTCCATTCACGGGGTTCGTGGCAATGGTATCCGCCATCGGGACTTTGATGGTTGATGCCTTTGCCACTTCGTATTATAGAAAGTCTCACTCCTACCAGGCTGCTCTAAATGGGGCTGGAGATGTGGAGATGGAAGGAGGGCATGAGGGCCACTTACACGTTCACACACATGCTACTCATGGTCATGCTCATGGTTCCACTTCCTTTGTTGATAACTCGGCTTCATCAGACCTTATTCGGCATCGCGTTATATCACAGGTGATTCGATTCTTCCTGTTTTCGGTTAATTTGTTATAATTTTGGTGCTATTTGTTAGAATTATGGATAAAAGATTATACTCTCTGTTATGAATTAATCATTTAAATATAGTACCAACAGTATTTTCAGCCAATTTAGTTTGTTTGGATAAATAAAAAATTTCATCAAGTAGTAGGAAGCTTCAAATTTTATAATTGTGTGTTTTTTTTTTTTTTTTTATGTGTTTTTGGGTACCGTACTTGAGATATTTTTTGACACAAAGCACAGAGTAAAAGTGGCCCACCGATTTTCCTTGGAAGTTATACTAGTGGCCCACCGATTTTCTTTTCTCTTCATTTTTTTCATCCATACAATTTTCCTTTTTCTTTTCTTTTTTTTTTCTCCTCCACACTTCTCCTATTTATCTTCATTTTTACTTTTCATTTTCTACCTCTTGGTCTACCTCTATCTCTACTGCTCTTTATCTTCATTTTTGCTTTTCATTTTCTACCACTTGGTCTACCTCTATCTCCTGACGTCTCTCTCTCACTTGGACTAAAAACACTAAAACATGCCATCATCTTCTCAACACATAGAGGGGAAATCATCACTGTGCTCCACTAAGGGAAAGAAAAATAGTCTTCGTCTTCTGTCCTCTCCAGATATTGTGGGTCAGATTCTTTAAAAAAAAAAAAAAATTGTTCTAGTTTTATTAGTTTTATGAGAAAGACTGTGTTCTGTGATTAAATTGCATTTTGTATTTTGTTTATATTGTATTTTGGTGTCTTTGTAACCGACTAGCCGTTGAGATTGAGATAAATGCTGAAATTTTAATTTACTGTAGTAAGTTTTTTATTTAGATTTATTTAAGTGTCGATTATTTTAAGTGAAAAAAATAGTTTGAAATTGCTACAGTATTCTCTAGATCAAGAGAACTACTGTAGCAACTTCAAACAAAATTTGGAAAAGTTTGGTTCTTAGAGAATATGTTGGAGCTGATTTTTTGGGTTTGTTCTTCAAAAAAATGACTTTGGCTAATCTATTGGAGATGCTCTTATCATTTTATTCTATTAAGTATTGATTTTGATCATGGAAGAATTAGTGTTTAATTATGTTTCTGATTACATTAGGTTTTAGAGTTGGGGATTGTGGTACATTCCGTCATAATTGGAATTTCTCTAGGTGCTTCTGAGAGTCCCAAAACAATAAGGCCTCTTGTAGCTGCATTGACCTTTCATCAATTTTTTGAGGGCATGGGACTTGGTGGATGCATCTCCCAGGTAATATCACAGTGTATATATACCAATTATTCCTTTCCTAATTATAAAACTTAATCTAATTATTCACTTTAAAGGAACAAAATTTTCAGTTTGGTTATTGGTTTTTGTTGACTTTCATCCAAATTTTGAATAACATTGAATAAGTTTGTTTGTCAAAGTTTTCAGCTCATATTTGGCAAGAAGCATTTTACAAGTGTCTTGCAAAATGCCTTGCTTTGATTTCACAGGACTCTTACTAATAAAAAGAGAGAGAAAAAAATATTTCATACGACTTTGGTACAAGTCTATTTTATTTTTATTAGTATTGAATAAGTAATGATAGGGATTTATTTTATTAATTATATGATCAGTTTCATTTATTTTATTAATTATATGATCAGTTGATTTTATCTTTGATCAAATTAGACTTTAGGAGTCCATGTTATATAAATTCAAATGTTGATAATGAATGATGAAGACCGATCATGATTTCTTAAGTTGAAAATTATTAGCTATCCAACTTAAACAGAAATTATGTCCACAACAGACTATAAGATATTGCACGTAACCTGTGAACATTTTTAATGAATATTATTTTGCTTGTTAATCTGTTAATTGCACTATTAATGAGTGCATTAGTGGAATCTTTTGAAGAAAGAGAGTAATATGGTAGTTGGTGTATTAAATTAATCCGTATAACATGCATGTCCTTTTACTCGTGTGCATTTATAGGCAAAATTTCAGAACAGAGCTGTTGTAGTTATGGCAACGTTCTTCTCTCTTACAACCCCAGTTGGGATTGCAATTGGAATAGGAATATCTAGTGTTTACAATGAGAACAGCCCCAATGCTCTAATTTTAGAAGGGATTTTTAATGCTGCATCGGCTGGGATCTTAATCTATATGGCACTTGTAGATCTTCTTGCGGCTGATTTTATGAATCCAAGGGTGCAAAGCAATGCAAGGCTTCAGATAGGAGTAAACGTATCACTTCTTCTAGGGGCAGGTCTTATGTCTCTCTTGGCCAAATGGGCTTGACCCAGGGGCGGCGCCACCTTAATGTCAGGGTGGTCCCAGGACCACCCTGACATGAAAAAAAGAAAAATTATATATAATAATTTAAAAATTTTTATTTGTCTATATTTCAAAAAAAATTTGGGGATATCCTCATTTTTATATGTCTATAAAATTAAATTTTGCTTTATAATTTGTTTTACATTCAGTGGATAAATGATTGTTTAGTTGTAAATATTGAAAGAGATGTAACTAGTAGTGTTAATAATGAGATTATTATGCAACGATTTTAAAATTTGAAAACTCATAGAAGGTAATTGTAAACTTTATGTATTTGTGTGTTTTTTATTATTGTCATTGTCCATATATAAATTTCTCTTTTTATTTGATTATATAATTTATGCTTCTTAAGGAACACCATGAAAAAAATTTCTGAACCACCACTAGCTTGACCTGGTAATATTTTGTCCAATATTTCTCTCTATTTTAGATTTTTTGTTGTGATATAGTAAAAATGACATATATATATGCAACAGTTCGATAGAACCTAAACATTCCCCTATGGGAAGTGCCAGAGGTACACCAAAAGTAGAATTTATATCTCAGATGAAAAAAAGAAAGAGGATTGTTAAAAGTCCAAACAAAATTAAAAAGGCTGAAAATATTGAATAATATCTTTTTGAAATTTCAAGAACAAAATTAAACTTTTTGAAATTTCAGGCACTAGAATTAAATTTATACCAAATTTTAGAGACAAAACGTGCAGTTTACCCTAAGAAAAAGAAAAATATCTGGAAAGATTCAAATCACTAGCAATGTGAGTCGATGTAGCTGAATTAATGACAACCAAAGAAGCCCGATCGAGCATGAGTTGCATGTGTATGAACGTGTAATTACATTCCTTCCTTCTCCATATCTCAAATCCCATGTTGAGCGCCTTGTGGACACCATTGCTAAAAACCTCAGAAAATTTCCCCACGGGTTCTCACTAAGACAAAGCGACGTCAAGCTCTTGAGGAATGAACCCGGTTGATGATATCACACTAACAACAAAAGGCATTGATTGTAATTAAGATGTCCTCCTTGGGATGGAAAGTCGGTATAGTCTGAGAGCTTGGTCCCAATTCACCAGGTTACTGGTCCAGCTGACCGGACGGATGGAGCATGCGGAGGGCATAATGTTTAATTGTTTTTTTCCCCTCTAATTTTGTGGTGCTACTTCTTGTTGACGTTCTGAACACTTATTTTATGAATCTGAAGATGAAAGATGCAAAGTACGTTAATCGTGTTCAATTGCTCTGCTGTCTTTTTTGGTAAACAGCAGAGCAATTGAACATGATTGACGTACTTTGCATCTTTCATCTTTAGATTCATAAAATAAGTGTTCAGAACGTCAACAAGCAGCAGAGCAATTGAACATGATTGACGTACAATTGCTCTGCTGTCAACATTGCTTTCCAGGACCATCCTATATTATGAAAATTGAATAAGGCTAGAGCTCTCTCTCCCTCAGTAGGAGCCACTCTCTCTTGCCTTAGTACAAGTCCTCTCTCCCTTTTAAAATAGGGGTTCTTTTGGTTTAAACCCCTCATCGAAATGGATCAAGTAATCACTGATGGGATTCAACATCTTCAGCTCACTAAGGAAGAGGAAGAAGAAATATCCATTTCAACCATTAGATCAGACCTCTTGGATGAGTGCACGCTGAGTCTTTTTGGTCGACTTTTAGCTGATAGACAGCAGAATATGCGTGCCTTCAAGTCCACCCTAAGATCTGCCTGGAAGATGGGTTCGGATTTAAGGATTGTAGACGCTGGAAAAAATGTCTTCCAGTTTAAGTTCAGATCAAGTTATCAAATGGAGTGGGTTGAGAGAAATGGTCCTTGGAATTTTGACAACAATCTCCTACTCCTATGCAGATGGAGAAAAGGACTGTCAGTGGATAATATTTCGTTCACTCACTCTCCGTTTTGGATTCAAATTTGGGGTCTTCCCTTTGAAAGCATGACAGAAGAAGTAGGGAAGGAACTTGGCAATAAATTGGGGAAGTATATTGAATCTGATAGGCGATCTTGGTCGGAGGAACAAGCAAAATTTATGCGCATAAGAGTGGATGTACCCATTGATAAGCCTCTGAGAAGAGGTGGAAATATAGTCAATCCGGAAGGAGAGAAATACTGGGTTACATTCAAATATGAAAGGCTTCCTAACTTTTGCTTTATTTGTGGTGTTTTGGGTCATGATGAGAAACATTGTTCTGAGTACCAAGGTAAGTCCGACTGTCACAGGCAATATGGGAACTGGATCAGAGCAAACAGTGGCTTTAAGGGTGTTTTTGAAAAACAAAAAGCAGCTAGCAGGAGCGGGTCGAAGGAAAGAATGGAAGAAGCTAGTGGTATTTAGCACAGTCCAATGAATGCTAGTCCGGTGAGGCTAAGTGCGGAGCAAAAGAACCACTCAATTGCTTTGTCAAATCACTCAAGCTCCAACACCACAAACCAGGGACAAGGCAGCAAGTCAGTTGTGCTGTCAGTGGAGAACCAGAGAAATGATGATCAGGTACGTTCCTCGAGCCCAACGCCCTCTTCAAAAGTGCACTCTTGTGTTTCCAAAAAGTCCTCAGTTACAGAGAAGGGACTAGAAGCCAAAGCTTCTGATTTGGGCCTTCAAATGCACCCTTCTGACACCCAAAATCCATCCAGCCCGAAACCCACAAGAAAAGCCCATCCTAAAAATGAGCCCACCAATACCCTTTAAAGCCCAATGAGAGGGAATTTGAAAAGAGTTGCTAGAGCCCAAGGAAAGAAACCTCAAAACTGTAATACGCAAGTACTGAATCTTACTGGGCTCTCGGGTTCTAAAAGATTAGCCATGCATGCTTGTTCGGATGGGAGTGTTGAAAATCCTCAGAAGAAGTTTCGTGTCTCACGCCAACCTGATGTACTGAACCACTTGGATTTTGTGGAGCATGTAATCATTGAGGATGGTGGTGTGTAGCTGTTTGTTGTTTTCCCTGCTGATGTTTGTTCTCTCTTTGTTGTAACTCTTTTTCTGTTGAATGAATAGTTCATGTTTTCTAAAAAAAAAAAGGACCATCCTATATTGAGTTTCCCTATTTCTTTTTCTTGCAAGTTTTTTCTTTTTTAACCCTCTTTCTACTCTTTGGCGTACAGAATGGAACTTTTTAACATAGCTAGTTCACGACACGAAATAATGGAGCGAACATGTAGACCCTAAGATACTCTTACGATGGTATTAGTCTCTTGTGTACTTAAAAATACTTTTAAGATTGGTAATTGCCCTTGGCCCTTTGTGAAACTTTGTGTTAACTAGATACTCTATTATAGGAACGGATTGAGATCCTGTTGATGCAATATCATTCAAAAAATTGAGATTAAAAGTCAGCCATTGAATTAGAAAAGGTCAAGGTGCATGGAAAAGTAAACATCTACTTTTTGCTGAATTCCAGTGAAGGGAAACTGTAAGAGTACATTAAACTAGGAGGGCACCTAAATGTTATTAACAACACTTTAAAACTTAAAATCCAAAGTTTTGTAAAAATAGATTTGACACTCAAAAGACAAATATTTTGTCATATATTTTGCGATAAATCTCACCATACCCAAATAGAATAAACAAAGGAGATATCAATAAAATAGAAATTTTTATTGATACTTGATATGTTACACGCACTTTGCTACACACATCACTCACTATTTCTCTCGTACTATTTCTCTTACACTTGTTGAATACTACTCTTTGTAGAAACAACACTTATTGGACTATCACACACTTCTTGAATAGCTTATATGCATAACCGTAGAAGTTATATATAGCAATGTTATGAATTCCATTTCAGTGATCATTCTAGTTTGCTTATTGGAGCGGAATATTTTGGTACCAGACATTTCCAGTGTATTGTAGCGTGACGTTTCTCTCTCTCTCTCTCTCTCTCTCTCTCTCTCTATATATATATATATATATATATATTGTACGGCATAAGGCTTCGAGCCCACTGGGCATTGGGCCTTGGCCCAAGTGCATTACTAAGACATTCTCAAGCCCAAATCCAATACTGGGCTCATTTAGCTAATCACAAGATAGATAGGCCCATACCGATCATGTATGGGTTGATCGGGGCTGTATTTACCTGGAACAACCCATGACCTTGGCAGCCAAGCAACCTTTTGGAGACAAGAACTGGTTCCAAAGTCATCTCCACCATTTCCAAAGAAGCATATTCCATGTTAGGAATAATCAAATCGGACCACACCCACACGAGTGAGACCAGAATGTAATTATGAACACTCCACCAACCTTAAGCTATAATAAGGGAAGTGAGTAGAGAGATGAGGTTGGTCATGCTGAGCGAAAAGAGAGAGCTAAAGAGAGATAATACTAACCATAGAGAGAAGCTTAAAGGAGAGGGGGGAGTTTCGTGACGGCAAAGGAGTGCAGCTAAGTAATCCGGTTGTGAGCTACCCGTAGTAGGAAACTCATAACCCACCATATAAATAAATTGTGAGCCCAACACTAGGCCCAGTCCAGTGAGGAAAATTGGGCACGCATAATTGGCGCCGTCTGTGGAAATCTCCTACATAGCTATAGTTCTGTCGAGGTTTGCGTAAGAAAGATGTCTGGGAGGCACTCGGAAAGTTACGCCGAAAGTGGCTCTAGAGGATCTTCTCGAGGCTTTAGTTGGCAAGAAAGAAGGCACAAAAGAGATGAAGACCAGAGATATGAGCAAGAAGAAGAACATTCTGGCTCAGGGGAGGGGTTGTTTCAAACATACCGATCAATGTTAGGCGCCTTTAGACACGAACGTTTTGACAAGAGGGATGAAGAACTCGAACGCTTGAGTAGATTGGTAAGGGATTTGGAAGTTAGAGGCAAGAGGTAGGCGTCGGAGAAGAAACCGCAAAGAGCACGCAGAGGGGTCAGCAAGTGTGGGGAGTAATCATGGAGAGGCATCTCATTAATCTGGTTCCCATCAACATCGAGATCAGTCTCGGGAGTATGCAGATAGAGACTCGATTTCCCTAGAGGGGTGATGACCTAGGAATGCTGCAATGGATGCTATGAGCCGAGCATTGTGCAGAGCTGCTCGATCACCGTTCTTGGGAGATATCGAACGGGCACTGATGCCGAGCGGATTTCCATTTAACTCTTATGACGGGAGGACGGATCTGGTAGAGCATGTAAACCATTATGTCCAGATGATGTCTTTGCACAGTCATAATGACGCGCTGATGTGTAAGATATTTTCTTCAAGTCTCGGGCCCACTACTCTGAGGTGGTTCAATGGGTTGAGGAAGGGCTTGATTCATAGTTTTGCAAAGCTGATTCAAAAGTTTGGAGTCCGGTTTATGACCTGTAGCCGAGTACCACAACCAGTGGACGCGTTGCTGTCTATGAAGATAGGAGCCAGGGAAACTCTTCGCAGTTACACTAGTAGGTATTAGGAACTGTACAACAAGATCGGTGAAGGTAATGAAAAAATCGCAGCAAGCACTTTTCGATTGGGATTGTCTAAGGATTTTGAATTACGAGATTCACTGATGAGGAGGCCTCCTGAGGATATGAGGCAATTAATGAGGCGTATTGAGGAGTACAAGAGGTTAAAGGACGATTGGCAACATAGCAAGAGGAAGGTGCCGGTCATTAAAGAGTTCTGGCAAAGGGGTTTTTAGCCAAGAGCCAAAAGGGACCTAAGGATCCAAGAACCCGGCACCCAGGCAGGAGAAGTAAATGTGACGTTCAAGGGGCCAGTGCATCAAATTTTGGATCAAATCAAGAACAAGCCATACTTTCGGTGGTCGAACAAGATGGGGGGTGACCCATCGAGAAGAAATCAGAATTTGTACTGCACTTATCACCGGGATAAAGGGTATATTACCAAACAATGTAGGGTGTTGAAATACCATTTGGAGTAGTTACTAAGGTCGAGTCATTTAAAGGAGTTTGTTGTAGAGCTAAGGAATCAAGAAGTCACGCAAGGTACCCGACCCCAAGGGAATCCTCTCCCACCCCCTTTAGGTGTGATAGAAGTCATCCATGCTACTTCAACGGGAACCTTAGTGACCCAGAGAAAGGGGTTAATGACCATAATCCCAGCGGAGAATGGTCGGGACGAGCAACCCTTCGAGAAGAGACTGAAGTATACCATTGAATCCATTGCCTTCAATGATGATGATTTGGAAGGAACGACCCAGCCACATGACGATGCGTTGGTGGTCACAACTTGGATAAATGGTTTTATAGTGAAGAGAGTATTAGTGGACCAAGGGAATGGTGCCGAAGTGATGTATCTTGACTTATTCAGAGGGCTTGGTTTGAAGAATGAAGATCTGTCTAAGTATGATACGCCCTTAGTTGGATTTGATGGTCAGATGGTGGTTCCTTAGGGGCAGATTTCGCTCCCCGTGAACATGGAAGGAAAAGAGGTGATGGTGACTTTTATAGTGGTTAATTCATTTTCCCCATATACGGCAATTCTAGATAGACCGTGGATTCATGCAATGGAAGCAGTCCCGTCCACATTACATGTCAAGGTCAAATTTCACACTGAACATGGTATCGCTATAGTAAGGGGAAACCAGCAAGTGGTAAGACAATGCCTGGTGGCTGCTGTTAATCGAGAGATTAAACAAAAGGAGTCTATCGAGGAGATCCCATTATAGTAGTTACAGGAACCCCCAGAGGAAAAAGGGGCTAGTTGTGCTGAGGAGTTGATAAAGGTGAGTATATTGTTAGATGAGAATAGGAGTTTTTAGGTAGGAGCAGGAATGTCTGACAAAGATAGGGTGAAGATGTTGTTGTTTCTTGTACAAAATGTAGACGTATTCGCTTGGAACCCATACAAGGTGCTCGGGGTAGATCTAGAGTTTATAGTTCATAGGCTTAACGTAGATCCACTATTTCCTCCCAAGAAGAAAAAGCCAATGAGGTCGGCTAAAGAGCACGTTAAGGTTGTCAAGCAAGAGGTGAAAAGGTTAAAAGAAGCAGGGGCAATAAAGGAGGTTTTCTCCTCAGAGTGGTTAGTGAATACCGTGGTGGTGAAAAAGAAGAATGAGAAATGGAGGGTATGTGTAGACTTTACAGATCTGAACCGAGCATGCACAAAAGACCCCTTCCTGGTACCGAAGATTGATCAACTGGTAGATGCAACATATGGACACCCAAGGATGAGTTTCCTGGATGCTTTTCAAGGTTACCATCAGATTGCCCAGGTTGCTGAGAATCAAGAAAAGACAGCGTTCATTTCTCTTGATGCTAATTATCATTACACCATGATGCCATTTGATCTGAAGAATGTTAGGGCTACTTATCAACAGATGTTGACGAGGATGTTTAGAGATAAGATTGGGCGTACAGTGCAGGTATATATTGACTAGATGGTGGTGAAGAGTAAAAAGGAGCAGGGGCACATTGATGATCTTTAGGAAGTGTTTGAAGTACTCCGGCAACATAAGTTGCATCTCAACGCCAACAAGTGCGCCTTTGGAGAGGGGGCTGGCAAGTTCCTCGGATATATGATTACTCACCGAGGAATAGAAGTTAATCCCGATCAAATCAGTGTTATAGAACGCCTCAAATCGCCAAGCAATCCAAAGGAAGTCCAAGTGTTGACCGACATGCGCTAAACTGGTTCATTTCTAAGTTCGCAGACTGGTGCCGTCCATTCTATCAGCTTCTGAAAAAATGGAAGGAATTCCAATGGACCGAGGAATGTGAAAATGCCTTCCAGGATTTAAAGAAGTATTTGATGCGGGCACCAATGTTGTCGGCTCCAAAGCCTGGTGAGGATTTGTTCATGTATCTTTCGATGTTCGAGCATGCTGTAAGTGCCATGTTGTTGAGGGATCAAGGTGTACAACAGCCAATATATTATATTAGCAAAACCCTGGTCAACGCCGAGATAACATATTTGCCCCTAGAGAAGTTGGTGTTAGCCTTAGTGCATGCCATAAGGAAGTTGCCCCATTATTTCAAACTCATACCATCTACGTGCTGACCAAGTATCCCTTGCAGTCCTTGTTGAAGAGATTTTATTTCACGGGCAGGATAGCCAAGTGAGGAACCCGGTTGGGCTCTTTTGACATAAGGTATAGATCCAGAAGTTCGATGAAAGGTCAAGTTCTTGCAAAATTTTCCCTGAAAAGTAAGGTGGAGATTGTTTGCCACGTGGAAGTCCAACCGTGGAGAGTATTTGTGGATGGTGCGTTTAGTTCACTAGGAGCTGGGGCAGGAATCATTATTATCACGCCAGAGGGGATAAGGGTGGAACATTCCTTTAGGTTGGGCTTTAAGGCTTCCAATAATGAGGCTGAGTATGAAGTCTTACTTGTCAGACTAAGAGCTGTTTTGAATTTGGGTGCACGGGAAGTGGAGGTTTACTCGAATTCTCGATTGGTTGTTAATCAGGTGCGGGGAAGCTTTGAAGCCAAAGATCCCCAGATGATCGATTATTTACGGTTGGTAAAGCATACTATGAATCAGTTTTAGAAGGTAAAATTCGTTCAAATTGCTAGGGGGCAGAACCGGCATGCTAATTCTCTGGCCACCTTGGCATCATCCACTGACCGAGGAAGTACCCCGACTAATCAAAGTAGAGGTTGTGACAGAACCCAAAATTGATGCAAGGGTAAATGTTTCAATGGTAGCAGTGTTTGAACCTAGCTAGATGGATCTAATCATTGACTTTTTGGCCGAGGATCGAGTGCTTGCCGATGGAAAAGAAGTAGACACTGTATGCCAGGTAGCTGCTTAGAATTGGTTTTCGGCAAACCATAAACTATACCAAAGGTCTTTCGGGACACCGTATCTTCAATGCTTGCACCCCAGCAAGGTTGATGAGCTCTTGACCGAGCTCCATGAGGGGGTCTGCGGTAGTCATGTTAGGAGACGTTCATTGGCCCACCGAGCAATGACCTAGGGATTTTGGTGGCCATAAATGTACAAGGATGCTGCCGAATACGTCCGAAAGTGTGAGCAGTGTCAAAAGCATACCCCTTTGATACATCAGCTGGCAGGGAGTTTAAACCCTATTAGTAGCCCATGGCCCTTTGCATAGTAGAGGTTAGATATTATTGGTCCATTCCTTTAGGTAAAAAGGAATCGAAGATTTGTTCTAGTAGCCTAGACTACTTTACAAAATGGGCCGAGGCCAAGGCGCTAGCCAATATCCGGGATGTAGACATTAAGAAGTTTGTGTGGAGAAACATAATAACAAGATTTGGGGTACCAGAATCCATGGTATTTGACAATGGGTTGCAGTTTGACAATAAAGCCTTCCAAAAGTTCTGTAGTGACCTCGGTATTAAGAACAAATATTCCACTCTGGCATATCCACAAAGTAATGGCCAAGCCGAGGCTACTAACAAAGTGATTGTGAAGGGTTGAAGAAGAGATTGGAAGGCATAAAGGGAATGTGGGCCGAGGAGTTACCGAGTGTCTTGTGGGCATACCAGACAACCCCCAGAAGATCCACAGGAGAAAATCCATTTTCACTGACATACGAAGGGGAGGTAGTGATACTAACTGAAGTAAGCTTATGCAGTGCTCGAGTCTTAGGATTTGTCCCTGCCGAAAATGAAGAGCTAGTGCTAAAGTAGTTAGACTCGTTATAAGAATACCGGGAATCAGCAACCATAAGGCTGGCTAAGTATCAACAGAAGCTTGCTCGTCAATATGACAAGGAGGTCAAGAGTAGAGAGTTCAGTGCAGGAGATTTAGTGTTACGGAAAGCAATGGGGAATGCCCGGGATGCCAATGCCAGAAAGTTAGCTCCAAATTGGGAGGGTCCATACAGGGTTATTGCCATTGCTAGAGCTGGGGCGTATTACCTGAAGGATATGGATGACAGGCCACTCCCCCATCCATGGAATGTTCAAAGTTTATGAAGATTTTACCACTAATTGTAGGAGAAATTACAAGTTACATACAACTGCTGTGTAAAGAACAATGTTTATGTGTGTAATATACAAAAGTCGAATTGCCATCCTTATCTTTATTTTATCTAAGGATAGAAACCTGTGCTCAGGTTCGATCTCGGTCACTGAACAGATGGAAACCTTATCTTTGTTTTATCTATCTAAGGACAGAAACCTGTGCACAGTTTGATCCCAATCACTGAACAGGTGGAAACCTTATCTTTATTTTATCTATCTAAGGACAAAAACCTGTGCTCGGTTTGATCCCAGTCACGGAAAAGGTGGAAACCTTATCTTTATTTTTTCTTAAGGATAGGGGCCTGTTCAATTCGATCACGGTTGCCGACCAAGCAAGAGCATTACTTATTCAGGTTAGTTGAGAACGGAAGCCCGGTTAGGTTATATCCCGGCCATCGACCAGATGCACACCTTAACTCGGTTACATGATATATATAAATGAATAGAGTAAAGCTATAGCAAAAATAATTTAACTTCCACACAAAGCAATAGTGATAAAAAAAAATCGTAAATAAAAACGAATTTAATGTCTTGTCACCCCATCTCGGTGACTATAAGTAAATTAAGAAAAGTGAACAAAAAACCAAGGTAAAAAAAAAAAAAATGTCTTGTCACCACATCCCGGTGACTCTAGGCAAACATACTAGAGCAAATAAAATAAAGAAAGAAAAAAGCAAAATTAAATATGAAGTAAAAAGATTTCTTTGTCTTCTTCAAGCCACCGGGCCCTCGGGCTAAGATGGAACAGTATCCATGGCAAGCTGAGATGAAACATCCACGGTAGGCCGGGGTAGCAGGGTCTGGATGTGGTGATGGGGTTATGTGTGGCACAGCATCTAGGTTGCTGGTGATTTCAAGATCAACCAACTTCACATAAGAGTCAATTTCTTGCACCAATTCCCTCATTCTGGGAGTATCTTCTTCTTCTTCAAAGCCAGTGGGATTTTGAACTGGGGGAGGAAGCTCCAGGATGGGTATTTGCTCGGAGTTCCTCAATGGGGAATCATCGGGCACCCCCATCACTTGCAGAGCTGCTATCCACCCTTCATCGAACCCATGTAGCCGTGATTGGTGAACAATTGGTTCCACGGAGTCCTCAGCATCCACAAAGCCCACGTTGTACCAATTGACCTCACATTCTTCTAAGGCTGCCTTTAGCTCCGCAATTTCATTGGCCTGTGCCAAATTCAAACTCTCTGCTTCAGCCAACTTGAGCATTGTTCCCTCTAGCTTCACATCCATCTCCGTCAGCTTCTGCTCTGCCAGTACCCGGGCCCTCCCAGCGTCCCGCTCCCTCTTTTCGGCATCCTTTGCAGCCTTACCCTTATCCTTCGTCGTGGCCTTAGCAACATCCTTTAGGGCCTTTTCTCGGTCAGCCTCCTCGGCAACTTTCTTCAATCGATCTTCTATTATATGAGCTAATTGTGCTACCTGTTACCACAATAACAATAAACATGAAAAGGAAAAATACAAGTATATTCGTGCAATAGAAGAAGAATATAATGTATTACCGCAATTGTGTGCCACAGCAACCGAGTAGCTAAGGATTCATCAGCGACGCCCGAGAAAAAGTGCACGTCCTTGGGAAGTTGAAGGCCTTACCCCATACTTTAGGCTGACACTGGCCGTCATTGGGAAAGGCTCATTCCTGAGCCTAAAGATTGTCTGCCACCCTATAGCCGAGCAAGAAAAGGAAGACGCCACGTTGGACCTAACCTATATGGTTGGGCGGGCTCCACCAGTGGGCTCCCGAATAACTATGCCACCTAATGCCAGAGCCAAGGTAGTTCTCGGGGGAGCATCCCTTGATACTCTTGGTGGTTGGTCGACGGTGCGCTGCCTTTTCTGAGTGCGGGTGGCCGGAGGTGGCTGGTTCCTGCCCTGAGTTTGTTGTTGTTGCGCAACCAGGCGAGCGCTGGGCAGAAACCGGTCAATAGTCATTGTCCTTTTTACTACCATCTCGCCCTTACCTTGTTTGGTTTCAGCTTTAGAAGAGTTTACAGACTCAACTGCTACTTGATCAACTGGCTGAACTTCAGCTCGGGGCTCCTCAACAGGTCTGTGAACGACACGACCTTGGAAGACAGAGTTTGCTGAGGTGTCCTTCACAGGTACCAGTGATTTTACCCTAACTAACCGGGGGCCAAGATCCCAAGCTTCGCCCACTGTTAGACTAGGAGGAAGGAAATTTGGATGTCGTACGTCAATGTATGACAAAAGGGGCCTGTCCACCAAAAAAGCTTGCCCGAAAGGTTGCCAGGTAGAGTAAACCAGAGTGCAACCGAGTATGAGATGGGATGCCTAGAGTTATCTATCAAAATTAACGAAGATCTCTGACCGGAGCACAAAATTCAGATCCCTTACGTGCATAACTCTGATGTCTGGCTTAAACCTCTTGCCCTCTGCATCAAAGTAAAACGAAAATTGGTTAGTACATTTAAATAATAATAAAGATGAGCAGAGAACAATTACAAACAAAGTTAAATGTGCACGGTACCAACCAACATCTCAAGGCAAAGTTTGGCAGGTGAGCTCATTGGCATGCCAATTGCCGCTCACCCAGACATATTCTCCAGCAGAGTTTCTGTTAGAATTGGGAAGGCATGATATCAGCCATACCTGTACACCCCTAACCGTTAGGTAGTAGTCTGACTTAATATTACCACATAAACTATACATAAAATTTATATCATGATGGTCCAGCTGTAGCCCGTAAAATTGGTTTAATCGGCTGACATAACTCACTACTCGGTAAAAATTGAGGGGGAGTTGGTCGAGACACAAGCAGTAAAATCTAAGAGTCCTAAGTATCAAAGGGTCCACTGGAAACCTAACTCCTCCTTCTAATATAGCCATTAAAGGAAAAAATATTACATGAGGGCGCCACTGAAGAGTGATATCACCCTCATGACAATAAGCAACTTCTACATCCCTAAGAATATCATAAACCGCCCTAAAGTTAGCTAAAGATGCCTCGGTGTTAAGAAGATGAGAGAAACCCATTCTTAACTCTAGAGTAAGAAAAAGAAATTGAAAAAAGAGAAGGAATGGACGAAGAAACTTATTGTGGGCTCTAGGAATTGCTGGTCTTGGTTGGAGTATGCATGGGAAGAATATGCTCAGCAGAGAAGGAGTTGGAGGAGTAGGGACGTAAAAAATGATTTGAAGAGTAAGAAAGTACTATTTATAGGGGGAAGACATTTAATGAAAAATGAGCAGGAAAAATATTTTTAGATTCCTTTTTTGTAACTTCCACACGCATGGCCTCGATTCATGAACCGATAGGTCATGATTACGGGTAGATTTAACAAGCTGTCATAACGCTTCTTTTAAGAAGGCATTAATAACTGTCTTATCCTTCATTTAATGACTGACGGCTAAGCTTCCCGAGAAATCCTTAGAGTATCCTTGATTCGTTCCCGATGGTCGAACACAAATCAAGGGGGGGGGGGGGGGGCTATTGTACAGCATAAGGCTTCGAGCCCACTAGGCATTGGGCCTTGGCCCAAGCACATTACTAAGACATTCTTAAGCCCAAATCCAATAGTGGGCTCATTTAGCTAATCGCAAGATAGATAGGCCCATACCGATCATGTATGGGTTGATCGGGGGCTGTATTTACCTAGAACAACCTATGACCTTAGCAGCCTGATATTTCCTTGGGGAATATCGCTGTCGAGCAACCTTTTGGAGGTGTGAACCAGTTCCAAAGTCATCTCCACCATTTCCAAAGAAGCATATTCTATGTCAGGAATAATCAAATCGGACCCCACCCACAAAAGTGAGACCAGAATGTAATCATGAACACTCCACCAACCTTAAGCTATAAATAGGGGAAGTGAGTAAAGAGATGGGGTTGGTCATGCTGAGAGAAAAGAGAGAGCTAAAGAGAGATAATACTAACCACAAAGAGGAGCTTAAAGGAGAGGGGGGAGTTTCGCGAGGGCAAAAGAGTGCAGCTAAGTAGTGCGGTTGGGAGCTACCCGTAGTAGGAAACTCATAACCCACCATATAAATAAATTGTGAGCCCAACACTAGGCCCATTCCAGTGAGGAAAATTGGGCGCGCACACACACACACACACACACACACACACATATATATATATGTATATTTGTGTGTTTTATATGTTATATCTTTAAAAGAGCCCATAAAACTAATACACTTGTATAGCCCAAACTCACAAGATCAAACGTCACACAATAAAAGCCCACAAGAAGAGCCCAAGAAGATATTTTATTCTTCATTTTTTTTTAATTTCTTTATACTTCTTCGTTCTTTTTCTCTCTGTTTGGCCCCACTCCCTACTTCCCATTTTTTTTTTTCTCATTCTTTTATGGATAAAGTTTATCTACAAAATTGGTTGTAACATCAGACTACAACCTTACTCAATAAAATAAACATTACTACATATTTTGAAAATCTAACCATTGAATTACATGTTCTTTATACTCTTAATACATAATTCAAATTTTGTGTCAATCGGATATTATTTACTATATGATCTATAAATTTATATTTTATGCATAATTTTAAATTACAAAAACTTGCAATTTAAACAATTTATTAATGACATAACTATTGACCTTCAATTTTCTAGAAATTTTACAAGCATAGAGAATATAAGAAGAGTGACAAAGTTTAGCTATAAAATTGTTTATAGCTTACAGCTACAAACTCACTCAATAAAATAAATATTACAACATATTTTGAAAATCTAACTATTGAATTGCATGTTCTTTACACTCTTAATACACATGTTAAATTTGTGTCAATCAGATATTATTTACTATATGATCTATAAGCTTATATTTTGTGCATAATTTTAAATTATAAAAACTTGCAATTAAAGAATAATAATTATTTGCAAAACTTTTTGTTTCTTTTGGTTCGATGTTTCAAAAAATTTCTAATTAAAAAATAAGGACTCTTCCCTTTTCACCTCTTCCAGTTCTACTCATTTATGATTGTTAGAATTATTTGATTAAATGATTAAATGATTAAATTTATCGATTATAAAAAATAACAAATATAAGTCCTTGTCTCCTCCACGCTATCTCTTATTAAAAATTTCACGTGTTGGGTCTCATCTATTAAAAGAATTTTGAGCCCACACGTGAGAGAAAAATATTAGAATTATGTAATTAAATGATTAAATTTATCATCTTTTAATAAATTACACTTTTATGAGAATCTGTAATTTAACAATAAAGTACTATGAAAGTTCCCAAATTTTCTTTTTATGCCCTCCAAACCTTGAAAATATACACAGTGTTTCAGACTTTCAGGTGTATGTTTCTTCCCACTCACACCCGAGTGGGTCTCACGACTAGTGAGTTCCACCAGCTGTGAAGGGGAGGAAGCATAAACCCAAAACAGGATATACTTTCTCCCAAGAAAGTATAAATTAGCTTTCATTGTTTCATGCCAATGGATTTGGTCTATTTATTTTTTGTAATAAGTATTTTGATAGATGCATATTTGTGAAAAAGTGTCAACAACACGTTGCATTGAAAATTTGCAAATTGCAATCCTTGTTGGTTTTCTAAAGCAAGGGGAAAATAATAAACAAAGAAACGAATACAAGATCTTATAACTTTGTCCATCTCCCGTATCAACTCCGGCGACGACTTGACTTTAGAAAATTGTTTCATGAGTTGTCTATCTTCTGTCATTTTCCTGAGTAAACAACACTGACACTAGTGCCTTCAGTAACCTCATATTTCTTGCTTCTTTAACTTGTTGGCTTCCTTCTTTTCCATGTCTTTGTCTCCATTTTACGTATACGGTATATCCCACAAGCTAGCAAATCAAATTCCGACATTTGAGCGTTTTATTTTTATGCCTCATTACTGTGAAACTGTGTTGATTGTTACAGATCGATCTGGCGCCCCTTCTGTTACGTAGTTGACGTCTAGTGCCTTAGTGCGTCCCTTCAATTACGCGCTTAGATTCTCTAAAAGACAATTACGCACTTAGATATGCTGTTGCGACATCAGTGCCGGCCCCATCTGCCCATGTAGGCTTGATGTCGCATGCATGCACTGTGATACACAGAGGTCTAGAAATATAAAAATTTTCACAATGTTTTTCATTAATATTGAGAAAGACAAAATGTTCATAGAAGTTGTATCAATATTATATCTAAACCAGAAGTGATATAATTGTATAAGAGAAGTGTTACATTTACAACATTTCCTCAACACTTTCATAATAAATTTTATGTGACAATATCACCGTGCACCATTGGTCTGGTGGTCACTCCACAAGTATAATTGGTTGTAGGTGTGGGAGACAATGGCCGGAGTTTTAGTTTTTAGGAAGGAGCTTCACATACATATACACTTAGATTATGTGACAATAAATCCTATGTAGTAATTGTATGTGGTAAATTTTTGTGTGACAATAAATCCTATGTAGTAATTGTATGTGGTAAATTTGTAAAAATTTTGTATCTATAACATTACTATTAGTGTGATATTAATTAATACACGAGACTTTGGATTTTGTCTATTAATACTCTCTCTTAATTTGACTTTGAAATTTGGATGCTTTTTATTTTGTATAATACTAATTATTGAAAACAATCTATTACCATAATTATGTGATATTCTAAATGGAGTTTGTGGTGTGCTTTCGTATTAAAACTCATTTTCCTCTTTATTGTGTATATGTGCTTGTGTGTTTGTTTCTAAAAAAAATAAAAAAAAATAAAAAAAACTTGTACAATCTTCTGTTATCAAATAAGAGTATTCTAAAAATGAGTTGGTGTCTTGGCCTAAAATAAAACGCAATCATTATATAGCAAACCATATAATTTGAAATTCTATATTATGATTATTATCTATAAAAGGGAAGATGAAAGAGAAATATTAAACAAAGATTAAAACCGAGATATAGAAATAACACAACAGACTAACTTTGTTCAACGTTTTGGCTTACATCTTGTAGTATAAAATCCCAATTGTCTATTATATATCTTTATTATTTTAATTATGTATCATAAAATATAACCAAGTACATATAAAAATATAATATTAAAAGAAAAAATGGTACACCACAAACTCTTCTAAAAAAAGTCATAGTAACTTTTAAGCGATAATGAAACAGTTATACTATATATAACACATTCTCTTAATATAGATTATTATAACATGATTGGCTTATATTCACGTTATAAAGCTCAAAATAACTACATGGTTATATCACGAGATATACTTCAATACAATAGGACTTAGATGGTACTCCTAAATGTATTGTGATGATGCCAAAATTGTCAGTTGAATGGGTTCGTCCAGATGGATCAACACGGGTTCATCCTTGAGACCTGTTGGGTTACGAACAAAATCCTCCATGTGGGATCACCTGTGTGGTGCCGGCCATGGAGTCTCCAATGATAAAGTCAGGCAATGAATCTTTCAAGAACAGAAAGAACTTGTTGATGGGAGTAAGTATAAGTATATGCATGTACTTCTTTTGGGATTTAACAGGTTTGTATATATAGGCTTTCTTGAGTAGCCATTGTCCTCAAATGGTGAATTCAAATTTGCTTGGGTAACACCTTAGGTCTTTACTAGGTCTTTATGAGGGCTCCAACGGTCTCCTTGCTAATATGTAACCGCCTGGGCATTGAATGGTGGCTTTTATGGTGTCCGGTCTTCGTCTAGGTTGGCTCTCCCTGGGCGAGGGTAATTATCCTGTCCATTAGTTGCCCCCTTATTCCGAGGTTGTCCATATGTGTCATGACGACCTTAGGAATATGAAAAAGTCTTTTTGCTTGGATAAGACTGTTGGTATTTTCGTTGTTTCCTCATTTAAGGCAGAGTGGCGGCGCTGTACGTGTCATGGCCACGTGGCACATTCTGACTAGTGGATATCAATGCTTCACTCAAGGGTCCTTTGGGTTTCCTGCCGCTTTCAGTTTTTCGTGCCCAACTTTTTAAACTGTTTTGCTTTTCTCTTTCTCCCTTGCTTTTCTCGCCATTGTTGCTTTGTGTTTTCCTTCTCTAAGCTTTCTGATTTTCATCACATTTTTCCTTTCTAGGACTGTTCTTTTGAGGTACGGTTTCTTTTCCTTTGCTTTACTCTTTGTAGCAAAAAATTGCTTGTCTTTCCTTTTTCATTTTGGCTAGGAATTTCATCGCCTTTTTTCTTTTTGAGTTCCATGGTTGAAAGCTCTGAGGCTAGGCGACTCTATCCTTCCATTTCATTTTTCTTTGCGTGTTTATGGGCTTCTTTAGGTTCTTCCTGTACCTTTTGCCCTTTAATTGAAGGTTTTATGTTTGGGGGCAGTGGCTTAGGTTTAGTGTTGGCTAATCTGCTTCCCTTGCTTCATCAGTCAGTGAATTGGTTCGAGGAACTAGTGGGTGACCAAGGGGCTATGTCTGATGTAAGATCTAGCGAATTGGAAATTGGGTTGTCATCTAGCGACGACCCTGTTGAGGTGGAGGTTGATACTACTACCTCTGGTTAGAGGGAGATTAGGGCTTTTCATGCCCTTAGGTTTAGGGATAAGTTCCAGTTTCCTGAGGAGGTTAGGATTCTTCTCCCTCATGAAAGGGAGAGGGCTTGCCACTTCTCGCCTAGGGAAGTGTACTTTTATGGGGCAGCTTTCCAGTGTGGCCTTAGGTTTCCCGTCCACCCTTTTATCATGGAACTTTTGAACCATTTTAACATCGCTCCTGGGCAATTTATGCCGAACTCGTGGAGGATAGTGGTCAGCTATATGACGATTTGGATGATCATCACTGATGGGGATATGATCAAGCTGGACGAATTTGTTCACCTGTATCATTTGAAGGAGTCAAAGGAGTACGGGTATTACAAACTCGTGCCTTGGGTTAGGAAAGCTAGGATCATTACTGATCTTCCTTCGTCTTTCTGGTATTGGAAGTCTTGGTTCTTTTTTGTGTCTAGGGACGGATGGGAGACTCATTCTGATGATTTTTAGGGTGAAGTCCCTAGGTTACTTCGTTGTTGGAAAGCCCCGAGTCTAGGTGCGCTGTCTTTCTACAAGTCCTTTCTTCTACTTCTTTTTCCTTGGCTTGTTACTAACCTCTTATTTGTTGCGTTTATGTAGTTAAGAAGCGTCTAAAACTTAAGAGCAGGTACAAAGAGCGTGTCAAAGCTTCTACCCAATACGCTAAGACGATTGACGACTTTGACGATCTGGTCGATTTGAGAACATTGGCTCATCACCGCCTTGGTCCAAAGCATTCCCCTTTTAATCTGTGTGCTATTGAAATTGAAGAAAAGAGTAAGTGTTTTTTTGGTTCGTCCTCAAAAAACCTTTTTTTTTTTTCTTTTTTCTTTTTTTTTTTTGCCTCATACGACTTTTCTTTTTCCTCAGGTGTTGGGTGAGACGATTCATATTACCTCGGAGTACTTAGGCCATAAGGTGAAGGCAGTATCAGCGGGATCCAAGGTGGATGCTTTGGAGGCCGAGAGTACGAAGCTGAGGAGAAATCTGATCTTTACGATGGACGAGGCTAATTTTGCTGAGGAGAGGGCTAAGGTTTTGACAGACGTGCTGAAGGTTGAGTAGCAACAGACTTTGGAGAAGGATGAGCAATTGCAAGCAGTGAACCAAAAAGTCAAGACTGTGGCTGCTAAAGCCATCGAGGCCTTTCAATAGATTGAGGAGTACAACACAATGCTCTTCAGCTGGTATTACAAAGGTTTCGAGCTTTTTCGGCAATACCTCGTCAAGCACCCCTTGGGAGTGGATTTAGAAAATCTAGACTTTGAGGCAGTTGATAAAGAGATGGAGATTGATGAGGCATCCCAATCTGCTACAGTGGTTCCTGAGGACAATGCACTGAGTGGGGCTGGCCGCAGATCCGAGGGTGTTGCTCCCAATGTGGCCAGTGGGATTGAAGTTGCTGCTTAGTTGTTTATAAAATTTATCCAGTATATATATTTTTTTGTTCTTATTTCATTTTTGGCGCCTAGTGTGTTTTTTGGGCTTTATATTCTACTTTCAAGACAATGCCTTTTGCCTAGTTTTTTTGGGCTTTAATTACAGATCATGGGAAAACTTACATATTTATGCTATGGTTTATTTTCATACCTTTGATGGTTTTTCTTCTATTCTTTTATGGTCATCATGTTGACCTTCTTTGTGATCTGCGTGTGACTTGCACTTTTGCGAGAATTCCCATTTGCTTACGCTTTTCGTTAGTGACTTATATCTGTCAGTGACTTACCTCTATTTAATGAATCTCGTCACTTGACCTCCTTCAGGTGATTTACATCCATTTAAGGAATTTTATGACTTGGCTTCGTCAGTGATTTCCATCCATCCAAGGAACGTTACCACTTAGCCTTTTTTGGGTGACTTACATTCATTTAAGGAATTTTATCACTTGGCTTCATCAGTGATTTACATCCGTCTAAGGGATTCTACCACTTAGCCATTTTTTAGGTGATTTACATCCACTTAAGGAATTTTATCACTTGGCTTCGTTAATGATTTACATTCGTCTAAGGAATTTTATCACTTAGCCTTTTTTGGGTGATTTACATCCATTTAAGGAATTTTATCACTTAGCCTTTTTTAGGTGATTTACATCCACTTAAGGAATTTTATCACTTGGTTTCATCAGTGATTTACATCCGTCTAAGGAATTTTATCACTTAGCCTTTTTTAGGTGATTTACATCCACTTAAGGAATTTTATCACTTAGCTTTATCGGTGATTTACATCCGTCTAAGGAATTTTATCACTTAGCCTTTTTTTATTTATACACAATTTGCTGAAATATTTGCTGAATAGTACTTTTATTGCTTTATTTCAAGTAAAGGTGCCACTGTTGTGAATACAATGGCGTTTCTAGTTCTACTGATAATACTTTTTCAAGTGCTCGATGTTCCATGGTCGCGGTAACTTCTTTTCATCCATGGACTCCAGGTGATAGCTGCCTTGTCTTGAGTAGTGGATGACTTTGTAGGGTCCCTCCCAGGTTGGTCCAAGCTTTCCTTGGCTTGGATTCTTCGTTACCGGTGTGACTCCACGGAGGACAAGATCTCCTATGTCAAGTCTCCTAAGCTTCACTCTCTTGTTGTAATACTCGGTCATCTTCTGCTGATATTTTGTCATCTTCTGGGATGCTTCCTCTCTCACTTAATCCAGGCAATCCAGGTTGACTTTTAACTGGTCGTCGTTACCATCTTCGTGGAATGCATCTCTTCTCATGCTGGTGACTCCTACCTCAATTGGTATTACTGCTTCTATGTCGTAGGTAAGTGTGAACAGCGTCTCTCCTGTATGGGTCCTCGCAGTGGTTCTGTACACCCACAAGACATTAGGCAGTTCTTTCAGCCACGCGCCCTTCGCCTCCTTTAGTCGAACTTTGATGATCTTCAGCAGTGTTCGGTTCGTCACTTTCGTCTATCCATTGGCTTGCAGGTGTCCTGGAAAGGAAAACTAGTTCTTGATTCCCAGTCTTGAGCAAAAGTTCCTGAAGTCTTGACTGTTGAATTGGCGTCCATTGTACGATATTATTGTCTGTGGTATCCCAAACCTACAAACTATATTTCTCCACACAAAGTTCTGGACCTTTACCTCCGTGATAGCTGGTAGTGCTTCTGCTTCAACCCATTTAGTAAAATAGTCAATCGCGACCAGTAGGAATTTTACCTGTCTCTTACCTTGGGGTAATGGGCCCACAATGTCAATCCCCCACTGGGCGAACAGCCACGGGGAGGTTATGGGTGTCAACTTCTCTCCTAAGATGCTGAATATTCCTAAACCTCTGACACTTGTCACATCGTTCGACGAATTTCCTTGCGTCTTTCTGCATAGTAGGCCAGAAATAACCCGTTTGGATGATCTTACTTAACAGGGACCTTGGGCCTGTGTGGTCTTTGCATATTCCTTCATGGACTTCCTCCAGGATGTACTTAGCTTCACTTTCTTCGACACACTTTAAGTAAGGCATAGAGAACCCCATTTTGTATAGGGCGTCATTTAAGATGGTGAGCTTGACTACTCTCTTCTTGACTTTTCTAGCCTCCTTGACGTCTGCTGGAAGTCGTCTATCTCGGAGGAAGGATAGGATTGGGGCCATCCAGTTGTTTTCGCTTTGAACCGCGAAAGTGTGAAATTCTTTAATGCTAGGATGTTTTTGGATTTCCATTTTCAAGTTTGCGGGCGTTGACCTTCTTCCATTGACGCCTCCTTCGCTATTTCGTCTGCTTCTGAGTTCTAGCTCTTGGGGACCTGTGTGAACTCTACTCGATCAAACTCTTGGGCCAGATGCTTTGTCAGCCTAAGGTATTTCTACATCCTGTCCTCCTTTCCCTGGTATTCTTCCTTTATCTACCCTACAACTAACTTAGAATCACTCTGGAGGAGCAGGTTTCTGGCACCCAACGCGTTTCTGACCCTTAACCTCGTCAGTATTGCTTCATATTCTGCTTCATTATTGGTGGCAGGGAATTGAATCTGAACTCCATATATGAGGGTATCTCCTTCGAGAGTAATGATGATAACCCTTACTCCTCCTTTCTTTTGAGCTGACGACCCGTCAGTCTGGATCATCCATCCTTTCGCCATGTCTTGGGCTCCTTCCTCGTTAAGAATCGTGAATTCGGCAATGAAGTCGATTAGCGCTTGTGCCTTGATCGCTGTTTTGGGGTGGTATTTAATGTCGAACTGACTAAGTTCGATTGCCCATTGCACCATTCTTCCTGCAGCTTCAGATTTGTTCATTGACTTCCTTATAGGCTAATCTGTCATTACCAGAATAGGGTTTCCTGGAAGTAGAGGCACAGCTTATGAAAGGCTATGATCAGAGCGAATGCAATCTTTTCGATCCGTGGGTATTTTCCCTCAGCTCATTGGATGGCTTGATTGACATAGTAGACCGAGAGTTGTGTTCTATTCTTTTCTTGAATCCAGGATGCACTCACGGCTATGGCCAATGCCGCTAAATACAAATACAGGTTTTCTCCTTCTTTTGACGGACTCAAGAGTGGTGAGTTGCTTAAGTAGTGTTTCAGTTCTTGGAAGGCTTTCTCGCATTCCTCCGTCCAGGTGAAGGCCTACTTCAAAGTCTTGAAGAAGGGAAGACACTTGTCCGTTGCTTTAGAGACGAACCAGTTGAGGGCTACTATCCTGCCAGTTAACTTCTGAACTTCCTTCACTATCTTTGGTGATGCCATCTCTAGTATGACCCGTACTTTTCTGGGTTTGCTTCTATCCTCTTCTAGGACACTATAAACCCTAGGAACTTTCCGGATGCGACTCCGAAGGTGCACTTGCTAGGGTTCAACTTCATCTGGTACCGTCTGAGGGTCTCGAAGGTTTTCTTGAGGTCGTCCAGATGTGTGGCTTCCTCCTCGCTCTTGACAAGCATATTGTCTACGTACACCTCCATGTTCCTCTCGATCTATTCGCTAAACATCTTGTTGACTAACCTCTGGTAGGTCGCTCCTGCGTTTTTCAGTTTGAAAGGCATCACCTTATAACAGTAGAGCCCTTGGTTGGTGATGAAGGTGGTCTTCTCTTGATCTTCCTCCAACATCTTAATTTTGTTGTACCTAGAGAACTCCATAAATGTTAAGAGCTTGTGCCCAGCCATGGAGTCCATGAGTTGGTTTATTCTAGGCAAGGGGAAGCTGTCTTTTGGGTAGGCCTTATTCTGCTGTTCATGTATCCCAACTACATTCTTTAGTGGATTATTTACCGCTTTGAGGGCAGCGGAGAGGTTTTAGGCCGAGAGTTTCGGTTTCCTCTTCGATAACACATCGTGTGTTGTCCATGTGTTTGCATCTTCCTTCTCTTTATCTTTGCCATTTATTTTCTGTTGTGGATATGTTTATATTTGGCTTAGATTGTTTATCAATTCTGTGTTTGGCTTATGTTCATGTTCCGCACGTTAATCGTTTGATATTAAGCTTGAATTGATATTTTGTAGTTTGGGGTCTAAACGTTCAAGAGTGGTTTTATACCCATTTTGAACATTCAATTGGTATCAGAACAAGTACACTTGTTGTGGTTTAAATACCTAAGTGTGATCCTTGACCCTTTGTTGAGATGGATAGGTCTCAATCGCTTAATGTACCACCATTTTTTTATGGTAATAATTATGCTTTTTGGAAAGTCTGTATGAGGGCGTTTTTGTGTTCTATTGATGATACTGTGTGGGATGCAGTTGAAGTAGGTTGGACAAGGCCGGAAGCTACCAAGTTCACTTGGGATAAGGCTGCTCTTGCAGCGGCTAATGCAAATAACAAAGCCTTGAATGCTATTTTATTTGGTGTCTCTCTAGAAGAATTTCACAGGATTTCACATATCACCATTGCTAAGGAAGCATGGGAGATCCTAGAGACAACTTATGAAAGGACTAAGAAAGTGAAGGACACCAAACTCCAGATGTTGACCACTCGCTTTGAGGAGATAAAGATGAGTGAGGATGAGTCTTTTGATTCTTTTTATAGTAAGTTGAACCAAGTGGTTGTTGGAAAATTCAATTTGGGGGAAAAGATGGAGGATTCGAGAATAGTAAGGAAGATCCTTCGGTCACTGCCAGAAAGTTTCCGGGCCAAAGTAACAGCCATTGAAGAGAGCAAGGATCTTGACGACATTAAAGTTCAAGAGCTGGTTGGTTCCCTACAGACATATGAATTGTCACTGCTCACACAGAAGAAGAGTAAATCGCTTGCTCTTAAAACAATTGATGAGTGAGTAGTATCTCATGACTCTTCGGATGAGGATGCAGTAGATAAAGATGTGGCGTACCTTGTAAAGAACTTTTGAAAATTCTTGAAACTCAAGAACGGTGGGAAATCCAGTGACAAAGGAAAATTTCAGAGTTCTGGAAAGGAGAATAAAGAATTTAGAAGAAAAGAGGGTAGAGATTCCTAATCTTCACAAGGAATTACATGCTTCGAGTGTAATGGACATGGACACTTCAAAAAGGAATGTCCCAACTATTTGAAGTCGAAGGGCAAGGTCTATGCCACTACTCTAAGTGACTTGGACTCATCAAATTCTGATTCTGAGGACAGTTGTGATGGAGAAGGAAACTACTCCGCATTTATGGCTATTGAGCATGTTGAGTCCTTGGAAGACCTGAATCAACTTGTACAAGAACTTGGAGAATACAACGATGAAGAATCATTAGGGATTGTTGAGGAATCAGATGCTGAAGAGGATAAAAATACAGCTAGTCTTCAAGAGAATTACACTTTACTTCATGAGAGATCGGGAGAGTATACAAAGGTGGCTGTGAAGAAGATGAAGAAAGCTGAGGGAGATTACAGGAGTCTCCTGATCAGATATAAGGAGGCAAAGTGTGAGATTGAGACACTAAATGGTGAGCTATCTGAAGCTTATACCAAAGTAAGATTTCTTGAGCAAGAGGTAGTGCAAGCACAGGCCAAGATAGAAAGGGTCTCTTCCAAGAAGCTGGAAGATGTTATTTCATCTCAAAAACATTTCTCAGATAAGTCCGGGTTGGGTTATATCGGAGGGAGTAGCTTATTGGCCAATGTCACCAAAGAAGTGAAATTTATGAAGGCCAAAGAGACGATTGTAGAAGAGCCTATTCCTGAGAAAGTTAAGGTTGAGAAAAAGACGAAGATGGCTAATCAACGGGTGTTTAATAAGTCCCGTAATCAATCAAAAGCCAGATTTGAAGCTAGAGGAAGATCTCTTCCAAGACCACAACGGGGTCCTAGAACGAATTATGTTTGTCACCATTGTGGATTGCAGGGATATACTAGACCCAACTGCCAAAAGTTGAGAGCTTTGAACAATGCAAGCGCTCCTCAATCACGAGGAAGAAGAAATGACAACAGGTCTTGGAGTGGTGAGCAACCGAAAAGTCAAAACGGTGATTCCAGAATGATGGACGTAATGAAGATGATCGGTGCCTTCACCAATTGCCTGGAAAGCTTCACACGAAGGTTTGAAAGTCCTAACTCTCGTACCCAATCCGTCAAGGATATCACCCCAAACGCACGTGACGTGTGAGTGACGAAGAGTACTCATGCATAAGCATTACAACATGTTCATGCATTAATTCTTCCAATGGTTTGTGAATATGCTTGGTTGTATGTTTCGTGCGAGTTTAAGTTGAAAAGTTTTGGTTGGTTGTTTGTTTTTGTTAAAAAAAAAAATGTTTTAACATTTTTGTTCTGTTTTTTATCAATCTTTTTCTTCATGTGTGTCAAAAATCCAAAAACACATAAAAAGTAGAAAATCCAAAAAGTTTGATCGTCTTTATTGAGTTTTGTCTCAAAGCACGTTTTGCCTGTACCTCTGTACTAATGGCTTTGTGCATCTACGAGCTTAGCTTGTTTCCTATGCACTCATATCATTGTGGAAGAAATTTTGAAATCTATGTGACTGTTGTAAATAGATCTTCAACCTTGTCATGAATGATTAGTGAATGGTTTTGTTGATCTTGAGACATGCATAGACTTATGCCTATATATCTTCCCACTCTTTATTTTTTATTTTTGCTTAAAAAGAGCTCACCAAATGTAAATCTCCAAATGAAAAGAGATATTGAGCTGCAAAAGCCTGTCTCACATACTAGTATTTGACTAGGAAAAAGGGAAAGCGACCAATATAATATGCATGATGCCCAAAAAGCCAAAGACTAACTCATCAATTGAAATATCAAAAATTTCAGACATCAAAAATTTCAGGCATCGATCTCACAATGAGATGTTATGATTCAAAAATGCAAATGATATGATGTATATGGAGCCAAATAAAAAGCTTCAAAGAATTGTAATCAAGTTTATGTGAAAGGTCATATATGCATATTTCTATAATTGAGATGGGTCACATTATCTAGTGCTAGTTGTATATGCATATCTCATTTTTTATTTTCACACACATCACCCAAGTCTATGTTCAATGAATGCCATATTCATTTGTGTGATTGTACTTGATTAAATGTGTTTTCACATGCTCAATCTTTGTTGATCAAACACAAAAAGATTTTTGAGTGTTTATAGTTGTTTTTGGAAAATATTTTGTTTTTACAAAAATGTCAAAAATTTCAAAAACTCTTTTGCCCTGTTTTGGCGACTCAGTCGCGGGTTGACCCAGTCGCATGCTCGCGGGTTAGTTTTGGCGACTTGTACGTGAATGGAAGGTCCAGTCGCGAGGACATACAGTGATTTTCGCGGCTCAACTGAAGACTCCTTCACGGGTAGACCTTCCAGTCGCGAAAAACACTTAGAAATATTTTCAAACTTTTCTCTTTTGAGTGTTTTAGCTGCCGACCTTGGCAGCTTGGTCGCGACTTGTTCCAGTCGCGAAAAACGCGTGTTTTGCATTTTAAAGTCAGTTTTTCCCTCAGATTTTTGTGATTGTTCATTGTCTTCCCCATTTTCCTCTCTGAAACTCACTGTGTCACTCTTCTAGAAACCTCAATTTTTGCAACTTATTCTACTTCAATCTTCTAGAAAAAGGTATGGGTTTTCAATTTCTCACTCTATTTTACATGTTTACATGTGTATTTCTTCATTTTGTGAGTTTTGTGTTGAGTTTGTGCTCTCTGATGTGGTTCATGTATATGTTGCTCCATTCATATCATGTTCTTAGTATTCTGTCACAATATTTGTCATTTGTGACTTTGTGATGCTCGTGGCTTACTTGTTTCTGAGTTGTAATTGATCAATCATCATTTTCGTATACCTATTTCACTATATTCATCAGCATTACTTCTGATTTCTTGATGTTGATCTTGTTCATGTTTTTGTGATTGAGTGAAATTGTAAAGTTGTAATTTACAACTATGTTTTTTTGTTGGCTTTTATTTCGTGCCAAATTTGATTGTAACTATTTTCGATCGTTTAAACCCTGAATTTGTTGTGGGATTTGTTGTAAGGGGTGTGTGATAGAGAGAGTGTATGAAGACTCAAGCATTTGAAGATTGAAGGATTCTCGCGGGTGTCTCGCGACCTAGCATCCCGCGAAGTGAAACATGTGCCAGGCACATGCTGGAATGCGAAGAGTCAGGCCAAGTGGAGACAGCTGTGTCTCGCGAGTATCTCGCGGGTAAGGCCTTCCCGCGAGACACCCGCGAGGCAATCTGTTCTGCCAGCCTGTACTGATTGAGTCACACTTTCTGTGCCTATCCTATTTATACCCTCATTACCCACAAATGTTGAGGAATGCTTCAGAGAGAAAACCCTAGCCAAACACATTGAGAATTAGAGATTGTCATCCCCGCCTTTCTCTATACAATTGCTTGTGGTATCTCCTCAACCCTTCCCTCTCCATTCTTCATATCTTTGAGAGGTTGATAGCCCAAACACTTACCACACCTTTGAGAGTGTTGAGTGACGTTTTGGTGCTGCTGGGAAGTATTGGAAGGAGCCTTGAATGGCAGATGCAACATGGAGCTTGTTGCGGGATCCGGATAACTAAGACAAGACACGGTTCCGAGAAGCCTTGTTGGAGTAGGAGCTTAGAGGGCTTAGGTACATCGGGTAGACTAGGCTTGGAGGGTCTCTTACTAACCCATGTATCCCAACTGATTGTCTGGTGGATCGATTTCCGCTTGGAGGGCGGCGGAGAGGTTTTTCGCCGAGTTCTTCGGTTTTCTCTTCGATAACACGTCTCGGTGTTATCTGTGTTTGCATCCTTCTTCCCTACTCTTGTTCATTTCATTTTTACTACTGTGTTGCTTTAAATATGGATTAGAGTAGTTGTTTTGTTTATTCGCTTGTGTTTACACTATTCTGCACTTATCATTAAGTTAGTGTAAAATCAACCAAGCCGTAATTTTAATTTGGGGGTCTAAACTGCTCGTGTGTTTTCAACACATTTTCGAGCTTTCAATTGGTATCAGAGCGGGTACACTTGTTTTGGTTTCATTACCTAAGTGTGATCCTTGACCCCTTGTGTTTATTTGCCATGGATTGTGCTATGTATGCCTCTTTATATGATTTGGTTGGTGATAAATGTAACATGCCACGTGTTTGTGAAAATGCCTCTATGAGTGATAATCCTCATAATTGTGATGCTATGTTACATGAATCTTTGGGTGTTGTTGATATTCCTAACACCAAACTCTTAAAGAAAAATGCTAAGAAGTTTCAAAAGAATTTAAGTAAGTTATTTTGTGAAAAGGATGATTTGATTGCTAACCTCAATGAATCCATCAAATTGGTTGATAAATATAAGAAACTTGCTGAAAATTCTTTTGAAAAGCTGAAAGAGTTTGAAGGTTTGAATATGGACTTGGATGCTAAACTTGTTTTGTCTAACAAACTTGTTGATGATCTTAAATCTGAAAATGAATCTCTTAAGATGCATGCCAAGTGTTTGATTGCTGAACCTACTGTTAAAAATGATGAAAATATATGTTGCAATCATGTTGTGGTACCCGATTTTGTGCCTATTGTTTGTTCTATCTCAAAGGACAAATCGGTGTACATTCCTCCACACAAAAGAAATCAAAAAGTGGAGAGAAAGGCTCTTAAGCCTAAGCCTCTGTTTAGGTCCCATTCTAAGGAATTGAATGGATCTAAATTTGTTCCAACTTGCCACCATTGTGGTGTGATTGGTCACGTAAGGCCTCAATGTTCTAAGTTGAAGAGAGAACAAAATCAAGTTGCTAGATCCATTCCCAAAAAGCCTAATGGACCTAAACACATTGTCTGTCACCATTGTGGTGCTTCTGGTCATTTAAGACCTCATTGCTCTAAGTTCCATGCTCTTAAAAGAATTAAAAGAAAAGAGAAATTTGAGCTTCTTGGAAGTTATGCTAAAAATGATAAATCGGATTTGAGTGAAAATAGCATGTTGTTAAAGAAAGTGTTTAATGCTCTTAACTCCTTGACTATGTGCATCTCCGGTTCTCATTCTTCCAACCCTCGTCTCACTTCTCTTGAGACACTCATTCCAAACAATCATTCCGTTTGGATGAGGAAGGGTTCCTATGGTTGAGCTTTTGCTCTTTTGGTCTTTGATCTAATTCTTTCGATCTTTGTAGGGCCCTTCATGCATTAAATGTCATATCTTCATGCATTTGTGCATTTTGCATTTATTTATATGCATTGCCTTTGTTTTTATCTTACTTTTATGTCTTTGTTTTGTGTGTGTAAAAAATCCAAAACCACATAAAAAGTGAAAAATTCATAAAGTTTGATCGTATATGTTTGAGCACATATCTCATGTGAGTTTGGCCTAGTACCCTCGTACTAATGGCGTAGTGCATTTACGAGCTTAGCTTGTTATGTATGCACCTATTTCTATGTGGAAGAAATCTTGAAAACTATGTGTGACTGTTGTAAATAGATCTTCAAGCTTGTCATGAATGATTGGTCAATAGTCTTGTTGGTCTTGATACTTGCATAGACTTATGTCTATATCTCTTCCCACTTTATTTTTATATTTTTGCAAAAAGAGCTCACTAAATGTAAATCTCAAAATGAAAAGAGATATTGAGCTGCAAAAGCCTGTCGTACATACTAGTATTTGACTAGGAAAAAGGGAAAGCGACTCTTTTAATGTAAATTTAATGGTGCTCAAAAAGCCAAAGGCTAATCATCAATGTTGAAATATCATAAATTTCAAGCACCTATCTCAAAATGAGATGTTTTGTCCATACAAAATAAAATGGACCAATTGTTATGCTTTATGTAGAAGCCAAATGAAAAGCTTCTAAGTTATGTATTCAATGTGTGGGAGGTCATATATACTCATGTCTATAATGGAGATAGTCCACTTGATTTCGTATCAGTTGTGTATGACTCGTTTGAATTGATCATTGAAGCTTCGCTCTGGTCTAAGGACTATTCCACACTTGATTCCCACACACAACACACAAGTTTAATGTTCAATGAATGCCTATTTCATTTGTGTGTTTGTACATGTTCAAATGTGATGTGTGTGTGCTCAACCATATGTGGTTCAATCCAAAAAGATTTTTGTTCTTTTTGTTTGCTTTTGGAAGTGATTTGTATCACCCATGATTTTCAAAGTTTTTAAAGTGTTTTTGTGTGAAAAACATGTTTTCTGGGTGTTTTTGTGTCCTATTTCAGGTATAGGCTCAACTGGGAGTTAAATGGTCCAATTTTAAAGCTTTTTCAGCTTTGGACAGAGAGTTTCGCGAGTGTCTCGCGAGTAGCTCGCGAGTAAGGCTTACCCGCGAAAATTTCGCGAGTACTTTCGCGAGTTAGCTTCCCGCGAAAATTTCCAGATCAGCTTTTTAAAGGGCTTTTCGTGGGTCTTTTGTGTTAAACTTCTCCCATCTTCTTCCGAACCCCTGTTTTAAGGTTTCAACATCTAAACCCAACTAATTTCAAGTGTTTTACATTCCATAAACATCTCTAAGGTAATCTTTAACTCTTTTCATTGATTTTGTGCCTTAGATTACGTTTTTGGGGGTTCTATATTCATAGTTGGGATTTTCTCAAATGGGAGTTGGAAAACTTATTTTCTGTCAATCTTTTTGATTGGGCTTTGTTTTAAATGATGATTTGGTTTGGTTGTTGGCCCCTTGTGGCAAAAATAACATGTATTTAGGCAAGATTTTCATATGTTCTTGCATTGTTCATCATACATGTGTAGTGCGTGCACTCTAAGTGTTAGATAAAATGCCCAAATGACATTTTCTCGTTGTTTTGGACTCCGATGAGTTCCAAACTGTGGGGATCACCATAATTATTCATGTTTATCATGTTTTGATCATTGGTGGTGTGTTTTGTACACTTTGCCCCTTGAGTGCCTTGCTCATGCATTAGTCATGTATCACACATGCACACTAGATGCAATTTGCTGCACACACTCTAACGCTTGACATGTTTTTGCATTCATTCATGCTAGTTAAGTCTTTTTAGACCTTTTAGCACATATAACATGTTCTTGTGTCTATGTCATGCCTAGGTCCATATCATGTTCCATCATCCTTAGCATGTCATGTTCTTTATGCTTTGTAGCATTTTTTTAATGTTTGTATTATGTTTGAGCTTCATTTTCTCATTCATCTTGCACTCCTCATGCATCATCTTCATATCTTCTTTTCTTTCCCTCCTTCCTTTTGATTAATTTGTCTATTCGTGACAAAAAGGGGGAGAGTATCGTCATTTCTATATGACTCATGTGCACACTCTTAGGGGGAGAAATTCTACCTTGTGCACATTCGTAGGGGGAGAAAGCCATAGGGGAGATGCATATACCAAGGGGGAGAAGACATTCTTTTTGAGAAAACCTTGATTTACTTTATGCTTGTTTTCTCGTTACTTTATGATGCTTTGATATGCTTTGTTGCTCTCATTGCATCGTGTTTATGTGTTGGACATGCTTTTATCCTTATGCTATTGTGCTTTATTGGTTGCATGTTCGAATGATCACTTTCTTTGCTATATGATCATTGTAGTCATTTCCATATGACTGTTAGGTGTATGATCAAGTTGCTCACATGTTTCACATCATGTTTACTTGATCGCAATTTACTTGTTACATTATACTTGTCCGTTCATTACTTGCTTTACCTTGAGGGTTTAATGTGTTTTGTTCAAGTGTTTCAGGTTACAGGTATATATGTTCCAAGTTCATCACAACTCCTATGATTCATGATAGGGGGAGTGATATGATAGGGAAGTACTTTATATTTTGTACCCATGTTGCTTTTGTAAGCTTTAAGGGTTTGTTTCATGCATTGTTTGTAGGCCTTTGTGGTTTGTGCCATGCATTTGCAATACCTTGCTTATGCAGCCTTTATGCATGTTTGCTTGTTGTTCAATGTCATGCATTTTACTTCAAGTACATCACTCTTGTGCCCTTGTAGGATTGTTCCTAGATGCATATACGTTCTATGCATTGGTTGAGTGATGAACACTCTTGTGCCCTAGTAGGATTGTTCCTGGATGCAAATACTTCGTGTATTTCGCATTGGTTGAGTGTTGGAGTTGCAAATGATACTCTTCAAATGAGCTTATCATCTTGCATATCCGGATGTTCATTCCTTGTGTGAATGAGCATAGTAATTGCTTGTGTATAATGATTACTTGTTTGATCTTGCCATGATCTAGTGTTTCTATTTCATTTAGCTTGATCATGCTTTTATTGCTCCATATGCTTCTCAAGTTTTCTGCATACAATGATGTTATTGTGTTGTTGTGTTTCAGGAGTTACTTGTTCATATGTTTCAAGAGCATTTCAGAATCTAGAATTAGGTGTGAGTGAGTTTTGCCTTTGTTCCCAAACTCACGTTTAAGTCTAGAGTCTGTTTTAGGGTTTTGTCACGGAATAGCCAAATGGGGAGATTGTAAAGTTGTAATTTACAACTATGTTTTTTTGTTAGCTTTTATTCCGTGCCAAATTTGATTGTAACTATTTTCAATCGTTTAAACCCTGTATTTGTTGTGGGATTTGTTGTAAGGGGTGTGTGATAGAGAGAGTGTATGAAAACTCAAGCATTTGAAGATTGAAGGATTCTCGCGGGTGTCTCACGACCTAGCATCCCGCGAAGTGAAACATGTGCCAGGCACATGCTGGAATGCGAAGAGTCAGGCCAGGTGGAGACAGCTGCGTCTCGCGAGTATCTCGCGGGTAAGGCCTTCCCGCGAGACACCCGCGAGGCAATATGTTTTGCCAGCCTGTACTGATTGAGTCACACTTTCTATGCCTATCCTATTTATACCCTCATTACCCACAAATGTTGAGAAATGCTTCAGAGAGAAAACCCTAGCCAAACACATTGAGAATTAGAGATTGTCATCCCCATCTTTCTCTATACAATTGCTTGTGGTATCTCCTCAACCCTTCCCTCTCCATTCTTCATATCTTTGAGAGGTTGATAGCCCAAACACTTACCACACTTTTAAGAGTGTTGAGTGACGTTTTGGTGCTACTAGGAAGCATTGGAAGGAGCCTTGAATGGCAGATGCAACATGGAGCTTGTTGCGGGATCCGGATAACTAAGACAAGACACGGTTCCGAGAAGCCTTGTTGGAGTAGGAGCTTGGAGGGTTTAGGTACATCGGGTAGACTAGGCTTGGAGGGTCTCTTGCTAACCCATGTATCCCAACTGATTGTCTAGTGAATCGATTTCCGCTTGGAGGGCGGCGGAGAGGTTTTTCGCCGAGTTCTTCGGTTTCCTCTTCGATAACACGTCTCGGTGTTATCTATGTTTGCATCCTTCTTCCCTACTCTTGTTCATTTCATTTTTACTGCTGTGTTGCTTTAAATATGGATTAGAGTAGTTGTTTTGTTTATTCGCTTGTGTTTACACTATTCCGCACTTATCATTAAGTTAGTGTAAAATCAACCAAGCCGTAATTTTAATTTGGGGGTCTAAACCGCTCGTGTGTTTTCAACACATTTTCGAGCTTTCAGAAATCTATCTGATTCACATTCTTATATCTGAATCTAATCAAATTGATATTTGTACCCTGTGGCATTGCATTTTGGTCCTTTGCTTTGTGTTTGTTCTCTTACAGATGACTCGTCGTTCCTCTAAAGGCAAAAACATTGTAATCGATGATCCATCAACCTCGGTTGCTAAACGGACACGACTCTCATCTCAGTCATCTAGAGACTCTACCACTGACAGATTCAAAACACCTATTGACTCAAAGACCTACACAAACATCTTTAGAGAGGCTACTCCAATTGTGGAACGAATTGTCAAATTTGATACCCTGGGGACAACATTCATCCCTAAGATTTTTGAAGAAAAAGATTGGGCTGACCTTTTTGGGAATTTTGAGGATCCAATTGAAGAATTGGTTAAGAAATTCTACTCTAATGCCAAATACACAAGGGTAGAGTTGAAATGCCGAGTATGAGGGACAGAATTCTCCATCAATGCAGACTACATTGCTCAGGTTCTTCGCATCACCAGACCGTAAAATGTGGATCAAACTCCGTATGATGACAGAGTACTTCAGGCACAAGACATCCTTCAAGTTCTTGGGAATGAACATGAAGTGGGAAGCACAGGATCATTTATAGGCACTGCACAGTTTTCGCCTGAACTGACAACTCTAAAGCTGATCATGTTCTCCAACCTCTATCTATTGTCAAACACTGCTTTCATCAATCTTGGAAGGGATAAATTCCTATGTGGCCTCATTTCTGGTGTTCCGATTGACATTTGTGCCCACATATTTCAGATCATTGGGAAAACAGCGGCTCGATCAGCAACACGAACAAATCTTCTGTTCTGTAGTCTCATCATGAAGATCATCTTTGTGAAGGTGTTAGTCCTCCATCAGATGGAAAAATTGTGCCTCGTCCTCGTCCAATATCCATATACACTCTCCAAGCAAGTAAGAGCCACTCCTCTAAAACACTTAAGAGTGAACCAGTCACTCCATCTGGTCAAAGTTCAGCTACACCTGTGCAATCAACTGGTACTCCATCTGTTCCCCTTGGATTTCAAATGCCCAAGCAAAGCCACTTGATTGAAAATGTGGTTGATCGGATCTCTGATCTACAACAGCTTATCTACTCAACTAACAACCAAGTTCAAATGCATCTCACGGCCATTGAAACACAGTTGGATGCTATCCAGCAAAAGTTGGAAGAAAGCCTTTAGCTATTCATGACAAAAAGGGGGAGAGCGATAGCATATAGTAAGGGGGAGAGCAACACAGGAAGGAGAAGCTGTGCATAATGGAAGGGGGAGTTATGTGCTCTAGAAAAGGAAGTTGACATGCATTTACATACTTTACATACTTTTGGATAGACTAACAAACTTATGGTTTTTGTTTATAACTATTTGTGTGGATATTGTTCTAGTACTTTAGTTCATTTATTACTTATGATGTTATTCACCTATTTGTATGGTACATTTGTACCCACGTTGCTTTTGTAAGCTTTTGGGGTTTGTTTCCATGCATTTTGTAGGCTTTTATGATTTGTACCATGCTTATGCAACCTTTATGCTTTGTGGCTTAAGTACTTGATGTTAAATGTCTTGCATTTTTCTTTAGTACTTCACTCTTGTGCCCTTATAGGATTGTTCCTAGATGCATATATGTTTTATGCATTGGTTGAGTGTTGGACATGCAAATAATGCTTTGCAAATAAACTTATTAGCTTGCATGTCCGGATGTTCATTCCTTGTGAGAATGAGCATTATGATCACTTTTGTATAGTAATTGCCTGTTTTGGTCAAGCCATGATTTATTGCTTTATTACTTAAGTCCATTTTTGCTTGATCATCATCATATTAGGCTTGCTCTATTTGCATTTCAAGTTTTTCTGTATACAATGATATTGTTGTGTTGTTGTGTTTCAGGAGATACTTGTTTATATGTTTCAAGAGCTTATCATAATGTAGAGTTAGGTGTGAGTGAGTTTTGCTCAACTGTTCCCAACTCACGCTTTAAGTCTAGACTCTGTTGTAGGGTTTTGTCACGGAATAGCCAAAGGGGGAGATTGTAAGGTTGAATTTAATCAACCATCTTGTTGGCTTTATTTCATGCCAAATTTGCTTGTATTTTAGCAATTAGTAACCCTGTATTTAGGTGGATTCTTGTAAGGGTAGTGTGTGAGAAGATATGAAGAAAAGCTCAAGTTTGTGCAAGGAGGCAGAGTCTTGCGGCTGGGACTCGCGAGTGACTCGCAACTGGAAGCCGCCAAATACAGCACAAGTGAGAAGCATGCGGGGAGCTGAAGGGTCACGCCAACTGTCGCACTACAAGACAAAAGTCCCAGGTTGGCCAGGCCGTTACCTGCGACTGGAACTCGCAACTCAGACCAGTCGCGAGGCCAAGCCGTTAACCAGCCCTGTTTGGGAAAAACTGACTCTTCGCATTCCATACACTTACCACTATATATAGACCCTTATACCCACGAAATATAGAGAGTTTCTAGAGAGAATTTTGTGAGAGAAACCCTAGAGAAAAATAAGATTGATTCATCCACAATCTTTACCTTAGAGACTCTTCAAATTCCTCTACTCTCTTCCTCTCCTTTGTCACATCCTTGAGAGGTTCTTTACCAAATCATTTTCTTACCATTCCCATATCCGTGAGAAGGTTTATTTGGTGCTTTGGGAAGCAGTTATGAAGGGTCCAATTTACATTGGTTGATGCTATGGTTTATAGCGGAATCCGGTAAGCTAAAGAAGAAATAGGTTCGGCGCAACCTCGTTGGAGCAAGAAGCTTGGAGGGCTTAGGTACATTGGGTAGATTAGGCTTGGAGGGCCTTCTGCTGTTTATGTATCCCAACTACATTCTTTAGTGGATTATTTACCACTTGGAGGGCGACGAAGAGGTTTTACGCCGAGAGCTTCATTTTCCTCTTCGATAACACATCGTGTGTTGTCCGTGTGTTTGCATCTTCTTTCTCTTTATCTTTGCTATTTATTTTCTGTTGTGGATGTGTTTATATTTGGCTTAGATTGTTTATTAATTCTGTGTTTGGCTTATGTTCATGTTCCGCACGTTAATCGTTTGATATTAAGCTTGAATTGATATTTTGTAGTTTGGGGTCTAAATGTTCAAGGGTGGTTTTATACCCATTTTGAACATTCATGACTATTCTATCCAAGTTTCGATCTGTCTTCTCCCTTATCGCACTTTTCAGCTCGTCCATCTCTTTCCTCATTTTTCCTGAGGAGGTTTGAGTTCACTTCCTCTGGGGTATTTGGCCGTTGGTGATCGTTCCTTCTATGGTTGTCTTTTCATGCATCCTTTATGATAGGATTCACATGCATTGCATTGTATTCTTTATCCATCTTGCATTTTTGCTGTCATAAGTTTTCACACACAACACATACACTTTGCTAAATTGGGTACTCAACTTGATTTAAAAATTGATTAATTAATTTTTGAGTTCTGCATATTTTAGTATATGGTATTTTTTATATGTGAACTGCAAAATTTTTTTTTGAGATATGGTGGATAATACATGTGCAAATATTTTCTCTAAAACACTTTGTATGCTGAATTTTTATATCATTGAGATCTATATTGTATAGTCTTAACTGATTTTGAGTGTTTGCTTACATCTGTTTATGAATCACATAGTGTCAAGTTTGCATATATTGAAAGAGATGATATTTTTCTTCATGTGTATCATCAACTTATGTGTGTCTTTCTTTTTTCCCACCTCCTAAATTTTCCCCAATACTGTTTTTCCCAAAACTTATTTTGTTTTTCCTATTTTTATAGGGGGAGAAAGTTGTTTTGAAAGCCTATGTTGTTTATAGGGGGAGTTATTGCTCTTTATAGGGGGAGTAGCCTCTATTTTCTATAGTGAATAATTTTTTTGTGGTTCCTTGATTCTCTATTTTCTTTTATTCTTCTGTTGTGTATGTTTACTATTTACCTTTTGATTGGGTTGTCTTTGTTAATACATGACAAAAAGGAGGAGAAATAGATGAAATTTTGAAAATGAAATTGTTTTTGATAGGAGGAGAAAATAAAAAGTTATTTTATGTATCTAACTTAGGGGAAGAGTTAGTTTGCATATTTTTTATTATTGCATATTTCTTATATTGTTTATCTATCTTTATTTCCACACATGCGTTGATGTGCTCTTGTGAGTGTTTTAGGAAAGATAGGTACATTCCGATCAAAACCTTCTGCCTCTTCTCGCAACTTTTGGGTCAGAAGTATTAGATTGGGATTTGTGATGTAATTGAGCATTTTATTGTAATTGGGTTTTTCTTATATTTGAGCATTTAATTGTGTATGCAAGTTTTGTCACAGATTGTTAGGTTCTAAAAGTTTAGAACAATTGGCAAACTATGAACACAAACTTGTCTAGATATAGATTCCTAAGTCCATAGGTATGATTAGACAATGTTCAAAGTGCTGCAAGTTAGAATACAAAAGAAAGGAAGATACAGGTTTAGGAAGTCGAAACATGCCAGGTTTGATCAATCAAGAAGAAGGCTCGACTGATCGAGATGTGTTTTTGCAGAATTTTAATTTAGCTCATTAAGTGATTAGGGTTTCAGATATAATTCTCCTATTATATAAAGGAAACCCTAAAGCACGTTTTGTTATGACTTTGGAGGTGCTCTTTTGAGATCTAAAAGGTACTGTGCCTTCTCATTTCAAAGTCAGTACCGAAATTCCATCTACACATTATTAGAATTGGTAGATCTGAAGTTGCTGCAAACAAGATCATACATAGCTGATGATTTAAAGTTTTGAGTGGGATCTCAAAGTCACAAACGTGGGTGTTTGTGTGAGCCAAATTCAGAGAGAAGATTCCGTAGATTCGGAGTTGCAAATGGTCGTGTGAGTAAGTACTACAAAATATAGCTTTAGATTTAGGAAAAAATCTATTGTAAAACTTCCACTCTATCATAGTGAATTTATTGCCTTGAGGATAGATTAGGTTAAATTCTCCCCAGGTTTTTTACCTTGAAACTGTTAGTTTCATTAGTTTTCCTGGGTAATCATATTACTGTCTACTTTACTTTTACGCATTGAGTAATATGATTGTATGTGTTTAATCTAGATCTCATAATAAACCTAAGTATCAACTTGGTTAATTAATTAGGGGCCCAAATGAATTAATAGTTAATTAATCAAAAAAAATAGTAATGGAGGTCAATGTCCTGAATTGGCAAAGTCTTCCGTGATGTTCATTTCAATCCAAAAACAAAAATGTGGATACACCATGAGGATGAAGCGACATATGTATGTATATCACACCATCCCTATCATGTTTGTAAACTTATAACATATGTAGTATCTATATTGTGATTGTTTGTTTCTTGCTCTCTTTCAAATGGTAGGAAACTATTTTGAAAGTGCAAGAGGAGCATTGTCAAGATCCTAATGCAATTCCCCTAACCCAAGAGGGGATATCAAACAAAGTTTTTAAGAAAAAATCCGGCATTGTAAAAGGACTTGGCATGAGACCTTCATCTTCTCTTATGACCATTGCCTCATCTAGCTCCTCGGCAGAATATATCCATCGTCTAGACAGTGACATAGTTGACTCAAAGAGGCAAGAGCTAAGTAAGAAGAGACACAAGCTAAGCAAGAAGAGGTGCAAAAAAATATCCTTAACTTTTTGAGGAGTAAGGGTTATGATGACACTCTTACCTATGTGGGTAGCTCGTCTTCAAGCTAAAAGACTTATTGGTTAGTATTTTATCTTAGCAATTGAGCATTACATAGTGTGACTACTTTTAATGCATTATTATAAACTAATCGTATTACATTACCCTTGAAAATGTGTATTTTCTTTCTACAACTTATATGTTAGTAGTTGTGATTTTAATTCATTAGTGTGACTAGTCTTAATGCGTTGTTAGAAATGTTTCTTACAACATAGTTAATGTTTTTACTTTAGGATTTTAATGTAGTATTGTTTTTATATTTGTGCAGATTTCTTATTGGTGGCTTTTAGGGAATTTTCTTTTGGCACCACTTGAAGACATATGAGACCATTTTTTTTTTTTTTTTGATCTAATTATATTACACTAATATTTTTGTATTGTTATAAAACATTTTATTGCAACTGTAAGGTTGAATTTAATCAACCATCTTGTTGGCTTTATTCCGTGCCAATTTTTTTGTAATTCAGCAATTAGTAACCCTGTATTTAGGTGGGATTATTGTAAGGGTAGTACGTGAGAAGATGTGAAGAAAAGCTCAAGTATGTGCAAGAAGGCAGAGTTTCGCGGCTAGGACTCGCGGTTTACTCGCGACTGGCAAGCCGCCAACTGCAGGCACGTGAGATGCACACTGAAGGGTCGCGCCAGCTGTCACACTATAGGACAAAAGTCCCAGGCTGGCCAGGCCGTTATCTCGCGGTTTGTACTCGCGACTCAGACCAGTCGCGAGGCCAAGCCTCCAATCAGCCCTGTTTGGAAAAATCTGACTCTTCGCATTCCTTTCTCACCCCACTATATATAGACCCTTATACCCACTAAATTGAGAGAGCTTCCAGAGAGAATTTTGTGAGAGAAACCCTAGAGAAAAACAAGATTGGTTCATCCACAATCTTTACCTTAGAGACTCTTCACATTTCTCTACTCTCTTCCTCTCTATTGTTACATTCTTGAGAGGCCTTTAGCCAAATCCTTTTCTCACCATACCCACATCCGTGAGAAGGTTTATTTGGTACTGTTGGGAAACAGTTAAGAAGGAACCAATTCACATTGGTTGATGCTATGGTCTAGTAGCGGAATCCGAGAAGTTAAAGAAGAAATAGGTTCGGCGTAACCTCGTTGGAGCAAGAAGCTTAGAGGGCTTAGGTACTTGGGTAGATTAGGCTTGGAGGGTCTTTTGCTGTTCATGTATCCCAACTACATTCTTTAGTGGATTATTCACCGCTTGGAGGGCGGCGGAGAGGTTTTACGCCGAGGGCTTCAGTTTCCTCTTCGATAACACGTCGTGTGTTGTCCGTGTGTTTGCATCTTCCCTTCTTTTATCTTTGCCTTATATTTACTGCTGTGGATGTATTTATATTTAGCTTAGATTGTTTATCAATTCTGTGTTTGGCTTATGTTCATATTTCGCACATATATTGTTTGATAATAAGCTTGAATTGATAATTTGTTAATTGGAGTCTAAACGTTCAAGGGTGTTTCATACCCATTTTGAACATTCAATTGGTATCAGAGCAGGTACACTTGTTGTGGTTTAATTACCTAAGTGTGATCCCTGACTCCCTTTGAGATGGATATGTCTCAATCTCTTAATGTACCACCATTTTTTGATGGTAATAACTATGCGCTTTGGAAGGTCCGTATGAGGGCTTTTCTGTGTTCTATTGATGATGCTGTGTGGGATGCAGTTGAAGTAGGATGGACAAGGCCAGAGGCTGCCAAGTCTACTTGGGATAAGGCTGCTCTTGCGGCGGCCAATGCAAATAGCAAGGCATTGAATGCTATTTTCTGCGGTGTCTCTCCAGAAGAATTTCACTGGATTTCACATATCACCATGGCTAAGGAAGCATGGGAAATTCTGGAGACAACCTATGAAGGGACTAAGAAAGTGAAGGATACCAAACTTCAGATGTTGACCACTCGCTTTGAGGAGCTAAAGATGAGTGAGGATGAGTCTTTTGATTCGTTTTACAGTAAATTGAATGAGGTTGTTGTTGGCAAATTTAACTTGGGAGAAAAGACGGAGGACTCGAAAATTGTAAGAAAGATCCTTCGGTCTCTACCAGAGAATTTCCGAGCCAAAGTTACAGCCATTGAAGAGAGCAAAGATCTTGACGACATTAAGGTTCAAGAGCTGGTTGGTTCTTTGCAAACATATGAGTTGTCCCTGCCCACATAGAAGAAAAGCAAGTCTCTAGCTCTTAAAACAATTGATGAGAGAGCAGTATCTCATGATTCTTCGAAAGAGGATGCAGTAGACAAAGACGTGGCGTATCTTGTAAAGAACTTCCAAAAATTCTTTAAGCTTAAAAACAGTTGGAAATCCGGTGACAAAGGAAAATTTCAGAGTGCCGAAAAAGAGAAGAAAGAGTTCAGAAGAAAAGAAGGTAGAGATTCCCAATCCTCACAAGGAATTACATGTTTCGAATGTAATGGACATGGGCATTTTAAAAAGGAATGTCCCAATTATTTGAAGTCGAAGGGAAAAGCCTATGCCACTACTTTAAGTGATTCGGATTTATCAAAATCTAACTCAGAAGAGAGCTGTGATGAAGAAGGAAATTTCTCTGCATTCATGACCATTGCTCATGTGGAATCCTCAGATGATTTGGATACACTTGTGACGGAGCTTGGTGAGCATTCTGATTTGGAGTTTATTGGGGTTGCTGAAGAATTAGAGGCTAAAGAGGATGAAGATACATCGAGTCTTCAAGAGAATTACGCCTTACTCCTTGAGAAATCGGGTGAGTATGCAAGAGTTGCAAAGGCGGCTGTGAAGAAGATGAAAAGGGCTGAGGAGGACTACAAAAGTCTCCTGACCAGATATATGGAGGCAAAGTGTGAAATTGAGAAACTAAATGGTGAACTATCGGAAGCTTGAGAAGAAGAAGAAAGTGGCTGATCAACGGGTGGTCATTAAGTCTCGTAATCAATCAGAAGCCAGATTTGAAGCTAGAGGAAGATCACTCCCAAGATCATAAAAGGGTCCTGGATCGAATTATGTTTGTCACTATTGCGGATTGCAAGGACATACCAGACCCAACTGTCAAAAGCTGAGAACAGTGAACAATGCAAGTGCACCTGGCTCAAGAGGAAGAGAGTAGAGGAATGTGAAGAGTCTCTAAGGTAAAGATTGTGGATGAACCAATCTTGTTTTTCTCTAGAGTTTCTCTCACAAAATTCTCTCTAGAAGCTCTCTCAATTTAGTGGGTATAAGGGTCTATATATAATGGGGTGAGAAAGGAATGCGAAGAGTCAGATTTTTCCAAACAGGGCTGATTGGAGGCTTGGCCTCGCGACTGGTTTGAGATGCGAGTTCAAGCCGCGAGATAACGGCCTGGCTAGCCTAGGACTTTTGTCCTGTAGTGCGACAGCTAGCGTGACCCTTCAGCTCCCCTGTGTGCATCTCACATGCCTGTAGTTGGCGGATTGCCAGTCGCGAGTAAGCCGCGAGTCCTAGCCGCGAAACTCTGCCTTCTTGCACATACTTGAGCTTTTCTTCACATCTTCTCACACACTACCCTTACAATAATCCCACCTAAATACAGGATTACTAATTGCTGAATTACAAGCAAATTGGCACGGAATAAAGCTAACAAGATGGTTGATTAAATTTAACCTTACAATCTCCCCCTTTGGCTATTTCGTGACAAAACCCTACAACAGACTCTAGACTTAAAGCGTGAGTTGGGAACAGTTGAACAAAACTCACTCACGCCTAACTCTAGATTCTGAAAAGCTCTTGAACATATGAACAAGTAACTCCTGAAACACAACAACACAATAATATCATTGTATGCAGAAAACTTGAAATGCATATGGAGCAATAGAAGCATGATCAAGCAAAAATGGACTTAAGCAATAAAGCAGTAAATCATGGCTTGATCAACCAAGCAATCATTATACAAAAGTGATTATTATGCTTATTCACACAAGGAATGAACATCCGGACATGCAAGATGATAAGCTCAATTGAAGAGTATCATTTGCAAGTCCAACACTCAACCAATGCATACAAACATATGTGCATCTAGGAACAATCTTACAAGGGCACAAGAGTGATGTACTGAATTGAAATGCATAGCATTTAACATCAAGAACATAAGCCACAAAGCAAGGCTACAAAGCAAAAAGATTGCATTGCATGGTACAAACCATAAAAGCCTACAAACAGCATAAGTGCATGGAAACAAACCCTTAAAGCTTACATAAGCAACATGGGTACAAAATAACCATAACACAATAAACTGAAAAACATCATCAATATATAAATAAACCAAAGTGTTAAAAACATTCAAGAGTTATGAGTTTAATCCAAACCAAGACTAAAACCTATAATAACAACAGTTAACCAAACCAAAGTAACAAAACTATAACCAAAACAACACATATGATTATGAATCTCCCCCTCAAATAAGCACTCCCCCTCAAGTGCTGAGTGCTCGCCCAAACAAAATCTCCCCCTTTTTGACCGGAATGGCCAAAGGGTCATTGCTCCTGGTTAGTGTGAATGCTGTCAAATCCTTTAGCCAAATCCTTTTCTCACCATACCCACATCCGTGAGAAGGTTTATTTGGTGCTGTTGGGAAGCAGTTAAAAAGGAACCAATTCACATTGGTTGATGCTATGGTCTAGTAGCAGAATCCGGGAAGCTAAAGAAGAAATAGGTTCGACGTAACCTCGTTGGAGCAAGAAGCTTCGAGAGCTTAGGTACTTGGGTAGATTAGGCTTGGAGGGTCTTCTGCTGTTCATGTATCTCAACTACATTCTTCAGTGGATTATTCACCGCTTAGAGGGCGGCAGAGAGGTTTTACGCCGAGGGCTTCGGTTTCCTCTTCGATAACACATCGTGTGTTGTCCATGTGTTTGCATCTTCCCTTCTTTTATCTTTGCCTTATATTTACTACTATGGATGTGTTTATATTTGGCTTAGATTGTTTATCAATTCTGTGTTTGGCTTATGCTCATATTCCGCACATATATTGTTTGATAATAAGCTTGAATTGATAATTTGTTAATTGGGGTCTCAACGTTCAAGGGTGTTTCATACCCATTTTGAACATTCAGCAACCAATTTGTATGGATGGATTGAATTGAATACTTGTTTTATTTTTACTTTAAGGTGTGTTTGTTTAGAGGTGAAATAGGGTGGATGGAAAACTTTGGAGAGAAAATGGGAAGGAAAACTTTTTTTAAGTGTGTTTGGTTGGGTAGGAAGGAAGGAAAATAAATGGTAGGGCCCAGGTGTTTTCTCCCCCGGCCCACCAAAATGTTTTCTCCCAAAATGAAGAGAAAACTAAGTGGAGATGAATTTTTTCTTGATTGACAAAAATGTCCATGTGCATGTGCACATGGACTTCTTCAAGTTCCCTTAATTTTTTTTTTCTTCTCCACTGGGCAGTGAGTAACGTTGCCTTTTTTTTGTTTTTGTTTTTTGTTTTTTGTTTTTTTTTTGTTTTTTTTTTTCTTCTTCTTCTTCTTCTTCTTCTGGGCAGTAACGTTGCTTCTTCTTTTCTTTTCTTTTTTTTTTTTTCCTTTTTTTTTCTTTTGATTTTCTAGGGCCTGGGCATGATAGTTTTTTTTTTTTTTTTTTTTTTTTTTTTTTTTTTTTTTAACTAGACGTGATTATTTTTTTTTTGGCACATGATTTTTGATTTTTTTTAATAAATTTGGGTGATTGCTCTTTTTTATGGTTACTTGTCACTTTTTTGTTTTAATTGGACATCATTCTTTAACAAGGGCACATAAGTAAATTTATTCAAACTCATTTTTTTCATCCCTCCAAATTTTCACTCCCAATCAAATAAAAATGAGAGAAAATAAAATTTTTTCTATCATCAAACTTTTCCATCCTCTCACCATTTTCTATCCTCCCACTTTTCTACTTCTCCAACCAAATGGACCCTTAGGATTGTATGGATAGTTTTCTTGTAAATGTGTTGTTGAAATAAATGTGTTGTCCAAATGTAAGGTTCTAATAATGTAATGACAGGTTCCAGGCTAATATCAAATAAAGGAAATAAATGAAAATAGAAAATTAGTTTTGGCAACGAATTTTTTAGTCACCAAATATAGAAAAATTAAAAAAAAAAATGTTGTGTGATGAAATATTTCGTTGCCAAATATGGAAGAAATTAAAAAGAAATTAAAAATTTTGGTTTTGGCAACCAAAAATTTCATCGCCAAATATAGGTGAAATTTTTAAACATGGTTTTGGTGATGAAATTTTTTGCTGCCAAATATGATTTAATAAAATAAAATACATTTGGCGACGAAACTATTTCGTCGATGAATAGTGTATTTAGCGAGGAAAACCTTTGGCGACTAAATAGTTGCATCACCTAAAGGTTTTTTTTTTTTTTTTTTTTTTTAAACTAGTCGGACCTTTTGGCGACGAAATTTTTCGTCGTTAGGACTTTTAGCATCAGGATATTAGTGATAAAAATAATTTCATTGCTGAAAGTCATAGGCGACGAAAAATTGGATTTTTGGTGACGAAAATTTTCATCGCCCAAAATGCATTTTGTTGTAGTGAATTATAGTGAAGGAAAATGAGGGAAGAGAGAGAAGCAAGAGTTAGGTTAGGGTTTAGTTTAGTTTTTATTTTTCATTTTTCTAATGTATTAAAAATTAAATTTTAAATAGGTGAAATTGTTGCCACCCATTTCCTATATGTTTGACTAATGGTATAAGCCATTTCGTCAATAGCCTCATAACACAATTGATAATTTGCGATGTTTTAAATCATTGTTTTGAATTCTGTTCCGTTCCAGCCAAAACGGCTGAAAAATACTATATCGATTAGCAAACCGGAATGAGATACCTCCTTGTTCCACCACCTCGGGCAAAATTTTGGGTAATTCCAAGTAGTTTCGATCATTCAGGTTGACTTCGGTCAATACTGGTCGGTATTCAAATTTCGGTCGATATAGAATTAGTTTTTCTTCTTCGTCTTCTTTAGTTTTTTTTTTTTTTTTTTTTTTGGGTTGCTCAGCAATGACCCAACACTTTCTTCTATTTTTTCTTGCATTGTTGACAACCACGACTAACTTTGAATCTGTTTGGGATCTGCTTATTTTGCTGAAACTAAAATTTTTTGCTGAAAATACTGTAGATAAAAGTAAAAGTTAGCTGAAATAATACAGACCCATAAATAGTACCAAAAAGTACAATAAGACCTATAAATAATAACAAAAATAAATTAAATAATAAAATAAATTGGTAAAAATAATATTGACCAAAAGGACACTTTTTCTACTTTTCTCACTCTCTACGCGTTTCTTTGTAATTTGGTCTTTCCATCCGTGTCTTGCTAGGTGGTTATTATGGTTTTATTTTCAATAAATGTTATCCAACGACCCTTGACTTTACAGCTTGCACCCAATAGCAAAAGGTAGTTTCAAGAAGTTTTTCTTGAAATCCCCAAACCACACGTGTACTATAAACTATAATGTCTATTACTTTTCAACTTTTAAATATTTTTTCTATAATAATGAATATAGATAGTCATCAATTAATATAGGTTTGAGTTAAGATAATTGAGACTTGGAGTAGGAAAATTGATTTAAAGTTTTAAACATAGCTAATAAATTAAATAGGTTTTGACCAATATTTTTTTGTGTATGTATGTATATATATATATATATATATATATATATGTTTCGATATATTTCAGTACCGAAATATTTCGATTTAGTGACTAAACTAAAATAGCTTCTGAAACGGAATTCATAACATTGTTTTAAATGGATATATAAGATTTAAATCTCTCGCCTCTAACTATGGGCGGGTTTGGTTTAACTTTTTGATACAATGCTTTTTGAAAGAATGGCAGTTTTAAAAAGTGCGGTATAAAATTAAGTTTTTTTTTTAAAAAGCAGAGTGTTTGCTAAAAGCTGTTAAAAACGTGTTTTTTCAAAAAGTTGAGTGTTTGCCTAACACTTACAAAAGTGGCAATTTGAGTTACAAATTACCAAAAATGACAAAATGTATATATAAGGGAATTTATTTTATACTTAGTATCAACTTCTTAATAATAATAATAATAATAATAATAATAATAATAATAATAATAATAATAATAATAAATAACTCTCTTAATAAAAGATTTTGTAAAAAAGTATTTGGCTTTAGCATTTCTCTTTTCATGAAGTGTTATATCCACAATATTTTCACAACGAATCTTTTATGGTAAACTGTTGTTAGTTCTTATTTGAACCTATCATTTAAATTACTTTTTTGCTTGTTAATAATAACTAATGACAATCTGCTACTTAGAATTTGCTGTAAAAATATTGTGAGAATGTTGTGGAAATAACATTTATCTTTTTCATGAAGAATAGAAAATTATTATCTTAAAAGTTGAAACCCAATAATTTTGGTAGAATTAATCTCTGTAAAATAAAATTTTATTAACACTTATCTTTTAAATGAGTTGTTTTAAGATTACAAACTATTTCACAGCTTCTTTGTCATGTCTTTGATGTGGTAGACTATGGGTGATTGGTTGTTTTTCACTTATACATGTACCCACAAATTTTTCTCCACTACATACTCTATAACATCACAATTATGAAAAAGAAGTTGCGAAACAATCATGTTCCTACTTCCTATATTTTTTTTCCACGTTGCTTTACCCAAACCCAAAAACTCTTTTTTTTTTCTTTCTCTTTTTTCTCATCCACTCGTTCACTTCCTCCTCATCTTCTTATTTTCCTTTTCTTTAGTTTTCCTCCACATACAGCCACACATAGGATTTATCTTCTTATTTATTTTCCTTGTCTGTTACTTTCCTCCACACAAAGCCCTACACATACTAGGGGTGTGCAAAAACCAAGGAACCGAAAGAACCGACCAAAACTGACCGAACAGTGTCCAAAATTTCGATTCGATTTCGATGCGGTGGGTTCGGTTTCGGTTTCATTTTTTAAAAACCAAAATTTTCAGTTTCGGTGCTGGATTTTTTCAACCCGAAACCGACCGAACTGATCGAGAGATATATATATATATATATATATATATATATATATATATATATATATATTTATGTAACTTAAATACATAACTGATCAATGGCTGAGTGGTATGCTTCTTGTAGTTTGGCTAGTTGATCTGAGGTTCGAGCCTTCGCGCGGGACGTGGGTATTTTTTGCCATTTAATTTTTTAAAGCTCTAGTAGTAGCATAAATACGGAAATACCCCTCTTCATTCTTGCCTTTTCTTTTCTTCAGCTTCCCTTTTCTTTTTTTCAGCCACCTCCTTCCCCATTTTTTTATCTCAATTTTTTCTCTGTCTCTTTCTACCCTTCTCGCTTCAATTTTTTTCTCTCTACCCTTTGGTCCTTCCCCAATTTTCTCTCTGGTCTCTACCTTTCTCAGTTCAACCACCTCATTCTTTTCTTTTCTTTTCATTCTCTGAGTCCCATGGACCATGGCCATGCCTTCCTCTTCTCTCAAGCATGGTGGTAGGCTTCTCTATGGTGCAGCAATGGTAAAGTTCAAAATATTTTCAATTTTTTGTTGGAATCTGTGTGTAATACTGTAAATTGTTGAACAAATATTGTTGGAAGTTTTTCTTTCTCTGTCATTCTGATTTGTTCAACAGCTCTCACTCTATTGCTCTATTACTTTGTTTTTTATATGTGATTAAATTTAGGGTTTTGAAAATCTCAATAACCCTTTCTTTGGAAAACTGAAAACCGACCGAAACCGACTGAAACCGATATACACTGAAACCAATTGATTTCCAGCCATTTCAATCGGTTTCGGTTGAGAATTTCACAAACCGAAGTATTCGGTTTCGGGTGGCCATACCCATACAAACTGACCGAAACCGAACCGAGCACACCCCTAAGACACATACACAGGTCTCTCTCTCGCTCCCACTCTCTACTCCATATTTTCTATCTATCAAAACCTCTACTGAATTCAAAAAGTTTTTTTGAGATTAGATATGTAAGAGCATTTACATCTAGAAACTCTATCCTATTTTATTTTATCATCTCAAAAGCTATTTTATCAATTATACCATACCATTTTACAATACTCCCAACATACCAATTTTTATTTTACAATACAACACATTAAAATAATATATCTACACAATAAAATAATATATTTTAAAACATAAATAAAAGCCAAAAATGAGACATGGAGAGAGAGACAAAGATTGAGACGTGAGACAGAGAGCAGAAGGAGAGAGGAATGAATAAAAAAAATACTATTTCCTTTTACAATTGTGCTACAGTACCATCACAAATTTGTGATGGTATTGTAGCACAATTTTAAATTTTTTTTAGGATACAAGACAGATACAAGACCGAATGTTGGCTTGTTTTTTTGCTTTGATGCTAAAATTCCTCAACATATACCATTTACCTTGCCCAATGCGAATGCTCCAAGACATAAATAAATAAATAAATAGAGAAGAGAAGATGAAGAAGACGAGATGCCGTAGCACAGTAGCATAGAGGAGCAGAAAACACTATGGGCAATTTAGGAAAAATACCCACCAACGCTAATAATTTTATTTTGAGAAAACGCGTTAGCTCAAAGCTGCCGACATCAAAATGCAAGAATCCTTTGAGTTGAAAAACATACTTTTGCATATTGCACTTTCGAAAAAAATTACCAAACACGCGTTTTGAGTTTTAGGCTGAAAACACACACGTTCTGTCCCCTTCAAGTTGAACCAAACGAGCACTATATATCCATAAAGAGAAAGTAGTAGGACATTTTTGTCATTGACCCACAGTCGCTGCATCCTGGGGTTGGATGCTTCCTAGAATGTTCGGTCCTATTGCAAGGGCGTGGTTTCTGTCCAATGTTTTTAGTGAACTGGACCTGCTGTATTTATGACATGTATTTAAAAATAGACACGTATCATAATTGCAGCGAGTCCAGTGTCACATGATACTGAATAGAAGCCACACCCCATTACAAAATGATTAATAATCAAAGCCATCCAGTTTCTAGGGACTTGCATAGCCCCATTAATGTAATGCCTTGACTCACAATTTTTTTTTTTTTTTTTGGTTAAAAGGGAAATATATTACACACTAAACATTAGCTAGCCAAAAAAGGTGAAGTATTGGCTGAAAGTCTTAGAGAATACAGACCAGAACCATCTGAATTAAGCATAACATAAAAACTATCATTAGGGGGAAGCTCTAAAAGAACAAAATCCTTAAGGAGGTAGCATCCACCCTTAGCAAGTGAGTCTGCACAGCGGTTGGCCTCCCGAAAAGCATGATTAACTCTGACATGCTGGAACTGGTTCAAGAGGAATCTGCAATCATTCAATAAGGAAGAGTATGGGCTGTTAGAAGACTTCCTAGATAAAACAAGATCAACAACAACTTTTGCATCAAGTTCTACAAGAAGTTGGGTGATTCCAAGCTGAGAAGCTAGAATAAGACCGTCCCTTAGAGCCCAAAACTCAGCAGTGATGTTAGTTGCCACTCCAATATTTCTCATATAGCCCTTGACCCAATTTCCTTGACAATCACGGATCAAACCTCCCCCTCCAGCCTTCCCTTGACTCACATTTACTTTTCGATGGCTAGCCATTACAGGTCAAATATAATAATGCAATAATGCGTCCGTCTCTATCCTTTTCCTCTATTATTTATGATGACTAGACGTCATTAGAATCTTCTACGGGCCCAGTTGAAAATATGATCAATAATTCTATGACTAAGCCTTTTGCCAAACCATTTATATTATGTGGCGTTTAGGGGTAATGTTTTAGGATTTTTAGGTTTGTTTAACAATTTTTATGTTTGGTTGCAAATCACATTAGGGAATCAGATATCAGAGAAATTTGGATTCTCCCTTTAATCCCCTTTTAGTAAGAATGTGGATTCTGTTTAAAACAGATGGGTATTTAGATTCCTAAGCTTAAAGAAAATTATATTTTTTATAAATTAACCATTTTAACCATTTTTCCTTATCATTTAAGCAATTGAGATAAAATATAAAACAAATTATCAATATTTTTTCCTTTGTCTTTATCTCTTCCCGCCAAAACAGCATAAATAGGATAGACAACTCTGTTGATATATTCATCTTTTCTTCTTTTAGACTATAGTTTCAATGAATTTGTCATAATTTATACGAAGTGGTTTATATTTTGTTTTTCATTATTTATTTAGAGGAATGTTATTATTTTAAAAAAAAAAAAAAAACTTATATGAAATTTACAAATCTAAAGATAGAATGGGAAAAATAAATAATTCAGTTAAGATTTCTAGGAATAAATCAAACATTATAATCTTACATTCCTAGGAATCTTATTAGATTTTCAATTAAAGACATTCAAATTATAAAGTATCACATTCTAGATGCCATAATATAGATTCTCCATACCAAACGTTACCTAAGAGTAATGTTCTACGCTGTAATCTTTCACGTGGTCCTACATTTATTTTTTCCAAATTAAATATGGCTTGCAGTAGAACACGATTTTCCGTCTGCAGAAGTTTACAGGAAAGTTCCTTGAGATTACATGCTTTCTACGCAACAGAACTCAGAAGGTTGTGAGAGATACAATTTGTCTATAAAAGGTTATGTATGTAGTTCACTTTGTTCATCTGTTGAGTAGTGATATACCCACAAATGGCTTTGCAATTGGTAATCACGATTAATTTCTTACTTCTGCTGAGCTCTGGATTAGCAGAGGCAGCACCTCTTACAAAACCGAATTGTACTTCTGTGCGTAAAAATGTTAGTATTCCATACCCCTTTGGAATCCAATCAGGTTGTTACATGGACCCTTGGTTCGAAATTGTTTGCAATGGAACTGGAGCATTCTTAAAAAAAATTAACATGGAAGTGCTGGAAATCGCTCTTGATGGTAGAAGCAGCTCGGCAAGAAAGATGGTTCGCGTCAAAGGTGGTTCAATAATTTCTTCGAAACCCAATTGTACGAGTATAAGAAGTGGAGTTATGAACCTTAAAGGAAGTCCTTTTACCTTCTCTTATTACGATAACTATTTCGTTTCGTTTGGTTGCAACGTAATAGCAACAATTGCCGATACTGATCAACAGGTTGTTGGGTGCAAATCTCTCTGTAACCCAAGCTTGATAAACGGAGCACGTAATTCAAGCTCAGGCTTCAACCACTGCAGAAGCTCAATCCCTGATGGTCTTCAAGTGTTTAAGGTAGATTTCGTAAGCACAGATAACAAGGTCCTAGAGATGCAACTATGCTTTCTTATTAGACGGAAGTGGGCTGGAGATGCTAGAGTCCATTAAAACTGTGGAAAAAATGGATTTCATTACTGTGGTGCTGGATTGGCACATATATAACTGGACCAATGGTTGGCGTGAGATGCTCGATTCCTTCAACAATAGACGAGATTTCCAGTGTGAAATTTATGTGTTTACCAATTCAAGTTCCGGTTTTTACTGGGCTGACGCGAAAAGTTTTCACAACACAATATCAAAACACCACGACGAGATTTCGTCGTTGGTATGTTACTGCGCTTGGGGATACATAGGAAATCCTTATCTTTCCGCCGGATGTGAAGGTAAATTTCCCGTACCAGTTAGCTTCTATCTTGTCAATACAGTAGCTATCTGTTGAAAAAGTTTCTTTCAAGCATTTATAAAATTATTTGTGTATTAAATAATAATATGTTATATAACCATAACCATAAATGTTATAATTTATGTGTATTAAATAATAAAAAGTTATTGTAATGAAAAATATCATGTTCATAATATTTTTACAATAAATTTTGGATGACAAATTATTATTAGTTCTAAATTGGATCAACTATTAAAACTTATTTGCCCACAAATGATAGCCAATAATAATATGCTACTTTGGATTTTTTGTCTAGAATTTTTATGAAAGTGTTGTTTAATATATTTTTGATATAAATAATATTTTTCAAAACTATTAATTAAATAAGTCATATAACTAAAAGTATAGGTGAATTATCTTTTTGAGTTACAACATATTGAGTTTGAGGAACTTTCCTTTAAAAAATAAAGGGTAAATTGCAAAGTACACTCCTAACGTTTGGGGGTAATTAGATTTTACACCCCAATGTTTCGAAACTTTGATTTTACACCCCAATGTTTGGTCCCGTTAGCAAATCACCTCCCCGGTTAGTTTCTGGTGTTAAATGCCATGTCATCTTGCTGATGTGTTTTTTTTTTTTTTTTTTGCCAAATAAGCTCAAAACGACACAGTTGCAAGGAAATGAAGGGGTGACCTGGCAATTGCTAAACGGCGCCGTTTTGCCCAAATAGAAAACAAACATGATTTTGTTACGGCACTGTTGTGAACTCAGACTCCTAATCTACTCTTAATACATGTTTTACGGCACTGTTAGGAACCTTAGAGAATCTTATGAACTCAAAATCCTAAAACTAAACCCACTACCCACACCACTACCAAATTACCCACCACCTACACCACCACCACCAACCCACCACGGCACCAAACAACCCAGCCACGACACCAAGGAAAAAAACCCAACCACCACCAAGCAAACCCACCACACACCACAACACCGCCCAGCAACAACACCGGCCAACAACAACCACAAAAGTTTCTCCAAAAAAAAAAAAAACCACAAAAAAGCAACCACCGCAAGAACCACCAAGAGAAACCCACGCCGACAACCACCAAGAAAAACCCACAAAAAAAAACCACCACCGATCTTGCTGTTGTTGATCTAGAAATCCATCAACCATGGCAGCAAAGCCACCACACCAACAGACAGAGAAGAGGGAGATGGAGAGAAAATAGAGAAACCCAACAGACCGATCCAAACCTAGCCCACGATACACGCCGATCCAACCTCCAAAATCCAAAACCTAGCACCGGTGCAAGCTTTGAACGAGAGAGATGTGAGAGAGGGAGTGAGGAGGGAGGAGCTGTGACTTGTGATGGGTATGTTGCAAAAGCTTCAATTTTGCATTCAAATCATTGACTGCAAATACAGATATATAAGATAATATAATTCAGCACATGTATTTAGAGTAGATTAGGAGTCTGAGTTCATAACAGTGCCGTAAAAAAATTGTTTTTTTTCTATTTGGGCAAAACGGCGCCCTTTAGCAATTGCTAGGTCACCGCTTCATTTCCTTGCAACTGTGTCGTTTTGAGCTTATTTGGCAAAAAAAAAAAAAAAAAAAAAAAAAACACATCAGCAAGATGACATGGTATTTAACACCAGAAACTAACCGGGGGTGATTTGCTAACGGGACCAAACATTGGGGTGTAAAATCAAAGTTTCGAAACGTTGGGGTGTAAAATCCAATCACCCCCAAACGTTAGGGGTGTACTTTGCAATTTACCCAAAAATAAAAATCAATCCTTTCTATACCAATGTTGTTCTCATATATATATATATATATATATATATATATATATATATATAATTGTTTATAAATAAGCTAAGCTTAAAACTTAATTTTAGATTTATTTAATAAATTAGTTAAGCCCAAGCCAAAAAAAAAAAAAAAAAAAATCATGAACATACTCTTGAAGAGTAGGGCTGGAGCCAAAATAAATTCAGCCTAGACTTTATGAGCTTAGTAATAAAAGCTTGATATAATATTGACAGTTAAGTTCATATTTTAATAAGACTTTAAGTAATTAAGAATTTTTTTTCTTTGAAAGTTGAAATTACTTGTCCAAACCAAATACACTTGATATGGGCTTGATAATATACTTGTGTTAGACCTCAAGCTCAAAATCTTGATATTGAGTTCAAATTTAAGCTCAAGTTTAGTTTGACTAATGAATCAAGCCTAGCTAAGTTGAACTCAAGATTTTAAAATTTGTTATTGGCTTAAAGTTTAATACTATTTACAGGTTTAGTTCGAGCTCAAGCTAAGCTTAAACACTCATTACTCAATAAAATCTGACTCGTTTACGTATTTTATAACTTTGTACATTAGTCCAACATATTTAAAAATATAAACATTTAAAAAAAGGATTGAAATAAAAATAACCCAAAATTTAATAGTAATAATAATAATAATAATAATAATAATAATAATAGCTATTTTAATTGACATATAAAAAAAATTTAGTATGAACGTGTCAAAGTAAGCTTTTGATAGGTGTTTGCAAAGTATACAACTACTTAATACTCTTTTAGTAATTAATTTACAGGACCAAAATTGATTAAGGACAAAATTTAGTTATAAAATTGGTTGTAGCCTAAGGCTACAACCTTATTTAATAAAATAAAATTTTTTACATATTTTAAAAATCTAACGATTGAATTGCCTACACTCTTAATACACATGTCAAATTTTGTGTCAATCAGATATTATTTACTATATGATCTATAAGTTTATATTTTATGCATAATTTTAAACTACAAAAAATTGCAATTTAAATAATTTATTGATGACTGAAGAGGGAAAAATCTCCATAATATGGGCCTGACAGGCTATCCTCCTGACGGGCCATCACCTGTGGGCCGAGGCTGGACGGGCTCAACATCCACAACACATTAAAGGAATTCTAACACAAGTAGAGTTCCAGAAGATACGCTCATTAATGAGTCCTCTCCACAAGGAAACACCTTGTCCATCAAGTTTAGGATTATACAAGAAGAGTCCTATAAGGAAAAGACTTCCGCGCCAAGGAGAAGGTGTCAACCTTTACTACTATAAAAGCTCCAATACCCTCATAAACTAAGGTACGCATAATTAACCCCTCTCTAGCACTCTAGAGTTGAAAAAGTTCTAACTTGACCTTCGGAGGGTACTTGGCTGACACCACACTGGTGCTCTTTGCAAGGTTTTTCTCTTCTTTGTTGTGCAGGTGCCTTTAGAGTGTGCGGGTAACGTGTGGCTCACTGGTGAATTTCTCGGCATCATCAGTTGGCGCCGTCCGTGGGAACCGCTTAGTTAAGATTCATAAGCCATACTATCGTTTCCCAGATTAAAGGGTTGCATGGTACTCACTCGCTCGATGGCAACCACTAACGATGTTCAAGGAGAGGAACCACCCACGATTGCCCTCGAGAGACAAGTTCGAACTCTCGCTGCCGCCGTGGAACGACTCACCAAACAAAACCACGACTTGGAAGAACAATTGCGCCAGAAGAATGCAGCACCGAATGGCCAACAAGAAGACCAAGAAGGGACCAGCGCTGCAAGAAGAAACCAGGAGAAACCTGAAGGCAGCCACGCCCCAAGCAGACCGGAGAGGTAAAACTTGAGCATGCCATCCCTCACGGATGCGACCCCACCACACTTTATTGCAGAGATGCAGGCGATAAGGGAACAAATGGAGGTTATGATGAATGTGCTCAAAGGGCGAGTTTCCAGTGATCTTGACGATTTAGTCAACCGCATTGATTCGCCTTTCACTGCTGCAGTGAATTCCTTCCCCCTACCCTATAAATTTCGCATGCCGCATATAGATAGCTACGACGGGGTGAAGGATCCTTTGGACCATCTAGAAACTTTCAAGACCCTAATGCACCTTCAGGGGGTAGCAGACGAGATCATGTGCAGGGCCTTCCCCACAACACTCAAAGGCCCCGCCAGGGTGTGGTTCAGCCGACTAACGCCGAACTCCATCAGCACCTTTAAGGAGCTGATCGCTCAGTTCACTACGCATTTCATTGGAAGGCACAAGTATAAGAAGTCCACGGCCTGCCTGATGAGTATTAAGCAACGGGAGGACGAGATGCTAAGGACTTACATAACGCGCTTTAACAAGGAAGCGCTCTCAATTGATGAAGCCGACGACAAAATACTAGTAGCGGCTTTCACAAACGGTTTGCGGAAGGGCAAATTTCTATTCTCCTTATACAAAAACGACCCTAAGACCATGTCAGAAGTACTCTACAGGGCAACCAAATACATGAACGCTGAAGACGCATTGCTGGCCCGAGAGGAAAAACCAAGGAAAAGAGAACGACAGGAAGAAGCACGACGGGACCAAGGATCAAAGAGGCCAAGAACGGGGGAACGAAGGGATGAGGGGCGCTCTAAGCCACCAGGGGGGAGGTTCACGAGCTTCACCCCGTTGACCACCCCAATAGAACAAGTCCTAATGCAGATCAAGGACGAGGGGACGCTAACCTTCCCAGGGAAACTGAAAGGAGATCCCACCAAAAGATTAAGAAAAAAATATTGCCGTTTCCACCGCGACCATGGTCACGACACAGCAGATTGCTATGATTTAAAGCAACAGATAGAAGCCCTTATTAGACAAGGGAAACTACAGAAGTTCATCAGGAAAGAGAGGATGGATCCGCCACCTCAAGAGCAGCAGCCCCAGAGGGACAATGATCGTCCTAGACCCCCAATCGGAGACATAAGGATGATTGTAGGGGGAACATCAACAACCGGGTCGTCCAAGAAGGCCCGAAAGACTTATCTCCGAATGGTTCAAAACGTCCAGTTGATGGGCTCAGTACCAAAGATAGCACGGAAAGATAGCCCAGTCGTTGGATTCTTAGAGGAAGATGCACGACGTCTTCACCATCCGCATGACGATGCTTTGGTTGTCACCCTACGAGTGGGAGAGTATAACATGCACCGAGTGCTAGTCGATAATGGCAGCTCGGCAGATATCCTATATTACCCCGCATTCCAACAAATGATGATCAACAAGGAACGGCTAATACCAATGAACGCCCCGTTGGTGGGATTTGGAGGAACGAGAGTATTCCCATTGGGTGCGATCACACTATCGGTGACGGTAGGCGATTACCCTCAGCAGATCACTCGGGATGTAACATTCCTCGTCGTCGACTGCTCATCTGCGTACAACGCTATCCTTGGACGACCTACCCTTAACGCCTGGAAGGCAACAACCTCGACGTACCACCTAATGATTAAATTCCCCATGGAGTATGGGGTCGGGGTGTTACGAGGAAATCAAGTTGCAGCCCGCGAGTGCTACATAACCATGCTGGAGATGGATGACCACTAGCAAACCATGTGCATAGAAGAGCACCGGGTCGCAGTGGAACCAGTTGAGAAGCTAGAAGAAGTGACTCTAGACGAGTCAAGACCCGGACGGACGACTAGAATGGGGACATTAGCCAGCCAGTCCACACGGCAGGCCCTCGCAGCATTCCTTAGAATGAATCAGGATGTCTTCGCCTGGAGCCACGAGGACATGCCGGGGATTAATCGCTCGGTCATAGTTCACAAGTTGAATGTGAACCCCACATTCTCACCCGTGAGACAGAAAAAGCGAGTATTCGCCCAGGAGCGGGACAAAGCAATTGCCAAGGAGGTCAGGAAGCTACTCGAGATAGACTTTATCCGGGAGGTATATTACCCCGACTGGTTAGCCAACATGGTAATGGTCAAAAAAGCTAACGGGAAGTGGCGAATGTGTGTCGACTTCACGGACCTTAACAAGGCATGCCCAAAGGATAGTTACCCGTTACCTCGGATTGATACACTGGTAGACTCAACAGCAAGACACCAACTCTTGAGCTTCATGGATGCCTTCTCTGGCTACAACCAGATCAAGATGGACGAGGCTGATCAGGAGAAAACCTCTTTTGTCACAAGCCAGGGGCTTTTTTGCTATAAAGTGATGTCGTTTGGGCTCAAGAATGCGGGAGCAATGTACCAGAGATTAATGAACAAAATGTTTGTGCAGCAGATTGGGAGGAATGTATAAGTGTATGTCGATGACATGCTTGTAAAGAGCCTTCTCGAACATGACCACCTGAAAGACCTACAGGAAACCTTCGACACTCTCCGGTTGTATAATATGAAGTTAAATCCGAACAAGTGCGTATTCGAGGTAACGGCAGGGAAGTTCTTGGGATTCATGGTTTCCCATAGAGGTATTGAAGTTAATCCGGAGAAGGTTCGGGCCATCATGGAGTTAGAACCGCCAAAAATGATCAAATTAGAACCGCCAAAAATGATCAAAGATGCAAAAATTGAACGGTAAAATTACGGCCCTGAACAGGTTCGTCTCAAAGGCGACGGACAAATGTCTTCCATTTTTTCGTACATTAAGAAAATCGTTCGTGTGGACGGACAAATGCCAGAATGCATTTGACTTGAAGAAGTATCTATCATCCCCACCATTGCTCAGCCCATTAAAGCCCGGGGAAGTACTCTTACCTCTATTTGGCAGTTTCGCAAGCAGCAGTCAGCGCGGCCTTAATTAGGGAGGAGGATGGATCACAAAAACCCGTCTACTTTATAAGTAGGGCGTTCCGAGGAGCGGAAGAAAGGTATCCTCAAATAGAGAAGTTGGCGTTTGTGCTAGTAACTGCGGCACGAAAGCTCAAGCCATACTTCCAGGCGCACACAATTGTAGTACTGACGGACCAGCCCCTAAGGAGAGCCATGAGTAGCCCGGGGACGGCTAGACGCATGGCGTTATAGACAGTGGAATTGAGTGAATTTGATATACAGTACCACCCGCAAAATGCGATAAAAGGGCAAGCCGTTGCTGACTTCATTGCATAATTTGCAAGATCGGAAGGCGAGGGGGCAGAGATAAGCGCACAGTGGAGAATCCACACGGACGGATCCTTCAATAGGTACGCAGGAGGTGCCGGGGGTGGTAATCCAAACCCCTAAAGGAGATAAAATTGAATGCATGATCCGGCTGGACTTCACTACAACCAACAACGAGGCCGAGTATGAAGCACTCGTGGCAGGTCTAGACCTCGCTAAGGCAGCAAGCGCTGAGAACATGATCGTACATTGTGACTCCCAGGTGGTGATAGGTCATATCAACGGCGACTACGAATGCAAAAATGAGAGAATGAAGCGGTATCTGGAGGAGGTGAAACGGCGTATCAGCAGCCTTGAAGTTAAATTCGTCCAAATCCAAAGGGAGAAGAACGAATGTGCTGACCGTCTAGCAAAAGCAGCATCAGCAGAGTCAATGCTTGTCCCCGAACAGGTATTGTCGTTTGTTCAAATCTCCTCACTTATTGATGATGAGACAAACATGCAGGAAGTGAATACAGAAGGCGATTGGACTACTCCTTTAATATCCTATCTGAGGATGGGAACATTACCAGACGGAAAGGATGCCGCTAGGAAGTTGAAGGTCCAAGTAGCACGATTTGTAATGATGAAGGACGTGTTATATAAGAGAGGATTCTCACGCCCATACCTGAGGTGTTTATGCCAAGAGGAAGCAGACTACGTGATGAGAGAAGTCCACGAGGGTATCTGCGAAAACCACTCAGGGGCGCGTTCACTGGCGCATAAGTTGATCCGAGCAGGCAATTTTTGGCCCACAATGCTGAAGGACGCCCAAGCCTATGTCAAGGCCTGCGATAAATGCCAAAGGTTCAGCAGCTTCATTAGGCAACCGTCCGAAGAGTTAACACCCATGACGGCCCCTTGGCCTTTCGCTCAATGGGGACTTGACATCATGGGCCCCTTCCCTACTGGAGTCCGACAGTTAAAGTTTCTTGTTGTCGGCATCGACTATTTCACCAAGTGGGTAGAAGCAGAAGCTCTAGCCACTATCACGGAGAAAAACATTCGGAGCTTTGTTTGGAGGAATATCATCTGCAGGTACGGGATTCCCCGAGTACTTGTCTCCGATAACGGAAAGCAGTTTGACAACAGCGCCTTTCGGAACTTTTGTTCGGAGTTAGGCATCAAGAACCACTACTCCTCTCCAGCACATCCACAGGCCAACGGACAAGTTGAGGTCATAAACCGGTCCTTGCTCAAAATCATCAAGACCCAGCTCGAGGGGGCAAAAAGTATCTGGCCAGACGAGCTGCTGAGCGTCTTATGGGCATACAGAACCACCGCAAGAACTCCCACAGGAGAAATGCCGTTCCTACTCACCTACGGAAATGAGGCTGTCATCCCAGCAGAAGTTGGACTCACAAGCTACAGGGTGGACAACTACGACGGAGATAAAAACGAAGATGCCATGCGTCTTCAGCTCGACCTAATAGACGAAGTTCGGACAGCAGCAGAGCAAAGATTGGCACGGTACCAAAATCTCATGGCTAAACACTACAACTCCAACATCCGGCATAGAGAGTTTCAAGTAGGAGATCTTGTGCTTCGGAAGGAGATGGGTACTACCAGAGACTCTTCTCAAGGAAAGCTCGGCCCCAACTGGAAAGGACCTTACAGGATCACATCATGGAAACAGAAGGGAACCTACCACCTCAAGACTCTAAACGGGCAAAAGCTACAACACCCATGGAACGTGGAGCATCTACGGAAATACTACCAGTAGCAGACATAAAGCATAAACGGCGTTTTATTTTCGACTTTTCTACAAGTTTTCTAGTTTATTTGATTTTTCTACAAGTTGCTAGTTTTACTTAAAAACAATTTTTGGTTACTGCATATCATGTTTTAAGCCCGAGGGGGCAAAGTACTTTTTTACAGATATATGGTTTTTTAATTAATCAAGATGACTATTCAAGCAACTGTGATGTTCTACATTTTTTATAAGTCCATAAAGTGGACGGATCACCCCAAGAGGGTTAGAAATTATAAGTCCATAAAGTGGACAAGTCCATAAAGTGAACGGAGTCCATAAAGTGGATGGATCTCCCCAAAAGGGTTAGAAAATGTCCGTAAAGTGGACGGAGTCCATAAAGTGGACGGATCACCCCAAGAGGGTTAGAAATTGTCCATAAAGTAGACGGAGCCCATAAAGACGGTGGGAAACTTCAAGCCTAAAAGAGGACGGATAAAATCCTCAATTGGACGGACCATCCCAATAGGATGAAATTCCGTATAAATCCGCAACTTGGACGGAAATCTAGTCCGCAATACTAAAGTGCAAAGGTCCTTAGTAGACGGATTGAGCATGCAAAACGCCTCAGATTAAATAGGACGGTGTTTACCTAAGTCCGAGGGGCCCAAAGGCGGACGGTATAATTCATTAACCAAGTCAAATAAACAGAAGTTACAAGCAACAAAATAAATAAACCAAGCGAATAGAGCGACAGATTAAATTCCCATAAAAAGGAAATGTTTACAATAAAGAACATGACGGAGTCATGAATTGTTCTCTAAATACCCTTACATTTTAAAAGCAAAATAATAAAAAGATAAAACGAAACCTAGTCTAAATTAGGGGCCTCCTTCTCTTCACTAAGATGGGCTTGATCATCCTTAGGATCACTTTCAATGACTTGTTGATTTCCAGGAGCACTCTGACCACCCTTAGGGTCACTTTCAATGGTTTGCTGGTCTCTAGGAGCATTGATCGGTGGGTTCTCACCAAAGAGCTCGTTGGTGTCCTCAGAATGGGCAGGACGGGCGGAGGTAAGTTCAGAATCGTTAATATTGACGGATGACAAATCAAAGTCGGGATATAACGCCTTCACTTGATGAACAGCCTCGTCAAAACCGTCATTATAAGAATCCCCAAGCTCGGACAAAAGGGCGTCGGAGTCACGATACTCTTGGATAGTAGCATCCTTGGCTAGACGGAGCTCTTTTTCTTTATCTTTGAGTACTTTCCTCAGCTCCTCCGTCAGCTTGAAATACTCGTCCCTTGCTGTCTCTGCCATTTTAAGTTTCTTCTCCTGGACGACCTTCCAGGCCTTCAGCTCGGTGAGCTCTTCCTCCGTCAGCTTGGCTTTCTCCCATACACGGCCTAAGGTGGTCTCATGGTTGAGGCACCGTCCCATCAAGCCCTTCACCATGACCATGGTCTGAAAGGGGAGAAATTGTTTAAAAACCAAAGGAGGTAATAAGACGGATGAAGGATAAATGGATGTGAGTTGGACGGAGTTTACCTGAGCTATGCTGAACAAACTCGTCTAGCCCATAGCCTCCGTCGAGTGATTACTCAAGTCTTCATAATCCTCGGAGGTAATGATGGAAGAAAGCTGTTCCAAAGCATATTTGGGGTCGTCTCGGAGAAGTGAAGGTGGCTTCTTAAGGTTAGAAAACGGACCCTTCATAAGGCCTTTACCGGCCCCATGTTTTGGTGGGGTGACCGTCTTGGCACCCTCAGCCATGAGCCCCACGACGGGGTCCAATGAGACCTTCGGCTTCTTCGGGAGCCGGTCTCCCTTGGACAGCTGCTTTCGCTTTGTAGAGACCGTCGCCTCCTTGGGATCAGTAGCATTTGCCTCCTTGTTTTTTGCAGCATTAGACCGTATAAATGCCCTTCTCTTGGTGATATCCATTTCTGTAAAAATGAACGGATGAAGTTAGCTTCCTAAAACAGAGTCAATCATTCAAACAAGATGGGAACGACGGACGTACGCTGACGGATCCTTGATACGTATTTGATTGCGGCTGGTGAAGGTACAGGTCCGTCACAGTACCAACAAATTGTGTTAAGATTGACCAATTTTGCCCAAGTCCTTTCTTCTGGTGTGGTCTTTTTGAAAATTCCTTCAAGAAAACTAAATTCCTCAAGGCTAACTTGTGAGCGCCGTCGAACTACAAAGAAAAAAGGACGGTTAGGAAAAGTTTTGAAATAAACTGAAAGGTAAAAAAATCCTCACACATTAGGATGGACACATACCATTCTCAGATAGTATGCCCCATGTTGTGTCAACAGGCATGTGGTTCGTATCCCCTGGATGACACATCCACCCGTCACCCTCTAAGAAAAAATAACGACTCTTCTAGTCTCTGTTGGAGTCTGGGGTTTCATATATTACCTTTAGTAGCGGACTCCTAGCTACAAAACTGTATATACCCCTAGATTTGTCAATCTCATCCGGATGGTAGCAATGTAGAAACTCTCGCACCGTCAACCTCCTAGCTCCGTCCGACCAAGCCCCGTACAGAATCTCCATTGCTATGAAGACTCTCCAGGCATTGGGGGATATTTGGTTGACAGACAAACCTAGATATTTGAGTAGTTCACGATGAAGGGAGCTCAGTGGAAACCTGAGTCCTGCCTTCAACATTTGCTCGTATACTCCAACACCGTCTACCCCCTCATAATAGCATTTCTCTGATTTGTAAGGCAGACGGATGGGAATATTATCCGGAATCTGATAGTTGGCCCTAAGAGTTTTGAAGTGGGTCTCCTTGATGGTTGATGTAAAATCATTAACCGTCCACTCTGGAAGCATGATGAACTCCCTTGGTCCATTGGCCCCTACGACGGGTCCTATTTGTTGCTCTTCACCATCATCAGACTCTACTTCTGGTTCGACCAATTCCATATCCTCATTTGTTGAGGACGAAGAAGAGGTGGACGGACTCCTATCATCGCTTGGACTGTCCTAGTCTTTATGACCTGATGGGTATACCTCCTCGTAGTCCGCCCCGTCACGGACAAATGATTGATTACTCGACGCACTAGACATTGCCTAACCTAAGACTATGACGGGTCTATGAAGAGGTTGACGGATGTATGAAGTTGAGGTATAAAAAATTAATCTGACGGAAGAACAAAATGGCAAAAAGTACTTACCAGTCAGTATGAATGTGAACGGAGAAAGTATGATGGTGACGGATGCAAGTATCTAGGCAATAGAGCCTGACAAGGATGACGGATTGCACTCTGAACAATGTATTTCTGTGCAAAGTGGAAAATGAGAGGTGAAGGTTTGGTATTTATAAAGAAATTACACGGGAGACGAGGCGACGCCTCGATCCAAGACAACGTCCAATAGTAGAGCGACGCGTGTCATAATGTCCGTTTGAAATTATGCCAGGACGTGGAAGCCGTCGACCCGTCATGCCTCTGACCCGTCATGCCTCTTACCCGTCATACCTATGTCCCGTCATGCCTCTTACTCGTCATACCTATGTCCCTTCATGCCTTGACCATGGATCGTCACCCCATGTGCCCTATAAATACTGACGGACCCATAGTGTGAGGGGGCAACTGAAGAGGGAAAAATCTCCATAATATGGGCCTGACGGGCCATCCTCCTGACGGGCCATCTCCTGTGGGCCGAGGCTGGACGGGCCCAACATCCACAACACATGAAAGGAATTCTAACACAAGTAGAGTTCCAGAAGATACGCTCATTAATGAGTCCTCTCCACAAGGAAACACCTTGTCCATCAAGTTTAGGATTATACGAGAAGAGTCCTATAAGGAAAAGACTTTCGCGCCAAGGAGGAGGTGTCAACCTTTACTACTATAAAAGCTCGAATACCCTCATAAACTAAGGTACGCATAATTAACCCCTTTCTAGCACTCTAGAGTTGAAGAAGTTCTAACTTGACCTTCGGAGGGTACTTGGCCGACACCACACCGGTGCTCTTTGCAAGGTTTTTCTCTTCTTTGTTGTGTAGGTGCCTTTAGAGTGTGCGGGTAACGTGTGGCTCACTGGTGAATTTTTCGGCATCATCAATGACATAGTTATTGATATTTAATTTTCTAGAAATTTTGCAAGCATAGAGGATATAAGAAGAATATATAATCTAATGGTAGATTTGTCAAAATTCATCTCCAATAAAAAGATATTAAGTAAGGTTGTAGCCTAAGATTACAACCAATTTTGTAACTAAACTTTGTCTATTAATTAATATGACCAATCAACAAGTATATTTGTTTTTTTTTTTTTCCCCTCTCTATTTCTTTGATCCCTCCTCCGTTCATTCATCTTTATCTTCGTCGTATTCTTTTTTTTTTTTTTCCCTCTCTTCAACGTGTTTTCTACCCTTTTCTTATTAGTTATTACTCTCCTTCCTCCTCCATATCATTCCTTCCTTCTTTCTCTCTCATCTTTATCTTCTTATTATTCTTTGTAAGGTTGAATTTTATCAACCATTTTGTTGGCTTTATTCCATGCCAATTTGCTTGTAATTTAAGCACTTTGTAACCCTGTATTTAGGTGGGATTATTGTAAGGGTAGTGTGTGAGAAGATGTGAAGAAAAGCTCAATTATGTGCAAAGAAGCAGAGGTTCGCGGCTAAGGACTCGCGGGTGACTCACGTCTGCAAGCCGCCAAATGCTGGCACGTGAGAAGCACGCAGGGAAGCTAAAGAGTCGCGCAGCTGTGGCACTACAGGACAAAAAGTCCCAGGCTGGCCAGGCCATTAGCTCACGGCTTGAACTTGCGACTTAACCCAGTCGCGAGGCCAAGTCGCCAAAACACCCTGTTTGGCAAAAACTGACGTTTTGCATTCCTTTCTCACCCTACTATATATATACCCTTATACCCACCATATTGAGAGAGCTTCCAGAGAGAATTTTGTGAGAGAAACCCTAGAGAAATACAAGATTGATTCATCCACAATCTTAACCTTAGAGACTCTACAAATTCCTCTACTCTCTTCCTCTCCATTGTCATACCCTTGAGAGGCTTTTAGCCAAATCCTTATCTCACCACACCCACGTCTATGAGAAGGTTTATTTGGTACTTTTGGGAAGCAGTTAGGAAGGAACCAATCTACATTGGTTGATGCTATGGTCTAGTAGCGGAATCCGGCAAGCTAAAGAAGAAATACGTTCGGCGTAACCTCGTTGGAGCAAGAAGCTTGGAGGGCTTAGGTACTTGGGTAGATTAAGCTTAGAGGGTCTTCTGCTGTTCATGTATCCCAACTATATTCTTTAGTGGATTATTTGACCGCTTGAAGGGCGGCGGAGAGGTTTTATGCCGAGGGCTTCGGTTTCCTCTTCGATAACACATCGTGTGTTGTCCGAGTGTTTGCATCTTCCTTCCTTTATCTTTGCCTTATATTTACTGCTGTGGATGTGTTTATATTTGGCTTAGATTGTTTATCAATTTTGTTATAACCTTGTTATCATATTCCGCACATTAACTGTTTGATATAAAGCTTGAATTGGTAATTTTGTATTTAGGGTCTAAACGTTCAAGGGTGTTTTATACCCATTTTGAACTTTCAATTGGTATCAGAGCGGGTACACTTGTTGTGGTTTAATTACCTAAGTGTGATCCCTGACCCCCTTAGAGATGGATAGGTCTCAATCTCTCAATGTATCACCGTTCTTTAACGGTAATAATTATGCATTTTGGAAAGTCCGTATGAGGGCGTTTTTGTGTTCTATTGATGATGCTGTGTGGGATGCAGTTGAAGTAGGATGGACAAGGCCAGAGGCTGCCAAGTCTACTTGGGATAAGGTTGCTCTTGCAGCGGCCAATGCAAATAGCAAGGCATTGAATGCTATTTTCTGTGGTGTCTCTCCAGAAGAATTTCACCGGATTTCACATATCACCATTACTAAGGAAGCATGGGAAATTCTGGAGACAACCTATGAAAGGACTAAGAAAGTGAAGGACACCAAACTTCAAATGTTGACCACTCGCTTTGAGGAGTTAAAAATGAGTGAGGATGAGTCTTTTGATTCGTTTTACAGCAAATTGAACGAAGTGGTTGTTGGAAAATTCAATTTGGGGGAAAAGACAGAGGCCTTGAAGATTGTAAGGAAGATCCTTCGGTCACTACCAGAGAGTTTCCGTGCCAAAGTTACAGCTATTGAAGAGAGCAAAGATCTTGACGACATTAAGGTTCAAGAGCTGGTTGGTTCTCTGCAGACATATGAGTTATCCCTTCCTTCAGCAAAGAAGAGCAAATCCCTTGCTCTTAAGACAATTGATGAGAGAATGGTGTATCATGACTCCTCAGAAGAGGATGCAGTAGACAAAGATGTGGTGTACCTTGTAAAGAACTTCCGAAAATTCCTAAAGCTCAAGAATAGTGGGAAATTTGGTGACAAAGGAAAATTTCAGAGTGTCGAAAAAGAGAAGAAAGAGTTCAGAAGAAAAGAGGGTAAAGATTCCCAACCCTCACAAGGAATTACATGTTTTGAATGTAATGGACATGGGCACTTTAAAAAGGAATGCCCCAATTACTTGAAGTCGAAGGGAAAGGCCTATGCCACTACTTTAAGTGATTCTGACTCTTCAAATTCTGACTCAGAGGAGAGCTGTGATGGAGAAGGAAACTACTTCGCATTTATGGCTATTGAGCATGTTGAGTCCTCAGAGGACCTAAAACAACTTATACAAGAACTTGGAGAACACAGTGATGATGAATCCTTAGGGATTGTTGAGGAATTAGAAGCTGAAGAGGATAGAAATACAGCTAGTCTTCAAAAGAATTACGCCTTACTCCTTGAGAAATCGGGTGAGTATGCAAGGGTTGCAAAGGCGACTGTGAAGAAGATGAAAAGGGCTGAAGAGGTCTACAAAAGTCTTCTGGCCAGATATAAGGAGGCAAAGTGTGAAATTGAAACACTAAATGGTGAGTTATCGGAAGCTTATACCAAAGTAAGATTTCTTGAGCAAGAGGTGGTGCAAGCACAAGCCAAGATAGAAAGGGTCTCCTCCAAGAAGCTGGAAGATGTTATCTCTTCTCAAAAACACTTCTCTGACAAATCTGGTTTAGGTTATACCGGAGGAAGTAACTCATCAGCCAAAGTCACCAAAGAAGTAAAGTTTGTAAAGGCTAAAGAGACAGTTGTAGAAGAGCCTACTCCTGAGAAAGTTAAGGAGGTAAAGAAGAAGAATGTGACTGAGCAACGGATGGTGAATAAGCCTCGAAATCAATCTGTGGGCAAACATGAAACCAGAGGAAGATCAATCCCTAGATCACAACGGGGTCCTAGAACTGACTATATTTGTCATTATTGCGGATTGCAAGGACATACCAGACCTAACTGTCAAAAGCTGAGAGCAGACAACAGTGCAAGTGCACCTAGGTCACGAGGAAGAAGAAATGACAAGAGGTCTTGGGGTGGTGAGCAACCAAGAAGTCAAAACCATGATCCAGGAATGATGGACGTGATGAAGATGATCGGTGCCTTCACCAACTGCCTTGAAAGCTTCACACGAAGGTTTAATAGTCCTAATTCTCGTACCCAATCCGTTAAGGATATCACCCCAAACGCACGTGATGTGTGGGTGACAAAGGGTACTCATGCATAAGCATTACAACATGTCCATTCATCAATACTTCCCATGTTTGTGAATATGCTTGGTTGTGTGCTTCTTGTTAGTATTTAGGTTGCTATTTTGCGTGTGTATCTGTCTTTGGTTTGAAATGTCTTTACATTTTTTTGTTATGTTTTTGATCAATTTTTTTTGCTTTTGTGTCAAAAATCCAAAAACACATAAAAAGTAGAAAATCCAAAAAGTTTGATCAACTTTGTTGAGTTTTTGTCTTAAATCATATTTTGCCCTGTACCTTTGTACTAATGGCTTTGTGCATCTACGAGCTTAGCTTGTCTTCTATGCACTCTTATCATTGTGGGAGAATTTCTGAAATCTATGTGATTGTTGTAAATAGATCTTCAACCTTGTCATGAATGATTAGTGAATGGTTTTGTTGATCTTGAGACATGCATAGACTCATGCCTATATATCTTCCCACTCTTTATTTTTGTTTTTGCTTAAAAGAGCTCTCTAAATGTAAATCTCCAAATGAAAAGAGATATAGAGCTGCAAAAGCCTGTTGCACATACTAGTATTTGACTAGGAAAAAGGGAAAGCGACCAAAATAAAATGTTTGATGCCCAAAAAGCCAAAGGCTAACTCATAAATTGAAATATCAAAAATTTCAGGCATCTATCTCACAATGAGATTCTCTTTGCTCAAAAAGTGCAAATGATATGTTGAATATGGAGCCAAATGAAAAGCTTCAAAGAATGTAATCAAGTTTTTGTAGGAGGTCATATATGCATGTTTCTATAATTGAGATAGGTCACATTATCTAGTGCTAATTGTGTATGCCTTGATTGAATTGATCATTGAAGCTTCACATTGGACTGAGGACTATCTTATTTTTGATATCCACACAACACACACAAGTCTATGTTCAATGAATGCCATATTCATTTGTGTGATTGTACTTGATTAAATGTGTTTTCACATGTTCAATCATTGTTACACAAAAAGATTTTTGAGTGTTTTTAGTTGTTTTTGGAAAGTATTTTGTTTTTACAAAAATATCAAAAATTTCAAAAACTGTTTCTCTTGTTTTGGCGACTAAGTTGCGGGTTAGCCTAGTCGCAAGCCCCAGTTGCGAGCCCACTCAGAGATTTTTCGCGGCTTACTGATGAGTCAATACCCAAGTCGCGAAAAAGACTTAGAAAATTTTTCAAAATTTGAGTTTCGCATTTTTCGCGGCTCAGTTTGGCGACTTGTTCGCGGGTGGAAGGTCCAATCGCGAGGGTTACTTAGAGATTTTCGCAGCTCAGCTCGCGACTCCTTCGTGGGTAGACCTTCCAGTCGCAAAAAACACTTGATGAAATTTTCAAATTTCTTACCTTCACAGTGTTTCGCGGCTTATCCTGGCGACTTGATCAAGTCGCGAAAAACGCGTGTTTTTGTGTTTTAAAGTCAGTTTTTAAAATTATTTTTCAGTTTTTCCCTCAATATTAGTGTCTGTTCATCTTCTTCCCAAAATCTCTCTCTCAACACTCCATGTCTGTTTGCAAAAGCTTTCCATTTCTGCATCATGCCTTCATCAAACACCAAGAAAAAGGTATGGGTTTTCTTGCCTTCACTTCACTCATCATGATTTCATTATTGTTCTCTTGTTTCTGGGTGTTGTGTTGTTGGATTCTGTTGTTGAGGGGCTCGAACATGGGTTTACCTATTTTGTTAAGTTTAAGTGTGTGATGTTACTTGCTCTTAGTGCAATGGTGTGTTTAAGGCTATTAGTATCCATTAGCTTGCTTATTTTTGGTCTGAGCTTTGACATTTGATAGTTTGTTTTTGGGCATATGATTGTGGGAATATCTGCAATTTTTATTGTGGTTCTAAGTCTGTATGTTTGGGTGAGCTTTTGGTGTTTTTGGTTAGTATTATTTTTAATCATCATATATTGGAGATGTTGCTGCCTGTGTTCTTCTTTGTGCACTACTCATACCCATTGGGTCATGACTCACTGTCATTTGCTCAAATTCATCTGAATTTTTGTGCATACATACAGTTTAAATTTGGTTAACTTTGTCTATCCAAGTTTGGTTATCAATTGTGCTTGTTCTGTGTTTTGTCTGATCACTCTGTTTCTCACTGTGTAACTAATTGGTTACTAATGTGTGTGCAATTCCCCATTTTCTGCTATGTCTTGTTGTGGCCTTTTCTGCTTGTTTACAGATGGCTGCATCTCCTACAAACAAGAAGACAACTGCTTAGAAATCTGACAAGAGAATGAAAATGGACCATAATCTATTTAGGTCTATTAAGCACTTTGAGAGATATAGGGATTTCTTTTCAAAAGGAACCATCATTCAGGAGAGATTTGTAGATTTCAGGGAATTGAAGGACACCTTCATTCCAGACTGTTTTGAGGGCAGAGGTTGGGAAAAATTGCTGAGTGACCTTCCCCCTGTTTGTGAACCCCTAATCAGAGAATTCTATGCAAATGCTGTGATAAAGGAAGAAGAGTTGAGTTGTTAGGTGAGAAGAAAGGAATTTACATTAGATGCTTATGATATTGATAAAGTTCTAGGGCTGGAGGGATTAGAAGATTATGAATTCACTAAATACAAGGATAGAATGCTTTCTCTAGAAACTGTCCAGAAAAGAATTGGTGGAGTTATAGAAAAAAGATGTCTCAACACTTCTGATTTTCCCACAGACATGAGGTGTTTAACTACCATAATGATGTACAACCTGTACCCTATAAGGAAGATGACTACACTGACAAATGCCAGAGCTAACTTTCTTATGGAACTTAAGGAGAAAACCTTTATTGACATCAGTTCTCACATCTTTGATACTATAGTGGATGAGACTAGAACCACCTCAAGGACCAAGCTGATCTTTCCAAGTCTTCTCATGAGGATTTTCAGAGAAAAGGGTGTTGCAATCCCTCAGGATGTTAGTCCTTTGCCTTCTCTACCAGCCATTAACAAATTTACTCTCTCAAGGATACAAAGTCGTCTTCCAGATGAAGAAGAGGAGGGTGTCCAAGGAGAAGGTGACCCCATGGAGACTGAAACAGAGGCTGCAAGACCATCTTCCACACCAAGAGTGAGAGTCAAGAGGAGTAGAGCTTCTACCTCATCAGCTGTACCTCCTGATGCATTTCAGATCATCCTGGAGAGACTTGATGGACTCAGAGAGATTCAGAATCAGCATACTGAAAGATTGACAGCAATGCAGGACCAGCTTGATGTACTCTCAGCCAAGTTTGACAGCATTCACACCAACCAGGATTAGTAACCCTTTGGCCATTCCGGTCAAAAAGGGGGAGAATTTTTGGGTAGCTCTTGAGGGAGAGTGCCTGTTTTGAGGAGGAGTTTCACTATTATATGTTGTTTTTGTTTATAATTTTGATACTATGCTTGGATAACTACTGTTGTTATAGGTTTGATACACTGTGGTTTAAGATTGGTTTAAACTCATATCTCTTAAATGTTTTTATCACTTGGTTTATTATATATATATATTGATGAGGTTATTTCAGTTATTTTAGTCTATTGTTTTATCTGGTTTGTACCCATGTTGCTTTTGTAAGCTTTAAGGGTTTGTTTCCTTGCACTTATGCTGTTTTGTAGGCTTTTATGGTCTGTACCAGGTATTTGCAACACTTTGCTTATGCAGCCTTTTTGCATTGTGCTTTAGTACTTGTTAATGCTATGCATTTTCTTAAGTACAACACTCTTGTGCCCTTGTAGGATTGTTCCTAGATGCATATATGTTTGTATGCATTGGTTGAGTGTTGGACTTGCAAATGATACTCTTCAATTGAGCTTATCACCTTGCATGTCCGGATGTTCATTCCTTGTGTGAATGAGCATAGTGATCACTTTTGTTTAGTGATTGCTTATTGGATCTTTCCATGGTCTATTGCTTTATTCCATTTTGCTTGATCATGCTGTTTTTGCTCCATATGCATTTCAAGTGTTTCTGCATACAATGATATTGCTATGTTGTTATGTTTCAGGAGATACTTGTTCATATGTTAAAGAGCTGTTCAGAATCTAGAGTTAGGTGTGAGTGAGTTTTGTTCAACTGTTCCCAACTCATGCTTTAAGTCTAGAGTCTGTTGTAGGGTTTTGTCACGGAATAGCCAAAAGGGGAAGATTGTAAGGTTGAATTTTATCAACCATTTTGTTAGCTTTATTCTGTGCCAATTTGCTTGTAATTTAAGCACTTAGTAACCCTGTATTTAGGTGGGATTATTGTAAGGGTAGTGTGTGAGAAGATGTGAAGAAAAGCTCAATTATGTGCAAAGAAGCAGAGGTTCGCGGCTAAGGACTCGCGGGTGACTCACGGCTGCAAGCCGCCAAATGCTAGCACGTGAGAAGCACGCAAGGAAGCTGAAGGGTCGCGCCAGCTGTCGCACTACAAGACAAAAAGTCCCAGGCTAGCTAGGCCGTTAGCTCACGGCTTGAACTCGCGACTTAACCCAGTCGCGAGGCCAAGTCGCCAAAACACCCTGTTTGGCAAAAACTGACGTTTTGCATTCCTTTCTCACCCTACTATATATATACCCTTATAACCACCATATTGAGAGAGCTTCCAGAGAGAATTTTGTGAGAGAAACCCTAGAGAAATACAAGATTGATTCATCCACAATCTTAACCTTAGAGACTCTACAAATTCCTCTACTCTCTTCCTCTCCATTGTCATACCCTTGAGAGGCTTTTAGCCAAATCCTTATCTCACCACACCCACATCTGTGAGAAGGTTTATTTGGTACTGTTGCGAAGCAGTTAGGAATGAACCAATCTACATTGGTTGATACTATGGTCTAGTAGCGGAATCCGGCAAGCTAAAGAAGAAATAGATTCAGCGTAACCTTGTTTGAGCAAGAAGCTTGGAGGGCTTAGGTACTTGGGTAGATTAGGCTTGGAGGGTCTTCTGCTGTTCATGTATCCCAACTATATTCTTTAGTGGATTATTTGACCGTTTGGAGGGCGGCGGAGAGGTTTTACGCCGAGGGCTTCGGTTTCCTCTTCGATAACACATCGTGTGTTGTCCGAGTGTTTGCATCTTCCTTCCTTTATCTTTGCCTTATATTTACTGCTGTGGATGTGTTTATATTTGGCTTAGATTATTTATCAATTCTGTTATAAGCTTGTTATCATATTTCGCACATTAACTGTTTGATATAAAGCTTGAATTGGTAATTTTGTATTTAGGGTCTAAACGTTCAAGGGTGTTTTATAACCATTTTGAACTTTCATTCTCTCTCTCTCTCTCTCTCTCTCTCTCTCTCTCTCTCTCTCTCTCTTATAACGACACCTTACTGCTCAGTGTCCGCCTCTCCTGTCCACAACACCATTGACACTTTGATTTATCTTATGCTGCGTGGCTAGACTTATAATGTTTTATCTTTTGGGCAATACAATATAATTTCCAACCAGTTATAACATTGGTGTTATATGTCACAAATATGTTTCACTTTGTTATGCTTGAAATTACTTCTAAAGGTCAGACATATAAGCTCAGAGATATATCTCATTTCATATAAGCAAGGGAAAGGAATGGAAAAGAATGTAACGAAATTGAATTAAGTAATCTTGATTGGATGTTTTAAAATAAAGGAATGGAAATGAATAAAAATGAATGGAATGTAAGTAATTTTGTTTGAGAGTAACATAGAGGAAATAGAATGAAATTTTTTTATGACAATATTATTATTAGACCCCTATTTTAAAATAAATGGTTGAATATATAAGCGGTATTTTGGGAGTTTTAGTAAAAGTTCATTAAATCTAATTTCATTTCCTCTCATTTCTCCTAATTTCGGGAGAATCAAAATTTGAGATTTTAAGGGAATAAAGAAGAATGAATGTTCTCTCATACCCATTCTATTCTCTCTTATTTAAACTCCCAAACAAAAGAATGAAAGAATATTCTAAAATTATTCTTTCATTCCTTTCCATTCTCTCCTCCCAAATGAGAGTTTAAAGTTCATATGAAATTAAAGTATTAAACAATCTCCAAACCAGTCAACACCCCTTCCCCTCCCACCCACTCACACATAAAAAAAAAAATATATATATATATATATATATATATATCGAGAGAGAGAGAGAGAGAGAGAGAGATATATATATATATATATATATATATATATTTTGGATGATTTGAGATCCATATTGCTTTAAGATGAAATATATTTATCGGTTTTTTTTCTTATACTGGATCAGATATAAATGAATGTGAGGATCCGAAACTCAATCATTGCCCAAACAAGTGGGATTGTCAAAATGCAAATGGGGGTTACAGTTGCAACAAAAAGAAGATGATAATTATAGGTATGTCTTATACTCATTAATTTTGAAAAAAAAGAGAGTTTAAAATAAAAATGGAAAACATAATCCTTTTATTGAGCAAACATAATCCTTTGATTCTGCCTGTTGTAATCATATGACACCTCACTCGTCCTTATTCTCCAAACTTGACCCTGCACCACATCCTCTAAATATTCATATAGCTGATGGTTCCACCATGCATGGGAATAGTCTAGGTTTTGTTTCGACCTCTAACCTCTCTGTTCCTGGAGTCTTCCATGTACCTGACCTATCCTATAATTTGTGCTCTGTGGGACAATTAGCTGAACTAGGTTATCGCCTTATTTTTTACTATTCTGGGTGTATTGTGCAGGATCCGAGGACGGGGCAGGAGCTTGGGACCGGTCCTAGAGTTGGGCGTATGTTTCCCGTGAACAATCTTCATCTTCCACCTGTTGCTCCTGTTTCTGTTGCTGCTGCAGCTGCTGTAGTTTCTTCCTTACCATCTCTCGCACTTTGGCATTCTCGTCTTGGTCATGCACCATCTTCTCGGGTACAACAGTTAGTTTCTAAGGGTCTGTTAGGTTCTGTGCCCAAAGACAATTTTGATTGTACTTCATGTCAGTTAGGAAAACAGCCAGCTTTGCCTTTCAATAACAGTGAATCCATTTCTAATAGTATTTTTGAGTTAATTCATTCTGATGTTTGGGGACCTTCTCCTGTTGCTAGTATTGGTGGATCTCGATATTTTGTTGTTTTTATTGATGATTATTCTCGTTATAGTTGGATCTTTCCTATGAAATCTCGTTCTGAAATATTACCAATATACAGCAACTTTGCAAAAATGGTTGAAACACAATTCTCCAAACGTATCAAAACTTTTCGATCTGATAATGCTCTTGAATATACTCAATATGCGTTTCAAGCTCTGTTACACTCCTATGGCACTGTACATCATCTAACTTGTCCAGGTACCTCTCAGCAAAATGGTCGAGCCGAAAGAAAACTTCGTCATATTCTTGATACTGTTCGAGCTCTCCTTCTTTCTGCCAAAATTCCTGCCCCATTTTGGAATGAAGCTGCTCTTCATGCTGTTCATGCGATTAATCGCATTCCAAGCACTGTCATCCATAATCAGACTCCGTATGAGCGTCTGTTTGGGTCACCCCCTGACTATCATCACCTTCGCTCCTTTGGATCTGCCTGTTTCGTTCTTCTTCAACCTCATGAGCATAACAAACTCGAGCCTTGATCTAGACTTTGTTGTTTCCTTGGCTATGGTGAAACTCAAAAAGGGTATAGGTGTTATGATCCTATCTCTTATCGCCTTCGTGTCTCTCGTAATGTTGTCTTTTGGGAACACCGATTGTTTGTTGAACTTTCTCACTTTCGTACTTCCCTGACTATCTCCTCTATTTCAGAAATCTTTCCAGATGTTATCTTGTTCCTTCTACAAATACTTTTGATCCTCCTTTGGACTTCTCCCCAGATATTTTTTATGCTTCTCCTAGACAGGTTGAAGATGAACAGGTTGATGACGAGCTACCCCACCTTGAGCCTGGGTCCCCTGCTGTTGCTCCGCCTGAAGATCCTCCTCAAGACATTCCACCTCGCCACTCAACCCGGGTAAGATCTATTCCTGCACATTTACTTGACTATCATTGTTACACTGCCCTTGCTACTCTTCACGAGCCTCAGACCTATCGTGAGGCCTCCACTGACCCTTTATGGCAGATTGCAATGAAAGAGGAACTTGATGCATTAACCAAAAACCATACTTGGGATCTGGTCACTCTCCCTCCTGGTCAGTCTGTGGTTGGTTGTAAGTGGATCTATAAGATCAAGACTTGCTCTGATGGGTCCATTGAGCGCTACAAGGTTCGTCTTGTTGCAAAAGGTTTTATACAAGATTTTGGGATTGATTATGAAGAGACCTTTGCTCCAGTGGCTTGTATCTCATCTATTCGTGCCCTCTTAGCTGTTGCTGCTACTAGTAAATGGGATCTTTTTCAGATGGATGTTAAAAATGCCTTCCTTAATGGGGATCTGAGTGAAGAAGTCTATATGCAACCTCCGCCTGGTCTCTCTGTTGAATCAAACAAGGTCTGTCGCCTTCGACGTGCACTTTATGGCCTTAAACAAGCTCCACGAGCTTGGTTTGCCAAGTTCATCTCCACTATCTTTTGCTTGGGTTACACTGCCAATCCGTATGATTCTGCCTTACTTCTTCGTCGTACTGATAAAGGCACCATTTTGCTTCTTCTATATGTGGATGATATGATCATAACTGGTGATGACCTCAGTGGCATTCAAGAACTCAAGGATTTTCTCAGTCAGCAGTTTGAGATAAAAGATCTTAGACATCTCAGCTATTTCTTGGGTCTTGAAATTACTCATTCCACTGATGGTCTTTATATTACTCAAGCCAAGTATGCTTCTGATCTTTTGTCTTGAGCTGGACTCACTGACAGCAAAACTGCTGACACTCCAGTTGAGCTTAATGCGCATCTGACACCCTCAGGGGGGAAACCATTGTCTAATCCCTTTCTTTACAGACGATTGGTCGGCAGCCTAGTTTATCTCACAGTTACTCGTCCAGACATCTCCTATGCTGTTCATCAGGTGAGCCAGTATCTGTTTGCTCCAAGATCAACTCATTATGCTGCTGTTCTGCGCATTCTTCGATACCTGAAGGGCACTCTCTTTCATGGTCTTTTCTACTCTGCTCAGTCTCCTCTTGTACTCCGTGCATTCTCTGATGCTGATTGGGCAGGAGATCCCACTGATCGCAGGTCCACTACAGGTTATTACTTTCTCCTTGGTTCTTCTTTGATTTCTTGGCGAAGTAAGAAACAAACTTTCGTGGCCCGCTCCAGTACTGAAGCAGAATATCGTGCTCTTGCTGATACCACATCTGAACTCCTTTGGCTACGATGGCTTCTTAAGGATTTGGGTGTGTCCATAGCCTCTGCTACTCCTCTTTATTGTGATAACCAGAGTGTCATTCATATTGCTCACAATGATGTCTTCCATGAACGGACTAAACACATCGATATTGATTGTCATTTTATCCGTTATCAACTTCTCCATGGTGCTCTCAAGCTTTTCTCCATCTCCTCCAAAGATCAACTTGCAGATATCTTCACCAAGTCACTTCCTAAGGGACGCACTCGTAATTTGGTTGACAACCCCAAGCTGGTCTCATATCCACCTTGAGTTTGAGGGGGGCTGTTAATGTATATTATGTTATGGGCTTTAGGCCCAACTAGTTTACTTGTATAGCACACTTGTACTTATACTACACTTTACTTGTACTGCACATATATACTTACTTGTACCACACACATATGCCTCCTATATAAAGGCACACATGTATATTCCTTGATTATGAAATACAATACAATCATTCAGTATTTCTAATATCTTCATTTTTGCTTTTCATTTTCTACCGCTTGGTCTACCTCTATCTATTGATGTCTCTTTCTCTCTCTCTCTCACTTGGACTAAAAACACTAAAACATGCCATCATCTTCTCAACACATAGAGGGGAAATCACCACTGTGCTCCACTAAGGGAAAGAAAAATAGTCTTCGTCTTCTGCCCTCTCCAGATATTGTGGGTCAGATTCTTTTTAAAAAAAAAAAAAAAAAAATTGTTCTAGTTTTATTAGTTTTATGAGAAAGACTGTGTTCTGTGATTAAATTGCATTTTTCATTTTGCTTATATTGTGTTTTGGTGTCTTTGTAACCGACTAACCGTTGAGGTTGAGATAAATGCTGAAATTTTAATTTACTGTAGTAAATTTTTATTCAGATTTATTTAAGTGTCGATTATTTTAAGTGAAAAAAATAGTTTGGAATTGCTGCAGTGTTCTCTAGATCAAGAGAACTACTGTAGCAATTTCAAACAAATTTTGGAAAAGTTTTGCTCTTAGAGAATATGTTGGAGCTGATTTTTTGGGTTTGTTCTCCAAAAAAATGACTTTGGCTAATCTATTGGAGATGCTCTTTTCATTTTATTCTATTAAGTATTGATTTTGATCATGGAAGAATTAGTGTTTAATTATGCTTCTGATTACCTTAGGTTTTAGAGTTGGGGATTGTGGTACATTCAGTCATAATTGGAATTTCTCTGGGTGCTTCTGAGAGTCCCAAAACAATAAGGCCTCTTGTAGCTGCACTGACCTTTCATCAATTTTTTGAGGGCATGGGACTTGGTGGATGCATCTCTCAGGTAATATCACAGTGTATATATACCAATTATTCCTTTCCTAATTATATAACTTAATCTAATTATTCGCTTTAAAGAAACAAATTTTCAGTTTGGTTATTGGTTTTTGTTGACTTTCATCCAACTTTTGAATAACATTGAATAAGTTCGTTTTTCAAAGTTTTCAGCTCATATTTGGCAAGTATTTTACAAGTGTCTTGCAAAATGCCTTACTTTGATTTCACATGACTCTTGCTAAAAAATGAGAAAAAGAAAAAAATATTTCACACGACTTTGGTACTAAGTTTATTTTATTTTTATAAGTATTGAATAAGTAATGATAGGGATGTATTTTATTAATTATATGATCAGTTTCATTGACAATTTTTAAGAAGTTGATTTTATCTTTGATCAAATTAGACTTTAGGAGTCCATGTTATATAAATTCAGATGCTGATAATGAATGATGAAGACCGATCATGATTTCCTTAGTTGAAAATTATTAGCTATCCAACCTAAACAGAAATTATGTCCACAACAAACTATCTATATTGCACGTAACCTGTGAACATTCTTAAAGAATATTATTTTGCTTGTTAATCTGTTAATTGCACTATTAATGACCGCATTAGTGGAATCTTTTGAAGAAAAAGAGTACTATGGTGGTTGGTGTATTAAATTAATCCGTATAACATGCATGTCCTTTTACTTGTGTGCATTTATAGGCAAAATTTCAGAACAGAGCTGTTGTAGTTATGGCAACGTTCTTCTCTCTTACAACCCCAGTTGGGATTGCAATTGGAATAGGAATATCTAGTAATTACGATGAGAACAGCCCCAATGCTCTAATTTTTGAAGGGATTTTTAATGCGGCATCGGCTGGGATCTTAATCTACATGGCACTTGTAGATCTTCTTGCGGCTGATTTTATGAATCCAAGGGTGCAAAACAATGTAAGGCTTCAAATAGGAGTAAACGTGTCACTTCTTCTAGGGGCTGGTCTTATGTCTCTCTTGGCCAAATGGGCTTGACTTTGTGGAATATTTCTCTCTATTTTAGGTTTTTTGTTGTGGTACAGTAAAAATGACACATACATATGCAACAGTTCGATTGAACCTGAACATTCCCCCGTGGGGAAGTGCCAGAGGTACACCCAGGTCTTTGCTTCTCTTTCTGCTTCGCATCCCGAAATGGCATAGTATAATTAGATCATTTTACCTATGAAATATAGGGCTGTTTGGTAAGAGATTTTTAATAACGTTGTTTTGTAGAAATATGTGTGGATGAAAAAAATGTATAGAAATACGAGTAATGTGTTTAAATACTGAAAAATATTGTTTAAACAACAGCAACAAACACTCCCATACTATTTAAGATACGTCAAACTAGATTAAGATTTATATCTCAAATAATAAAATTAAAAAAAAAAAGATGGTTAAAACTTAAAAGTTTGTTGAATTTATCTAAACAAAATTAGAATGGCTAAAAATACTGAATAATATCTTTTTGAAATTTCAAGAACAAATCTGAACTTTTTGAAATTTCAAGAACTAAAATTAAAATTATACCAAATTGAACTCCAAAGATTCAAATTACTTGCAATGTGACCCGATGTAGCTGAATTGTCAACCAAAGAAGCTTGATCGAGCATGAGTTGCATGTTGTTAAATTACCGATTGTTCCAAAAGCTTAGAGTAAAGTCTGGAATCGAACTTAGGATCTCCTGCTCTGATATCATGTTAAATTATCGATTGTCCAAAAAAGTTTAAGCTGTTAGGAAATGGTGAATTTAATCACTTAACCATAAGTCTAACACGTGTATGAACATGTTAAATGACTTTCCCTCCTCCATATCTCCAACCTCATGTTGAGCGCCTTGTGGAGGTGAGGTTCTTTGTAATACGAAGTTGCAAAGACATCAACTAACAAAGTTCTAATTGCGGACACCATTGCTAAAAATGTAATACCCGGAAAAAAAGAGAGAGAGAGAGAGAGATTTTAAAGGTGCGGTATTTAAGTAAATCTTTTTGTGGGGTTAATTTTATAATTAATATTATAAAGAGACTTTCTAGAAAATTAGGTTGAAACCATAGTTTTATATAAGCTAATTAAGTCAACGTATAACTACTCAGAATATTCAAATAAAAAAAGACTGACGACATACTTAGGTAAAAGTTAAGAAATCTCATCGTTCATCAAACCTAAACTTTATATGAAATTAGAATATTTTTATGAGTATTTTTGGCCAGTAATAAGACTATCTAAATATCCAATGAGTTAATTAATGAAGGGGTTAGATTTGTATTTTTGGTATTTTGGACGCTAAGCTGTTCTTATCTCGAAAATTTAGGACTCGTTTGGTAATATTGTTCTAATAATGTTGTTTGTATTTTGTGAAAATACACGAGTAAAAAAATGTGTAATATTGTTTAAATACTATTATTTTTTTTTTTGGTTAAAAAAAAATTACAAAGGATAACAATGATAATAAAGGACCTTTAATCTTTTTTATGCCCTTTGTTGTGTTAGCTACTAGGGGTGTCAATGTTTAACTCAACCCGCGAATACGATACGAACCCGACATGGGTTTTGTGGGTTAGGGTTGGGTCTTAATGGGTTTAGGTCATAAACGGGTCAGCTTGAAAGCGACACGATAAGAAACGTGTCATAAATAATATAATTGTGTCAACCCAAAATGACCCACTTAATACAACCCTTTTAACTCGTATAACAAATAAATATTCGTTTTATTTTAGATTTGTTAAATACTTTTTATATCTAATATATATTTTAAATTAAAAAAAAAAGTGAGTAATTACAAAAACTTACAAGGGATATAATTGGAAATTGAAACTTTACAAACCCTAGATCTCTAAGCTCTACAAACCCTAAATTTCTAAACATTCTTATAAATATCTAATTTTATTTTTTTGTTTCAGCTGTACTACTCACTTTACTATCTTATAGTCGCATGCTCAATTCTCAAACTCAAAATCTCAAATCGATTATTGCTCTCTCTCTCTCTCTCTCTCTCTCTCTCTCATGTGTTTAGTGAGTTTTAGAATTAAAGAAAACCGTTTTCTTGGTGTTTCAAAATTCTACAGTAATTTTTTCTACTTAATGTTTTTGTTCTATAAATTTTAGTCTACTATTTACTCCAATTCTTTCAATATTGATACTTAGCATTTAGCAAGTTCCAAGGATATTATATTTTTGTTGAACTATATTATTTTATTTTTGTTGAACTATGTTATTTCGAATTTGGGTTGAAGTGTATGCACTTCTTTTAGAGTATAAATAATTTATTTCTAGATAAATGTTATATTTTTGTTGAACTATATTATTTTGAATGTGGATTGAAGACTTGAAGTGTATGCATTACTTTTGGGATGTAAAAGAAATTATTTCTAGACAAATGTTATATTTAATATTATGAAGGTTGAAATGAGTTGTGTTACATTCGTGTCAACTCAATTCAACTCGTTTATTAAGCATGTCAAATGGGTTGGGTCAGGTTAACCTGCCTTATTAACAGGTCGGGTTAGGATTAAAGGATCATAACATGATTATTAAATTGGTCAGATTAGGGTTGAGCCATTCAGTCGAATACCTCTATACACGAACCCGACACGCTAACCCAAACAGACACTCTATTAACTACTATAAAAATTACAGATTACGATGTTTGTGTCAAGATTTGCTGTGCTTGGTGTCAAGTTTCTGCATATGCCTTTCTTTCAGAAATAGTACCGAAGTGATGAATCAGGGAAGGTTGGGAATACAAAAAAGTCTAGTAGCTAGTCTGGGTTTGAAGTCTAACAAGTCATCAATTAAAAAAAATATATATATATAGAAAAAAGAGTGGTGTATATGTAAGTGTCAGGTGCTTTGATTTTTTTTCCAATACAGTACTTGTTTGTCGTCGTCTCAAGAGAACTAATGGTGGCAGGGAAAAAAAGAATAAAAGAAAAAAAAGGGACCACACGTTTAGAGGAAGAAAGATGGATCCAGCTGGTTGTCCTTTACAGATTGACTTTTGACCCTATAATAAGTATTATAGCATTTTATCCGAAAATGTTATTCCATCTTATTTTATCATTTTAAAAAATTACTTTATTATTTATATCATATTATTTTCAATACTTCTAACATTTCAACTTTTATTTTACAATTCTACACATTAAAATAATATAAATTATATAATAAAATAATATTTAAAAGTTATCTATCACTTCTCTCTCTTCATCCCTGTCCCTGCCTCTTTGAGTCTCTGTCCCTCTCTCAACAACCAAACAACCCAATCATCACCACACCACCAGCACCATTCCTATCACGCCACCATGCCCACCAAAAACCCAAATTAAGGGGAAAAAAAAAAAAAAAACCCACCAAATCATTGCCATATCCACCGAGCGAAACCATCATCGGCGAGATCGGCAATCTTAAGCGAAACCATCATCAGCGATCTTGAGCGAAACCATCATCAACGATCTTGAGCAAAACCATTATCGGCGACACTGGCAACCCACCAATCTCCACCGAGAAACCCACCAATATGCACAGATCCATACCCACCCCAATTGTACGATCCAGCTGCCTTTCTCTCCACCAATCCCCACCACACATCCATCATGATCCCCTCCACTCCAGCACTCTTCAGCGCCTGCAAACTCGCGTTTATTGCTTTCCACCTATTCATCGCGTTGTTCATCGTCACGCTATCCAACAACATCATCACAAAGAGATCAACTCGTGTCTCGGCTCATGTCACAGAGAGATCGGCTCGGAGTTCCAGCAAGAGCTCCGATGTGGTGCGTGATGCTCAACGCCATAGAGTATCTGAGAGTGTGATAGAGAAGAGGGAGAAAGAGAGGAAAGTGTGAGAGACAGAGAATGACGGAGAGATAGATGAGAGATGAGAGATATATGAATAAAATATTAATATTATTTTTGGCATAGTGCTACAGTGCCATCTTACATGTAAGATGGCACTGTAGCACTATGCCAAAAAATTTGCAATTTCCCACTTTTGGCCTTCCAGCTACTGAGTGTATTTTGGGCCTAAATGCCAAATGTTGCATACATTTGACATTTGAAAGGCCGTCTGGGGATGCTCTTATGTATTCTATAGATTTCTAGGTAACTATTAGCGGTAGAAAGTAAAAAAAAATTAATAATAATAATATTCTGACTATCTGGTATTTTTTTTTTTTTTTTTTATGGGACTATCTGGTATTTTGGTGTGAGAAGCAGTGGGCTATTTGTTAGGCTCGGTGAGGACTGAGGAGGTAGAATTTATATATATAAATGAATGATGGTTCTTATACATCCGATAAGTTTCATGTGATGCTATTTTTGTCATTTATGAGGAGAATTAATAATGAGAAATTATTGAATATTTTTAGCAGTTTCTTTTCTAGCTAGGTATCGTTATAAGTTTTTCTTAAATTATTTAATTAATGAGTAAATAGTACTTGAATTTTTTTTTTTTAAGGTGATATCTAAGAATTTTAGAAGAAGTGTTAGGGAGGGGTTCTTTTGTGATAAGCTAGTTGAGGTAGTAACTTTATCCTAATTGGTTTTATTTTGCTTATACTACTTTATTTTAGCTACTAAATATTGTCTTACAATTGTCACAATTTTATTTAATTATTTTAGCTACATTGATTTAAAGTAAAGAATAAAGAATTGTTATTATTATATTTGATATTTGAATATATGATTTTATATATGTATTTGAATGATATATATTTTTGTTTGAACTATGATTTTGGACAATCTGACTATGTTTTGATTTTGATACCCAACCAATGGGGGTTATTTCATTGGTATCGAAACTAGTTCTATCTGGGGTATCACGAGCCTATTGTATTTTTGGACCCAACTAATGGGGGATATACGTTAGCTCGGAACTAGTTTCATATGAATCTGACGCCCAGTCACGGAGATATAGCGTGACCATAGTTATAAAAGATTATTAAGAATATGAATTATGTTTGAGTGTTTGAACTGTTTTGAGTCCTTGAAACTACTTATGTGTTTTTAGAACTTATTGTAAATTATAGCTTTTGATATATGGAAAACTGATTATGTTCTAATCCATCTATGATATATTTGTCAGATTAAAATATTCAATTTATGTATAACTTATTATTTTACAGATCTATTTGCTTGATAGAACTTAATAGAACTTTGGTTACCTATTGAGTTGTCAACTCCCCCCCCCCCCCCTCCCCTCCCCTCCCCTCCCCTCCCCTCTAGTTTCAGATTATGAAGAATAGCAAGTTTTGGGACTTTTGCTGAAGGTTTACGCTTGAAAGGAGATTATGAATTTTTGAAATAAGATGATCTTGTAACAATTAGTATATCTTTTGTTTAACAATCTTGAAGTTTGGATTGTTGTTACTATTGGTACTTTGGAGATCTTTTGACAATTGCATTATTAAGGATGATTGTGGATAGGGGTGTTCGTGGCGCGGTGCGGTGCGGTGCGGTTTTGGGCTATTTTTAGCACCACATTTTGCGGTGCAGTTTAGCTAAAATCATAACTGCACCGCACCTTATTTTTGCGGTCACATGTGCGGTGTTGTGTGGTTTAAAGTTTAGCCAAAACCATAACCGCACCGCACCTTATTTTTGCGGTCACATGTGCGATACTATGTATAAGATGCGGTTTGAAGTCGGTATATTTTTCAAATTTTGGGCTTTTCCTACTTAGCCCAAAACTAATTTTTCCCTTTTTTTGGGCCAAGTTTTAAATTATTGAGCTAGTTTTTCTTTATTTTGGGTTGATTTTTCTAGTCAACACTTGCTAGGGTTATTAATTTTTTTTTTTTTTGAAAACTAGGGTTATTAAACTATTAATAATATATTTAATATTAAAAATAAATAAATATATTAATATATAGAGAGGGTGCAATGCAGTGCGGTTTGTGCGGTTTTCTTATTATAAAACCACAAACCGCACTGCACCATGCGGTGTGGTGTGGTGCAGTGCAGTATTACTTGCGGTGCGGTATAGTTATGCCATTTTACGAGCAGTTTTGGTACGATTTTTGTGATTTGTGCGGTTTATGCAGTTTGGTGAACACCCCTAATTGTGGATTTATTGATGAAATTTTCTTTGAGGATAATTTTGAATTGCTCAGAAGGCCTTGCATATTTATAGAATGAAAACTTTATAAGAATGTGTCCGTTGTCACATGTCTATCTGTATTGTTGGGTTTGGAGAGCGACAAAAAACCTCAAAAAATTTCCACACGGGTTCTCACTAAGACAAAGCGACGTCAAGCTCTTGAGGAATGAACCCGGTTGATGATATCACACCAACAACAAAAGGCATTGATTATAATTAAGATGTCCTTCTTAGGATGGAAAGTCGGTATAGTATGAGAGATTGGTCCCAATTCACCAGGTTACTAGTCCAACTGACCGGACGGGTTGATGGAGCATGCGGAGGGCATAATGTTTAATTGTTTTTTTCCCCTCCAAGAGCAACCGATCAACCCAACTAAATTTTTTATTTTACACCAACAACCTACTTTCTATTTTACAAAGCCACTTTTACAAAACAATCACGTCAGAATATCTATTAACACTTTAATTTATTTAAATAATATCTTTTATTATTATTATTTTATTAATAAATATCTCTTTCATTGATATATATTTATTTCCCATCCCAACCGTGTCTCTCTCTCAATTCTTTTCTGCCTCTATTTCTCCCTAAACTCTCTTCCTCACTCATATCTCAAATCCAGAATTCATACATGCAGAAGATCTAGCGGCGGTAGCAAGGCAAACCGGCGGCAAAGCAGCAGCAAGGTAAATTGGCAGCATAGCGACAATAATGGCGGTAGATCCAACTGATTTCTGTTGCGTTTTTCATGTGGATTTTCTGTTGGAATTTTCATATGGGTTTTCCGTTAGGTTGGATTCAATTTTTATTGATTTTGGTTTGGGTTTGGGATGAGTTTTTCTTCGGGTTTGGGTTGATTATGAGTTGGCTCCAATGGGTTTAGCTTGATTTTTGTTTGGTTTGAGTTAGGTTTTTTGATGGTTTGTTTGATTTGATGTTGATTTTGGGTCAATTTCGTAGTGGATTATCAACTATTGAAATGGATTGCGGTGGTGATGGTTGGATGGTGCTGAGTTGGTGGTTTGATGATTGTCATCTTCTTATTCTTTGCTGGGTTGCTATGGTCATTGGGAAAGAGAGGGTTGCTGGGTTACTGTGGCCGTTGGGAAAAAGGGGAGAACCCGAAAGGTGAGAGAGAAAAAAATAATAAATTATTGACATACATAGCTACAGTAACTGCGCATATATGTAGAGTTACTGTAGCAATTTTGGATATATACAAACTCATACAAGTACTGATGTGAGTGTTTTTTTTAGTTAAAATGTGTAAAACTAACCTCTTTTTTTATTTTGCAACCTTATGCAAGCACTGATGCAATTGCTCTAACAGTCTAATTTTGTGGTGCTACTGCTTGTTGACGTTCTGAACACTGATTTTGTGAATCCAAAGATGAAAGATGCAAAGTATGTCAATATATTAGACTAGGGTCTCTTTTCATAGGCTAGTTGTTGGTCAATCATGTTTAATTGCTCTGCTGTCAACATTGCTTTCCAGGACCGTACCATTCTATGTGTGTATTCTAAAATTACATAATAGATCGGGATTTTTTTTGAAAATAACTATAAAACACAAACTATTTTATTAGTTAACTAAGGTTTGAAACTAATTTGGTATCTAACGATTCGAGTTTTCTAAACTCGATTTCACTGTAGCAAATCGAGTTTAAGCCACTCGATTTCTGTTTTTTAAATTTACTGTTCACCATCTTCTTCCTTCGTTTTTTTTTTTTTTTTTTTTTTTTTTTTTTTTTTTTTATTTTAGGTCCTGTTCACCATCTTGTTTTCTGGGTTTCTGCATTGGTGTTTTCTAGACTGCGTTGTTGTGTTTCTGCGTTGGTTTCTGGGCTGCGTAGCTGTGATTTCTGGGTTTCTGAGTTGCTATTTTCTGGGTTTCTACGTTGCTGTGATTTTTTCCTGCTTGGAAGAAGATGGTGAACAGGACCTAAAATGGAGAAAGAAGGGAAGAAAAAAAAAAAAAAAACGAAGGAAGAAGATGGTGAACAGTAAATTTAAAAACAGAAATCGAGTGGCTTAAACTCGATTTGCTACAGTGAAATCGAGTTTAGAACACTCTAATCGTTAGATACCAAATTAGATTCAAACCTTAGTTAACTAATAAAATAGTTTGTGTTTTATAGTTATTTTCAAAAAAAATCCTAATAGATCGAGTTTGTGTATATCTATTTTATGTACCGTAAAAAAAATTAATGATATCTTTAAAAACACTTATGTAATATTGGGTATAACTGTAAATTCATACAAACTATCTTTTTTTATTCTTTTATTTTTCTTCTCAACCAGATAAAGGTGAGTTGATTTTAGTTTTTTATCCTTCCATTTTTCCATCTCCAACCAAACACATAGGGTGGAAATAAAATCTCTTCCATCTTTTCACTTTTCCATCCCCACAATTTTCTATCTTTCACTTTTCCATCACTCCGACTAAACGAGCCCTAACATAATGATTAGATGATATTAGTCTCTTGTGTACTTAAAATACTTTAAGATTGGTAATTGCCCTTGGCCTTTGTGAAATTTTGTGTTAACTAGATAATATACGAATGGATTGAGATCCTGTTGATGCAATATCATTCAAAAAAATGAGATTAAAAGTCAGCCATTGAATTAGAAAAGGTCCAGGTGCATGGAAAAGTAAACATCTACTTTATGTTGAATTCCAGTGAAAGGAAACTCTAAGGGTACATTAAACTAAGAGGGCACCTAAATGGGTCTGTTATAACTAGGCAGGTGCCTCAATGGCAAGTTCCCATTTATAGGGTTTTCAAAATAAACTATTGCATGGACCAAGAATAACAGATTGGCCCTGAGTCGTGTCAGGCCCGTCCAATAGGGCAACCTTGGTCCAATTCAAGCCTATATAGTCGAGCATTTTGGAGTTAACCGAGCATATAGGGAATATCCCAAATATATTGAGAACAAGAGAATGCCTTAGGTGAAGTCTCCCTCTAAGCAATAAACCCAACGGCAAGCACAAGTTACTAAGGTGTCAATTCAACAGCAGGAGGTGGGTCCCTCCTGACAGGTGATATGATACAGGGGACCTACTAATATTCCCTCATCATGACTACCCCATTCATAGAGGGGTATAAATAAGAAAGGAGAGGTAAGAAGAAGGGGTTGAAAATTTTAGGGGGAGAGACATTGGAGAAGTAAGGAAAAACACATTATGGGGAGAAGGGAATCTTGTTCGGATTTCAGAGAGGGAGCTCGGTTGCTTGGTAGCCTTCACAGTTGAGCTAAAATCAAGGTAGTTTAGTGCTGAGGTGGAACCGGTACCCCATCACTGATATTACTAATCACTTTTTTGGACCTCCCATTTTGAGATAAGCCCAACCTAGAGTACAAGTAAATTGGGGGTCCCGGCTTAATAACCCAAGATTATTGGAAACGGACCACCATAACTATAATGCTGCGGTTTCATATACATTCAAATGTACTACTGTTATGGTTAAGGATTGGAAGGGCATAATAGCTACGGACACAAAAATTGAAGGTAATACCACTATGATTGTAGTTGAGGCCAAATGACTTTTTGGGTAGTTTTTTTTTTTTAGTCAAGTAAATTTGAGGAAAGTAGTAATTGAAGGAGACTTAAAGATTTATAGCAATGCTATTAACAAAACTTTAAAAGCAGAATGTAGAGATTTATCATTGCGGAATTTTTGTTAAAATAAATTCGACACTCAAAAGAGAAGTATTTTGCCAAATACTTTGTGATAAATCTCACAAAACTCAAATAGAATACACAAAAGAGCTATCAATAAAATAGAAACTTTTATTGATGCTTAATACATTACACACACTTTGCTACACAGACCACTCACTATTTCTCGCTTGCTATTTCCCTTACACTTGTTGTATACTACTCTTTGTAGAAACAACACTTATTAGAATATCACACGCTTCTTGAATAGCTTACATGCATAACCATAGAAGCTATATATAGCAATGTTATGAACAGTTTCGGTGACCGTTCTAGTGTACTATTGCGCGGCATTCATATATATATATATATATATATATATATATATATATATATATATATATATATATATATATATATATATATTTGTGTGTGTCTTATATGTTATGTCTCTAAAAGAGCCCCTATATTAAGGGAGTCAATCTTGTACCGGAGGTTGTACCGATTTGACCAGTGGAACAATATATTTCGGTACCGGTCAATACTGGTATACCATTTCAGGTTTACCGTTATTTTTTATATTTATAAATATATGCGTGTGTGTGTGTGTGCGTGTGTATTATAATAAATATAAAAGTTTACCATAAAACATTACCTCAATTCAGAACAAATTATTCATGGTTTAAGACTTTAGCATCAATTAAAAGGAAAAAAAAAACACAATATAAAAAATAAAATTCTTAATTCTTCATTACATACTAAGAAAACAAATAATACTAATGAGTTAATGCAAATAAATTACCATTCTGCCCTTACAAAAATTAAAAAATTCAAAAATTACAAAACTAAAAAAAAAAAAAAAAAATTTCTGTACTAGCCAGTATTTAAACCGGTACGAAACATTGGCATTTTGATATTGGTATATGTACCGGTACGGTATTGACCACCTTGCCATATATACTCACGTAACCCAAACTCACAAGATCCAACATCATACTATAAAAGCCCACAAGAAGAGCCCTAGGAGGTATTTTATTCTTCATTTGTTTTTTAATTTCTTTATACTTGTCTTCGTTCTTTTTCTCTCTATCCGGCCCCACTTCCCACATTCCAATCTTTTTTTTTCTTCATTCTTATCACTCTTAGAGCATTAGCATCAATATGTGTAAAATTTTCTGTCTATTTTAGTATAAAAACCCACTTTTTCTATTTTATACGATTACTTTTACAAAACATCCACATTAGGCTATCTATTATACACATCTTTTTATTTAAATAATCATTTTTATTCACTTTTTAAATTATTTTATCTTCTTATTTTTTTTCCTTATCTCTCTATCTTTTTTATTTTCTCTCTATCTCTTTAATCTCTGAAACTCAGATTCTCTCACGCTTTCTCTGTCCTTATCTCTCTGTCTCTCACGCTCCCTCTATCTCTCACACTCTCTATCTCTCTCTCTCACGTACAGATCTCCTCCAAGCACTGATCTCCTCCACATGCACTAATCCACCGATCTAGTCGACCCAGAAATGCTGATCTCCACCACCAATCCACTTCTGTTGACCACAAATGACATCTCCATTGCCGATCCATAAGCCATCAGCACTAATCAACCGATCCACAAGCCACCAGCGCCAATCTGTATGTGTTTGTGTGTCTCTATGTTGGTTTGTTCTTGTGGGTGTGTCTTTGTGTTGGTTTGTTCTTATGGGTGTGTCGCTATGTAATATAGGAAAAAGAAGATGAGGGAGAAGAGAAGAATTTTGAGTTCGTTTTAGAGGGAGAAGAGAGAGAAAAAAAGGAGCTAATTCGGAAATTAATAAAATAATAAGATGCAAAGCTATAGTAACTAGACGTGGCAAAACGGGCGGGTCGGGTTGGGTCAATCGGGTTTGCGGGTTAAACGGGTTGCGGGTAAAAACAAGTCATTTTTAAACGGGTTAATCGAGTTGCGGGTCAGGTTGGGTTTACCCGTATTTTTCAAACAAGTATTTTTTTTTTTCCAATTACAAAAACAAATCAATGACAACCTGTTTAGAGAGAATGCATAAAATCAATTAAGCAAATGAATTGCACTTCATGCCACTTGTTAATATCCTTCCAATTCTGATAGTTTTGAGCATGACAAAAATTATTTATAGTCATAAATTCATAATGGAAAAAGTCTTCAATGTTCATAGTTCACTGTCAAAATGAATATAATTACAATTTTACATCTTCAAAAAGAGATAGATCTTAAAACAAACAAAACAAGTAAGCCAGCAAAGTAACAAGTTATCGGTCTTCTTAAGTGCATATGTTCCTGCTGCATTTAAAATAATAGTAAAGTTAGATTATTTAGAAAGATAAGCTAAACAAAAAAAAGATTTAAAAATAAACATAACATATTAAGTAAAGAAGAATAAGTAAATATTTTATAAGAATTACATCTCAATCTCAATCTACTCAACGTTGGTAGCAGATTCAGCATTGCAAATATTCATACTTGCAAATTGTAGCTCAACTTGGCCAATTTTGTTAGCATCTTCATCTACAATACAATATTTTAATATAACTTAATGTACCATGAAAGCAAATCAATAAAGAATTAAAATTGTATAATTATGACTATAAAAAACATAGCTTCAAATTCATATAACCAATTTTTTCATATAACTAATTTTTAGTACACAACGTAGCTGCCACATTCTGAGGTAAAAGACAATTGGGAAAGGAAGCTTTGTGGTTCACTGGTTTGGTTTGACTCAACGTTTTCAGGTTTGCTGTTTGCGGCTTTGTGCATTGTAACATTGTTCATTTGTCTGTGCTTTTGGCTTTGGAGTTTGGACAATGGACTACAGCTCAACTTAGCTGAATGAGATTTTTTTTTCCTTCTTCTTTCTAATGGTTGTCTACTTGTCTTGACTCTTGAGTCACTTGATAGCCTTGGCCTTTGTGTTGTGTTACGTGTTAAGGACCTTTTGTCTTGTCTGATGGCAATTGATTTGGCAAGGTAAGCACTGAAGTCTGAAGCTAGGCTAGCTAGCTTTTATTGGTAGTCATTCCCTCTAATATATAATATATATTATATATTGATTATTAGTTTTGATACTTTGTGCTTTATGCACTTAGTATCAAGACGTAATTTAAATATTTTTTTAGCGAATTTTATTAACGAGTTGTGTCGCGGGTTATCCAGGTCGGGTCGGGTTAACCCGCAAAAAAAATCAGTCGGGTCACGGGTCAACCTGTTTTTGCTTCGGGTAAAAAAAAATCGAGTTCGGGTTAGGTATTTTTCGGGTCGGGTCGGGTTAGAAAATTCTAACTCGTATTGCCATGTTTAATAGTAACCGTGCATATATGCACGGTTAGTGTAGCAAGTTTGGATATTTACAAAGTTTTATAAGGTCTGATGCGTGTATTTTTTATGCTATATTATGTAAATTTTTGCACTTTTTGTATTTTAGACCTACTGATGCAATTGCTCTTACGTCTTCACCTTTCTTCCTTTTTTATTTCTTCTCCCAAGACATATCAATTACCAAATTCCAATATTCCCATTTTCCACATATCCAAAATCGCATGCCAATTGTTAATTCAAAATTATCTCTCTCTTCTCTAAAAAAAAAAAAAAAAGAAAGAAAAATCTTTCTTTCTATCTTCTTTCTTCCTAAAAGCACTAACATCTGGGGATGCAAAAAATTGTCTATTTTACATCCTCAAAACCTACTTTATCTATTTTACTATCTCATTTTACAACTCACCCAACATTCCAGTTTCTATTTTTACATACAACTCATTAAAAAAAATATTATCTATACCAACAAATAAAATAAACAAATCAATTCTCTCTCTTCTCTTCCATCTCTATCTTTCCTCTCTACCTTTTTGTCTCTCTTTCCACATTAAAATAATATATAGTTTTACATTCTTGTGAATAGTTGGTTAAAAAAAATAGAAACCACCCATGGATGTGGCTAGATTTTGATTTGTTAGTTGCTAAACTAGCAACTGGGGGTTTTTACACCCCCTAAGTTGCTATTTTAGCGACCCACCCGCTCAAATTGAGCTCCATCCGAGTGTGGGTTGCTTAAAATTTTTAGCAACCATGAATAGTAAGGTTGTATATATAAAACGTACTATTCATGGTTGCTAAACATAAAAGCAAATAGTCAGACTCCACTCCTTTCTTTTTCTCTCTTCTTCTTCTTCTTCTTCTTCTTCTTCTCTCTCTCTCTCTCTCTCTCTCTCTCTCTCTCTCTCTCTATTTAGGTCAGATCCAAGAGTGCCTACAAATCTCTCTTCGAAAATGCTTGATTTAATTTTTATTCCATAAACTCTCATGCCATTGTCACCTCTCTTAGACAACTTTTGATGTCGTACTGGCCGAATCTTGAATTTCGGCCGAAATTCACCAAAACACCTTGGAATGTCGAAAACACACTAGAATGGACCGAAATTTTGTCCAAGGTGGAACATGGGGGTTTACCTTTCCGGTTTACATACTCGTAGAAATATTCTTATCGTTCCAGGTAGAACAAAACAAAATGAATAACATTGTTATATAAAACTTATAAAGGAGACAAGAAAACAAACCCTTAAAACCCTACAAAGCAAAAATATTGCATTGCATGGTACACACCATAAAAGCCTACAAATGCATGGAAACAAATCCTTAAAAGCTTACAAAAGCAACATGGGCATAGAATGACCATACAGAAACAAATAACTGAATAACATCATCAATATATAAGTAAATATCATCAAAGTTTCAAAACCATCCAAGAGTTATGAGTTTAATCCAAACCAAGACTAAAACCTATAATAACAACAGTTAGCCAAAACATAGTATCAAAACTATAACCAAAACAGCATATATGATTATGATAGATTATGAATGCTCTCCCTCAAGTGCTGCCCAAAAATTCTCCCACTTTTTGACCGGAATGGCCAAAGGGTCACTGCTCCTTGTCGGTGTAGATGCTGTCAAACTTGGCTGAGAGTACATCAAGCTGATCCTGCATTGCTGTCATCCTTTCAGTATGCTGATGTTGAACCTCTCTGAGTCCATCAAGCCTCTCTAAGATGATCTGGAATGCATCAAGAGGTACAGAAGATGAAGTAGATGCCCTGCTCCTCTTGGCTTTGCTTCTGGGTGTGGAAGTCTGTCCTGCAGCCTCAGCCTCAGTCTCCATAGGATCACCTTCTCCTTGGTCACCCTCCTCTTCATCATCGGGAAGACGAACTTGTATCCTTGTGAGAGTGAATTTGTTTATGGCTGATAGAGGAATCATGGGACTGATATCCTGAGGGATTGCAACCCTTTTTGCTCTGAAAAGTCTCATAAGAAGACTAGGAAAGATCAGCTTGGGCCTTGAGGTGGTTCTAGTCCATCCACAATTGTGTCATATATATGAGAACTTATGTCAATGAAGGTTTTCTCCTTGAGCTCCATGAGGAAGATAGCTCTGGCATTTGTAAGAGTAGTCATCTTTCTTATAGGATATAAATTAAACATCATGATTGTGGTCAGACACCTCATGTCAACTGGGAAGGTATTAGTGTTGAGACATCTCCCTTCTTTAACCCCACCAATCCGAGTCTGGACAGTGTCCAAAGATAGCATCCTGTCTTTGTAGTTAGTGAACTCATACTCCTCTAAACCTTCAAGTCCTAGAACCTCATCAATGTCATGAGCATCTATCGTGAACTCATGACCTCTGATCCAGCAGTTCAGCTCATCATTCTTTATAACAACATTTGCATAAAATTCCCGTATCAGGGGCTCACAAACTGCAGGTAGATCACTTAGCAACTTATCCCATCTTCTGCCCTCAAAACACTCTGGAATGAATGTGCCCTTCAAGTCATTTAAATCCACAAACCTTTCCTGGATAATTGTTCCCTTTATGAAAGAATCTTTGTATCTCTCAAAGTGCTGAACTGACCTAAACAGGTTGTGGTCCATTTTCAACCTTTTGTCATCCTTTTTAGCAGGAGTCTTCTTCTTTTAAGGTGTGGGAGGCATCTGTAGACAAGCAGAAGAGGCCACAACAAGAGCAAAACACAATATGTGGAAATGCACACATATCGGTAACAAGTAAGTTACAAAGAGAGTAACAGAGTGTCAAGGCAGGACATAGATCAAGCACAGTTGATAACCAAAGGATCAATAGATCAAATCAGAAACTTCATAAAATCAAACAAGGTCATTCTGTATTAAACAAGTATATAAGGACAGTGAAAACCACAGTTAGACATAAAGAGCTTATGCCAATGAGACATGTTAGAATGAATATGAAATGTGCAAGATAAACCCCAAGGTAGCAGCACACGCATGATATGGTGACTTAGAATCAAAACAATACTAGCCACCCAATCCAAAAACACAACCATACTGAAATACCCAAACTCATATTCAGAGTAAAATACATAAAACCCCAAAAACCATATACTCAAAGGGTATGAGAACTGATGAATATCAAAGCACAGACCAAGTCAGGCATAAAGATATTAAAACATGGTACAAAACATATTTAGCCACAAGAGTAAACAAACCCACTCAATCAAACCCAATATTGTAAGCAGACCCATGTTCGTACCCCTCAAAACTTAAACCAGCAGCACAACTAATATGAATTGGTTCCTTCCTAACTGCTTCCCAAAGCACCAAATATACCTTCTCACAGATATGGGTATGGTGAGAAAAGGATTTGGTCAAAAACCTTTCAAGGGTATAACAATGGAGAGGAAGAGAGTAGAGGAATTTGAAGAGTCTCTAAGGTAAAGATTATGGATGAATCAATCTTGTTTTTCTCTAGGGTTTCTCTCACAAAAATTCTCTCTGGAAGCTCTCTACATTTGGTGGGTATAAGGGTCTATATATAGTGGTGAGTGTTTAGAATACGAAGAGACAGTTTTTCCCAAACAGGGTGGTTTGGCAGCTTGGCCTCACGACTGGTCTGAGTCGCGAGTTCAAGCCACGAGTTAACGGCCTGGCCAACCTGGGACTTTTGTCCTGTAGTACGACAGCTGGCGTGACCCTTCACCTCCCCGCATGCTTCTCACGTGTGCTGCAGTTGGCGGCTTGCCAGTCGCGAGTCAGCCGCGAGTCCTAGCCGTAAAACTCTGCATCCTTGCATAAACTTGAGCTTTTCTTCATATCTTCTCACTCACTACCCTTACAATAATCCCACCTAAATATAGGGTTACTAATTGCTAAAATACAAGCAAATTTGGCACGGAATAAAGCCAACAAGATGGTTGATTAAATTCAACCTTACACATCACACAAAGCTACCCAAAATCATATTTTTCAATATGGATGTTGATCATGAATTGCAGAACGGCATCCTCAATTATTTTATAATCAATCAATGATGTATTATTTCCTCACATGGGGCACGATTTATATCTGCAGGTTTTTGTTATTACTTATAGCTATAAAATTGTTAACTTACTATGATTTTCGTATTTTGTTACTTTGTGTATTGCTGATTGGTCATGCACCTTTTATTAAATCTCAATGATATTTAGTCATTCTCTAATTTGAAAATGTATGCAATATTTGGTTGGAGTCTAATTTTGTCCCATAGAATCTTCAATCCAGTCTCACACAGCCTACATAAGAACTAGATTAGTTATTGATGGGACTGACGACCTCAACCTCCTTAGATGATATCATTGAGACCAACGAGGCCATCCTCTGAGATGAGCTAAGCACATGTCCATATCACTAACGAAAGTAACGAAGCCATTCAATGCAGCCAATAATGTCCCGAGTGGTTACAAGACCAGCTGTACAGACCATTGGATGCCTCATTAAGGCCCACATTACTGAGCATGAGACGTTACCAAGAGAGACATTAAAGCCACATTAACGACCACAACGGCTAGGGGCTGTGGAAATATATATAAAGCCCTCACAGCACTAATACAAGGTACAGAGACACATTAAAAAGCATTACTAGTTATTCTGATACTCTACTATTTCTCAAAAGCTTTCTTATACTGACTTTGGCATCGGAGACATTGTGGCAGACACCACACTGGTGACCACCTTAAGGGAGTTATCTTACCATTTTCATAGTGACACATGTGAATACTTGGCTCCATCTGGACGTACTCACAACGACTAACGAATTTGCACCTCATTAGTTTGGCGCTGTCTATGGGAAACGACATTGTTTCATACTCAGGTTCAAAAACGTAGTTTCCAATCAACCTCTACATTCAGATGAAGTCCAACTAGGATTCAGCAGCCTTAGCACAGCAAGTCCAAGCTCTTGCGACCACCGTCGAAGAGCTCACTAGACAGAATCAGGAAATGAGGCTATAGCTTCAACAGGAGGAGAATCGGTCCAAAGCCAACCAGGAGGATGAGGGAGATAGCCATAGAAGAAGTGACCATCGAAGACCTACTACTCTGGATGAACAAAACTCAGATCTTCGTCGAGAGATGAGGAAGGAGATGGACGAGCTGAGGAATGCCATTAAGGAGAAAACGGACCGAAGCCTGGATAGAATGGTCAGGGCAACAGACTCGCCCTTCACTACGGCGGTCTTGGAATGCCCAGTGTCGTCGAAATTTCGGTTGCCTCAGCTTGAGCCATTTGACGGACTTAAGGACCCCCAAGATCACCTTAACACCTTCAAGACGACGCTAGGCCTTCAACAACCTCCTGACGAGATACTGTGTCATTCCTTCCCCACCACTCTCAAAGGAATGGCAAGGGAGTGGTTCACAAAGTTACCAACTTCGTCCATTGACAGCTTCGAGTAGTTGAGCAACGCCTTTTTGCGCTACTTCGTCGGGGGACAACGCCTTAAGAGGCCAGCAGACCACTTACTCACCATTATACAAGGGGAGAAAGAAACCCTGAGGTCATACGTGAAACGCTTTACTCGGGAGACCCTAGAGGTAGACGAAGCTGACGACAAGGTGCAGTTGACGACCTTTGAGGCGGGACTGAAGTCCAGAGAGTTCGTGGTTTCACTCGCGAAGAATCCTCCTAAAACGATGGCAGAGATGCTCCTGAAGGCACAGAAGTACATGAATGCTGAAGATGCATTAGCTGCCATAAAGGATGTAGAAAAGCTAGGAGACAAGGGAAGGAAGAAGGGCGATTGTAGAGGATAAAAAAGGGAGCGCTTAGATCGTCGGACTAATGACAGGGGTAAAAGGAAAGATGAGAAAACTCCTCGAATGGTAAAATTCACTCCTTTAGTTATGCCTGTTGACAAAATTTTAGCGCAGATTAAGGATGAGCATTACCTCAAATGGCCAAGGCCATTACATTCATCTTCCAATGTCTGTGACAAGAAGAAGTACTGTTGGTTCCACAAGGATCACGACCAATACACAGAGGATTGCAGGGACCTAAAGGAATAGATAGAGGCACTTATAAAGAAAGGGAAACTGCAGAAGTATGTGAAAAATGGGAAATCCAATAGATTCAGAGATGATAACAAAAACCAGCGCAAATTCTCACCCAATGACGAAGATCGTACATCCCAGCACCCACCAAATGTGATCGGGGAGATCAAGACGATCATAGGTGGTCCATCCATAGGTGGGTCATTTAAATCTCTCAAGAAAGCGTATCAGAGATAGGTGAACAGCGTCCACAGGATGCCCCCATTTAAACAAAGATGGACGAACCAAGACATGTGCTTCTCATAAGAAGATGTTAGGGGGGTGAAGCAACCTCATGACGATCCTTTGGTCATAATGCTTGTGATAGAAGGATTCAATACCAGGAGAATCCTCATGGATAATGGTAGCTTGGCAGACATCATTTACCTCTTTGCTTTCCGGCAGCTAAAGCTAGATCCAGGTTGGCTGCGCCCATTTGACTCTCCCTTCGTCAGCTTCAGTGGATTCAGTGGAGACCCATTCTTAACCGCTAGAAGGCAGCCACGTCTACTTATTGCTTGAAGGTAAAGTTCCCAACAGAGAACGGTGTGGGCGAGGTGAAAGGAGATCAGGTATTGGCCAGAGAATGCTACCAGGCAGTGTTAGCTGCAAAAGAAAACCATACATGGATGATCAAGGAGAAGGAGGAAGATAAAGTGGAAGCCCTGGAGATAGTGGAATTGGTCGAAGGCGAGATAGCAAAGATGACCAGAATAGGGACGACACTAAGTCCCGAGATGAGGACGAGACTTGTCTAGTTCCTTAAAGAGAACCTGAATGTCTTTGCATGGAGTCACGAGGACATGCTAGGTATATCCCCAAAAGAAATCCAACATAAGCTAAGTGTGGACCCGAAGACGAAGCTCGTCCAGCAAAAACGACGAGTCTTCACTCCAGAACGGAACCGAGCAGTTACAGACGAGGTTAACAAGTTGTTATCTGCTGGCTTTATTCGGAAGGTTTACTATCCAGAGTGGCTCGCTAACGTCATCATAGTGAAGAAAGCAAATGGGAAATGGAGAATGTGCATAGACTTCATGGACCTGAACAAAGCCTGCCCAAAAGATAGTTTCCTTTTGCCAAGGATAGACCAGCTGGTGGATTTTACTGCCGGGCATAGGTTATTGACGTTCATGAACGCTTTCTCAGGGTATAACCAGATAAAAATGGCTGAAGAGGACTAGGAGAAAATCGCTTTCATCACGAGTTAGGGGCTTTACTACCACAAAGTAATGCCCTTCGGACTGAAAAATGCAGGAGCAACTTACCAGAGGTTAGTGAACAAAATGTTCAGCAAGCAGATTGGGAGAAATATGGAAATGTACGTGGACGACATGCTCATCAAGAGCAAGGAGGAGCCTGCCCATCTAGACGACCTCAAGGAAACATTTGCCACACTCAGACAATACCAGATGAAGTTGAACCCCAGCAAGTGCGTCTTTGGAGTAGCCTCAGAGAAGTTCCTAGGATTCATGGTGTCCCAAAGGGGGATAGAAGTAAACCCGAAGAAGGTAAGAAGCAAACCCGGAGAAGGTACAAGCCATACTCGGTATGACATCACCTAAGACCGTCAAAGAAGTCTAGAAGCTCACAGGAAGGATAGTAGCACTCAACAGGTTCGTCTCTAAAGTGACAGACAAATGCTTGCCCTTCTTCAAGACACTGAAGCAAGCTTTTGCCTGGACTAACAAATGTGAGGCAGCGTTTCAAGAACTCAAGCACTACCTGAGCAATCCACCCCTCCTAAGTCCGTCCAAGGAAGGAGAAAATCTATATTTGTATCTGGCAGTATCAACCACAGCCGTGAGCGTAGCCCTTATTCGGGAAGAGGACAAGAAACAACTCCCAGTTTACTACGTCAGTCAAGCTTTCCAAGGAGCAGAAGCCAGGTATCCCAGGATCGAAAAGATTGCATTTGCACTAATAGTAGCTTCACGCAAGTTGCGATCATACTTTCAGGCGAACCCCATCCTGGTAATGACAGACCAACCCATCAGGAAGTCTATGAACAAACCCGAGGCAGCTGGGAGAATGGTCCAATGGGCAATTGAGCTTAGCTAGTTTGACATCGAGTACCACCCCAGGACAGCTATCAAGGCACAGGCTCTGGCAGACTTCATTGCTGAGTTTACTTTTCCAGACGAGGATGGCCTTATTGACGAGACGGAACGGTGGACGATACAGACTGACAGTTCGTTCGCCCAGAAAAGAGGGGGAGTAGGGCTCATCATAATCACCCTAGAAGGAGAGGCGCTTAAATATGGGGTTCAACTAAAATTCCTGGCCAGCAATAATGAGGCCAAGTACGAAGGAGTACTGACGGGGCTAAGAGTCAGAAAAGCACTAGGAGCTAAAAACTTGCTCCTCTAGAGCAATTCTAAGTTGGTAATAGGGCAAATAAAAGAGGAGTATGAAGCAAAGGAGGAAAGAATGCAAAAATACCTCAGGCTGACGAATTGTCTAACACAGGAGTTTGATAAGGTGGAGTTCGTGCAGATCCCCAAGAACCAAAACATGATAGCAGACGAAATCGCAAAGCTAGCATCATCAAAAGAAGGATCAACAAGCATGGGCTTAGAGATGGAAGCCCAAAAACGCCCTAGCATTGAAGAAATCTCTACATTTGCAATCCAGAACACAGGCAGCTGGATGACCCTGATCATATCATTCCTCCAAGACGGCCATCTCTCGCTAGACATCGAAGAGGCCAGGAAGGTCAGGAAGAGAGCAGCCAGATTCATGATCCTGAATGACATCCCGTATAAGAGGGGCTTTTCCATGCCCTACCTGAAGTGCGTAGGTGAAGAGGAAGCCAAGTATATTCTGAAAGAGATTCATGAAGGGGTGTGTGGAGATCATGCGGGCCCCAGATCCTTAGTAAGTAAGGTCGTCAGAACTCGTTACTTTTGGCCTACTATGCAGGTGGATGCAAGAAAGCTCGTCAAGAAATGTGACAAGTGCCAGAGGTTTGTGAATGTATAAGAAAACTTAGTTTGTTCTGTATAACCAAATTTGTAGTCCAACTTGCAATCGATTTTGGTTGCAAGGAGATATGGGTACACTTTTTGCAATTCATATTCTGCCTTGCTGTTACAACTCCCCATACACTTTCAATAATGCAATGAATCTATGTAAAAAAAAAAAAACAATTGGTGTACTGTTTAGTGTAGATTATGATCAAACTTTGTGATTTATATGCATTTATGATTTTTTTTTTTTAATTATATAGTTTCTTATCAAGCTTCTAAGATTCATTTACTTTGTGCAGTATATAAATGTTGGGGTTGAACGGAATCTACAAAGGTCTATATTTATTCCTCACAAAAGCGACATGATAGGCGGAAAATAAGAAGGGGAAACGATATTTGGTCGATTGGAAAGGAGCAAGAACAAAAAGAACAACTGAGAAATGAAATGAGCATTGAGCACATAACCACACAAAAAGCAATGTAGAGGCACATTGGAATTCAAAAGAAAAAAAAGTTAGCTGATGCTGAATCGGCATCTTCAAATGCACTTGGTTGGATTGTTTTAGATTTAGATATTTGAGTTAGATTTGGTTTTAATTATGGTATTGGGTTTAAAATAAATTTTGTTTTGAGTATTTTGTATTAGATTTGGGTTAAATTAGTTTTTGGTATCTACCTATGATGTTTGCAATTAGATTTGTAAATGGAGATGTGTGTTGGGTGTTTAGTACGTTGGAAGTGTATTTAAATATTATTAAAAAAAAATTCTTTCTAATAAATATAAATAAAAAGGTTCCCGCACATAGTGCGGGTTAAAAAGCTAGTACTAATAAAGATTCAATCTTTATCTCAAAAAAAAAAAAAAAAAAATATATATATATATATATATATATATATATTCAATCTTTACAAAACAAGAGCACTTAATCACAACATGAGCCATAAATTATAAAATGCGATCCTAAACTAGAAAAATGGCTCAACTTTATGAACCGTCTCATTCCATCCACTTGCAACACTTCCTTGAGTCAAGGGACCTCCACTTGCAATACTTCCTTGAGTCAAAAGATCTTTTGCACCATTAATTTTGTCGTTGGAGATATGGCAACTACTAATCCAACTAAAATTGCAAGAAACAAAAGACATAGGCAAGTCTTGAATGTCAGCAAACAAATGGGAAATAGACCAGGCAGAACTGGGACCATTGGTGTAGATAGACTAGGCAATCAAATATGCCATATACTAATAAAGATTCAATCTTTATCTCAAAAAAAAGAAAAAAAAAAAGATTCAATCTTTATCTCAAAAAAAAAAAAAAAAAAAAAGATACTCCAAGAATCATCTAGCCATTATAAAGATTCAATCTTATCTAAAAAAATTAAAAATAAAAGTGTAGATAGACTCTAAACAATTGAATGTGGCCAAATGTGACTAATTTTTTGGACCATCAAAACTTTAGTTCTAAACCAGGAAAATTGCAAAACAAGAGCACTTAATCACAACATGCGTCATAAATTATAAAACATGATCCTAAACTAGAAAAATGGCTCAACTTTATGAACCGTCTCATTCCATCCACTTGCAACACTTCCCAGAGTCAAGAGACCTTCACTTGCAATACTTCCTTGAGTCAAGAGATCTCCTGCACCATCAATTTTGTCGTTGGAGTTACAGCATCTACTAATCCATCTAAAATTGCACGAAACAAAAGACATAGCCAGGGCTTGAATGTCAGCAATCAAATGGGAAATAAACCAGGTAGAATAGGGACCATTGGTGTGGATAGACTAGGCAATCAAAAATGCCATATACAAATAAAGATTCAATCTTTATCCTAAAAAAAAAAGAAAAAGATTCAATCTTTATCTCAAAAAAATAAAAAAGATACTCCAAGAATCATCTAGCCAATATAAAGATTCAATCTTTATCTCAAAAAATTAAAAATAAAAGTTCAGATAGACCCTAAACATTTGAATGTAGCCAAATGTGACTAATTTTTTGGACCATCAAAACTTTAGTTCTAAACCAGGAAAATTATAAAACAAGGGCACTTAATCACAACATGAGTCATAAATTATAAAACAAGATCCTAAACTAGAAGAATGGCTTAACTTTATGAACCGTCTCATTCCATCCACTTGCAACACTTCCTTGAGTCAAGGGACCTCCACTTGCAATACTTCCTTGAGTCAAGAGATCTCCTGCACCATCAATTTTGTTGTTGGAGTTACGGCATCTACTAATCCAACTAAAATTGCAAGAAACAAAAGACATAGGCAAGTCTTGAATGTTAGCAATCAAATGGGAAATAGACAAGGCAGAACAGGGACCATTGGTGTGAATAGAGTAGGCAATCAAATATGCCATATACTAATAAAGATTCAATCTTTATCTCAAAATATATATATATATATATATATATATATATATATATATATATTCAATCTTTATCTCAAAAAAATAAAAAAGATACTCCAAGAATCATCTAGCCATTATAAAGATTCAATCTTTATCTCAAAAAATTAAAAATAAAAGTTCAGATACACTCTAAACATTTGAACGTAGCCAAATGTGACTAATTTTTTGGACCATCAAAACTTTAGTTCTAAACCAGGAAAATTATAAAACAAGGGCACTTAATCACAACATGAGTCATAAATTATAAAACATGATCCTAAACTAGAAAAATGGCTCAACTTTATGAACCGTCTCATTCCATCCACTTGCAACACTTCCTTGAGTCAAGGGACCTCCACTTGCAATACTTCCTTGAGTCAAGAGATCTCCTGCACCATCAATTTTGTCGTTGGAGTTATGGCATCTACTAATCCAACTAAAATTGCAAGAAACAAAAGACATAGGCAAGTCTTGAATGTCAGCAATCAAATGCGATATAGACCAGGCAGGACTGGGACCATTGGTGTGGATAGACTAGGCAATCAAATATGCCATCTACTAATAAAGATTCAATCTTTATCTCAAAAAAAAAAAAAATATATATATATATATATATTCAATCTTTATCTCAAAAAAATATAAAAGATACTCCAAGAATCATCTAGCCATTATAAAGATTCAATCTTTATCTCAAAAAATTAAAAATAAAAGTTCAAATAGACTCTAAACATTTGAATGTAGCCAAATGTGGCTAATTTTTTGGATCATCAAAACTTTAGTTCTAAACTAGGAAAATTATAAAACAAGGGCACTTAATCACAACATGAGTCATAAATTATAAAACATGATCCTAAACTAGAAATATGGCTTAACTTTATGAACCGTCTCATTCCATCCACTTGCAACACTTCCTTGAGCCAAGGGACCTCCACTTGCAATACTTCCATGAGTCAAGAGATCTCCTGCACCATCAATTTTGTCGTTGGAGTTACGGCATCTACTAATCCAACTAAAATTGCAAGAAACAAAAGACATAGGCAAGTCTTGAATGTCAGCAATCAAATGGGAAATAGACCAGGCAGAACTAGGACCATTGGTGTGGATAGACTAGGCAATCAAATATGCCATATACTAATAAAGATTCAATATTTATCTCAAAAATATATATATATATATATATATATATATTCAATCTTTATCTCAAAAAAATAAAAAAGATACTCCAAGAATCATCTAGCCATTGTAAAGATTCAATCTTTGTCTCAAAAAATTAAAAATAAAAGTTCAGATAGACTCTAAACATTTGAACGTAGCCAAATGTGACTAATTTTTTGGACCATCAAAACTTTTGTTCTAAACCAGGAAAGTTATAAAACAAGGGCACTGAATCACAACATGAGTCATAAATTATAAAACATGATCCTAAACTGGAAAAATGGCTCAACTTTATGAACCGTCTCATTCCATCCACTTGCAACACTTCCTTGAGTCAAGGGACCTCCACTTGCAATACTTCCTTGAGTCAAGAGATCTCCTGCACCATCAATTTTGTTGTTGGAGTTATGGCATCTACTAATCCAACTAAAATTGCAAGAAACAAAAGACATAGCCAAGTCTTGAATGTCAGCAATCAAATGGGAAATAGACCAGGTAGGACTGGGACCATTGGTGTGGATAGACTAGGCAATCAAATATGCCATCTACTAATAAAGATTCAATCTTTATCTCAAAAAAAAAAAAAAAAATATATATATATATATATATATTCAATCTTTATCTCAAAAAAATATAAAAGATACTCCAAGAATCATCTAGCCATTATAAAGATTCAATCTTTATCTCAAAAAATTAAAAATAAAAGTTCAAATAGACTCTAAACATTTGAATGTAGCCAAATGTGGCTAATTTTTTGGATCATCAAAACTTTAGTTCTAAACCAGGAAAATTATAAAACAAGGGCACTTAATCACAACATGAGTCATAAATTATAAAACATGATCCTAAACTAGAAAAATGGCTTAACTTTATGAACCGTTTCATTCCATCCACTTGCAACACTTCCTTGAGTCAAGGGACCTCCACTTGCAATACTTCCATGAGTCAAGAGATCTCCTGCACCATCAATTTTGTCGTTGGAGTTACGGCATCTACTAATCCAACTAAAATTGCAAGAAACAAAAGACATAGGCAAGTCTTGAATGTCAGCAATCAAATGGGAAATAGACCAGGCAGAACTAGGACCATTGGTGTGGATAGACTAGGCAATCAAATATGCCATATACTAATAAATATTCAATATTTATCTCAAAAATATATATATATATATATATTCAATCTTTATCTCAAAAAAATAAAAAAGATACTCCGAGAATCATCTAGCCATTATAAAGATTCAATCTTTATCTCAAAAAATTAAAAATAAAAGTTCAGATAGACTCTAAACATTTGAATGTAGCCAAATGTGACTAATTTTTTGGACCATCGAAACTTTAGTTCTAAACCAGGAAAATTACAAAACAGGAGCACTTAATCACAACATGAGTCATAAATTATAAAACAAGATCCTAAACTAGAAAAATGGCTCAACTTTATGAACCATCTTATTCCATCTACTTGGAACACTTCCTTGAGTCATGGGACCTCCACTTGCAATAATTCCTTGAGTCAAGAGATCTCCTGCACCATCAATTTTGTCGTTGGAGTTATGGCATCTACTAGTCCAACTAAAATTGCAAGAAACAAAAGACATAGGCAAGTCTTGAATGTCAGCAATCAAATGGGAAATAGACCAGGCAGAACTGGGACCATTGGTGTGGATAGACTAGGCAATCAAATATGCCATATACTAATAAAGATTCAATATTTTTCTCAAAAAAAAGAAAAAAAAAGATTCAATCTTTATCTCAAAAAAAAAAAAAATGATACTCCGAGAATCATATAGCCATTATAAAGATTCAATCTTATCTCAAAAAATTAAAAATAAAAGTGTAGATAGACTCTAAACATTTGAATGTGGCCAAATGTGACTAATTTTTTGGACCATCAAAACTTTAGTTCTAAAACAGGAAAATTGCAAAACAAGATAACTTAATCACAACATGCGTCATAAATTATAAAACATGATCCTAAATTAGAAAAATGGCCCAACTTTAAGAACCGTCTCATTCCATCCACTTGCAACACTTCCTTGAGTCAAGGGACCTCCACTTGCAATACTTCATTGAGTCAAGAGATCTCCTGCAGCATTAATTTTGTTGTTGGAGTTACAGCATCTACTAATCCATCTAAAATTGCACGAAACAAAAGACATAGCCAAGTCTTGAATGTCAGCAATCAAATGGGAAATAAACCAGGCAGAACAGGGACCATTGGTGTGGATAGACTAGGCAATCAAATATGCCATATACTAATAAAGATTCAATCTTTATCTTAAAAAAAAAAAAAAAAATTCAATCTTTATCTCAAAAAAAAAAAAAAAAGATTCAATCTTTATCTCAAAAAAATAAAAAAGATACTCCAAGAATCATTTAGCCATTATAAAGATTCAATCTTTATCTCAAAAAATTAAAAACAAAAGTTCAGATAGACTCTAACTTGCATCCAGCCATCAAAACAACAATATAAACTCACCAAGACAACAATATAAAGGCAGAAAAATGGGATAGACTCCAAGAATTATCCAGCCATTATAAAGATTCAATCTTTATCTCAAAAAATTAAAAATTCAAATTCAAATAAACTTTAACTTGCATTCAGCCACAAAAACAACAATATAACTCACCATAACAACAATATAAATGCACAGAAATGATCAAACATCAAATAAGATAACCATAAACAAGTTTTATGGATATACTTTTGTTTTGGCAAGATAGAAACAAAGATGTGCTCTGAACTTGTTCTTTGAACCTTTGAACATGTTCTTTGGTTTTCACTTTTCCCTCCTAAAAGAGCTGTAACTCTCTCTCTCTTTTTACTTTTTATGTTTTATTTTTTATTTTTTTTCTAGTAGAATTTGTCTGGTTGAGTTAAAGAGCCCTCTAGGTTAAGTGATTAACCACAATTAAAATTGATATTAGGTTAAGTTATGAGCTGTCACGTTTTTTACCCTTGATATTTTTCAAAAAGATCCTATCCATGAAATGGACACTCTCCATTTCAAAGGGAAATGGAGAGGATCCAAATCCCAAAACAAGGTATACTTCCTCCCAAACCAGGGCTTCCTTATCTTTGCCAAGAAAGTATAAATTAGCTTGCATTGTTTCATGCCAATGGATTTCATCTATTTATTTTTTGTAATAAGTATTTTGATAGATGCATATTTGTGAAAAAAGTGTCAACAACATGTTGCATTGAAAATTTGCAAATTGCAATCCTTGTTGGTTTTCTAAAGCAAGGGGAAAATAATAAACAAAGAAACGAATACAAGATCTTATAACTTTGTCCATCTCCCGTATCAACTCCGGCGACGACTTGACTTTGTCTATCTTCTGTCGTTTTCCTGAGTAAACAACACCGACACTAATGCCTTCAGTCACCTCATATTTCTTGCTTTTTTAACTTGTTGGCTTCCTTCTTTTCCATGGCTTTGTCTCCATTTTACGTATACGGTATATCCCACAAGCTAGCAAATCAAATTCCGACATTTGAGCGTTTTATTTTTATGCCTCATTACTGTGAAACTGTGTTGATTGTTACAGATCGATCTGGCGCCCCTTCTGTTACGTAGTTGACGTCTAGTGCCTTAGTGCGTCCCTTCAATTACGCACTTAGATTCTCTAAAAGACAATTACGCCCTTAGATATGCTGTTGCGACATCAGTGCCGGCCCCATCTGCCAATGTAGGCTTGATGTCGCATGCATGCACTGTGATACAGAGGTCTAGAAATATAAAAAATTTCACAATGTTTTTCATTAATATTGAGAAAGACAAAATGTTCGTAGAAGGTGTATCAATATTATATCTAAACCAGAAGTGATATAATTGTATAAGAGAAATGTTACATTTATAACATTTTCTTAACACTTTTCATAATAAATTTTATGTGACAATACCACCGCGCACCCTTAGTGCGGTGGTCACTCCACAAGTATAATTGCTTATGGGGTGTGGGGGACAAGGGCCGGAGTTATAGTCTCCAGGAGAGAGCTTCACATACATATACACTTAGATTACGCTAAAGTAGAATATCTATCTTGTATAAAAAAAAATAAAATAAAATTATGTGACATTAATAAATCCTATGTAGTAATTATATGTGGTAAATTTGTAAAAATTTTGTATCTATAACATTACTATTAGTGTGATATTAATACATGAGACTTTGGATTTTGTCTATTAATACTCTCTCTTAATTTGACTTTGAAATTTGGATGCTTTTTATTTTGTATAATACTAATTATTGAAAACAATCTATTACCATAATTATGTGATATTCTGAATGGAATTTGTGGTGTGCCTTCGTATTAAAACTCATTTTCCTCTTTATTGTGTATATGTGCGTGTGCGTTTGTTTCTCAAAAAAAAAAAAAAAAAAACTCGTACAATTTTTTGTTATCAAATAAGAGTATTCTAAAACTGAGTTGGTGTCTTGACCTAAAATAAAACGCAGTCATTATATAGCAAACCATATAATTTGAAATTCTATATTATGATTATTATCTATAAAAGAGAAGATGAAAGAGAAATATTAAACAAAGATTAAAACCGAGATAGAGAAATAACACAACAGACTAACTTTGTTCAACGTTTTGGTTTACATCCTGTAGTATAAAATCCCAAATGTCTATTATATATCTTTATTATTTTAATTATGTATCATAAAATATAACCAAGTACATATAAAAATATAATATTAAAAGAAAAAAGGCACACCACAAACTCTTCTAAAAAAAATCATAACTTCAATACTACATATAACACATTCTCTTAATATAAATTATTATAACATGATTGGCCTATATTCACGTTATAAAGCTCAAAATAACTACATGGTTATATCACGAGATATACTTCAATACAATAGGACTTAGATGGTACTCCTAAATGTATCGTATATTACAACACATATCAATCTTACAACACCATATATTACAACGCCATATCAATAGTGTAGGCAATATTACGGTAAAAATTCTACGAGTTTGCAAAGAGCCTTATAGTTCAACTCTTGTAAGGACAGAGCTATGGGGTGGGACTGCCATGATCCCCCTAGTTTTCTAAAATAGTTGTCTTAGTACTAATAAAATCATAAATCTATTTGTAAATATCCTTATCAGCACCCTCGGCTTTGTATTTTTCTCTCGCTAGTTGTTTGGCTCTCTATCTCTCTCATTCTTTGTTTTTATTGTTTATGTTATGTTTGAGTTGAGAAGTAAATTGAGTAATTGAAAAAATGTTAGAACCACAACCTTTTACACTACTTGCCATGTGAGTAATTGATTGTGTATGTTAGAAATGTTAAAAAAAAAAAAAAAAAAAAAAAGTTTTGGTACCTATGTAAACAATGTGCTTTACAGCTACGTAAGTCTAGTACCACAGTTATAACCTCTACCTATTATTTTATATAATTTAATATATGTGACTATTTTATTGATTAAGTTGTGTTTATGTTTTGAGTAATACTACAGACACTAAAACTTTCACGACATTTGTTCCAGTAGTTGAGTTGACAAGCTTGTAATGATTTCTATATATCTTGACTCACTGTTGACATCACTTTATCACCTACCACTAACAATCTCCCACATTATTAGGGAATGTGAAAAAAAAAATTTGGTGTGTTTTTAGACTCTCTCATATATTTTTGATACCATTCATATCTTTTGTTAAAAAATGTCAAAGTTGCTACAAATTTTATGACGAAAAAATTTAAAATTAATATAATAATGAATTTAATTAGTTTCACTTCAATAACAAAATAAATAAATGCAATTCGATGGACCAATATAAATCTGTAGGGATGTTAGGCCCAGTAGAACATATTGGGCCGGCGGCCCAGTCCGAGGACACCTAATAGTCCAAGGACGGGTAAGCGTGCTATAGAGGTCAGCACTAATAAATAAAGGAAGGGATCTAGGCAAGATGTTCTAGGGAGGCGATTCGAGGAAGAATGCTTCCTCAGCTGAGCAAGGCCGAGGTCAAAAGGTGTGGTCTGACATCAAGAGCAACGTTCCGGACAATTCCATTAATGAGGATAAGTATCAAGAAGGAACATGACAGAGAGAGGCTATGAAATATCTAAATGGAAAGCTGCTACCACCGCATTAAATGCTATGCAGCTAACTCTCTGGCCGCATCAATGTAGAAGTGATACCTGAACAGTAGTTCTCAGCCTTATAGCTACTCTCAGAGACTTCAGGAATGTCCTAATGGGACAAGGATCAAAACTATCAATCTAATCCACACGTGGAGGGCAGAGATGAGGGGAGGAAGATAGTATAAAATAGAAGGGAGGCCCTGAGAGAAGGAGATCAAGAAATTAAGAGAAGAACACTGTAGCAATCAAGAGTTGAACTTGTAATCCAACTTGAGAGAAATATATAAGAACTGATCTCCTCGGATTGTGCTGAGGACGATTTTCTTTAGATTAAACTGGTCTATCTTCATTTTCTTGTAATCTGGATCCACTTTACTTGTTGTCTAACTCATTAAAGCCTAGTTTTCCAACCCACTTTCTACAAATTCATTGTATTGAGCTCTTTGGGCCTAAGTTCATCCATCCTTTGGGCTTGGGAGCCAAATTGTGTCCTTACAATTGGCAGCGTCTGTGGGAAATTCTGGTGTTGTGGTGAGTTGAACGTTCAAATATGGTAGGTTTAGGTCCTCACCAGGAGGAATCTATGGGGTTTCGACGTCAAGATCATTTCCTCCATCTTGAATGAAGAAGGGATCGGAAGGGAAGTGTGCATACCACCCATACTAGTAGAAGTCAATCTCGAACTGGGAGTCACATCTCTCATGAGGAAAATGCAGCTAGAGATTGATCATTTGCAGAGGAAGTTGCGCCGCAAACGACGAAGGAAAACTCCCTCAAGGTCTGTTTCTTTTTCTAGTGAGGAAAGAGATTACAGTTATAGGCCTAGATCGAGGACTCCTCCTAGTGAGTCTTTCTCGGGCGATGAGGATTACCACCATAAGTGCAGTAGTAAAAATCCATCCTACAAAGGTCTAGGAAACGACGCCATGAGTAGGGCGTTGAACCAAATTTTCAGATCACCTTTCACACGCAGGATTGAAGGAGGAAGACTTCCTCAGCATTTCACTCAGCCAAATTTTACCATGTACAATGGTCGTACGGACCTTGTGGAACATGTAAGCCACTTCAATCAGAGGATGGTAGTGCACTCTAAGAATGAGGCATTGATGTGTAACGTATTCCCATTTAGCTTGGGGCATGTGGCGATGAAGTGGTTTAATGGCCTAGGTGCAGGTTCTATTAATTCCTTTAAAGAGCTCACCCAGGCATTTGAATCTCGTTTTATTACGTGTAGTAGGGTTCTTCGACCTTTAGATTCCCTGTTGTCCATGTCTATGCGGGAAGGGGAGACCCTGAAAACGTACTCGGACAATACTATGAGATGTTCAATGAGATCAATGGGGACTTTGATGACGTGGCTATAAGGACTTTCAAGGCCTGCCTGCCTGCCGAGCATGATTTGAGAAAGTCCTTGACCAAGAATCTGGTAAGGAGTGTGCGTCGGCTTATGGATTGTATTGACAAATACAAGTAGGTTGAGGATGACCAGTAGCAAGGGAAGGAAAAGGCTATGGTTATCCCTCAGGATAGGAGGGATTTCAGGTCCGACAGATAAAATAATAACAGACCCTGAAGGGATTTTTCTGGGCAATCTGGGTCTACGGCTCCTCAGGTGGTTAACACAGTGTTCCGAGAGCCAGTACATCAAGTCTTGGAGAAGATCAAGAACGAGCCATACTTCAAATGGCTAAACAAGATGGGAGGAGACCCCATGAGGCACAACCAAAGTATTCATTGCCAGTACCAACAGGAACGAGGACATATCATTGAGGACTATAGAACTCTGTGGAATCATCTAGAGCAACTGGTCAGAGATGGAAGGTTAAAACAGTTTTTGTATCGGCCCAATGAACAGGGAGACTAACCAGGGTCGAGGACTCAGGGGAACGCTTCTTTAAGGCCCCCTTTAGGCACAATTAATGTCATCTTTTCTGCTCCGAGGAGAACTGGTTCTCATCCTTCCAGGGTGAAGTTTGTAGTTCGGCCACCCGCCAATGACTCTAATCTTAAGCCGAAGAGGGCTAGAGTGAAGATCCGACCGATGTTGAGTTTTTCGAATGAGGATAAGATTGGAACCATACAGCCACACGATGATGCTTTAGTGGTCATGCTTAGGATATGAGGGTATGATGTGAAGAGGGTGTTGGTAGACCAGGGTAGTGGTGCAGAGATTATGTACCCTGACTTGTACAAAGGGTTGAACTTGAAGCCTGAGGATTTGACAGCCTATAATTCACCTTTAGTGAGCTTTGATGGGAAAGTTGTCATTCCAAGGGGTCTGATTAGACTACCTGTGCAAGCAGGTTCAGAGGTAGTGGAGGTGGACTTTATTATGGTGGATGCTTATTCTCCCTACATGGCCATTGTGGCAAAACCCTGGCTTCATGCCCTAGGGGCCGTTTCTTTAGCTTTGCGTTTGAAGGTGAAATATCTGTTGGGGGTCTAGGTTGAAGAGCTTGTTAGGAGCCAATCCATGGCTAGGCAGTGCTTGGTGGTTGCAATTATGCATCAGCCTGAAGCTGAGTCCTCAGCCTCTACTGAGGGGGGCTCATAGCAATCAAGGATTCCAGTCCTATCTACGGATGCGGTGTCGGAAGAGGCAAAGTGTGAGAGGTTGGAGGAAATTGTTATAGATGGTGATCCGGAGAAGTTTTTTCAAGTCGGAGCTCAGCTGCCTCCATGGGAGAAGGAAGAACTGTTAGCATTTCTAGGGAGGAATATTGATGTGTACGCATGGAATACTTATGAAGCTCCTGGGGTGGAATATGCATGGAAGAACTGTTAGCATTTTCCATAATCTGAATGTCAACCCAGCTGTCCTCCCTAGGAAGCAACCACCTCGGCGCTCATCTGAAGAGCATTCTGATACTGTCAAGGAGGAAGTGAACAAGCTTAAGCTGGCTGGGGCTATTAAGGAAGTGTTCTACTCTGAGTGGTTGGCCAATATAGTGATAGTGAATAAGAAGAATGGGAAGTGGTGGGTATGTGTGGACTTCATAGATCTAAATAAAGTTTGCCCTAAGGACCCTTTTCCCATACCTCGAATAGACTAGTTAGTGGATGCCACTGTAGGCCATCCCCGAATGAGCTTCTTGGACGCCTTTCAAGGGTACCATCAGATACCTTTAGCTTTAGATGATCAGGAGAAGACAACTTTTGTCACCCCTATTGGGAATTACCATTACAAGGTGATGCTTTTTGGTCTAAAGAATGCAGGGTCTACTTATCAGAGGATGATGACCAGGATGTTTGAGCCACAGCTAGGAAAAAACATTGAGATTTATATAGACGACATGGTGGTCAAGAGTAAGTTCGAATCCGAGCATGTTAACAATCTCATGAATATCTAAGTGCTTTTTTGGTATCAGATCAGGGAAATTCTTGGGGTTCATGGTTACTCACCGGGGAATTGAAGTCAATCCTGACCAAATTAAAGTAATTAACAGTTTACAGCTACCTCAGAATCCCAAAGAAGTCCAGAAGTTGATAGGGATGATTGCTGCTCTGAACCGATTCATTTCTCGGTCAGCAGACAGGTGCAGGCCTTTCTTCCAATTGTTGAACAAATGGAAGAGATTTGAATGGATTGAGGAGTGTGCCTTGGCCTTCCAGCAGTTGAAGGAATATCTTTCTTGGCCACCCATTATGTCTAGACCCGAGGTAGATGAGGTTTTGTTTGCTTACATTGCCGTGGCTTCCCATGCGGTAAGCCTGGTGCTTGTACAGGTTGATAGTGGTATGTAGATGCTAGTTTATTATGTGAGCAAGTCACTACATACGGCCGAGGTTCGTTATTTACCACTAGAAAATGCCATTTTGGTAGTGGTGCATGCTATGTGTAAGCTTCCCCACTACTTCCAATCTCACACAGTTGTGGTCTTAACCCAACTTCCGCTTAGATCCCTACTTCGAAGTGCTGATTACACTGGAAGGATTGCCAAGTGGGGTACGATCCTAGGGACTTTTGATATCAAGTACATGCCTCGCACCTCTGTCAAGGGTCAAGTTCTCGTAAACTTGGTGGCTAAGTTTGCTGAATCCCCATTAGAAGAGAAAGTTGAAAAGCAGAACATGGATGAAAAATCAGTTGGCATGGTCTCCTTGCAAGAGCCTTTACCCTAGAGAGTATACGTGGATGGCGCAGCAATTCAAAGAGGATCCGGAGTGGGGCTAGTTATAATTTATCCCAAGAAGATCGTTATTGAAAAATCCTTAAGGTTGGGCTTCTCGGCCACCAATAATGAGGCTGAGTGTGAGGCTTTATTGGTAGGGATGACTATGGTTTAGAGAATGGGAGGAAAGACAGTGGAGATGTTTTCAAATTTGAGATTGGTTGTAGGCCAGGTAGAGGAAAAGTTGGAAGCCAAAGATCTCAGAATGCAGGAATATTTAAATCAGGTTAGACACTTGCAGTCAGGATTTGAGTCTTTCATTTCATTGCAAATCCCTAGAAGTAGAAATACACATGCTGACTCTCTTGCCACGCTTGCAACTTCCTCGGCACAAAGTTTACCTCGGATAATCCTTGTGGAAGACTTGTGTAAACCTACTGAAATAAGGAGAAACGTGGTTCATATTCATTAGATTAGGGTGGGTCCTAGCTGGATGGACTCTATTGTGCTATTCCTTAAGGAGGACATCTTGCCCGATGGTAAGTCCGAGGCTGACAAAGTACGGAGAAAAGCTCCTCGGTTCTGGCTGTCTGAGGACCAAAAGTTATACAAGCACTCATTTTCTGGACCATATTTGCTACGCATACACCCTAAAACAGTTGAACTACTCCTAGAAAAGTTACATGAAGGGATTTGTGGAAGCCACACAGGAGGCAGATCTTTGTCTTACAGAGCCCTCGTTCAGGGATATTGGTGGCCAAATATGCAGAGGGAAGCACAAGAGTATGCGAAGAAATGCGACTAATGCCAAAGATTTGCCCTAAACATTCATCAACTAGGAGGTGTCCTTAATCCTCTGTCCAGCCCTTGGCCTTTTGCTCAATGGGGCTTGGATATTGTAGGACCTTTCCCTAAAGCAGCAGGGAATAAGAGATGGTTGTTGGTTGGCATGGATTACTTCACCAAATGGGTTGAATTTGAACCACTAGCAAATATCAGGGATACGGATGCCAAGAGGTTTGTCTGGAAAAATATTGTCACTCGGTTTGGGATCCCCCGTATGCTCATCTCGGACAATAATTTTCAGTTTGATAGCAAAGCCTTCAGGAGGTATTGCTGTGACCTGGGCATAACAAATAGATATTCCACCCTGGCATATCCACAGGGGAATGGACAGACCGAGACTGTCAATAAGGTCCTAGTGAGTGGGCTCAAGAAGATGTTGAATGATGCAAAGGGAAAATCGGTGGAAAAGTTGCTACACATTCTTTGGACGTATCGGACTACATCTCGAAGGTCCACTGGGGTAACCCCATTTTCAATGACTTATGGGGCTGATACTGTAATTCCTCTCGAGACCGGATTCCCAACACTAAGGACGAGCTCTTTCACTCCAAGCAAAAATGATAGCTTGTTAGAAAAGAGCTTAGACTTGATTGAAGAACGAAGAGAAAACGCAATGGTTCAGCTAGCGTACTATCAACACAAGCTCAAGCAAGGGTATGATTCAAATGTAAGGTTAAGGCCGCTAGCGCCTGGGGACTTGGTTTTAAGAAAGGTTTTGGGTACTGCAAAGAGCCCAGCATGGGGAAAATTAGGACCCAACTGGGAAGGGTCATATCGCATTACCTCGGTGGTTATAATAGGTGCTTATTATCTTGAAGACCTAGATGAAAATGTTATACCACACCATTGGAATGTAAATAACCTGCGAATGTATTATTATTAATAAAAGTCTTTTCTGCCATAATTTTGTTAATGACATTATGCGTTACTTATTATTTGGCGAGGTATTAAACAGAACCTTAGTCATGCCTGGCTCCTCGGACCACATGCTTTGGGTAAATTAATACTTCATACCATTTTGCTAAGTATCAAATAGAACCTTAGTCATGCCTGGCTCCTTGGACCACATACCTTGGGTAAATTGATATCTCATATTATTTGACTAAATATTAAACAGAACCTTAATTATGCTTGGTTCCTTGGACCACTTATTTTGGGTAAATTAATACTTTAGATCATCTTTTCTAAGTACCAAACAAAACCTTGGTCATGCCTGGCTTCTCGGACCACATACCTTGGGTAAATTGATATTTGTAATCATTTTTTTAAGTGTTAAACAGAACCTTAGTTATGTTTGGTTCCTCGGACCACCTACTTTGGGTAAATTAATACTTCATGACATTTTCCTAAGTATCAAATAGAACCTTGGTCACGCCTGGCTCCTCGGACCACATACCTTGGGTAAATTGATATTTATAGTCATTTTTCTAAGTACCAACCAGAACCTTAGTCATATATGGCTCCTTGGACCATAGGTTCTGGGTATTTTAATACATTCTATTGTTCGTTTAAAGTATCAAATGGAACCAGCCATGCATAATGGTAGAGATCTTCATGGTAGTAGCTTGAGTAAAGGGATACTCATGAGCATCACTTAAAGCATTTGTAAGTATTTCAAGTATATCTATTACCTGTTTAAGAATTGGTTGTGCCTCTAGTTCTTTAGACTTACTAATAAGTGGAAGGTTAAGTGGAATCAAACATGGGTGGATACTTTTACCATTGTGTATGTTTTTGGAGTAAAGGATATACTTTGTTTGGATTTCAAATACATCTTGATTTACATAGATAACTAAGTGAAATTGTGTCTCATTTTCAAATTGGTTAAAGTGCTAAATAAGATAAGAATCATATCAAGACTTATATGAATATCACAAGAATAAAGGAAATGTTCATAATTTTCATTAAGATTAACCCTTAGAAAAAGGCAGATTAGTTACAAAAGGTTAACTTCGTTACAAACTTTGAAAATAAAGACAACAGTTTAAAAAAAAAAAAAAGGAAAAAAAAAAAGTGCTACAATGAAAACTATTTCTTTTTTATTACAATTTTTTATTTGGGTGGGGCCTTGAAGGGCTGAGTGGATGCTGCTTCTAAGGCCTCAAGGCCCGTGCTTGCGAGGTCACCCTTGGTAGGCACGGGGAGAGTGGCTAAGACTATCTCCATCCTGGTAGGAGCTTCTTTCTCTAGAGGGAGGTCCTAGGAGACAGTTGGGAGCTTGATGGCATCAGGGGCCACTCCTTTGATTGTGTTCACTTCTTTTTCAACAACCCTAGACTGCTCAGCCACCTCGAAAGGGTTGTCAGAGGAGGTTAGGGCCTTGGCTGGACTGGCCTTGCCCAATTCTGCCACCTCGGGGGCGGTATTAGACTTAAAGCTGGCCGGGCTAGATGTTCGGATGGTAGGAGGGTAGTATACACTCTCTGCCCTCCTAAGTACAAAAGAAGCCTCAACCCCAGTTTGGTTGAGAGCCTTATTCCATACTTGGAAGCAGTAGTTCCTACATACCCCCGAGACCTCAGCCCTGAAGGCTTCCTCGGTCTCCGCCACTCCTACATCATACCCGTCCTGCTCGGCCTAATTCCTGGCTTTCTCTGCCTGATCACGAGCCTTCTTGGCCTCCTCCGATTTTCTCTTTAGGATTGCAATCTGCTCCTTGGAGGTGGACAGCTGATCTTCAGTTTGACGGAGTTACTTTCGCTGACTTTCAGCTTGCCTCTCAACCCCTTCCAAGGTGGCGTCGACACTCTTCTTATCCCATTCTGCCCTAGCCAATTTAGCCTTCAGCTCCTGCACACTCTTCTCAGCCACGTGGAAGGCGTCTACAGTTGCGATACGCCTTCCCTCCTCCTCCTTTATCATCCAATGGGAACTATTCACCATCTCCTCGGCCCTGAACATGGCTTGGATGGCCAAAGAGAGGAAGGAAGTGTAGTTAAAAAAAAAAATTAATTAATTAAAATAAGACCAAGAGACTTACCATAGCAAGGTCCCTCTTCAAGCCGAGGAATACCTCATGCTTCCTTATGGATCTGAGGTCAAGCATGTCATTGGGTAGCAATAAGGACTGTTCCACTGCATGTACCACATATCTGGCCTTGCCCTGTTGGAAGTCTCGGATGGAGGCATCACTGGGGAGAGGAGCTCCATCTAGTACCAAGGATGGGGCCCAGGTTGGGACTGTAGCTTACTGGTCACCCCTCCTCTCACCCTCACTGGATGACCTCGTCTGCATACCCCTGGCCTGTTTGGTCCCCCTCTGGGGCTCAACCTCTTCGAAGGGTTGGGTTCTTCCTACTTCCACCACCTCCTTACCCTTCTGCTCTCTCTTTCTCCTGTGATTGATGGGGTCAGATCGGAAGGGTTGGATGGGTAGAGGGGTGGGAAGCCTGGTCTGGGCTGCCTTCCCAGGCGCTTTTCCCCTAGGTTGGGACTCAAATAGCTCTTGGAGAGTGGACCTCGGCTTGTGCTGTATCCCCATGGCATCTGGTATGTCAATAACTTCTTGGTTATGGCTGGCTTAAGCTGGGGAAGGATGGCCAAGGTCACCAGTTGGGATTTCTGGGGACAATGGCCGGTTAAAGACTAGGTACTCATCCTCAGAGTCTGAGATGTCTACTATCTCCTCTTCTTCTTTTTCTTCTTCTTCTTTGATAACAGGATGGGAAGGGGTGACCTATTCGCTTGTATATTGAAGTGGAAGGGTTGCTAGAGGTACACCTTTTGGAATAGGACCGATGGTAAGGAAACCAGGAGCTGCGACGCTTATCTGGTGCAAGCGCGGATCCCTTGCCTTTATCTGGCACTTCGGCGCCTGGAAGCTGGATGACAAGGGCTTGTAGCTGAGGATCAGATAGGCAACTCTCAGTTGACCGTCTTTGTGAATAAACACCTCGGCTTGGAGTATCTTGTCTAGGCTTGGCTAATTAACAAGGTTGAAGTTTGGAATGGCGGCTTAATGATCTGCAAAACCATTGAGAGAAACAATCAGAGAAGGAAACAGAGCAAATCAAAGGAAATTTCAAATACCAACACAAAAGGAAGAAAATAGGAACAGAATGTGTTAAAGTGAAGAAAAGATAACTTAAAGGAAATAAACCTAGACCTAAAACCCCACCTGGTTGCCCCTCTCTTGTCGGGCAGGGGAGGCCATCATGCCACTCCCTTAAAATGACCAGGAAATCCTTGTTCATGCCTTTGTTGGAATCAGGAAGGCATGAGATAAGTTTAACCTCGGGGTGCCTAGTTTTCAAGTAATACCCTTGCCTCTTTAGGTGGTGAAGGTTATAAACCCAGTTAACGTCATGATGGGTAAGGTTTAAGCCCATTTTCTCATTAAGGGCGTCTACGCTACCTAAAATCCTAAACATGTTGGAAGCACACTGGGTGGGAGCTAACCTATGGGCCCTTAGGTAATCCCTGGTAACTGTACCCATAGGGATTCTCATCCCCCCCCCCCCCCTCTCTATGAAGGCGATTAATTGGATTACCACTTCTCCCTCCTGCTTATCGGTGTGCCAATCCCCCTCCTTACAATACCTAATGGAAACTCCTGGCGGGATTTTGTATTGAGCTTTAAAGTTCTCAATACTTTCCGCGGAGTCTACCAAGCAATCGAATCTACCCATTTAGTTGGAGATCAATAAAAGTGAAAAGGAGAGAAAGGGAAATTAAGAGGGCCGAGGAGGAAAGAACTATGTGAAAAGAAAAATAGAAGGAAAAGTAAACAGAAATGATTAAAATGACTTACGTGAAATAGGAAACTCTCCTTGGACTAGCTCTTGGTATTTGTGAGTGCAAAGGTTCAGTTTATAAGTGTAGAGGTTTAGTGTATGAATGCTGAAGTGAGGTAAATGAGGTGTTTGGGCAATATTTATATCATAGAGAGAGTGAAGAGAGGGAAAGTTCCCGCCCGAGTTCCAATAAAATCTCCAGCCATTGGATCTGCTTCGCACCGTAGAACGTGGGAAACATAGAGCCGCAAAATTTAATGAAGGCGCGTCTCAGATGCCGAAGTATTAGAAGCGTGCGTTGGGCAGTTAAAAAGGCACTTGCACAGACAGATGTGATGTATAATAAACGCAAAGTGGTTGTGGCGATATTGAAATCCTCCTTTTTTGCCCGAGGAGGAAAAGAAAGGAATTTCAAAGGGCTATTGTAGGGATGTTAGGCCCAGTAGAACATATTGGGCTGGGGGCCCAGTCCAAGGACACCTAATAGTCCGAGGATAGGTAAACATGCTATAGAGGTCAGCACTAATAAATAAAGGAAGGGATCTAGGCATGATGTTCCAGGGAGGCGATCTGAGGAAGAATGCTTCCTCGGCTAAGCAAGGTCGAGATCAAAAGGTGCGGTCTGACATCAAGAGCAATGTTCCGGACAATTCCACTGATGAGGATAAGTATCAAGAAGGAACAAGACAGAGAGAGGCTATGAAATATCTAAAAGGAAAGCTGCTACCACCGCATTAAATACTCTGCAGTTAACTCTCTGGCCGCATTAATGTAGAAGTGATACTTGAACAGTAGTTTTTAGCCTTACAGCTACTCTTAGAGACTTCAAGAAGGTGCTGATGGGACAAGGATTAAAACTATCAATCTAATCCACACGTGGAGAGCAGAGATGAAGGGAGGAAGATAGTATAAAATAGAAGGGAGGCCCTGAGAGAAGGAGATCGAAAAATTAAGAGAATAATACTATAGCAATCAAGAGTTGAACTTGTAATCAAACTTGAGAAAAATATATAAGAACTGATCTCCTCGGATTGTGCCAATGACGATTTTTTTTAGATTAAACCGATCTATCTTCATGTTCTTGTAATCTAGATCAACTTTACTTGTTGTCTAACTCATTAAAACCCAGTTTTCTAACCCACTCTCTACAAATTCATTGTATTGGGCTCTTTGGGCCTAAGTTCATCCATCTTTTGGGTTGGGAGCCAAATTGTGTACTTACAAAATCAATATTGCTCCCTCAATGAAAATTACGATGATAAATATTGATTAATACGATACAAGAATATCTTGTTAATTAGAAATTTTATCATTTGAAAGCTTTTGTATTTAAGCTTTTATTTTAATATTTAATTTGGCCCCTTTGGAAAAAATTTTGGTTCCACCACTGTGTAATGTTGGCCCCCTAAACTGAGGATGCAAAAAAAAAAAAAAAAAAAAAATCTATTTTGCATCATTAAACACTATTTTATCTATTTTATTAACTTATTTTAAATTCACCTTATATCCCAGTTTTTATTTTTATATACAACCCAATAAAATAATATAAATTACCTAATAAAATAATAAAAAGTAATATTCTTTCTTTTTCCCCACTCACTTTTTCTTTTCACACACAACCACACATTAAAATAATATTTTTTTTACTACCTATGAATAGTAAAGTTGCATAAAATTTTTTTAAGTTTACGAACTGGGATGTAGTGAGTTTTGGGTGGTTTAGATTGTAAAATAGCAACTGACACTCTCCAATGCTAGTGCTCTAAGGTTGGCCCATGAACCTAAAGTTCTAACTTGGTTCCTGACTTCTATTGTATTGAGTATAGACTATTGAGTAAACAAAAGCCAAAAAAAACAAAAAAAAAAAAAAAACCCCACGAGTCTATAAATACTAACCAGTTTTTCATCATTCCTAAAGATTAAGAGTTTTAAACTTTATTAACAGTATGGAATTATTGTTGTATCTGTTTGGGTTGGTGGGCTTCCTCTTTATACAATCTTTACATGATAACATAGTAGTTGCCGACACCTTTTCTTCTACGCAGTCACTCTGCAGTGAAGTTGAGAGGTCAGCGTTGTTGCAGTTTAGGGAAAGCATTGTCGTTAACAGCTGTGCATCTCATGATCCTTATTCTTTCCCAAAGGTTGCATCATGGAAGCTTGATGAGGTTAGTGGCGGGGATTGCTGCTCATGGGATGGGATACAGTGTGATAAGGACAGTGGTCATGTCATCGGCCTCGACCTCAGTAGCAGCTGTCTTTATGGTTCTATCAACACCAACAGCAGCCTCTTCAGCCTTGTTCACCTGCAAAACCTTAATATGGCCTTTAATGACTTCAACAATTCAAATATCCCAGTCGGATTGGCCAATCTTTACATGCTAAAACATCTTAACCTCTCCAATTCATCATTTTCTGGCCAAATTCCATCACAAATTTCTGGACTGTCCAATCTGGTTTCTCTTGATCTATCTTTCAATATTGATTCATCTTACCAAAGGTTGTTGAAACTCACAAGTCCCAATATCAGCAGCCTACTTCCAAACTTAACCCGCATTGAAAAACTTCATCTCAGTTATGTTGACATGTCATCCACAGTTCCCTCAGTCTTAAACAATTTTTCTTCTTTGACCTCTCTACATCTTGATGATTGTGGATTGCTTGGTGAATTCCCACCAGGCATTTTCCAGCTACCAAATCTGAAGTTTCTTTCTGTGCAGGGCAACGAATATCTCACAGGCCATTTGCCCAACTTCGAACGGAACAGCTCCCTTGAAGCTATACATCTCCAAGAGACGAGTTTCTCTGGCGAGTTACCAACTTCAATTGGAAACCTCAATTCCTTGAATGAATTGGAAATCTGGAGCTGCAATTTCTCTGGGCTTCTTCCATTTTCACTTGGTAACATTAGCAATCTTAAGGTTCTTGATCTTACAAACAACAGTTTTAGAGGCCAGGTCCCTTCTTCATTGGAAAACCTTTCCCAATTGACTTGCTTGTCACTTTGTCACAACAATTTCAGTGGCAGTAACTTTCCTAGGTTTGGTGAGTTGAACAAACTCAAGTATTTGATCATTTGCAACTTCAATTTAAATAGTCAGATTCCTTATCTTGCCAACTTGACCCAGCTTGGTTTTTTACGCCTTTCATCCAATCAATTAACTGGTCAAATCCCATCTTGGCTTATGAACCTTACCCAATTGATCCATCTAGACCTTTCATTTAATAAGCTGCATGGTCCAATTCCAAGCTCAGTCATTCAACTCAAAAATCTTGAATTTCTTCACCTTTTCCAGAATCATTTGAGCGGAACAGTGGAGCTGGACATGTTTGCTAAGCTCAAAAACTTAACTAAACTTCACCTATCACTAAACCACATAACATTCCTCTCCAAAACCAGTCCCAACACTACAGTTCAAAAGTTTAAGCACATAGGACTGGCTTCATGCAACTTAAGCGAGTTTCCAGATTTTCTTCGAGAACAAGATGAGCTGGAGTTTGTAGACCTAGCTTACAATCATATTCATGGCCTTGTGCCCAAATGGATGTGGAACACAAGTAAAGAAAATCTGGGCTTTGTGAATTTTTCTCACAACTTCCTGACTGGCTTTGACCAAATGCATGATGTTTTTCCATGGCCTCGTTTAGGCATCCTTGACCTTAAGTCGAACTTGCTGCAAGGACCACTCCCAATTCCACCACCCTCCACCTTCATTTATCTAGTCTCAAACAACATGTTGTCTGGCAAAGTTTCATCTTTGATCTGCAGTCTAAATTCACTATATGCCCTAGACTTGTCTCATAACCACTTGAGTGGCACTCTTCCTCCTTGTCTGGGAAACTTCAGTAGTTTCCTATCAATATTGAATCTCCGAAGCAACAACTTCCACGGCATGATTCCTCAGGTATGCTCGAAAAAGAGCAGCTTAAAGATGTTAGACTTAAGTGAGAATCAATTAGAAGGATGGCTACCAAGATCACTGGCCAATTGTGCAAAGCTAGAGTTTCTTATTCTTGGAAACAATCGACTCGATGATGTTTTCCCTTATTGGTTGGGAAAACTTCCCGAGTTTAAGGTTCTCATTTTGCGATCTAATAGATTTCATGGTGATATGGGGAGTCCTGCAACCAATTTTGAGTTCCAAAAGTTGCGTATTCTTGACCTCTCTTACAATAATTTTAGAGGTAAATTGCCACTTGGATACTTCAAAAATTGGATTGCAATGAAAAATGTCCCAGAGGAACACTTGACGTACATGCAAGCAATTGCCACCATCTATCTATTGGGTTTTGCATTGAATGAAAATTATGATTACTCAATGACAATAACAAACAAAGGTGTTAAAACAGTGTATGCAAAGATTTTGGACTTCTTCACTGCCGTTGATCTATCATGCAACAAGTTTGATGGAGAGATTCCAGAAGTTATTGGGAATCTAAAGGAGCTTCATTTGCTCAACCTTTCCAACAACTTCCTCACTAATCGTATTCCATCATCCTTGGGGGATCTACATCAATTAGAATCTTTAGATCTTTCTCGAAACAAGCTCTCAGGAGAGATCCCACAGCAACTTACAGAACTCATTTTCCTTGAATTTTTCAATGTATCTTATAATAATCTCACAGGTCCTATACCACAAGGCAAACAATTTAATACATTTCAAATGAGTTCATTTGAAGGAAATTTAGGACTCTGTGGAGACCAAATAACAAGGAAATGTGGCAATTCCAAGTCCTTAGCACCCCCTTCAATTTTTGAGGACGATCGTGAATCAGAGTCTCCGTTTGATTTTAATTGGAAAGCAATCCTGCTAGGGTATGGATGTGGGATAATAATTGGAGGGATTATTGGGCACATAATGACCACCAGAAAACATGATTGGTTTATGAAGAATTTTGGAAATAGACAACACCAAAGGGAAAGAAGCGCCAAGAGAAGGGGAAGTAGAAACTGAACTTTGCAGAACATGTCCTTTATAGACGGAAATCTTTGTATATGATGTGGATTGAACATAGTTTTTTTTTTTTTTTTTTCAATGGAAGGGGCTTAAGAGCTTATAAGAGCAAAACTATAGTGCAAATGATGTAATTCAATCACACCTCCACAAATGTGCAAATTGTATGGGTATAAAAATGTATGTCAATTGAATAAATCCGTAATTTTCTAGTGTAACAGAGATCAACGCTAATAGATATATTAAGTAAAGAGAAAGAGATGGGAAGACATAACAGATGCAGATCGATGGGACGATGCCAACATTTCGCTAACCCGATGTGTGGCTGGGCAGCTAAAACTTGAGAGCTTTGAACATTCACATTTGGCAGCTCTTTCTTTCGGCTGCTATGTTAGTTCCTTTTTTTTTAATCAATAGAAATTGGATATTAATCCTATGATAAAATGGTTTTTTTTGCAATTGTTATTTTTTTTTATTATTATTTTTTATATGTTTTCTGGGTTCTGTTTTGGTTGTTTATTGGGCTTATGTTCTTGTAAATGAGGAATAGGTTTTCCTGAACCGTAAAAAGAAAAAGACAAAAAATAAAAAATTAAGGGTCAAAGACTTGTTCAAAACATAAATGAAATAAAGGTTTTTTTTTTTTACTTAAATTTTTGGTTTTGTTTTCCGGATTCGTACAAGAAATTAGAGGAATAAGCGGAAAACTATTAAAGGTTGGGTCCTGTTAACGAGTACTATATGCAGCACCCGTTAGAGCATTCGCAGCAGTGGAGCTAAAAATTTAGCTTTTTAGCTCCACCAAAAATTACTTTATCTATTTTACCTACACACATGCTGCAGCAGTGAATCTATTTTAGCTTTCAACACAATAAAATAATATAAACATCACAATAAAATAATATATCCACTACAATAAACAACAATCACAACCACCTGCAACCGCCATCGCCGCCGCCGTCGCCGCCGCCGCCACCACCACCGCCACCGCCACCGCCTCCGCCACCATCTTACAAAATCCATATCGTAAAATCCATAATTATCATTATCATCAATGAGAAACTACCGTATTCATCCATTAAGAACATTAATCATCATCTTCATCACTGCAAACAGAAAATTCCCAATACATTCCTCCATTTAGATGTTATACCTAGCAAAAACAGCAAAAAAATAACACCATTTGCCCAAAACAACATAGCGACAATACCATTTTTCACCACAAAATAACACTAAGCCCAGAAAAATTAAGCCAAAACAACAAACACCCAGATGAAAAAATTCATTACAAAAAAAGAGAGAGCACTGACCTGAAGTGGATCGACAAGGATGACATGGGTTGAGGCGTGGGCTGGGATGGCATGGGACGGCGACGGTGTGAGCTGGGAGATGAGAGAGATGAGAGTTTGATGAGAGAGATGAGAGCTTGACAGATGAGAGAGATGAGAGCTTGATGAGAGAACTGATGAGAGCTTGATGAGAGAACTGAGCTTGAGAGTGATGATGAGAGAAAGCATGGTGAGATAGAATAAAAGAAATGAAAAAAAAAAAAATAAAGTAAGTTGCATTATTTTAATCGGAGGTTGAATAAAAAATTATTATTATTTTTTAGATGTCTGCTACAGTGCACATTTAATAGATGTGCACTGTAGCAAATCAGCAAAAAATTATAACTTTGCCTCCATTGCTGTAAGGCTTTTTTGACATATTAGTAGAGCTAAAATAGCATTATAACTTTTTAGCTCTACTGCTGCGAATGCTCTTAAGAAAGAATAATAATTTTTTTACGCGCGGAGACTTTTATCAAGGGAAGAGTAGCCATTAAATTTTTTATTTATAAGACAAAAATACCCTTCTTCATCTTTTAACTCTCCTCACCTTTTACGCTCAAAACCAGTTTAGCCGTCTCTTTTGCCCCCAAAAGAAAAAATTTCAAACCAAAACAAACAACAATTTCAGTACTCTCAAAAAACAACAAAATCACACTCTTTTACAAAATAAGAACAATTTGATTTGAAATTAAAAACTTTTTGGGTGTGAATGAGAGAGGAAATAGACGGTATAAAACTGGACCCGACGAAGTGCTTGCTAAGCGGTCAGCTCCGGCGAGTTTGACTAGGACGAAATGAAGCTCTCTGCAAGCAAATCAACCTCGTCCAGATCTCGACTACCAAAACTCCACCGTAAATTGAGTTCCATGGATGCGCCACTATGGCGAATGTGAGTGGGTAACTGGTGTGATTCTCTATGAACACAAGGGAAAAGGGAACAGAAATAAGACGAAAAAAGAATCTGGAGATTTGTTGGGGGAAATTTTGGGTCCCAGGGTCCCACCAGAAAAAAAAAAAAAAAAAAAAAAAAAAAAAAAAAAAAAAAAAGGGTTCCCACCCAGATCTATAGCTGTGAAGAAGGAAAAAAAATGATATATATATATATATATATATAAAGAATCAAAAGATAAGAATAAACATGAAGCCATAGGATGGGAAAGAGATTTGAGATAACAAGGAGAAAATGCTTTAAATATGGAGATGGTAAAAATGGTTAAGAGGGTATTTAAGTAAAATAATGCAATATTTTACGTTTCGAATGCTACGCACATCACTCAGATGTTGACGTTTTTTTTTTTTTTTTTTTTCATTAAAGCAGGGCTATTTTAGTAATAACATGCACACTAAAGTAAAACTTAACAGGTGCTATACATCAACCGTTAACAAAAGCCAAGGTGGTTTTTTCTTGTCGGTGTTAGTACTTAGAATTGGATTTTCCACTTTTCCTTTGGGCATTGGGATCCTACTCGGCTTCTCGTGTTGTCATTGGATTTCTAAAGCTGCTTAGGACTTAACACTTAACAGCACTAGTATTAGTAGAGTAGTTATTAAGAAACTTAAAATTTTTTAAAAAAATTAATAAAATAAAATTTTACTATAAATAAAATGCTTCATCCTCTTATTATGATATGTTCCAACGAATTTTTGTATTCTTTAAACCAATCAAGATTAAGTTGATGCAACACTCTACTATTTTATTTTTATTTTTTAGGGTAATCATAGCTTAGAGGTTGACAAGAACCCCTTTGTAAATATATTATGACAAATTAAAATATAGTCCGAGAAAGTTGTAAATTTTGGACAACAACCACATAAATTTTTGTTTTGTTTTTCCAATTCATGCAAGAAATTAGAGGAAGAAGTGGAAAAGGAAAACTATTTGTTTTTCTGAAAAGGAAAACTAGTAAACTCAAAAGGACAATTGAGGCATCTTTGTTAGGGCCCATTTTGTGAGATATTGTCTTCGAGCGCACATGGAATTACTAGGCCAACTCTAATACCATATATAAGGAGAAAATGGGCAAATGCCCTTTTCGTGCAAACAAAATAGTATTTTTCTCCATTTCCTAAACTAATTAGGAAAATACCCCTCTTTTGAAAATCAATTTTCTCAAAATCGAGTTAAGCCCTATAATGGCGTTTTTAAGGAGCCTATAGTGACGTTTTAAGGACCTATAATGGCGTTTTGTAACTCGAGTTATAGGTAAAAAAAAAAAAAAAATTTGCCTATTACTCGAGTTCGTGGAGCTCGAGTTACAAAACGTCACTATAGGTCCTTAAAACATCACTATAAGCTCCTTAAAATGCCACTATAGGGCTCCATAAAATTTTTTTTTTTTTTAAATTCGATTTTTAGAAAATCGAGTTACAAAATAGGGGCATTTTCCTAATTATTTTGGGAAATTGGGCAAAATGCCACTTTGTTTGCACAAAAAGGGCATTTGCCCATTTTGGCCCCATATATAACGACTCAAGGAAAAACGCTAGCTATATCTGCACTATACTTCAAAAGAAATAATCACAATTGAAGCTCCTTGTAGTTAATAAAACTCAGTTCAACCTAGTATACGCTCGATGTGGGATTCATCACTCACCTACACACATTACACAATCAATCAAATTGGGACATCACAATTAGCTTTGTGGATAGGCTCATGGCTCAACGCCACTTGTCTAGGATAAGGACACTCCATTGGTCTTTCAATGGAAAAAGCCCTAAAAACGAAACATATCTACAGTGGTTGTACCATTAAGTAAATTCAGGATTAGAAGATCTCGAACATAAACTCACTAGTGAGAGCTTTGCCTTGCCATTATGTGTTCGTGGTTGTAAATTCCTGAGTTGACTCAATCTCGACACCACCAATGGGATTCTCAATTACTGCTTGCATTTTCAACTGCAGGTTGTGCTATTACTAATACGCTCCAAATATTTGCTTTAGATTCCGTTCAAGTTCAAGACAACTATTTTGGATAATGACTTTCATGTTTCAAGGTCCTTAAGATATTGAATCTTACTAGAATAAGTGGGATAAAGAGTATGTTTATCGTCAACTCTCTTGACATGTTACAATTTATAACTTGCAATGACCACACGGATATTAGTATCTTAAAAGAGAAACTCAAAACTACTTGGGATATTTTGGCATCCATATCTTCTAGCGGTGGATCTTTGAAAATCAATGCTCCCAATCTTGAAGAATTTATATGATATGGATATGCTGTGGATTACTATTGCATAGGGGATTTCACTTCCATGTCACAATTGCTCTTACGCTGTCTAATTAATTATACGAACCTTCTGCTAAGTACAACTTGGATAAACTTCTTCACAGCATTCAAAGCACACCAAAGTTCTAGAACTATGCGATAAGTCTGTTGAGGTAAAAATTACCAGCTGCTCCTTTTCCAAACCTAATCTATTCCTTTCTCCGTTAGTCTTTCTCCCTAGTTTCCCTTCATACATACTAGATATTTCTTCAAGTATTAGGAGGTTCAAATTTGAAAATTAATAGTTTTTTTTTAGAGTGTAAACATACAAAACAGATTTGAATTCTAAGTAACATTGTAACCATCGACGGAGCCATTAATTCATGTTGCCCCCAGAATATTTTTTAAAAAAATAATTGAAGTATATATATAGGTACTAATTTTAGCAACTTTGTTCAATAAAATTACATTTTGCTCCCCTTAATAATACCATTGATCATTATAGGAGAAATGCTACGTCTACAAATTTTTTTACAACATTTTTATAAGTTATTGAGGTAACAAATTCTTACTGCTTTACATCTAGGCCCACTACTCACATAACCTTTTTACTTACTAATAACTATTCATCACAACAACAATTCGTAAAAAAGTTTGTAAATCCAGTATTTTCCTCTTTCTAAAGGTCATAAAAAAAATTTATAAATCTAAAATTTAAAACAAAATATACAATCCCAAAAAATTATCCCAACAATAAAAATTACAGATAGCAAAGCTAAAAAAAATAAAAAATAAAAAAATTAAGACCAATCAACTAATTTTACCAAAAACAAACAATTTGGCCCTTAAAAAAATTTTAAACAAAATAATTTTGTCCTTGCTAGCAAAAGACAAACTCTACACACATATAAAAAATAAATAATAATAATAATAATAATAATAATAAAAGAAAACCCTTACCGACTAAGTAGCAAAGCTGAAAGCCGAAACCATCACACGTAGCCAACAAAATAGTCGCCCCCACCTAACTCTCCAAGTCTTGGCTCCATCCCTGACTGTAATAAAAATGTGTTTAGACTTTAAATTTTGTATCATCTTTGTGACAACTAATTTGGAAATATATAATTTGATGGTTTGAAATAATCATGTATATAATTATTTCATAGCTACGTGGATAATATTTTGGCCATTTTATTTACTTATGAAAAATACACTTGAACATTGTTAAAGCTAATTTTAGAATGAACATACAAACAATTTTTAGTTTCTAGTTTTCTTTTTCTTTTCCCCTAAAAATAGTTATATGTGTGTGTGTATATATATATATATATATATACTCTTTTAATGAACAATTGAATTTTAATATTGGGATTCCCTAACTATGCGGGCAAAAGATCTCTCTATCGTGCTTTTAGCTGAAACATAAACAGATGAAGCAAGACTAAAAGATTTGTTACGAGGAATAAAGTTTAAGAATATGTTCATTGCCCCAAGAACAACAGGGGCGGAGGGTGGATTAGTTTTGTTTTGGAGATCGACAATAGATGTAACTGTGGAGGGTTTTAGCAAAAATTACATTGATGCTATCATCAACAAGAATAAGGAGAATGAATGGAGATTTATATGATTTTATGGCGACCCGAAGACTTAAAAAAGGTTTGAATCATGGGATCTACTCAGAAGTCTAGGCCGAACATTTCAAATTTTGTGGTTATCACTACAAAAAAGATTGCTAATAGCGACGGCTAGAGTTCATCACAACAACACAAAAAGCTATCGCAGATTAGTAGTGCCGACGGCAAATGGCCGTCGACTTCCGTTGGTAAAAGCCTTGTCGGTAATACTATATTACCGACAAGGCCGTCACTAACACTCATTTTCGACCGTAAAAAGCCGTCGTAAGCACTTGATATTTTCCGTCGAAAATACTTCTTCATATGAGGAAGTTGGACGACCAAATACATTTTGTGATGAACTAAGGTCGTCGTTAATGTATTTTTTCGACGACTAAAGGTCATCATAAATACTTGATTTGTCGTCAAAAATACAACTTCATACGAAGAAGTTGGACGACCAAATATATTTTGCGATGAACTAAGGCCATCGTTAATGTATTTTTTCGATGACTAAAAGTCATCATAAATACTTGATTTGCCGTCAAAAATACAATTTCAAACGATGAAGTTGAATGACCAAATACATTTTGCGATGAACTATAGCCATCATTAATGAATTTTTTTCAATGACTAAAAGCCATCGTAAATACTTAGCTTTTTGTCAAAAATACAAAATCTTAGTGACCATTGACCACTTACTTTTTTTTGACGAACTTTGATCATTATTAAAAATTAGTTACCACGTCACTAATACATTATTTGCAACAAAATAGCTTTGTCGAAAAAAAAAGGCCGTTTATAGTACTTTAATTGCGACAAAACAATTTTGTCGAAAAAGAAACACATGAATTACATGAAAGTAAATAAATAATATATAAATTACAAACATACATCTCATAAAAAATTCTCCATTCAAATAACCAGTACAAATCCATAATTGTTCAAAACTAATAAGTGTATAATTCAATAAAAATGAAAATATCAAAAGGCCTACAAAATAGCGTGATGTTCAATAATACATGAAAGCTATATTAATTATATCCTTCACGAAACTTGAAAGAATAAGTATTGGAAGATCAGTCATCGTTTGAGTCAGTTTCCTCAATCTGAGTCACCTTCCTCCTGAAAGTCATCTTTTGTTATTATTCACACTATGATCTCCTCCCTAACATTGTTCTGCAATATTTCAAATTAAATTGAATAAATATAAATTATAGCTACGCAAGATTTTATATTTACAGTAAATAATAAAGAAGTCACTAAAATATATTCATTTATAAACATTAACACAACCACCAAGATAAATGACAAAACATCAAAAATAAATCCTTACTACCGACACAAACATTGCATTTATCATAAATCTTTACTACTGATAAGAACCTTGTAGTTCTCTTGTGAATAAGAACTTCCAAGAATACGTCTGCCACCAATAACCACATTAATAGTACATCCCCATCACTCTTAAGAATATATCCATCACCACAACAAGTCACATAAAATTATATATGCACCAAAAATAGCAATTAATTGAAAACTATAATGAGCAAATTTGTCACTTATTTCAAAAACCTCAATAAAATAGAAAAAAAAAATTTAATGTTGATTATACTGGAAAAAAAAAACATGTGTAATAGGTGCTTGCATATAATTAAGACTAATCAATAGATTGGCTGGGGCCACCAATACACGCAAACATTACACTATTTATTAGTACCAAACTGTCAAGAACTTTGGCTACAATATGATATTATATATATTATGAAAGAGATATATCTAAGCCAATCCCAAAATTTAGATGAAGGAAATAAAGCAACAAATCCATTTACTAATCCACTACATTAACAAAGTAAATCAAAATATAAGGATTTAAGAAAATTGACCTTTTGGGTTTGATTGTGATTGGCAGAAAGAGAAAGAAAGAATGAACAGTGGAGGGATATTGAAAAATATGTGGCCTATAGAGTATAGAGGTGAGAGCTTTTTTTTTTTTTTTTTTTCTTCTTTCTTTTCTTTAGTAAAATAGAGTGTTAGTATTTTAGTGAGAGGGAAAGGGAGGCGTGGGATCAAAAAAAAAAAGGGTCATGCTAACGAGTGCCCTTAGGGCACTTGTTAATAATTCATTTTAGGAAAGTTTTGATACCACTTATATGAGAAATGAAAAAAGTTGTCAAAATATTAATTACTTTTTTTTTTCATTTTCCATAAAAACTTTCTTTAAATGGATTATTAACCAGTGCCCTAAGGGCACTCATTAGCATTTTCCAAAAAAGAAAAAGGGGGGCATTGGTTTTTAATGAGAGGGAAAGGGAGGGAACTAGGGTCTAGGAGGTAGGGTTTTGACTTTTCTTTTTCTTTTCTTTTTTCTTTTTCATTTTTTTTTTTAGTGTTAAAATGATATTGTGTATGTTTTTTTTAAACATGGACTTTACAGCAACGGGACCTTTTTTTTTTTTTATAAATAAAATTATGTATTTTGTTTATGACAACAACGCCACTTTTTTTTTTTTTTTTGTCACTTTGAAATATCACTTTTTTTAATTATTATTATTAATAAAAGATAGAAACACTATTTTCTCCAAAAAAAAAAAAAGAAAAAAAAAAAGAAAAGATAGAAACACTACGAAATCTCACTTTTTGCAATTTTTGTATAGCAAGTGTTCTTCTAAAAAAGTCAGGGAAATATAACCTCAATATTGTGTAGGTGGATTTCTTTTATGGAAATATAGCCTCAATATTTTTATTAAAAAAAAAACTTTGTTTATTTTATTTGTCGAAACAACCCCATTTGAAGGGAAAAAAAATTTCCACTTGACATCCCATTAACCAAATTTTGTTAAATTAATATTAAAAATGTTGTGTATTTAACTACCCGCAAATTTCCAAAATTATCTTATTTCATAATTAAAATTCATTGATTTCAATTTTTAATTAAAGAATATTTTAAAATATTCAGTATGCCATTTTTTAAAAAGATTTTGAACAAGTTGCGGAGAGAATTGTCGTTGCAAGTATTTTGGTGCTTGATAAACTTTGCATTATTATTCTAAAATTTTCAGTATTGTATGTACCATTCATTGTTAAACTTTAGCAAAGAAAATTTTATAGAAAAGCATAAAAGTGGAGAAAGCCCTTAAATACAAACCAATACCCAAAACCGACTCAAAACCTCCCTATTCAACCTAATTTGATCCTATCGAGTGGTCATAGACCCAACTTCAATGGTTGACAATGTTTGACCAAATATTGACCAAGTTTTGCAAACTTTGACTACTCATTTCTCACAATCTGACCGTCTAATTGTTGTCATACGTCGCCAAGACCAATATCTCATCACATTCTTCAAATACAACGGTCGGATTTTGGATTTGAGTCTAAAGCATTATGGACATGTGTTGTTGTACCAACACAACAAGAAATTTTGATTGGTCACGTTCTACTAATCCAACCGTTTGATTGAGCTCAAAATTCATTAAAACCAATATTTTATCCCACAATTTTAATCCAATGGTCAAATTTTAAATCTGACTCTGGCACAAGATGGATGTGTGTCATTGCATCTACGTATCATGAAACTTCAATCACTAAAAATATCCAATACTCTTCCAAGAGAGTTATACGCTATATAAATATTACTAAGAATCAAGAAAATTACTTACAAAATACAACCAAAAACCTAGAAAATGACCCTAATGGATTTACATATGACCTTTGACTTTGCCATTTTAAAACTAGAAACTAATAAAAGCATAAAAACCAAAAAAACCCTAAAATATTGACCAATACCCAAAACCCACTTAAAACCTCTCTGATCAACCTAACTTGATAAAATCCAATAGTCCTCAAACCAACTTTGAAGAATTTGACCAAAGATTGACCAAATTTAATAGACTTTAACGAAGTTTTGCAGGATTTGACTGCTCTGTTCTCAAAATCTGACCGTCTGATTGTTACTGTAATTTACAAACACAAATATTTCACCACATTCTACCAATCCAACGGTCAGATTTTGGTTCTCCATCTGGGTGCATGATGGACGTATGTTGTTGTACCCACCCACTAGGAAACTTTGTTTAACCCCGTTGACACAATCTGACCATCCAAAATGGCTGAAATACACCATCAAAGCTAGGAAATTACCAAAATACCCTTAAACTTCTAAAGTGACGAAGGTGTCCCTAAAAGCTTCAAAATGATCAAAATACCTTTTACTTCTGAAATGACCAAAATTGCCCTTAAGTACTTGGATGGTCTTGAAAGATGTTTTTTTGCAATTTTTAAAATAAAAAAATAAAAAATTGTAGAGTTTTAAGACAAAATTGAGGAAAATTTACCATTCAAAGAAAATAATAATTTTTTATGGCCATATGTGTGTTGGAAATCACCTTTATTGTGACAGATTTACTTTACTGTCGCTAATACCTTCTTTTCTTAAGAAAATTTTAATTATTAAGGACAACCAAAATGTCCGTCGCAAATAAGAATGCAATATATAGTGATGGAAAACAACCGTCAAACACATGAAAAATATGGGCATGAATTCCCCCCCTTTAAAAAAATTACCATTGTAGACGGCTTAGGTCCATCGCAAATATTCTTTATTGGAAGGGATCCAATTCCATCACTAATACATTCTTTCTTTTCAAGCAAATTAACTATTTACGACGGTCAGCATGTTCATCGCAAATACAAACCCAATTAGAAATATATATATATTGCGATGGATAAATGTCACCACGAATGTGAAAAGTAAGGAGGGAATTTTCCCTCCAAAATATTTTACCATTTTTGATGGTTTCATGGCTATTGCTAATACCCTCTTATATTTACGATGGAAAAATGTTTGTCACAAATAATAACACCATAAAAAATATATATTTTGTATTTTTGACGCACAAAAGCCATCATAAGTGTTAATAGTTCCAACGGTTTTTTTTTTTTTTTTTTTTTTTTTTTTCAGTCATCATAAATAATACCCTCTTTTATATTTACGATAGAAGAATGTTTGTTGCAAATAATAACACCATAAAAATATATATTTTCTGTATTTTCGACAAACAAAAGCCGTCACAAGTGTTAATAGTTCTGATGGTTTTTCTTCTGTCGTTGTAAATAATACCCTCTTTCATATTTACAATGGAAGAATGTTTATCGCAAATAATAACACCACAAAAAAAATACTCTTTTTTTATTTTCGATGCACAAAAGCCGTCACAAGTGTTAGTAATTCTGACGGTTTTTATTCAGTCGTTGTAAATAATACTTTATTAGCAATGAACATTTTTATGTCGTTGTAAAAAGCAAAGCGGGAACATTTCCCTCCAAAATAAATCATATTTTCGACAAAAATAATAGGCATTTTCGACAAACTCATTTTGTCGTCGCAAATATTTTAATATTTGACAAGTAATTGTCGACGAAAGAGACTTGCCGTCGAAAAAGCTAGTTTTTTCGACGGCTTTTTGTATTCATCAAAAAAGTTTCGTCGCAAATAGCAATCTTTTTTGTAGTGTATGTGCGGGAGATTTCAATGATTGATTAGAAGTGATGAAAAATTAGGTGGTAATAAGAGAAGCCATAATCAGATGTAGCTATTTCGAGACACAATAGACGAATGTAGATTTATTGATCTTGGCTATTTGGGTTCAAAGTACACTTGGAGGAAGCACTTTGCCAGTGATCAATCAATTTGGGAGAGATTAGATAAAGCTTTTTGCACAAATGATTGGCTACAATAGTTTAGGGCGATAGTGGGTGCAAGCGCCAGTGACGGTCTTCATGGGAGAGTATGCCTTGGCCTAGGGTGAACCATGGCGGATGGTGTAAATGGAGTTGCCTCCTAGTTTTGGTTTATGAACCATAAATATAGCGCCCTTCATGGAAGGACTAATCTTTATTAGAGTACATGTCTGAAGTTTAGTTATAGGGATGAAAAGGTGTTAGGCACCCAACCCCACCTGACCTGTGGGTCGGCTTCCACTCATTGTGTTTCAAGTCTTAATCTCATTGAAGGCATATCTAACATGTTATTCTAACTCACACACACTTCTAACATGCATCTAAAGCAAACAACATCGCATAATCATCCCCAAGCCTAGCATTCATCTATCATGGCATTAAGCATATATCATTAAGAGCAGCAACGTGACAAAGCAGATTCAAACAAACATGTTATAACATCAAAATATCAAAAACATGGTATTCAATCAAGCATATTGTGTTCATTACCCATATCATACTCATCAAGCAAAAGAATGCATGATCATGTGATTATGCATGACTTACCTTGCTTACCTTACTGCATCACAACACCTATGCATCAATGCATGATCATGTTCATATGCATGTCCATGGCATTAAAACCTTCTAAAACCCTAGCAAACTTCAAAGAGATAAAACAAAACAAAACTAAATAAAACAGAGAGATAGAGGCTCAAACATGGGTAAACTAGGTTAAACAGAGGCTATAACAAGTAAATAAAACAAAGGGAAAAACAATAGGAATGAATTAGGGTTTTTGGGCAAAAGTGTGTGTGCACTTACATAGGGTATGCGCATGCATCCTAACTGTATGAGTACACATACTTCAAGTATGCGTACACATGTAAGAAGTATGTGTATACATACACACCCGAACCCTAACCTAGAAAAAAGCAAAACAGAAACTCAGAAAATAGAAAATCTAACACCCTAACATGCTTCCAACACAAACACAAAATAAACCTAAACTAAATAAACATATTATAAACACTTAAGCGCGTGCGCGCACACACACACACAAAGTAAAAACAAAACAAAAAAACAAAAACAAAAACAAAAAAACATAATGTGAAGAGCCAAAGTTCGAACCTTTACCTTAACAATAGAACTCTCTAGAGCTTGATTTTGACCGTTCACTTCAGTCAATCTATTCACAACTAATTCAAAAAAAAAAGTTAGTAAACTTTGAACTCGAAGATCTAGACCAGAAAAGGTCTCAATCAAATAAAATTTGACTTAAGGATGTTTTGTGAAAAATCTCTCTATGATTCACTATTTTCTAGTAAATTTTGTGTGTTTTACCATTGAATTTTGTCATCTTTGAAAAAGTACCTTTTATGGCTTTATATATTTGAAAAATAGGGGTTTGGTACGGCTTTCAGATGATGTGGGATTCATTCCAAACCAAGTTTAAATGAAGAAAACTTTCCTTACATAGTTTCTGGAACCCTAGTATGCATATGCATGCCCATGTATGCGTGCGCATGCAGTAAGCATGTGTGCACATAGCTTGATTGTGTGTACACATACGCATGTATGCGTTTGCAAACTCCAAGGTTTCTGTGGCCTTTCTTTTCCAAAAATAGTTTTATTCTTCTAAAACTAAGTTATTTTTCCACAAACACTTTCGTCAAGTCAATTTTCATTTGATTGTGCCCTAAATAAACCTTGGGCTTTAGAGTTCTAACATAATTAGGGAGCAGGGCTCAAGTCGTAAGGGGTACAAAATGTGGTGTCTACAGCGACTAAGGTTTTTCATCGCAACAGCAATACTTCTGATCTTATTCCTCTCTAGATTGTCCTAAAATGGTTTAGAAGCTCCACCCCTTTCTAGATCATTTAGATTTGAAGAGATGTGGCTCTCGGATAAGGGTTGTGGCCACACAATTGAGACAGTGTGGAGAGACCAAATCCATTGTGATCCTGAGATACAATTAATGAGAAATGCGGAGAAGTGTGGTACTGAATTAACATAGTGGAGTAGGCCACATTTTAGGAATGTTAGGTGGGAGTTTGTTGAGAAGAGAAAATTGCTAGCAAGGGGTGAGAAATTGGTTATTCATTCAGGTTGTAATCTTCGGGTTAGAGAATTAAATAAAGAGGTGAATGACTTGATGATTAAGGATGTTAGGATTAGTGCCCTAAAATCCTATTGTATGATGCTATGTGTGTTATTATGTATGACATTATGTATGACTTAATGTTGTGATTAATAAATTTGATTTATTATTATCTAAAATAATAGTAACATGAATATTTAGACATTATCATATAGTCTATGAGATGCATAGTATGTGATTTATGTGAAAAGTTACAGAAGATATAAATCACAAGTTCTTTCTAAATTCATAATTTTAGTTCGTATTCGGTGATTAAATTGGGCGTTTCATCTGCGAAGACTATAACATATTAACTAAGATGATTTGTCTTGATCATGGAAGTGGAGACTTCTAGTTGATATGTTGATATGTTTTAAGAGTTAAGACATATTGAACTGGACTGTTGTGAGATTTATTACTCTCCTAACGATTGTCAAATGAATAATAAATCTCACGACTTTTATTTACATGAACTCTTAATCCTGAGAGAATAATGGACCTAATCATGAAGTGTAGGTTGCTTTGACATATCAGGGATCTAAAGTTACAGTCAAAATCTTAGTATGTTGGGCAGCCACATATAGTGTTGAAGGAACATATATTCTCAAGATGAAATTCATAAAACGGAGATACAAAATATTCCCTTGAGATAAGTTTAATGAGTTTGTTATTCAGAATGTTAGGCCTAACTACTTTAGTAAATAGTTACTAAAGTATATATTTATGAAATTGGATTTCATAAATATATGATGAATAACTTAAAGAATTAAATCGGGTACTCAAGGATTAAGATATAGTAATTTACAAAGTGGTAGTCTATATTCATGACTTTGTATTACTACGAATATTTTATGAAGGGGTTGCATGTACAATAAAGTCTTAGGATATAATTTATTAATAAGGCCTAGAGTGAAATTATATTTATGTAGTGGTATTAAATATAATTAATGGTAACTTTGGACTTGTCAAGAATTGACAGAAAAGCCCAAGGCCCATTGGAGCTAGTGTCTTATTTGTTCCCTTTTTAGTACCACTCCAAGCCATATACTAGAGCCCATTTGGAAAAGCCCAAAAGGCTAGCCCAATTAGATAATCAATTATAAGGAGAGAAACATATAGAATTTTGTAACAAAAACAAGAGACATGAAATGGTATGTATGTGAGTGTTGGACACTCTTTCATTCTCTTTAGAACATACACATATAACTGATTGAGAGACCACAATTCTTGGGCATCAAGTGGAATTGGAGTGTAGATCAAAAGCATTCTTAAGAACTTCTGATCTTTGGTTTTGAAATTCACCACACCAAGGTACACTCTCTTGTTCTTATATTCTGAAATTTACATAATACATATTATCAATTGCGAATGAAGTAGATCCGTTATTTTTCCGCTGCATATGTTTTGTAAGTGATACAAACATGTATTTTTCCAACAAATGGTATCAGAGTGGTCTTTAATTTCGAATTTGTATAACATGTTTTGTGAATTTTGGAATTAGAGATAATAGTTTCATGATGTTAGAAGATTATATATGTATTTAATTTTCTGCATGATTGTTGAAACTATAGTTTGATAAAAACTGATATTGATGTTATGATGTTGTTTAAATTTGAATTCAAGTATGTTGAATTGAACTTTAAGGCTATAACATGAATGGAATTCAGTTTTGATATTAAATTCCATCTATTATGTTCATATGGTGGTTGTTTGTTCATGAAAAACCCTTAAAAACAGTCTACATCTGCTCTTTAAAAACTAAAAACACGGTTTTTTCGCTGGTAACCTTCTCGCGAAATTACTCACGAAAAATGCCTCTGAAGCACAAAACTTTTCGGGGGTAAGCTTTACTCACAAAATAGTCGTGAGACTGTCATGAAAGTTTCTGTCTGAATTTTGTGTTTTCACTATTTTCCCTTAACTCATTTTCGCGGGAAGAGCTTAGTCACGATATTCTCGAGAAAATGCCTCTGAAGGGAATTTTTGAATTTTTTCTAAGTATTTTCAATTGTATAAAGAGCAAGGCTGTATGTGATTAGATTACATATGTTTACAAAATAAAAACCTTTAATTTAAAACATCTAGTGGGAGAGAGATACAAGGGTTGGATCTCACGGCCTCCATTGTCGGTTCATAGTAGTGTGAAATATATACTTTGTCTTTGCTTCGAGCTTAGCTTTCCATGTGGAGAGTATTTATTTCATGGTCCTACAAGATTGAATTTCTTGGTTTATAGTGGTTTGATCAAACACCTTGTCTTAGTTTCGAGCTTTGCATTCCATGCGGAGGGTGTTTTGTATCATGGTACTACAAAATAAGCCAGTTAAAGGGATGAAATGTGGCTACACATGATTCTAGACAATGGTATACACTAGACTAAATATTATAGTATCATCTATGCTGAGTTCTTACTATAATTATTTAGAGGTCAAATGTATAACGGCATATTATTAGTATTTGATAAGAGTTATCATGATAACACTAATAATGAGAATAATTCTCAATCAATCATAATATTTAATGTTCACTCTATGCTGAGGGATATTGAATATGGGATTGGGTTATCGTTGCATATATTATATTATGGTTTTATTAAGGTTCCATACTATATGTTTATTTACTAAATTGATAATGTCCAGTTTACTTATTATATTCATATTTATTATTTTCAAATTTGATCATGGCATCATTTAGCCCACTTGTTACAATTCTTAATCAAAACAAACTGATTGGATCCAACCATGTTGACTGGAAAAGAAATTTTGGACATTGTTCTTATAGCTGAAGAGCACAAATATGTGCTTACTCAACAATGTCCTAGCTTTCCTTCATTAGATGCTCCTCCTGAGGAAAAACAACGATATGATCGTTGGTAGAAATCTAATAAGATGGCCAAGTGCTACATCCTAGCATCTATCTCAAATGTTCTACAGCATCAAATGCATGATGTAGAACTAGCTTCGGACATTATGCTAAGTCTGAAGGAGATGTTTGGTGAGCAAGGCCGTTCTGCAAGGCAAGAAACAATGTGGCAAATTTATAATACTAAAATGGCTGAAGACAGTTCAATGAGGGAGCATTGTCTTACAATGATCTCTAATCTAAATACACTAGAGGTTTTAGGTGCCGGTATTGATGGAGAATCCCAAGTGGATATGATACTCCAGTCACTACTAGAATCATTCAAGGAATTCAGACTCAATTATAATATAAACAAAAAGATTTATTCATTGTATGAATTAATGAATGAGTTGGTAGCGGCGGAAGGCATTCTTGGTACTTCTAGTGTTGATGCTAATATGGCTGAAGCTTCTACTTTTCAACCTAAGTCAAAAGGCAAGGGTAAGAAGAAGAAGAAGAAGAAGAAGAACTTCACCAAGCAAGATGGTAAACAAATTGCCTTAGGGGTTGCTAACAAAGGAAAAAAGATCAAAGGAAAGTTTTTCCATTGTGGTAAGAAAGGAAATTGGAAAAGGAATTGTCCAAAATTCAAGGCTACCAATAATAAGGGTATGAAAAGTTCATTCCTCCTTGAAATATGTTTAGTACAAAATTCCACGGATTCCTAGTGTGTGGATTCAGGTTGTACTAATCATATCTGCAATTCTTTGCAAGGGTTCTAGGAGACCAGAAAGTTTAATGAAGGGGAATTGTTTCTTACTTTGGCTAATGGAAGTAGAATTCCGGTTGTAGCTATTGGAGTTGTTAATTTATGCTTTAAGTCTAGGGTTTTAATATTGGAAGACTGTTTATATATACCTAATGTTTGTAGAAATTTAATTTCTGCAACTTATTTAGGTAAACATGGATATTGTGTTATCCTTAAAGACAATGTTGTAATAAAGAAGGGTAAAGTGTTTATCTGTTCTGGCAGTACTGTGGATGGTCTTTATATTTTAACTCCTGATAAGCATGAATTATATAATTATGAATTAGATAATAATTCGCATGTGAAATCATTAAAGAGAAAGTTTCCTTCTACTAGTGATGCATATCTTTGGCATTTACGTTTAGGTCATATTAATTAAAATAGGATTCAAAGACTGATCAAAGATGGTCTCTTAGAGCCATTGGACTTTGATAAATTTCCAGTTTGTGAATCTTGTTTAGAAGGAAAAATGACTAAACGACCTTTTAATACCAAAGGTAGAAGAGCCCAAGAGTTGCTAGAACTAGTGCATTTAGATGTATGTGGTCCTATGTCAATCCAAGAAAGAGGTGGCTATGAGTATTTCATTACTTTCACTGATGATCAATCTAGATTTGGTTATGTGTACCTAATGAAACGGAAGTCTGAAGCCTTTGAAAAGTTCAAAGAGTTTAGGGCTGAAGTTGAAAATCAATTGGGTAAACGCATATAAAGGCCATTCGATTTGATCGTGGTGGTGAATAACTTCTTGGGGATTTTAACGATTACTTAACTGAAAATGGGATTGTATCCCAATTGATTGCACCTAGAACTCCACAACAAAATGGTGTAGCAAAAAGAAGGAATGTAACTCTTTTAGATATGGTTAGGTCCATGTTGAGTTATTCGACTCTACCAATTTCCTTTTGGGGATATGCCTTAAATACTGCAATGTATCTTCTGAATTTAGTACCTTCAAAGTATGTTCCTAAAACACTTGTAGAGTTGTGGAATGGGTGTAAGCCTAGTATGAGACATCTCCATATTTGGGGTTGTCTAGCACATGCGTTGAAAAGAAAGTCTAACAAGTTACAGTCTAAAACAAAAATGGTTTTCTTTGTAGGGTATCCAAAAGGAATTGTTGGAGGTTTATTCTATAGTCATAAAGATAATAAAGTATTTGTTAGTACAAATGCCAAATTCTTGGAAAATGACTATATGAATGATTATACTCCTAGAAGTAGAGTTGTTTTGGCTAAAATGAATGAACCTGTAAATGAACAACCCATGAATGAAACTAGGGATGATGTGGTTGTATTGGATACATCACAAGATGCTACTCATGAGATGTTTAGTACACAGGTGCCTCGTCGTAGTGGGAGGATTGTTAGGCCACTAATAAGATTTATAGGTTTGGGAGAAACTTATGAAGCTATCTCAGAAGAGGCCGAAACTGATCCTTACACATATGAAGAAGTAATGAATGATATAGATGCACATCATTGGGTTAAAGCAATGAAATCTGAATTAGATTCAATGTATTCCAACGAAGTTTGGGATCTTGTAAAGGTGCCTAACATCATTAAACCCGTTGGTTGCAAATGGGTTTACAAGAGGAAGAGAGGGATAGATGGAAAGGTTGAAACCTTTAAAGCAAGGCTAATGGTGAAAGGGTATACACAAAAGAAGGTATTGATTATGAAGAAACCTTTTCACTAGTAGCAATGCTTAAATCTATCAGAATTCTCTTATCCATTGCTGCTCATTATGATTATGAGATTTGGCAAATGGATGTCAAGACTGCATTTCTTAATGGCAATCTTGAAGAAGAAATCTATATGATGCAGCCAGAAGGTTTCATAGCAAAAGATTCAAGAGTATATGGTATGCAAGTTGAAAAGGTCCATTTATGGACTTAAGCAAGCATCTAGGTCATGGAACAGCAGATTTGATCAAGCAATCAAGTCATTTGGTTTTGGACAAAATCTTGATGAACCATTTGTGTACAAAAGACATCGAGATAAAGTAGTAATGTTCCTAGTGCTTTATGTTAATGATATTTTACTCATTGGAAATGATGTAGGGGTAATGTCATCAGTAAAGGTTTTGTTGTTAAGCCAATTTGATATGAAGGACTTGGGTGAGACTAACTTTATTCTAGGGATCAAGCTTTGGTGAGATCGTAAGAATAAGATGTTAGGCTTATCACAAGCTGGATATATAAATAAGATCCTAGAATGGTTTAGCATGCAAAACTCCAAGAAAGGATTACTTCCTTTCAGACATGGAGTTCCTCTGTCTGATGACTAAAGGCCTAAGACTTAAGAGGAAAAAAAATATGATGAGACAAGTTCCTTATGCTTCAGCACTGGGAACTCTCATATATGCCATGCTTTGCACTAGACCAGATATCTGTTATTCAGTTGGCATGGTTAGCCGATATCAATCAAATCCAGGACCAAAACATTGGCAAGCTGTAAAGCATATTCTCAAGTATCTACGGAGAACGAGAGATTATATGCTTGTTTACTAGTGTGAGAATTTGATTCCCATTGGCTATACAGATTCAGATTTTCAATCAGATCTTGATTCCAGAAAGTCCACTTCAGGTTGTGTGTTCACCTTGGGAGGTTGAGCCATAAGTTGGAGGAGTGTTAAGCAATCTTGTATTACGGACTCCACCATGGAAGCTGAATATGTTGCTGCTTGTGAAACAGCAAAAGAAGCTGTTTGGCTTAAGAAATTCCTTTCTGATCTTGGTGTAGTGAGAATGGAGCTAGTTCCTATCACATTGTTTTGTGACAATAGTGGAACGGTTGTAAAATCCAAAGATCCAAGAAATCACAAGAAAGGAAAGCACATTGAGAGAAAGTACCACATCATTCGAGACATTGTTGCTCGTGGAGATGTAGTTGTCGCAAAGATAGAAAGTGCAAATAATCTAGCAGATCCCTTTACCAAAGCCTTGCCTTAAAGGACTTTCGAGTCACATTTGGAAGGAATGGGAGTTAGATTAGTGCACAATAGTCTTTAGGGCAAGTGGGAGATTGTTAGGATTAGTGCCCTAAAATCCTACTGTATGATGCTATGTATGTTATTATGTATGACTTAATGTTGTGATTAATAAAGTTGTTTTATTATTATCTAAAATAATAGTAACATGAATATTCGGACAATATCATATAATCCATGAGATGCATAGTATGTGATTTATGTGAAAAGTCATAGAAGATATAAATCACAAGTTTTTTGTAAACTCAGAATTTTAGTTCATAGTCGGTAATGAAATTGGGCGTTTCATCTGCGAAGACTATAACATATTAACTAAGATGATTTGTCTTGATCATGGAAGTGGAGACTTCTAGTTGATATGTTGATATGTTGATATGTTTTAAGAGTTAAGACATATTTGTAAATTTGTTATTTACAACTATGTGTTTTGTTGGCTTATATTCCGTGCCAAATTTGATTGTAATTTTATTCATCTTTTGTACCCTGTATTTATTGTGGAATTTGATTGTAGGGGTTGTGTGTTAGAGAGAGAGAGAGAGTGTGAAGACTCAAGCAATTGAAGATTGAAGAGTTTTCACGGGTAAGAAAAAAACACCAGTGGCCACGTTAAGCCACTGGGGGAAAGGATGGAACGGCAGGCCCGAAAGAGGCCTAGCAGGAGTAAGTCATTACGGCAGGAATAATAAGTAATGTGGCAGGAAGTCAAAAAAGTTAAGAAATGGGCTGAAAGAAAATGCAAAGCGCAGTACCAAATGAAGCCCAGTCCTTAAGGAAGTGGGAAATCAAAGTAGCAACTCATAAAAAGCCAGAAATGAACGGCAGGCTGTGCAGGCAAAGTCTCCAGGCCACGGCGGACGCATGAGCAGCAGGTAGACTTCAGACACATACGGACGGGAGGCACGCGCAAGACCCAGGCACCACCAGCCTGTACCCAGCCAATACGGGACATGGTGAGGTCATGGGTCAGAGGTAAGAGGGCATGGTTTGGTGGTGGGGAGAGGGGGGAATTCTGTTTTGGGGTTCCTACTCAAATTCTTTTGGGAGATACGTCATGCTGGGATGACATACCTCCCAAAAGAGGCAAGGCTGAGTTGGAACCACTAGGTGCATGCCATGAGGGAGAGAGAGAGAGAGAAATAGCACCACGGCAAGAAGAAGAGCCATGGCAGACTAACAGACAAAATAGTTGTCTTTGTCTGATGGCTCACAGAACTGAACAGTAATGGTTGGCGAGAAGAGCAACGTTTTAGGCTGAACAGAGCAACGTTTTTGGGCTGAAAAGAGCATTGTTTTAGGTTGAAAAGAGCAAGGTTTTTGGGCTGAAAAAAGGCAACACGTTTAGAGAAAGGGGGGCGCTGAAGCAGAACCGAAAAAGAAAAGAAAAGAGGCGCTTAAACTGAGTAGAGGAGAATATGTTCTTTGCTGGACAAAGAGGCCGAAACTGAAAAGGAGAGGCTGAACTGAGGGGACGACGCTGAACAGAAAAGGAGAAAGCAGCAGAGACGGAGACAAGATATTTTCTTTGAGCGTCCATTTTTCCTTATAATCTTCTCTGAAAAATTATGGTGAATTCATTTATGTTGAGTTTAATTTTCAGCATGAACTAAATTTTCTTTATTCTAGGAAAACGGTGTAATCTAATTCCGAACTATGCTTGCTTTTCCATGTTAATTTGAATTAATTCTCTTCATGCTTGTTTGATTTATTCTGATCTTATTGCTTCTAATTAACCGGCCATTAATTAGATGATTTTGATCTTGTAATTTGCTATCGAAAGAGGGAATTATAGGATAGATCTTGAATATTTCGGCATAGGTAAATTTAGAGATCGAAAGACTTCTATGAACCTATGTAGTATTAAAATCATTGGTCTTAATGCTTTCTTGCTTTATTAAATTGCATACTCTTGTGTAAATTGATAAACAAGAATATTTCCAATTGACTGTCGAAAGAGGCTTTTGGATGTTTTTTGGAGATTGCTAACAAATAGAGAGATTTAAATTCAATTAGCTAGATAAGTAAAGCATAGTGAGGGATTAGGTAAAATCGATTTCCTAGAAGTTTTCTTCCCATTAATTTGATTTTCGAGCATTATCGTTCTTTTCCTCTACGTATTTTCTTTAATTTGATTTTATTTTAAATTCCAATTACAACAACCTTAGTGACTTCTCTAGATAAAATCGAGATTAGCATAATTTTGGTATTTGTCAAAAGTAAGTTACCAATCCCTGAGGAAGATACTCTTCTCATCACTTTACTATAAAACTACGATACTGTGCACTTGCAGTTTTGCACCGATCAATATCACAAGACAGAATTTCTTTTGTAACTCGTTTCAATGAGGATGTAATGAAAAACACGAAGTATTATCATAATATGTCATAGCAAAAGCTAGAAACAGTAACAAAGTATAGCATTATAAGTTACAAACCCAAACTGTGGCAAACCAGCCAAATAGATACTATAGGAAACATAATGTATTAGACGGAGTAATAAGGCAAAAGAAACAACAAAACAAAGAAGAAACAGTAGCATCAATGGAGTCCTAAAATAAGTGGCTAATCCC